>CM028129.1:332687500-333300000 GCA_016271365.2 Neoceratodus forsteri | reverse complement strand
AAGTAACCCAATCAACAGATTTAATAATATACAAAATACCACTTATCCTTTCCATAATTTGGTAGGGGCCAGAGAACCTCCTTTGAAGCTTTGGGGAGCGGCCCTTCCGCCTCCTGCTATCATGGAGCCATACCCACTCCCCTACTTTAAAGGTGCAGGATGTGACATTTATGTTATACAGCACCTTCTGATGCTGGGTACTCAGAGACAAACTGGGGGGGATACATAACCACTACACTTAATTTAAACTACTGAAGGGGGCAGCAGGCATGCAGGCCCACAGATTCTAAGAGGAGGAGGTCAGTGAACCTCCCTCCCACAGTGATGGAACAGGTCTGGAGGGAGGAGGTGGAAGGGGCAAGAACACAGTTAGCAAAGGATGGAGGGGGTGAGGAACACATAACAAGGGTATGTGGAGGGGTGCCCATAGAGGAGATAATTGTGAATAGAAAAATAGAGGGAAGAGAAGGAAAGTCAGATTCTAGGTGGAGGGTGGTGTCTCTGAATGTGCAGAGTCTTGGAAACAAGATGGATTACCTGCAGGCACTATTAGTAGACAGGAGGGTGGGCATAGCTGCAGTAACCGAGACTTGGGCAACATCACACCATGACAGGGACCTTGCGATCCCTGGATATAAACTATACAGGAGGGACAGGGTAGTCGGGAAGAGGGGAAGGGTGGCAGTTTATATCAGGGAGGGAATAACTTGCACGAGGGAGGAGTCAGAGGAAGGGGATGTGGAGGTGTTATGGATTGAGTTAAGGTCCAATAGAGGGAGAAAGGTGAGGTCGGGACCACCCAGTCAGTATGAGGAGAGGGACAGGGAACTGAGCTCACAAATATTGAAAGCTGTGGGGAAAGGAGAGGTGGTAATTGTAGGGGACTTCAACCTGCCCAAGGTAGACTGGAACATACCATCCACAACATGTGCTAGGAGTCAGATGATCCTGGAAGGACTGCACAGTGGGTTCCTGACTCAGGGCGTCACTGAACCAACAAGATCTGAGGCAATTCTTGATCTGGTGCTCACAAATGGGGAGCATGTACAGGAAATAATGGTCAGGGAGTCACTGGGTGGAAGTGACCATTGCACAATGTGGTTCCAGTTGGATATGGGCAGGGAAAGCATCCTGACTAAAACCAAAATCTTGGATTTCAAGAGGGTGGACTTCAGGAAAATGGGCGAAGTGCTAAGGAGCAATCTGGCGGGCATCAGAGCAGATATGGGGGTGGACCAAATAATATAAGGAAGAATACTGGTTACATACGAACATATGAAATTTCCAACAGATACAGGCCATTGACTCTATCTAGTCTGGTCGAGTGTGCAGTACTTCAGTCCATTAGACTGCACCTGCCCCCCCCCATGTGCCCTCCCCCATCTCCCGTCCCCTCCCGGTTTGTACCCTCCCCTTGAATCTGTACTACCCCTCTTGACGCCCCCAACACACTGCAGTGATATGACTTCCTCTGGCAGAGCGTTCCACTCTGCCACCACCCTTTCTGTGAAATAGTGCCTCCTCAGTTCCATCTTGAACCTGCCCCCTTCCAACTTCATATAGTGTCCCCTGGTTTTCCTTCTGCCCTTCAAATTAAACATACACCTGGTGTCTACTCTGTACAAACCCTTCAGGTACTTGAAGGTCTTGGTTGCCACAGATGAGTGCGTTAGGCTCAGGGGGAAGAACACAAGGGCCAAAGCACCCAGCTGATTCAGTTCTGGGGTTGCCCAGGCAGTAAGGTAAAAGAGGCTGGCCTATAGAAAATTCAGGAAGACCAAGAGAGAGGTGGATAGGGAAAATTACCTAAGGTTGGCTAGTGAGGCAAGTAAGGAAGTCAGGAGCAAAAGGCACAGAAGGAGCTGCAGATAGCTGACCCAGGAACTAGAAGGGAGAAGGCTTTCTTTCGATATATAAGTGAGAAAAAGGGACAAGAAGGAAGAGTTGTTAGGCTTAAGAAGGGGTGGGTAGGTGGAGTATAATGGGAAAAGCAGAGATACTAAATGAATACTTCTGTTCCGTCTTCACCAGGGAGAAGAACGGACCCGTGACTTCAGGAGGGGAAAGTGGAGTGGGGGGGAGGGGAACACAGATGTAATGATAGAGGAGGATAGAGTGAGGGAGGGACTGCTGGCATTGAAGATGGACAAATCACCAGGCCCGGACAGAGTACATCCAAGGGTACTAAAGGAACTGGCTGAGGAGCTGGCAGGGCCACTGGCAGACCTATTTAATAGTTCACTAGAGTCAGACATGGTACCGCAGGACTGGAGAACAGCACATGTAGTGCCCCTCCACAAAAGCGGTCCCAAGGATGACCCAGGGAATTACAGACCAGTCAGTCTGACCTCCATTGTGGGCAAGCTCATGGAGACCATACTAAAGGAAAGGTTGGTGGAATATCTAGAGGAGCATGGTCTCCAGGATGAGAGGCAGCATGGGTTCATGGGGGGGGAGATTGTGTTAAACAAATCTGACTGATTTCTTTGACTGTGTCACTAAAACAGTAGACGGGGCCAAGAGGTAGATTTCCTTTATCTTGATTTCAGCAAGGCCTTTGACTCTGTGCCTCACAAAAGGTTGATCAGGAAGTTGGTGGATCTCAGGTTGGGGAAAAGATGGCCAGATGGGTGGAAAACTGGCTGAGGGATAGAACCCAGAGGGTGGTTGTGGGGGACGAATTATCTGGCACCAGAGAGGTAACCAGTGGGGTCCCACAGGGCTCAGTGCTGGGGCCGGTGTTGTTCAATGTCTTCATTAGTCACACTGGAGATGGCATTAAGGGCAAAATGTGCCTATTCGCAGAGGACACCAAACTCTGTGGGAGAGTGGACACAGCTGAAGGGATACAGGACCTACAGGAAGATCTGGAAAAGCTGGGGAGGTGGTCCAGAATCTGGCAGCTTGGCTTCAATGCCAAGAAACGCAAAGTTATGCATATTGAAGCCAAGAATCCCAGGACAAAGTACTACCTGGGTGAAGTCTGAGTATCTGCATCAGAGGAGGAGAAGAACCTGGGAGTGATGATCACTAGTGACCTGAAGCACTCCACACAGTGTAAGAAAGCAGCAGCAAAGGCAAACAAGATGCTGGTATGCATATCTAGGGGATCAGTAGTAGGAGAGAGGAAGTTATACTGCCCTTGTACAGGTCACTGGTAAGGCCGCATCTAGAGCATGGAGTTCAGTACTGGTGCCCACACCTCAAAAAGGACATTAACCTGCTGGAGAAGGTCCAGAGGAGGGGTACAAAGATGATAGCTGGTCAGCAGGGTAAGGCATACGAGGAGAGATTGAGGGCACTGAACATGTACTCCTTGGAAGACAGAGAGAGGGGGGACACAATTGGGACCTTCAAGTACTTGAAAGGGATGAATAAGGTTGATAAGGAGAGTCTCTTTAAGCTGAGTAGCAACCGTAACACTAGGGGGCACAGTCTTAAGCTGGAGGGTGGGAGGTTTAGGAGGGAAGTCAGGAAGCACTTCTTCATAGAAAGGGTGGTGGACACTTGGAATGCACTGCCGGAAGAGGTCATCTCGTTGAAGACAGTGGGCAGCTTTAAGAGAGGCTGAGATAGGCATAGGGGGAAGGTAAGGATCATGGGTAGGGAGGATGGGAGGAGTGGGGGAGGGAGGGCAGAGACAACAGCTGAAGCTGTGGACCCTGCAATACGAGCAGACTTGATAGACCAAATGGCCTTCTTCTGCTGGCTTCTTAGTATGTTCATATGGGATGCCTGCTGCTAGTGTCTCCGAACAGCTTCTCAGACTGAGCTGAGGTACCCTGCAGTCTCCAGAACAAATTCAGAAACAGGTGGCTGCTGGGTCTGTAACCCTCCCAAACACTAGGTCGATTGGGAGAGGTATGGGCTGGCCAGACATTACTTCATGTGGGCTGAATCCAGTGGACGTCTGAACACTGCCGCAGTACGCCATCATAATGTATGGCAGCAAGGTGTCCCAGTTGTCCTGATTTTAATTTACAAAAAGGGCCAGCATATCCAGGAATATTCGGTTTAGACACTCAACCAGTCCCTCCGACTAGGAATGACGGGGTGGTATGGGTTTTGTTTATTTCCAACAATTTGCAGAGTTCTTGAAAAAGGGCAGATTCAAAGTTCCTGCCCTGGTCAGTATGGATGGACCGTGGGACACCAAACCTGCAAATGAATTGAGTCGTTAACATATTAGCCACAGTCTTAGCTTTTTGGTTGGGTACTGCATAAGCCACTGCCCACTTGGTGAAGTAGTCTGATATAACCATAACATACATGTTCTTGTCCCTGGAGAGTGGGAGGGGGCCCAGGATGTCAATGGTTACTGCTTTCATCAGGCGACTGGTGTGAGAGGTTACCAAGGGAGCTCTGGGGGTCTGCCCGCTGAGTTTCCTGGAGGCACAGTTTCTGCATGCTCTCATCCAGTCTTGTACACTTTGCTGTCAGAAGAAGTGGATTCTCACTTTCTCCATCATCTTTTCTTTTTTTTTTTATACTTTATTTGAATTGATTTACTGCATAAAAGTACAGCATACATTCCCAATAGGCAGGCTTGAGACATACTGCGGTAACAATATTATACATTGTTAGAAAATGTTCACAGTGCGGACTTCCGGTGACGTCATCAGCATCATGGAAGCTTAGACAGAGAGCTCCCTAGCCCTAAGTCCATAATTTGATTCCCACACAGCTGAACTTCAAACAATTTTGTTAAAAATGGATAAACCAAACCGTGGGAATGCATCCAGAAGGAGATCGCAGTCTAAACATTCCAAGGGAAAGCAAGATGGCCCAAGATTGAGCCCTACAAACACAGCTACGAGCGGGAGGGAATCTCCGCTCAGCGAGATGGGAGGCGACACAGAGTCTGAATTGGAGAGTCTCTCTAGATCAAGACTTGAGACACTCCTAACTGAAATTAAGTAGTTCAGAGGGGAAACAAAGCTAGAATTTAATAAATTGCACATGGACCTAACTAAATTGGAATCCCGAGTTACCGAAACAGAAGACCGAGTGTCAACAGCGGAGGATGACCTATGACAGATTTCCAGGGCCGTAGAATACCTTGTTCAACAAAATGAAAGCTTATCTATGAAATGCTTAGACTTAGAAGCACACTCCAGAAGAGATAACATTAGAATATATGGCCTCCCAGAGTCAACTGAAGTAGGAGAGATGAGTGACTTTATCAAAGATCTGCTGAGACACGTTGTGCAACTACCACAATCCTTTACTTTTAAAGTGGAGAGAGCACACAGAGCACTAGTGCCTAAACCAACCTCTCCTGCTGCCAGGCCTCGTTCAATTATTATAAAATTTTCAAGCTTTAGAGATAAGGAAAAGATATTGAGAGCAGCATGGAAGCAAAGCCAAGTGGTGTACAACGGAGCAAGACTCTTTTTCGATCAAGATTACCCCCAGAGGATACAACAGCAACGACAAGCATATGCGCCTATCCTCAGAAAGCTGAAGGAAATCAAGATCAAATTCCAGACACCATATCCCTCACAGCTGCGGGTGAGCTGGGACATGGGAACCGAACTCTACCACACGGCTGAGGAGGCCCTTCAGGCCCTCAGAGATAGAGGGCTTGAAATCACTGCAGCTCCCCGACGCAGATTCCCACAGCAGCCAATTCAAAATCCGTGGCAGAGGAACAGCATACAAAGAAATAACAAAGAGGGTAAAGATCTGGCAATCTCAACTTTACAGGACATCAAAAAGACACTGTCCCAGTTAACACAACCTCAAGAATCGGAAGATCCACCACGGAATAACCTCTCGGACACTTGAAGGAATAGTCTCTCTTGTGAGTTTTCCTTTTATTTTTTCCATGATCTACGGGACTCTCGATTTGATCCGCCCTCCTTACGGGGTCCTGGACTTAATAGAGACTCTCATGTTATTAAGTATTCCTAATAGTGCTTACAACATTAGTATTTTAATACAACAGAAGCGCTTTCATTGAAAAAACACGGAATAGCGGGAGGCCGGGAGAGCCCAGAGCCCTGCCGCTCAGGATTACCGCGGCACGGTGGGGGGAAGTAGGCCACGCTCTACTTATTTTGGAAAGGAGGTTTTGCTAGGCCTCTTGAATGGGGACCAATCGTGGAGGGAATTTAATAAATATTATGTAGGGGCCTGGAGGATCCTTCGCCCACTACATGGGAAGAGGCCAGGGGGTTGAATCTTTGGCATCATGGTTGCAAGGGAGGGGGAGGGAGTGTTTGGTCCTTGTGGTAGCCTTGTGTGAATACTGGGACCACGGGGACCACCACTCGAGGAGATCATCACGATATGAGTCTGGTAAGGGAAGAGAAGGTTGGGGTCTCGTTTTGATGTTCCTTATCGGTTCCCCCTCACCTAGTATACCAGATTGTTGAGCTATAGTAGAGATCCTAAGCTTTTAATCGACCCTGACGATCAGTGGGGAACGCCTGGAGAGGGCTAGCCTTGATGGAGAGGGTTGGCTATGACTCCCTACCAGGCATGCTGTTTCTTCAGGCGGAACCTCACTCCTTTATATCACATGAAGAAGGGACGCTTGGGAATCACTGAGAGTAATGCAAAAATGCAGAGATATCAAGAGAGTCGCACCTCAAGATACATAGCCTCATCATGAAGTAGCTGAGCTCTTAGGCTATCTCTAGTCCATTTGAGTGCTGTTTAGATATGGACTTGGGGAAAGGGATAAGGGTTAAAGTGAGAGAGCACTTAAAATGGTGCGAGGTGGGTCCGATAACCATTTTACCTTGATCCTAATGATGCTGGTGATGCTATGCCATTACATCTGGCCAGGACTCAATAGATATAGAGTCCGGGAGGAACGATCCGTATGTACGGCTCCTTTCCCCCCATCTCGAGTGTTGTTAACTCGAGCCCATAGGGAGCGGAATTTCCTGCTCCCCTACCTTGGGGGTCACACTGTACATAAGGTTTATGGAGAGGTGCAGGTTATCCAGTTGGGGGCACCTCCCAGTTTGTATGAAGTTGCATGTTTCTGTTCTGTTGTTGTATGGTTATATAGTTTTCTAGTCCACATTCAGACACATGGGCAAATGGAGTATACACACCAAAAGGACTTATATAGCTGGTTACACCTATTGGAGCAATGGAAGATAGGTAACAGAACAGCCAGGGACAGATTGGAAAGAAAATGGTTTAAAAATTCAGTGGAGCAGGGAAAAATATCCCATTTATATGGGAACAACAACAACACATCAACATGCATAAATGGGAGATAGTAAAAAAAATCAAAATCAGTTCACATAACGTCAATGGTCTCAATAACCCTGTGAAGTGGTATAGGGTTATGTCCACCTTGAAGAGGGAAACCCCCTCTTTTATTCTGCTACAAGAAACGCACCTTAATAGATCCGAGCATCAAAAACTAGGGAAATTTGGTTATGGATTGATAGTAGCGCCATCCTTTGGAAGAGGGAAGAGAAGGGGGGCGGCAGTACTGGTGGCTAAGAGGACTCAATTTCAAAAACACAACAGTTATGCAGACCCAGAGGGCCGATTGGCCATCCTGGTGGGAACACTGGAAGGGGCCCCTCTCACCTTGGCTTCCATATACGCTCCACCAGGTACTACAAAGGAGACCATGAAGGCCCTACTTCACAGAATTTTGGAATATCAGGAAGGAGTGTTAGTGGTAGGAGGAGATCTGAACCAGATCTGGGACCAGAAAGATACATCGAGGGGACAGGGGTTTAGACAGACCCCGACTGGGAAACTAATTAAGAGACATTTAAAGGGAGTCTTCTGGAGAGATGTGTGGAGACGTCAGAATGCTCATAAGAGGGAATATACCCACTACTCACACCCACATGGTTCATATGCTAGAATAGATTATATCTTAACTTCAGGAGAACACCAAGAGCAGATATTAGATTGTAGACATATCCCCTCTGTCTTATCAGACCATGCCCAAATATTTCTGACCCTGAGCTGGAAAACTAAAAGGGGATTGTCTCTTTGGAAATTTAATAACTATTTTTTAAACCTGAAAGAATTCACGGAAATGGCAAAGAATAGACTTGCCCAAATCCAAACAGATAACGAATCCGAGGAAATCCCAGATATGGTACTATGGGACACCATTAAAGTGGTGTTCAGGGGGGACTGTATTAAATTTGCTGCACACTATAAGCAACAGCAGACTAAACATATGGAACAACTGAAAGAGCAGCTGAGGAGGCTGCTGGAGCAGGACGCAGCAGGGAAAGCCTCGAAACAACCCGAAATCCAGAAGGTCAGACAGCAGATCCAAAAAACTACTGACATTAAAACAGCATGCTTTACAGTGTCTAAGGCAGAGATACTATGAGTCCGGACCTCGAGCATCCCGTTTGCTTGCACATAGACTTAGACGCCAGACAGCAGAGAACACAATCACTCAGATTAGGGATCCCAGGAAGGGAGGCCTACTAAAAACTATGGAAAAAATCATGTCAAGCTTTAGAGACTATTATACACAACTGTATAGTTCGGAATATTCACCAGAAAGAGATCGGATTAAATCGTATCTAGACCGTCTGGAATTGCCTGAGCTACCACAGGGGCTTAGAGACTCACTTAGCTCACCAATTTCTTTATCTGAATTGGTGGGTGCAATCACACGATTGAAGACCAGGAAGTCTCCGGGACCGGACGGTTACACCCTGAGTTTTTCAAATTCTTTCGTAAGGAGTTAAATTCCCCACTCTTAAGGGCCTGTAGACTTGCACAGTCAGGGAAAACTTCCCAGATTCCTGGAACTATGCAGTCATATCGAGCATTCCCAAACCAGGGAAAGATATCACGCAATGCGGGTCATATCACCCTATATCGGTATTAAATATAGATTATAAACTTTACTCCTCGATAATAGCGAGGAGGCTGGAGGAGATCCTTCCCAAATTAATTAACCAGGATCAAACAGGATTTATCCCAGGCAGACAAACACAAGATAATATTAAAAGAACATTACATGTGCTCCATCATGCCACCCGGTCGAGGGCCCCTTGCATGTTGTTAAGTTTGGATGCGGAGAAGGCCTTCGACCGAGTGGCATGGAAGCTCTTGGGGCTGACTCTGGAGAGATTTGGCTTCTCTGAGGCTTTCATTAAGACCATAAATAAGATATATTCTAACCTAAGGGCATATGTAAAAATAAATGGCAGGGTTTCACAACCTATATCACTACAACGCGGCACAAGACAGGGGTGCCCTCTCTCTCCCCTGCTCTTCGCCCTTTACCTTGAACCCCTGGCGCAGGCCTTGAGACAGGAGGTGGTGGTGCGGGGCTGGGAGATGGGGGGGAATGCATAAACTTGCTCTTTATGCGGATGACCTTTTGATATATCTCCAGGACCCGGAACAATCCTTAGAGGGGTTATGGGAAGTCCTGCTAGAGTTCAGCCAGTTAGCTGGATATAAGTTGAATGTCTCCAAGACAGAGGCTTTAAAAATAAATTATGTTCCATCAGATAAAATCAAACAGAAATTCCCTTTCAGATGGAATTTTCCCCACATTAGATACTTGGGGATACATATGGGACCTCAGATAGACAAGCTATTTTCACTTAACTTTATCCCAATGATAACAAAGATTAAGTTGGAGCTGGAGCTTTGGGCGGCGTTACCTATCACACTATCCCAAAGAGTGGAAGCCATAAAAATGATTATTCTGCCAACATTTTTATACTTAGCCCAGACGATACCTACCAAAATCCCAGATTCATACTTTAACACTTTAAACAGACTAATCACCCACTTTCTGTGGGGTCCACATAAACCCAGGATACGACTCTCAGTTCTGCAAATACCAAAAAAAAGTGGGGGATTGTTTCTACCTAACTTTAAACTATATTATATCGCAGCTCAATTACGAACAGTAATGTACTGACTGGACAGTTCATATTTTTCAAGATGGAAAGAGTTAGAAAGCGTAAATGGGGGCCTTCCTGGTCTGAAAGCCTTACTTCTCGAACAGAAGGGAAGATCTTACTCGGGTCAATGGGAGAATCCCCTCACAGGGTTAACCCTGGAAGTCTGGCACAGTACTCTAAGAGATAAGAGCGCTGGAGATTGGAGATTATTATTGTAGTCTATCCCGCACCTGACCAACTTCTCCCCAGGGAGATGGGATGGGGGGTTCAGGGGTTGGGAGATGAGAGGGTTACACCTTATTTGGCACTTCCTAGATGAGAAAGGGGTTGTGCCTTTGGAGATACTTGTAGACAGACACAATATTTCTTGAAAAGATAGATTTAGATACTTCCAGATTAGGAACTTGATAAAAGAGCTTACCTCGGAGTTTGACTGGGGAGCAACCTCACCTCCCCAAATCGCCCTCACTTTTAAAATGGCATTAGAAGGGGCGCCCATTAAAGCTCATATTATTTCCAAACTATATAGAGAATTACTAGAATGGGAAGGGGACTCCATGGAATCCATAAAGAGGGCATGGGAGAAAGATTTGGGCAGCTGTATTCCAGAAGAGATATGGCTTCACGCCCAAACTAAATCCCATTGGGGACTATCGGCCATAGGGTGGCAGGAATTCTCCTGGAAAATTTTTATCAGATATTTCTATTCCCCAAAGAGGATGAGCCAGATGTTAATGAAGAAAGATACAGAGTGTTGGCGGAAATGTGGCCAAAACAGGCATCATTCTTACACATGTTATGGACATGCCCAATGCTTGCCTCCTTTTTGCGGAACTGCAACAGGCCTTAAGGAAAATAGTTACTCCAGACCTGATATTATCCCCTATGTGTTACATATTTCTAGAGCTCCCTCAGGGGGTTAGAGACCCATTGACAATGAAATTCTTGAGAATAGCTTTCTTAGCAGCCCAGAAGGTGACAACCAGGAATTGGAAATCCCATACTCCTATCTACTTAGAACAATGGCAAGATATTATGATAAACATATATAGGATGGAAACTCTATCAGCAACTCTGAATAAGAGTCCCACCCTTTGAAATCTTGTGGAGACGCTGGGTCCTGTACATGGCAGGGGTGAGACCCGACTTTGTTCCTTAGGATGGGGATCATTTAGAGGGAATACATGGGCCCACCTGATATCCTCTGTTCCTCTTGATCACTCAGTTGGTCAGGGACCTTGATCCCTCATAGTTTACACCCAAAGTTTTGGGCATCATATTTAGAATCCTAAACTGAGGAGTTAGTAGTAAAGTCGGGACCACCCTGCGTGTGGGAAACTAGCTGACCCATAGGATTAATTATAATACCTTTACTCATATGACCTTACCTGGTGTTCCAGTTGTATACCTTGAATTTGCCTATGAATTCTTTTTTTTTTTTTTGCAACTATGTATTTCAGTAAGATGAATGGACTTTGTATGTGTCTATATTTACAAAATCAATAAAATAAAGAAAGTTTTAAAAAAAGAAAATGTTCACAGTAACATCAAGTAATAGCCCCTATATTGAGTTACATCACTGGGGTGTTATCAGATATTATGTTAATTAACATCCTACAAATTATATGCAATAAGGTTTAATGCAGCCTTCAGCAGGAGATTGACCAAAACATCTTTTTTACATTATATGTTTCCCTATCATATAGATAAATACAACTCCCAGCAACATCTATATGCAAGCAAATAAAAAACAAAAACAGCTTTCAGGTTTATGAGCATCTGCAGCCTTGGAACCAATGCCTAAACAATGTTATATAAGGCATAACCTCATTTAAAATCCCAGTGAATGCTGACTTAACTCTTCATGCCTTTTACCACCCTCTTCTGTCATGTACATTTTGAAAAACAGTGAGTATAGCCCCATTGGACAGCGAGTAGCACTCCTCTGACTACCCCAACACAGAAAAGTTAAATTAGTAAGTCCATCGTACTAGAGGATGGCAGACTAACAGATCAGATGGCCTTATACCCATGAAGCACGTGAAGTTCAGTGAGAGAATAAGTTACAGAAATAGCCCTCTGAGAGGTTTAACCCTCACTGTCCTCATTCTAACTGTCCAACTCAGAGTATTTAGCATCAAATTCCTTCTGAACCCAGTTGGTAAATTTAATGGATTCAGCTGGCTCTGAAAACTGGAAAGTCTTACCGCCGTAGAAGACATGGAGACTCGCCAGGAGTAAAGCACATGCTGGATCCCCAACTGCCATAGTCGAGCCCGCGTGACATCGTATGCCTTTCTCCTTTGTCAGGTCACAAAGCTCAGGTCGGGGAATATGTAAATATTATTCCCCTCCCAGTCCATAGTTCCAGATTTCTTGGCCCTCTCGATGATAGCGTCCTTCTCTCCCATCGAACCTAGGACCATCAGGAAAGTGTGTGGTGTCATCAGGCCCCTCGTCGTGCAACTCCTAGAACTACATGGAGTTATCCTGTATGCCTTAATGTTGAACGAGTATGGCATCTGTAGAAGTTCTTTCAAGAAACATTGTAAAAAATTCAGAGTGTCCTCAGCTTCTGCATGTTCAGGTATGCCCAGTATCCTAATGTTCATGGCTCGCGACAGGTTTTCAAGATTTTCCAACCGACGTTGGAGCAGACCGTTCTTCTTCACAAGGCCTGCTGTGGCAGACACTGTGGCCGATGCAGATCGCGCTGCTGCCTTTGTATCCTCCACCAATTGCCCCACTTTAGTGTCCCTAGCTTTAAATTGGGAGGCAAAATCCTCCATCCGGCTGTCCAGTTTTTTTATCACCTTTGAAAAAGCCATGTTGAATGGCTATGATGCCTCCTCCGATTCTACAGGCATTGGGTCCCTACTTTGCCCAGGCTGAGTGTCTCTCGGGCACATGCTGGAGCCACCAGCTGCCGCTTTGTTCATGTGGCCCATTCTCCTGGGTTTCTCAATCAAAATGCTGCAAATAAGGTATCAAAATGCTCAGTTCAGAGAGATTCAGCAAAATACGTAGTTGGTTTTTGCTAAAAAGCATTTTTTCTTATAATTATTTCTGTATTTAGCAGTTCAGGTGCAGAGCTCGCTCTGAAAAGTGTTTCTAGCTCAGCTGCTGGCCATGCCCTTCCCCTCTCCATCACCTTTTCAATTCCCAGGTGTCCAGCGCATATATCATTGTGGAGGGAGGAAAGGACAAGGGGAACCAGAGAAGAGAGCAACACAATTTGTTCTAAGCACCTGCCGGTGTGAGCATGACAGAAACTGTGAACCAACAATCCATCCCCGAATATGTGCAACTCATCCCAGACACCTTTGAAATAGTGGCAACCAGATGCTTTCCAGGTCCTGATGTCTGGCTTAGATCTGCCACCTGTCTTCCAAGTCTTTGGCTGACTGATGGTTTCATCCTCATCTTGGCACCTGCCAATGTCACAACTTGCATTCTCAGTCACCTCTGGCACTGTGATCGGCATGATGACTGCCAAGGACTCTGGAGGGTTGGTAGTCTGTCCATGAGGCCAATGGGAGAGGGTGTCAGCATTCTGGTGGTTCCATCCCCCCATTTCCCCGGTGTACAGTCTTATAATTGTATTGACTGAGAAGTTCTAACCATCGGGTCAGCTGTCCATCAGGTTGCTGGAAATTGTGGAGCCATCGTAAAGACCCATGGTCCATCTGAAGAATACATTTCCTACCAAAGATCTAATGTGGAAGGTATTTTACAGAGGCCACCATAGCTAGGAGTTCCTTTTGAGTAGTGGCATACTTTCACTCTGCCCTTAACAAGGATTTGCTGGCATAAGCAATGACCTTTTCTTTCTCCCCAGCAGTCTGAAACAGCATTGCTCCGATACATTGGTCACTGGCATCAGTATCTAGAATGAAAGTATTTTCAGGATCTGGATAGGCCAGCATGGGCACCATTGTTAACAGTTTCTTTAGCTCATCAAGAGCCTTCTGACAAGTTTCAGACCAGATGAACCTTGCCCCTTTGTTGACCAACCAATGTAGGGGTTCTGCAATTTTTTAGTTCCATATGAATCTGCAGTAATAGGGATTCAGGCCCAAGAAACTCTGTACCTCAATCACTGTTTTCGGAGTGGGCCAACTCCTCACACGTTCCACTTTCTCAGGGTCTGTAGCAATCCCCTCGGCACTGACAATGAGGTCTAGGAATCTGACTTAGGTCTGCAAAAGATTGCATTTTGACGTAGAGCTGCAGGTATGAATTTTGGGGCCCTGGACAAGTCACTTGAAATGGGCCCGTTTCCCAAATCAGCTAATGCCAGGGGTAATGCCAGCCCCTCAGGTGGGTAATGCCAGCCCCTCAGGCGGGCCCCTCCTGAGCTCGGCGCCCTGGACAACATCCCCACTTTTCCCCCCCATTACTGCGGCCCTGTTTTGACGGTTTCACCTTCAGGTGGGCCTGCTCCAGGCGACAGAAGACTTCATCTAGCTGGGTGAGATGTTCTTGTACAGTCCTACCGAACACCAAAATGTCATCAAGATATACTAGACAGGTAGTCCACTGGAGATCTGCTAGGACCAGGTCCATTAACCACTGGAACATCCCCAGGGCATTGCAGAGGCAAAAAGGTATCACATTGAGCTTGTAACGCCCCAACTTGGTGGTGAATGCTATTTTAGGCTCGTTCTCAGGTGCCATTTCTACCTGCCAGTAGCTACTGGCCAGGTCCAAAGTGCTGAACCACTGTGCATTGGCTACAGTGTCCAGAGTATCATTGTTCTGTGGCAACCGGTAGGCATCCTTTCCAGTAATTTAATTCAACCTGTGGTAGTCCACACAAAATCTTAACCCACCATCTTTTTTGCAGACAAGAAAAACTGGGGCAGTCCATGGACTGGTGGAGGGCTGGATCACTCCCTGGTTCTTCATGCCATCTAGGTGCTGTTGGAATTCATCTTGCAGGTGCATGGAGACCCTCCTCAGGCCCAACTTCTGAGGTCTTGTGTTTCTAGTATTTATATGGTGGTATGTCAGGTCTATTTTGCCAAGGTCAAGCTCTTCATGGCTAAACAAGGACAAATGTCACTGAAGAATCCCTCTCACAGCACGCTTGTTACAAGGTTGAAGACCACAGGTGAAAAGTCCTAGTTCTTCCATTAGCTCATCTACCATCCAAGGGTGGGTGGCTGTAGGCAACTTGTCCCAAGGTCAGTGTCGACCTCCCATGACTCATATTCATCATACACATGGTTCTTCTCCAGGGTCTGGGCTTCTGGCTCCATATTGCGATCAAGTATGCCCACCTACCTAGCCTCCCTGTTGACCCCTCAGCCCATCTCCTACGGTCTCCGATCAACTGATTTTTCCTTGATTTGCATTCCCAGATGTAGAACAACCAAAGGAAAATCAGGCTTCTCGCATGTAGGCCCCTCCTACTGGAACTCGTTGCCCCTAGATGTACGCCTTGCCCCTAATCATACCACCTTTAAGAAGAGACAAAGCTCCCTTCTTACCACATGTTCTCATTGTACCTGCTTCAACCCTGCATAGATCTTGACTCCCTCTGTCTTGACTGCCCTTGCTATCTAGCACCCTGACACTCTCAGCCTCCCTTAAACCAAGTCCCACCATTCACCTCTCTCCCTGCCTCCTACGAATAACATCCTCTCAGGTTCAGTTGGATGTAATTATACTCTGTTTGGTATATATATATTTTTTTTCTCTTTTCTGCACCTAATACTGTGATATTACTATGTCTGTCTTCACATGGGCACTTATCTCCATTTGTATAATTTATACCTTTATGTGCCTTGTACCAATATTTGTCTAAATCTTGTCTCACTTTCTGATTGTGATGTATTATACCAATATTTGTCTAAATCTTGTCTCACTTGCCGATTGTGACGTATTGCATATCTCCTGACACTGTATTCTATGTAACTGTATCTCTCTGTGTTGTTGACCTCCCGGGTCGTGCCTGAAAATAGTCACTTTTGTGTCTAGTGCACTTACCCCATTATCAAAAAATAAATAAAGAAATATTTAAAATTCTCACTGGCACTTGTCCATCTCTGATGGTTACCAAGGTTCACCCAACCATCAGTCCGGACTCATGCACTCTATCCGATTGCTCAGTAAGCCCCGTTAGTTCCCAGGGTCCATTCCAGTCCCTGATGACACCAGGTAAAATCATCTCACTTAGTGCAGGGATGGGCACTCTGTCGGGCACTGTCACCTGTCGAACAATTCCATCTTCTTTTCTTTTTTTTTCAAACATACTTTCGCTCCAGTTGCGGCTTGTGAGGTCCTCTCTCGGGCATCTGGTCCTTGTCCTGCCCACCAGAGACTCCCCCGGATTGTACCTCCTCTCTTCCCCCACCTCCGCAGTCAGCACCCCTGGTATCACCTGCCCAGGGAGGTTAGCCCTATGACTCTTGGGCTCCTTATCAAGGCAGACTCCGAACTGCAGGGGGACCCTGACGGGAGGATACTGGAGGGCCATCGGGGAGGAGGCCGGTTGAGGGCATGGGAGAACGGTGCCGTCGTTCACCCCAAGAGCTGGGTTTTCCTGTATTCTGGTCCCCCGTGTGTTTGCACCCCAGCACTGGCACACAGCAACCCTGCCAGCCAGAGACGCGTATTTCACGTGCTTGCTCGCACAACTGTGGCACACCCCGGTCTCCACTAGGGGCCACCGGTGCACCGAGTTTCCTGAAGCCCTCTCCCTGGGACAGGAGAGCAGCCCAGCGGGTGCTCAATCCTGACCCTCCCCTGCCGACCCCCGGCACCCGAGCTCACTCCTGAACTCGGTTTGCCGGCGTGGTGCGAGGTGTGGTGACCAGCGCCTCAACCCTCAGTGCCACCAGGCTGGGCTTCCATCTTCTTTTCTGAAAAGCAAGAGCAGCTGCCACCTGCTACCTGACACACATTGTTCTTCAGGTCCACAATGACCCCAAACTCAGTGAAGAAGTCAGTACTAATGAGAGCCTGGCCGGTAGCCTCTCTGCTGACAAGTACCTCCCACTGTACCTGGAACTCTCCAATCTCAAAAACGGTATCCCAGATGCCCAGAACTTTCAGGACCTGTCTGTTGGCCACGATCACGGTGCCAGAGTAAGGTTATAGCTCTGGGTAAGGATTGTGGGTAGCACTATCCCACACATCTCGATGGACCACTGAGATCTATGCTCCTGAATTCACTAGTACTTCACAAGGAATTCCTCCGATCCTTCCTGTGAGGTATATACCTTTACCAACAGCATTAAATGTCAATGGGGATTATTTATTTATTTAAAGTTGATAATCAGGAAAGGCACACTGAGGCAAAGCTCATTTCCAGGTGCGACCTGAGACAGGGGGTAGGGAAACAGCACATTTGTGTAAATAACAACGCATATTTGCATGGACATACAGAATACAGGAGTATAGACTAAAAATAACAGTGATGCCCAAGGATTAGGCCTGGCAATACACAATTTAAATACAAAGGACATCAATATGTACAATTAACTAATAGAAGTAGCAGTGTGGGCCTCCATCTTCCCAGCAGGTATTGGGCTCTCTATCCCTGCTGACTTAAGTTTAATAGTCGCTGCAGGCATTCCTGAAGGATGTGGTCTGGACTTCCACACCCCCAGCATCCCTTTGGCCTCCTGTCTCTTACTTCCTCCCCTCGAGGTCTTGCACGCTTACTGCCTGGCTGTCTTTGGAAAGATGAGACGTCTATCCTGGTCTTCAGGGTCTCCATCTCCTTTGTCAGGCATTCCACAGCCCCCACTATCTTCTGTATAACATCATCTGGTTTGGGTTCCTCAGCTGGAACACCATGTGTTTAGATATGAGGTGTTGAACATGGATCGTGGCTTTTCGAGTTCACAGATTGCCTCGAACTCACTCGCCAGGTGTACCACTTCTTCCAGTGTCCTTGGCTTTGCACTTTGGAGCTGCACATGGACTTCTGAGTTCCCCACATTGTTCATGAAGTGGTCCCAGGCCAACAGTCTTGGGCTGCCGCAGGATACACTTTGGCGACAAGCCGGCAGATGACATTCCCAAATTCACAGAGTCTCATCTCCTTTGTCTCCTTCAGTCCAGGAAGGTGACCCAAGACCAGTCTTCTAGCATTTGTGGCTCCAGATACTGTTTCATTGCTTGTTTTAGTCTCTGGTAACTGATGCAATCTTGAGTTGCCAGGCATCAGTACCCCTCATAAGTACATCCCTTGAGCAGCAGTGTCATGAAGTGAATCTGGCAATCCCTTCTTGACCTCATGACCACTAGAGATAACTTGTGGCACTGTGCTTGAGCCTCCAGGAAACAGGCTGACACGCAACAATACAAAAAAGCCAGAAACACCTGTACATGGGCTATACGCCTTGCCAAAAGTCACCACTTCAAGGAGGAACTTGCCAACCCCTAGGGAGATGACAGGAAGTTCTGGGGCAACCTTAAGGACCTAACAGGGAAAAATAGCAAAAGCTCACTATCCATGTTGGATATAAACAGGATAATCGCCCAAGACCCAAAATAATTGCCAACATGTTCAACAGTGCCTTTACCGACCTCAGGAGCGTTCTCCCACCTGATTTCTTTGAGGTAGCTGAGAACAAAAAATAATGGAGAGAGCAACAGCACACCACCAAGCCCCCCCCTTTCTATTTCTAAATAATCACCAAAAATGAAGCCAAAAATATCTACAATGAGCCCTAGGGAAGTCGAGACATAGTAGTGACTCCTTAGATCTTACACTTATCGGCCTCACCCTGGATGAGGTGCTTACTCCTTTAACCAAAATACTGAATCTTTCATTAAGGCTTGCCCAGTTCCCCCAGAAGTGGAAAGCCGCTGTGGTAACACCTGTCCACAAAACTGGAGCTAGGGCCATACATGCTAACACCCTGTATCAATTCTACCCCCCCCCCCATCCAAAGCTCTTGCGTGCATTGTGTCAGATCAGCTAGTTGATTACCTCAAAAAGGTGTACTGACACAAGGCTGACACCACTAACTTGACATCCAGCACAGTGACAGATTTCGCCAGGATGCAGCAAGTCGCTGTGCTGGAACACAGGAGACACCGGCAGTGCAGCTCCTGTGTTGCACTCCCCCTCCCCAGTCCAACTCCAACCCAGAGCTGGATATTCAGAGACCGGGGGTGAGGGGGCTTCGGGGGGGCACAGCCCCCCGATGGAAATCCACCAACATTCCCGATGGTACAATGCCAACACATGGCATTGTGGCTGTCGCTGTCGGGGATGTCGTTGTAAGGGCTGTCAAAGCGCTATAGTAAAACCCTTAAAAAATATCAGATAAAACGCCCCAAACAGCATGGTTTTTGAAAGGTATAAAGATAAATCTCCTGGGCCAGATGGCATTAATCCAAGAGTACTATGGGAACTGGAGGACATACTGGCTGCACCCCTGGCGGAGCTCTTCAACAGGTCACTTGAGACAGGGAGGGTACCTAGGGATTGGCGAGAGGCACATGTGGTGCCAATCCATAAAGGGGGTCGAGGGAAGTACCAGGTAACTATAAACCCATCAGTTTGACCTCAGTGGTGGGAAAATTAATGGAGAGTATACTAAAGGAACGATTGGGGGTGTACTTGGAGGAGGTGGGAGGTCTGGATAGTCGGCAACATGGGTTTGTGCCAGGTAGATCGTGTCAAACCAATCTTGTGGAGTTCTACGAATGGGTAACATCAGAACTGGACAGGGGAAAGCCTGTGGATGTATTATTCTTGGACTTCAGCAAGGCGTTCGACTCTGTCCCCCACAATGGTCTAGTGGAGAAACTGGTGGAGTTGGGAGTAGGCCCTTTGATGGTCAGATGGATTGAAAACTGGCTAGCTGGATGCACTCAGAGAGTAGTGGTCGGTGGGGAGCTCTTGAACCCTAGAGAGGTCGAGAGTGGGCTACCGCAGGGCTCGGTCCTGGGTCCAATCCTGCTTAATGCATACATTTCAGACATCAGGGAGGGTATAGGGTGTAAAATGAGTCTCTTTGCTGACAACTCCAAGATGGGAGCAGTAGTTGAGGGGGAAGAGGGGAGGTTGGCCCTGCAATGGGACCTGGACACCATGGAAAGGTGGGCTCACACATGGAAATTAAATTTCAATATCACCAAGTGCAAGGTGTTACATCTTGGGCAGGGAAACCCTAAACACAGGTACACCCTGGGAGGGGAGGCGCTGGAGGCCACAACAGGGGAAAAAGACCTAGGGGTCATGGTGGATGCATGTATGAATAACTCCGAGCAGTGCAGGAGAGTGGCTAGCAAAGCAAACAGGATGTTGAGATGCATCATAAGGGGGATCACCTCTAGGAGCAGGCAAGTGATTCTGCCGCTGTACAATGGATTGGTTAGACCACACCTTGAGTACTGTGTACAGTACTGGAGACCACACTTGAAGAGGGACATATAGCTCCTGGAGAGGGTACAGAGGAGGGCAACTAAGATGATACGAGGACTAGGGGATTTGACATACTGTATGAGGACAGACTTGAGGAGCTCAGCCTCTTTTTATTGGAGGAGAGTAGAGACAGGGGGGACATGATTGAGGTCTTCAAGTACCTCAAGGGAATAAATAGGGTAAACACGGAGGGGATCTTTAGACTAAAACAGGGAGGTATCACCAGAGGGCATGGTTTGAAGTTGGAAGGTGGAAGGGTGAGGAGGGGGAAGAGGAGGAGGAGGTTTTACTCTGAGAGGGTGGTGGATCCTTGGAACGTGCTGCCTGGAGAGCTGGTTGAGATCCACAGTGGAGGGCTTCAAGAGAGGGTGAGACATACACAGAAAGTGCATGTATCAGATGATGGCCTGGCCCAGGGGGGTGGGGATGGATGATAGGGGTTTCTGGAACACAAGGGGGGGGACCTCGGTACCCAACTAGGGATCTGAGGTTTGAGCAGACTCGCTAGACTGTAAGGCTTAATCTGCTGGCAATTAGTATGTTAGTATAAAGCACCACCACAGCGTTAGTAGAGTATACAGGGTACATTCATAATGCTTTAGACCATGGTCAGCTAGTGGGAGCGGCTTACATTGACCTCACCAAAGCATTCGACACAGTCAACCACACACTACTACTCGAACAACTCTCTGATACTGGGCTCTCACCTGAAGCAGTGGACTGATTTTAAAGCTACCTAGGGAATAGGGCCCAGCAGGTCAAGATAAATGGTGTCCTCTTGGACAGCTGGCAAGTGCGCAGAGGTATCCCTCAAGGGTCAATACTAGGTCCACTACTCTTCAGCCTTTTCCTAAACTGCCTCTCCCTTGTTTGCTCAGATAGAATCCTCCTCTACATGGATGATGCCGTGATCTTTACCAGGAATTCAGACCCTATAATGCTGGAGAAGCAGCTCCAGCACAGCTTTGCAAGGGTAGAGGTCTCGTTCATGACGCAGAAACTTCTCATGAACTATAAGAAGATTACAGTCATGGGGCCAGACTTCCAAATGGTGGTGCAGGGCTTGCGTCGTGCCCTGTGCCATGGGACTTAGTTTCTGCCAGTGCGTCGGAACCCTTTGCCACAACTGTGCCTACTTTTCCAGTCTCGGGTGCAGTTGCAACAATTTCCCTGATTTACAGCAGTTTGCACCAAATATCTGGCGCTAGCTCCATAACTTCATCTCCAAGAAGTAGTAGATAGTAGTAGATAATATTTATTTATACATTTATACCACCATTAGGGCTATATATGCCCTTTTCACAAGGTGCACCTGTTTAGAATGTCAAGTTACAATTATATAAAATACATAAACACGAAACAAAATACAAAGACAAACATGTTTCAAATCATACAAGTTACAGTCAAGGGAAATAAAAAACAAATACAGAAAAAGAAAATACACACTATTACATTACAATATATTCCATCCAACTAATCACCTCATATACTCCTATACAATCTAAACTACCTATTACATATGCGAAAATGCTCATACTCCCTGTAAACAGCAGTTTTAAAAGCATCTGATTTCATATATGGATCTTTTTTTTTTTTTGCAGTAATTACTTTTTGTCTCCTCCCACTGCCGGCTTGTATCAGGAGGGTGTCCCCAGCTCCGTCCCCCGGGGTCCACCAGCCAACGCTGACCTAGCCCCAGGGCTTACCCCCCCTGGCGGGGTCGGCAGGGAGTCGAACTTCCCCACCGAGGACTGGATTAGGTTGCCAGCACCGTAGCTAGCCGGGGGCGGAGCCTGCGAGGTGCCCTTTGCCATCCTGCATGGCAGTAACTTTTCTCCTGTTCTCCCAGGAGTCGGGACCATGCCATGACATCAGCGGAGTGGAGCGCGCACACGTTCACACGCGCTCCCTCCAGACATCTGGCCCAACTCCTCCCCTACTTGTGGTGCGGTGCCCTGTCCTCCAGCCTCTGCCGGTGGGCGAACAAGTGCCGACCACCTAGAACCCCCCCCCCCGGAGAAGGAGAGCAGTCCATCGACGCTCAATCCTTCTCCTCCCCTGTTGACCCCCGATGGCTCGTGCTCGTTCCCTAACACAGGTCGCCAGAGTAGCATGAGGTAAGGTGCCAGCGCCTCAGCCTTCAGCTCCACCGGGCCGGCTATATATGGATCTTTAAGATACAAGGGAAGTTGAAGGAGTGGCGCATGATAGACCACAAAACTGTGGTCTAAGGACCTGTGCTGGGCACAAGGGATGGAAATTCCTGATTGTTACTTGGAGAATGCTGCAAGTTCCGTGTGCCGTATGTTCAGCGCACCGGGGGCTTGAATCTCATCAGCTTACAATTCTAAATAGCATCAGTACCCCATTTGAACTGGTTCACGTCTTCAAATACCTTGGGGTAACCCTAGACAGCTCCTCATCCTTCGCTTACCATATATACCATATTGCCAATGTAGTAAATACTAGAATAGGTCTACTGCACAGACACAAACACTGCATGACCACCAAGACACTCCAGTTTGCAGTAAATAGTTCTATTATTTCCATCATAGACAATGGGCTGGTTGTCTATGGTGCTACAGCGGATTCTACCCTAAAAAGGATCACTACTGCACTAAACAAAGCCTGCAGGCTAATTACAGGAGCTCACCGCCTCATGCACACATGTGATTTGTATGCTCAGACCAGTTGGCTGCACCTGAAGGGCAGACTGCAATATCAAACCTGTCTCCTGACTAAAAAAAACTATTTGGGCCTAACTCCTCTGGTCATCCAGAACCTTCTTAGTCCAACAGCTAACCCCCATAGGACAAGAGGAAAGGACAGCCAGTCCTTTAAGGTAATTTTTGCCGCACCATGCAGGGTCAAATATCATTCACCTACCCTGCCCCCAACTGGCTCAATACCCTCCTCTGAGACATTCTGACCAAATGGAAAATTGGCCAGTTCAAACAAAAGTTATGCCAACATCTCATAGCACTTTGTAGTTGTGACTGCCCTCCCTAACAAGAACCATTAGATTAGCACACCTAAATATCTGCAGCATACTAAACAAATTAATCTTGCTGCAACCAACTGTCCTATCCCTAAAACCAGACATTCTGATAATTTCAGAGACCTGGTTGAAACCCCACAACCTAGATGCCGAAATCTCCATCCCTGGTTACACAGTCATACACCAGAACCACGAAGGCAACAAAAGGGGTGGCAGCATAGCTATGTACATCACATCCTCCCTTCAGTATACCCGTTACACTATCACAGCCCACTCAGTCCATCGATGCCCTGATGATAAAACTCTCCCTCCCTCACACAATCTCCTTATTTGTAGCTGGATGCTATTGCCCTCCAAACTCCCAAGCGCCCTTCATATTGGACCACCTGGCCACCCTAAAAATCACATGTGAAGGGGGAGAACACCACATCCTTGGGGATTTCAATCTGAACTGGCTATCCAGCACTAGTGCCAAGATTCACAGCTGGGTGGCCACGCTAAATCTATCCCAACTGTTAACTGAACCCACCCATTAGAACCCAAAATCACAGAACCACTCTCTTCTAGACAGGTCCCTTACCTAACACCCACACAGGATGCTTGCATCAGGCCTCTTACCAGAGTCCCTAAGCGATCACCATATGATCTTCTCGGTAAGGAAAGTGTAACCCCTAGATGGCGCTATCCCAGGGGCTACTACCCCTGCCTGATTTGCCACTAACAGGTTGAGGGGCCTGGATCCAATGGCGGGTGCCTCCACCCAGAGGTCAGGGTTTGCAATAGTTAAACTTACTTGGTCACAGCCCTCTGGGACACTGCAACCCCCCTTTCTTCCCACTAGTGGCCCACACAATATATCAGAATTACCTTCACAGTATACACTTACCCCAGGACTAGTTCCGGCACTGGGACCTCCTGTGAAATAAGATACAGTGCAACAATCACAGTACAGTACTTTAACATAGACAAATACCTCAGGGCAGTATAACTTTGCTGAAACAAGCAGCTCTGATTTATTTAGGGGATATAACAAGGACAGGGGAAATCAGGTTAATTAGCTTATCACTTTACTATCTACCTATGGCTCTGTGCACAGGCCTATCCCTACCAGTTACTGTCCCTGGGTAGCCAAGCCCTAGTGGCTAGTCAAACCGTGGCAGCTGGTGGGGCCCTTCACACAGTGAAAGAAAAATTAGTTTAAACAGTCAACGGTACAGTGATTCCATTTGGATTTAATGTGGCAATTCAACGAGGCGACCCTGAATTAGTACTCACGACCTCCAAACAAGATAGGGTCCTTCAACGTCAGCAGGGCTACTCTTGAGTTCCACGAGACTCTTCACACATTTATATGGTAAAAAAGAAAGTACTATACCAGGCAGGCTGCTTCTCTATCCCGATCGCAATTACTGCACAATACCCGGGAGAACACACAGCAGATTCAGCTCCTGACAGACCGAGTGCAATTCAACAATTTCTCCAGTCTTCTACAGGGTGAGCCTGGTTTCTACTCTTCAGAGATCCTTTGATTCTTTTCACAGGACGGATTCAGTCCTAACAAGCAGTTACACAAGCTGCAGACCGGAACTCTGGGCCTTACACACGTTTTTTGACTGAAACTGTGCACTGAAGGAGCACAGGGTTTCTTTCCCCTTCACTGCCAGAGCTAAACTGAAACTCCAACAGACAAAACCGGGCACTTCCTTTGAGTTCCTCCCAGTTCTTGACTGGACTGGCTGTCACTCACAATAGACTGCTGCTGTTGGTCCAAAAAGGCACCGAAGTCTAAACTACATCTCCCAGAGTCACTGCCCATACAATCCTCTTGTGGCTGGCTCAGATTATGAGTCCAAGTTCTGATTCGTCCAAGGCACCATTTTAGAGCTAGCTTACCCCACACTGATTGGTCCAGTTCAGCAGTTCAAAACCAGAATGGGGAACTAGGCAGACACAGTTCTGACTGCAAAAAAGCAGGTTAGACAAACTGTAATTTCATTATTACTGTAAATGATTTCTGGCAAACAGTTACATCTTTCAGATAGGTTCCCTTTGCACTCCTAGTGACTGCAAAAATGGAGTGAATTGGCAGCAGCTCGAGTGGTACTCAAACAGAGAAGCACACAGTCCCCCCATACAAACTAATTATGTCTGCAAGCAGACAGCTCTTAAAGAGACAGTACCAGAGGCTCTAAAAACACTCACTGATAAATGGCTTAAACGCCAAACACCATTCAGGCTTGGAGCATTCAAGCAAGCTCCTGGAAGTCTTTTGGGAACCCCCATTTGCAGGGGGGTTACAAAAGTATTCTGACCCAAGCCATCCCCATCCCAAACTATTCTGACTCATTCCTACAAATCCATTGACCTCTTTGCCCTCCTAACCAACCTGGCCAACACAGACTGGTCCTTCATCCCCCTGGCCCCCTCTATCGACTCTGCACTGGAGTTTTTCAAGTCCAGATTCCTCGCTCTCTGGGACTATTATGCTCCACTCAAACAGTCCCGAGTAAGTGGTGCACATCTACCCTGGATCGCAGCTGACATCCTAGCTCATCTCAGTGCCAGGGACCAGGCATGGAAGTCCTTCAAATCCTCTGGCTCCCCTGAGGCTCACGTAAGGTATCGGCAACTACATAATGCATGCACTAGGTTACTCAGTCAGTCCAAAGTAAACTACTTCAAAGCCACCTTCTACACCAACTTAAGCCACCCAGCTAAATTCTGGAAGTAACTGAACTTGCAACTATTGTGCCTAGCATAGCCACCTACCACTGCAATTTAGCGGCCACTACCCCAATCAATTTTGCAGGAGTGTCCTTTTTACCTTGTAGTTATATGTATCAATTTGCTGGAGTGTCCATTTTACCCTGTAGTTACATGTATTAAATTACCTACTGCTGTACTGATATGTGCTAGTTCTATGTATTAATTACCTACTGCTGTATTGCTATGTGCTTGTCCAATTATCTATGTGTTTGCTCTTTTCTGTATTTCTGTATTGCTGCATTTCTCCATTGCCCCCCACCTCCAGGACGCATCTGGAATCGAGCAGTACTCTGCTCAGCGTGCTTTCCTGGTAAAATTTTTAAATAAATAAACTCCCCGACCCCTTATCGCACTTTGTGGCATAGCCTGCCTGCCTTCATTTTCGACCTCACTCCCCTCCCCTCCCACTCACCATACCTTACCCTCCTCTCCTCCCCCCCCCATCCAATCCCACTATGCTCGCTTATCCCCCTAATGGACAAAGCAATCTTGGCTGATTCTCTTTGCCTATTATATGTACACAATTGCCTTGATCACATGTTTTCTCCTTTTGCCTAATTATTAAGTACATCTTTGCTGATGATTGTAATCCTGTTAAATTGTGTAATATGACTGTATCACAACTGCTTCTATTGTATGTTTACTGTGGTTTCTGATGTGGAACCTTTGTAAAAGAGCTCCCAGCTCAAAGGTATTGTAATCCAAGATCTTAATAAATAAATAAAAATAAATAAATAATCTTCATCCAAACCATTCACTTCAGCTGCCAACTTTGAACTGGTCTGCCCAACCCGACCATTCACGATCATATCCTGTGAATGTCTAGGGCATGTAGATAGGTCTGGGCATCATCCCCACATCTGGTTGGAAGCACTGTATCCCACTGGAACCACTCACCTCCTGGGAGGGTCCGGGTCCCAGGTCATCCATACTGGCCAAATAGGAAGACAGCTACTTTTAGAGCCTTGGTTAGTCTTTTTTTTTTTTTTTTATTTAGTTGTTTAACCAGGTATAGCACACTAAGCTGAAAGCTTTTTTACAGGAGCGACCTGGGAGCACAAGGAGGTTAAGTGACTTGCTCAGGGTCACACAGTATGCAAGTGGAAGCTGTGGGATTCAAACCCAGGTCTGGTCTGCTGGATGTTACCAGATTTGCAGCTCAGAGCCTTAGACCACTGCGTGAACTAGTCTGTTCTCTGGAACTGAAAACCTAAAAGGGAAAAGAACTCTGGACAGAAAATCCCCCCATGTGGGCTTGAAAATCCCACTGTTACCACCAGAAAAAGGACGCCTTAAATACTGGTGCCCACCACACCACACCACACCACCTCCCCAGGGCTCCCTCCCCGGGTGCCACACCTCCCCCAAAGGACTGCTGCATGCTTTGCAAAGGATACAGGCCTTAGAAGATGTGGTATGCCACTAGCCGACCTGCTAGCCGAGTGACCCTAGGTGCTCCGCTGCTGGCCGACTTACTAGCCGAGCGTCCCAAGGTTCAGCACCGCTAGCCAACCTGCTAGCCGAGTGTCCCAAGGTTCTACACCACTAGCCAACCTGCTAGCCGAATGTCCCAAGATGCTCTGCCATTGCCAGCCTGCTAGCTGAGTGTCCCAAGATGCTCCACTGCTAGCTGATTGTCACAGGGCTACCTGTGAGGGCTTGGGGAAAGCTGCCTGGATTCACCAGCCCCCCACTATGCTGGACACCTGAGGCAACTGCCAAGCCTGGGTGATATAGCTTTTAAGCCCCTTAAGAAAGGCTCTCGGGCTGGCAGGGCTCTCCCAGCTGCCCCTGCAGGTACCACAAGGCTTCTCCCTGGGACTCTTCCTCAGGGTCTCTCCTTTCAACTCCTCTTCCAACTACCCTTTGAACTGCTCCTTCTTCATCAAGCTGCTCCTTCTCCTCCTTCTTTTTTTTTTTTTTATTTTTCCCCTCTTTTTTGACCCCTTCACCTTCCGTTAAGGGTCCGCCCTGGTCACAGTGCCCCCGAGGCTTCCACCGCCCAATTAGCCACTCACTCTCCCCAATTACTCCTGACTTGCCCCCCAGGAAGCGGAGCATGGCACCGCAGCAGGAATCGGTGCTGTGTATTAGTAACTGGTTGGGGAGTATGTGGCCAGGCAGCTAATTGAAGCCGGGAGCAGGGCGTCATGGATACGTCTGGTGAGGAGGAATTTTTGTCCCCCTACTGGCTGGGGCGGAGACATGCAATGACGCCAGCATTTGTCCGGCCCCAGTGCCTCCCCTCTTCGACTATGTGTTGGTGCTCAGGGTTATACACCCAGCTTCAGCTCGGTGTCACCCTCGCACTGAGCACAAAGAAACCACCCCCCCAGAGAAGGAGAGCAGTCCTTGGGACGCTCCATCCTTCTCCCCCCAGCTGGCCCTCCGATGACCCAGGCTCATTCCCAAACCCGGCTTCACAAGCAGAACCCCAACTGCTGCACTGGCAGGCCGGCCCTCTTCCTCCTCCTCCTTCTCCGGGAGCTCTCCTTTCAAACTCCTTCCTCGGGAGCGCTCCTCCTGAAACTCACTTGAACCTTCTTGGCAGCCTCTTTTTATGCTGATAGAAGGAGGTGTGGCTACCCTGTGGGGCCCCATGATGGGCTGGGAATAGGGGCAGCGCTGACTGGTTATGCAAATCAAGGGCTACTGCATAACCAATCAACGTCAAAGAGCTGCGACTCATCCCTTGAGTTGCCTCCTCACATGTGCAACCACCAACAGCTTTAACTGCCATTTCAGGTTTAAAATACAGAATAGTGCCTTTGATGTGCTGTTGCAGGAGCCGCTAGATCGGGACTCTGGCAGACGGCACTTTTACTTTTACATTTGGAGAGATTGTCCCACAATATGAAGGTGGGGGAAGGTAAAGACAGTCCTTCCCAACCCCTTTGAATATATACGCACATTTGTTTTAATAAATTAAAAAAAAAAACGGTGAAAGTTGGTGGCCAGCGCCAGAGCCACTGACTGGATGCCTGCACTTTGCTTATGGCATAACGCCCAATTCAGCTGTGACTCTAGCTGCTACAATAGTTTGTAGGGGAGTGTACTGATTCTTTAATGTGCTGCCCCTGAAGAGGTCGGCTCAGAGAAAACTAGTACAGGAGTGTAATGACAAGCTAATGTAAGCCCCCACTTCCCCGCGTCTAGGGACATGGTGGAAAAAGTGCTGGGAAAGGGGGCACTATACAGCAGAAATAGAGTTCGCATACCTGGATGGCCTGGCTTACCAGATCTGATAAAACCTGAGTGGTCCATTCTTCAGGGTGCAGAGCTAGATGACCGAAGAGGTGAAATGCTGTTTTTCACCAGCCCGGACTTGCCATCTTCACCACCATGGCCTTTGTAGGCAGTCTTCACCAGGCAGGCCTCTCGCTGTCTTCCTCGAGGATCTTCTGCTTCCAGACCCACTGGATACCACACATAGAAATACAGAAACATAGACTTTGACGGCAGATAAGGACCACTTGGCCCATCTAGTCTGTCCATTTCCCTACCTATGGGATAAGCTGCAGATCCTAGTTAACCAACAGCCTACTTCTTCCTACCCACAATCCAGAAAATGTGGGTTCCCTCCCAGTATAGCATCTATTAGTTGGGAGCTGGTGGTCGGAGAGTCATAATAGGTAAATGAAAAGAAATGGCTAGCCACGCCTAATAAAAGTTCCAAAAATTGTTTCTTTGGAACTTTTACTAGGCATGGTTGGCTATTTCTTTTCATTTACCTATTGCTTCTTCCTACCCCCACCAGAATTGCCTTATGTCTGTCCCATTCATTGAATTCCTCCACTGTTTTTGACTCCACAACCAACTCAGGAAGGTCGTGCCATGCGTCCACCCACCCTCTCTGTGAAAAAATACTTCCTCACATTGCCCCTGAGCCATCCCCCCTCTATCTTCAAATTGTGTCCCTTTGGTCTTGCATATCTCTTTTTCTGAAAGATGCTACCCTCTTGGACTTTGTTGATTCCCTTAAGGTACTTGAAAGTTTCTATCATGTTCCCCTTCCCCCCTCCTTTCCTCAAGGGTATACATATTAAGCTCCTTTAGTCTCCCTTCATATGGCTTCTGTTGCTGACCATGCACCATTTAGTTGTCCTCCTCTGGACTGCCTCCATCCTGTCTATGTCCTTGCGGAGATGTCTCTAGAATTGCATGCAGTACTCCAGATAGGGGTCTCAGCAAATACAGAGGGATAACAACTTCCTGTTTTCTACTGGTGATGCCTCTCCCTATAAATCCCAGATACCCCCAGCCATCCTTACTGCCTTCCCACATTACTTGCTTACTGTACCTTTAGTTCATCTGATATGACTACCCCCAGGTCCAGTTCTATTTTTGTTGTTGTTAGTACCTCCCTCCCCATTGTGTACTTCCCCTGGGTTTTTTGTTTCCCAGGTGCATTATTTTGCACTTCATTGCATTGAATCTAAGCTGCCATACTTTTGACCAGTCCTCCAACCTTGCCAAGTCCCTTCTCATCCCTTTCACCCACCACTCCTTGTGAATCAACCCTGTTGCAGATCTTTGTGTTGTCTGCAAAGAGGCATACTTTTCCTTTCAGTCCCTCTACAATGTCACTTACAAAGACATTAAAAAGGACTGGACCCGGTACTGAACTCTGCGGTACCCCACCAGTAACCCCCCTTTTTTCGGAGTGGACTCCATTTACTATTACCCTCTGTATCCTGTTGTCCAGCCAATTTTTTACGCAGGCTACCACCCTGGGACCCACTCCCAGGCTAGCTAATTTGTTTATTAATCATCTATGTGGGACTACTGTGTCAAATGCCTATGTAACCCCTAGGTAGCGCTATCCCAAGAGCTACTCACCCTGCCTGCGTGACTAGGTGCAGGTTAAGAGGCCTGGGTACTGAAAACGGGTGCCTCCACTTGGAGGACAGGGTTATGGCAGCATAGCTGACCTGGGTACAGCCCTCCAGGACACTGTAACTCCCCTCTTTCCCCTCTAGTGGCCTAAGCAATAAACAACAGACACAGTTACAATAACCCCTAATCAGCATATATATGCCCACTCTGTTTACACTTACCACTGGAGCTGATTCTACCAGTTTGACTTTGGAGTTCCATGGGGGCACTGGTAGTGATGTTGACAAGTGGGGCAGCTTTCTGGGGCAAAGCTTTCCTCTGGAGGCAGCGACTGCAAGTTTTGACATGATTCTCAACATCTGCCCCTATTTTCAGCCAATAGAATCAGGATCGTACTAAGTCAAGAGTCCAGTCAATACCGAGGTGTCCCATGTGGTTATGGAGGGATCTCAGTACCAGCTGTTTGAAGGCTGTGGGTAGGACCAACTGCTGCTTGTCCACTTGACCTTGATGATCTACTGTCTCTCTGTATAATAACTGATCTCGTAACTTTAGTCTGAGGCCTTCTTTGAATAACAGTGCAGTTCGTAAGTCAGTAGAAAGTAATTTAGATACATCCTTTCCCGCACGCAGGGCATCAAGTGTGGGCTAAATCATGGGGTCATGGGATTGAGCCCACTGAATGCTGTCACTATCAAACTGGGGCAAAGCACTGATATCTAATGCAGAAAAATGACAATAAGTAGCAGGTATGCAAGTATCGGGGGGTGCCCCAAACAGTCCACCAGGCAGTCCATGGTGTCTGTAGACAATTGCTCATCTTTGTCAAACTTTTGGCACAATGCTTTAATAGAAGGTTCAGACAGCCTCACCCATTTGTCTTTGGAACTTGGCTGCCATGAAAGGGCATCAGCATCAATATGGTTCAGTCCAGGCCGGTATTCAACCACATCATCATAAGTTGACAAGGCAGAAAGCCACAGGTGTCCAGTGGCATCCAACTTGGCTGAAGTCTGTACATACGTTAGAGGATTGTTATCAGTCTTTACTAGCATCTTGGCCCCATAGAGGTACTCATGGAACTGATCGACTATGGCCCACTTTAGAGCGAGGAACTCCAACCTCTGCACAGAATAATTCCACTCGGAGGGTGTCAAGCTGCAACTGGCGAAGGCCACAGGTCTCAGGCCATCCTCATATTCTTGATATAGCACAGCCCCAAGCCCTCTCAGACTGGCATCCATGTGCAGGATGTATGGTTTGGTGGGATCAGCATATGCAAGGACTGGACCGTGGGTAAGCTGATAGATGATTTTGAAGAATGCCGCCTCGCACTTGGGGGTCCAACGGGTTCCAGAAGGTTCACCTGTTAGAAAATACACCTTGTCTTCTTTTTTGAGGAACCCCTTCTTGTATCTGTGGTTGGTGTGAAGATAGCCTTGGGTAAGATTAAGGAGCGGCTGGATTACCTTTGAATAGTCCTTAATGAATTGGTGATAGCAGCTGCAAAACCCCAGAAAACACTGCAGCTCTTTCAGGTTGGTGGGCTGGGGCCAGGTGGTCAGGGACTCTACTTTACTGGGGTCTGTCTGTATCCCCTCAGCTGACACTATATGTCCCACATATTTAACAGATGCTTGAAAGAACTGGCACTTGTCTATGGATAATTTGAGGCCGAATTCTTCCAAGCGATCAGGATTTTGAACGGTATGGCCTCGTTCTTCTGGTATGTGACCGAAAACAATTACATCATTCAAGTACACTAAATATTCTAGAAGATTCATGTCTCCTACTGCACATTCCATCAACCTCTGAAAGGTAGCAAGGGCACCCAAAATCCCCTGTGGCATCCTCAGAAATTCAAAGAACCCCAAAGGACAGATGAAGGCTGTTTTCTCATGGTCCTCTGGGGCCATCGGGATCTGATAATATCCACTGCAGAGATCAAGTACTGAGAAGCACTGACTCCCATTCAGGCAGTCCAGTGCATCCTGTATGCGGGGCATGGTGTATTGATCTGGGTCAGTCCATCGGTTAAGGGTCCGATAATCCACACACATCCTCACAGACCCATTTTTCTTGCACACAACTACGATGGGAGATGTGTAGGGGCTTCTTGACTCTTGAATAATTCCGTCAGTGAGCATCTCTTGTAGGTGCCGCCGAACATCATTTATATCAGCTGGATCAAGGTGGCGGGACCGCTGTCAGAAAGGTCTGTCATCGTGCAGCCGAATATTATGCTCAGCACCATGGGCACAACCCACATCTCATTCTTTTAGAGAAAACACTTGGTCTCTCTGGGCAAGTTTCCTGCTGATCTGAGTCTTCCATTCAGCAGGCAAGGGGGAATCACCAAAGTCAAATAAGTCTGGGGTCACCTCCTCCTTCTCGCCAGAGTATTTGTTGCTGAGTAATACTGCAGTGTCTGCACAGTGTACTGTAGCTAGTGTACACCATCTGTTCACACGGAATTCTTGATCTGACACATTTCGAACCTGGACCATCACTCATCGTACACAGGCATGGGCATGGGCGGGTAGGATACTAGGTTTAACCAATAGCCCCTCTGGCAACTTTTCTTCACCTGGTGCATCCAGCATTAATATTTTGTTTTTCACGTCTCTTCTAAGATGGACTTTTCCATGAACAGTGTACTGAGTATTGGGTGGCAATATCAAGGAACCAGGGTCCTTCTTCCAGACAATTCCAATGGGCTCATCCTGGTCTTCTGCCACAGACTGCCTCTGCAGGTCATAAGCTTTCTTGATCAGAGCTGGAATTCTCATTGCCCGACCAGTCTGTCAATCTCGTTTCTCTTGGCACAACTGCGCTAACATCCCAAACATGTGGGTGCTGGTTCCATTGAGTAGGGGGACCCCATCATACATCCCTGTAGGAGGGCACAACAGGGCCAGCATCTCTGCTTGTTCATCTACACCAGTTACAGCCGCAGGAAAAGACAGCCAGAGCTGGACATATCCTAGGTAGGGATAAGACTTCTAACTCAGGCCCCACACATGTAGGCCTTCTAGAGATTGTAATGGCACATCACATAAGTGTTTGTCATACAAGTCCTGAAATACAATGGTCACTTGCGGCCTGCTATAGAGCACAGCCCAAGCCTGGATACCACTGACAGTCACAGAAGTCTGCATCGAAGGGCCTACTATCTTGGACCAGTCTGTATACAACTTTATCTAGGTCTTTTGGGGACCAGCATTCTTTCTTCATACAATAGTTGCCACAGACATTGGCAGCTATTTCCCGAAATTTCTGTGATATTTCTAGAGGAATCTCCTGCTTTCTGCATTTCCACAGTAGGGGCAGCAGAGAGAAACTCTTTAGAAATTTCACGAAATATCTGGAAACAGATAGCAATGTATGTGGCTACTACTGTATGCCCATCCTTCCCACAGTTATGACAAAATATGCTTTCCAGGGTCTGGCATGGCCGAGACATCACATTGGGAGCTGAGTCGGGGTACTACCAACAGAAAATCTTGGTTACACCTCTGTCTGCGATGTGGCGAGCATTGGGAGACATCTAAGCAATTCCCTCATTTCCATAGTCATCATCAATTTTTGAGCTACTGGCAGCAGGAGATGCCTGATTGTACACCCCCAACCCCATAGCAGATGCACTCTGATAAGGATCAGGGTCTGTACCCGCAAGAGCAGTCTTCATAAAGAGACCGGCTTTTGTTTCTTTGAACTCCCTCAGCAGTTCATCCCATGGTGGAGCATCCTTAGCAGTCCCTTTCTTGCTGGGCTCCCCGGGACTGGCATCAGCATTTAGTTCTTGGATTCTGTCATGTGATTTCTGGAATTCCAGGCCATCAGTGACTGACCCTATGCCTGGAACAGAGGTTGCGGCAGCTACAATCGCACAGGGTTCCTGAGAGACTTCCTCCTCCTCAACTTCCCATACCTCCTTCATCAACATATGGAAGGGCATGGGGACCAGATTTCCTTTGGTGCAGTTGCAATTTGAGCAACACCCAGCTGGAATGCCGGGCAGAACAGAGTATATGATCCAGTCTTACCTGGTCCATCTCACTAGAGGCCCAGCCTCCTTTCTGAAAAATGGTTTGTAGGATTCCCTCTAATCGGTCCATGTACAGTAGGCAGATAATAATTCCCCCGGCTGTTGTTTAACATTTTTAAGTTTCTATTTCAACGCCTCAACACTAGTGGTGCCCTCAAACAATTTTCAAGGGTGACTAAGTACTCTTGGGCTTTGGCGTCAGGGGCAGAGGACCTCAGGGAGCGAAAGCATGTAGGGCGGGACCCTGGAGGCTTTCCCCCAGGCAGGTCCTTTTTTCGGCCTCTGAGCATTGCTAGTCTTGTATCGCAAGGGTAGAAGAGTCTATCTAGCTCTCCAGGTTGACTTCCCCATTAGGAGTAGGGAGGATGCCAGAGAACACCGTGAGCTTGCAGTAAGAGTTGTGACTACCTGCTGGCACAGAGGCAGGTACAGAGGTTGGTGAAAGAACAGGTGCTGGGGCTGGTGTGGACAGGAAGGGACACTCCCAGGTGGCAGGAATGATTTTTTTTAAATCCTCCACGGATTTACTCTCCTTCAGCAAAAACTTGGCAAACTTCTCCTCAAAAAACTTAGATAACAGTGGGGGCTTATCCTCTAAGGGATCCTTACTATCCTTAGTTATCAACCTCCAGGCAGCTGAGAATCCCTCTGGGACAACAGTCTGGGGCACCTTTGAATTGTCCAGGGGGTCACTACACTCCACCAAGGCCACGAGAGTTTGGGCAGTTAAATCAGCCTGTTGACCCACCACTACAGCTTTTTTTCAAACATTCCACTTTGGAAAGTGCCTCTTCAACAGTGTCCTTACTAGTGCCCATAAGTATATCCAGTATTAGCAAGGCATTGTGGATCAATCTCCTGCCTCGTACACCACCCCACCAACTGGTGTACAGCCATTTCTACTGGGGTAGCCATTAATTTTAACAATAATTCTTGATTTTGGCCACTGGGGAGGGGGGCGCTAATCCCAGCGGTAACCTCCAAGATGTAACCCCCTAGGTGGCACTATCCCAAGGGCTATTCCCCCTGCCTGCGTGACTAGGTGCAGGTTAAGAGGCCTGGGTACTGAAAATGGGTGAATCCACCTGGAGGACAGGGTTATTGGCAGCATAGCTGACCTGGGTACAGCCCTCCGGGACACTGTAACCCCCCTCTTTCCCCCTCTAGTGGCCTACGCAATGAACAACAGACAAAGTTACAATAACCCCTAATCAGTATACAAATCCTCACTCTGTTTACACTTAACCACTGGAGCTGATTCCACCAGTTCGACCTTGGAGACCCACTGCAAAATAAAGTTAGACACAGCAGGAAACAACAGTACAGTGCTTCTTGTACAAAATGGAACCACAGTCAAGTTAAATACAAAAAGAATTAGATCTGGTTTATTTGTGGGAATGAACAAGGGAGGGGGCGTAATTTGGCTGATTAGTTCTGTAACTGATTCAATCAGGTGATCATGCATGCATTTTAGAGTCCCTTCACAGCCACACACTCTGGCTACCCAGTTGGAAAAAAGGTGGGCTAGCCTGACAAGTTGCCCGGTGTAGGCCGGCATTGCAGCTAGTTGGGGCCCTGTGTTGGAAAGAAGGAGCATGCACAACCACACACAATTTGTATTCTGGAGCCTGGAGGCTCAGTTTGTGACAAGAAAATAACAATTGAATCAGATGACAACACTTCTGATTTAGCTGATGTTGCAGGGAGCTACCCTGGTGTTTACTCACGCTGCCCAATACGAGACACAGGAGGGATGAAATTGAGACTGCAGGCTGACAAGCTGGTATGCCAGGAGAAGCAGGGCCCACATGATTCACCGAGGTGTTGTTCCTGTTCAAGATGTTGAGCAGGTGGCTGATCCCCGGGTGAGTCTCTCGTCGATGGTGATCTCTGCGTCTGAAGTAGCTGACTGGGCCAAGGTGGCAGGGTCCAGGCTGCATGAACAGTTTGGGTTCAGTTCAATAGGTGCTGGAGACAGCTTCCAGCAAGCGTGACACACTTAAGTAGTGGGGAACCAAACTGCGACCCACAGACAGCTTACAGTACATTTATAGTAAAGCAAAACACAATACCACAGGTCGGATGACAGTCCAGTTGCAATTTCAGTTTTCCTGAGCAAAACCGAGATCTTTGTGGCAATTCAGATGTCCTGACAGCCGATCGCTTACAGCAAATCTTTGGTCTTCTTCAGGTGATGGTACAGTCAGAGTTCGGTACTTCTTGTCACAAATGGTTTGGGTAAAGTCTGGTAATCAAGCACTTTAAAGGGTCCCTGTCAAGGGACAAGTAGGCAGACAGGCCAAACTCAGCCTTTCCACCAGTTTCCCGTGTGACTACGCAGGAGCAGCTGCTTGAATCTCTCGAACTGTTCACTCTCTCCACTCCAAACTCAGACTGACTCTCTGCTGCAGGCAGCACTGGGACTTCCTTCTGATCCAAAAAGGATTAGGTTGGTTGATTCATCTGTCTGTCAAAGCAAGGGCTCCCCCTCTAGGTCCATTTAGGCACCAAAGTGAAAAAACTACAATTTCTACAGAAATTCACTCCCACGAGACCCCTGGGGACAGAATCCATTTTAAGGTCCCCAAAAGGTACTGATTGGTGCAATACAGAAATGCCCATGCTGCAAAGAAAGGCAGATTAGGCAAACTATAATACCATTGTTATTAGAGCAGCTAATCAACAAACAATTACCAGTTCTAACAGAGCTCTCTCTGCCCCATTAGCGATGGCAGAATGGAGCAATATTACTGTAGCTCAGGCGGGACTCGAGCCTGGAAACACTCAGGCCCCTACCCAGGTTAATTATACACTACAAAAATAATGTCTCTTAAGAGACAGGCACAGAGGTTAACAGGCACTTGCATGGAAGTACTTTTACACCTGCAAAGACACAGAACACCTGCCTGGCAGTAGGCATTTAAGCACACCCAAGGAAGACTTTTGGGAACCCCCATTTATAGGGAGGGTTACACCTTGCTAAAGTCTGGGTAGGCCACGTCCACAGCCCCTCTCTGGTCTACTACTTTGGTCACCCAGTCAAAGAAATCTATTAGATCCGTCTGACATGACCTTCCTGCTGTGAATCCATGCTGCCTTGGGTCCTGTGCCCTGCTGGCCTCTAGGTACTCGACAGTTCTTTCTTTCAGAAGTGATTCCATCATTTTCCCTACCACTGAGGTCAAGCTAACAGTTCTGTAGTTTCCTGCCTCTACTTTGCTCCCACTTTTTGAAGGGGAATCACATCTGCCCTCCTCCAGTCCTTAGGTACTACACCATCCTCCCATGATTTGTTAAAAAGGGTAGTTAGTGGTGTCACTAGTTCTCCAGGGTGTCAGCGTGGCTCAGTTGGTAGCACATCTGCCTCTGGACCAAAAGGTTGTGGGTTCTAGCCTCACACGGGATTGGACTTGCACCTAAAAATCGCTGGCATCTGAGTGCAGTATTGGGGGTGCTGTACTGCTGGGGTGTGCCGCGATCGCCCGGATGAGATGTTAAACCGGGTCCCTTCTACCCATCCTGGTGTTGTCCTGGTGGGTGTCCAGGTGGAAGTAAAAGAACCCAGGGCACTCTTCGCAAAGAGTAGGGAACATTCCCGGTGTCCTGGCCAACATTCCCCTTCCCATAAGCCGGTTCATGCAATTATCCAGGCTGTGTGTGGGTGATGATGTGCAATATGGCTGCCACCACACATTCAGTCACTTCACTACCAGTCTAGCATTGCTTGTAAAGCGCTTTGGATGTAAGAAAAGCGCTATATAAATGCAGATTCTTCTTCTTCTCCTTCTCCTTCTCCTTCTTCTTCTCCTCCTCCTCCCCTTAGTTCTTTTAGAATTCTGGGGTGAATCTCATCAGGTCCCATTGCTTTGTCCACCTTCAGTTTTAGGAGTTCTTTCAGAACCCTTTCTTCTGTGAAAGGACTTGGAGTGGGTCCCAAGGTGGTAGCCTGGATAAAAAATTGGCTAGACAACAGGACGCAAAGGATAGTAGTAAATGGAGTACACAGTAAAGAAAGGAGGGTTACTAGCGGGGTACAGCAGGGTTCAGTACTGGGACCGGTCCTTTTTAATGTCTTTATAAGTGACATTGCAGAGGAACTGGAAGGGAAAGTATGTCTCTTTGCAGATGACACAAAGATCTGAAACAGGGTTGATACACAACATGGAGTGGAAAGGATGAGAAGGAACTTGGCAAGGTTGGAGGAATGGTCAAATGTATGGCAGCTCAGATTCAATGCAAAGAAGTGCAAGGTAATGCACATGGGAAACAAAAAGCCCAGGGGAAACGTACACAATGGGGGGTGAGATACTGACAACAGTAAAAATAGAAAGGGACCTGGGGGTAATTATATCAGATGACCTAAAGGTGGGCAAGCAATGTGAGAAGGCAGTAAGGAATGCTGGGGGGATACTGGGATGCATAGGAAGAGGCATCAATAGTAGAAAACAGGAAGTTGTTATCCCTCTGTACAGACAGTTGGTGAGACCCCACCTGGAGTACTGTGTGCAGTTCTGGAGACCCATCTCCGCAAAGACATAGACAGAGTGGAGGCTGTCCAGAGGAGGGCTACCAAAATGGTGCATGGTCTGCACCAGAAGACATAAAGAAAGACTAAAGGAGCTTAATATGTATACCCTTGAGGAAAGAAGGGAGAGGGACATGATAGAAACTTTCAAGTACCTCAGGGAATTAACAAAGTCTAAGAAGGTAGCATCTTCCAGAAAAGAGATGTGCAAGAACAAGGGTACAATTTGAAGATAGAGGGGGGCTCAGAGGTAATGTGAGGAAGTATTTTTCACTGAGAGGGTTGTGGATGCATGGAACAGCCTCCCTGAGGAGGTTGTGGAGTCAAGAACAGTGGGGGACTTCAAGAATGCATGGGACAGACATAAGGCAGTCCTAGTAGGGGGTAGGAGGAAGTAAGCTGTTGGTTAACTAGGATCTACAGCTTATCTGTTAGGTAGGAAAATGGGCAGACTAGGTGGGCCAAGCGGTCCTCATCTGCCGTCAAATTCTATGTTTCTAGGACTGGTATTGATCCCCCTATCCAGAGTGCTTCTATTAATTGGATTCGGTACCCCCTCCTCCTCTTCTTTTGTGAATACTGAGCAGAAGTGCTCATTCAGTATCCCTGTTTTTTCACTGTTCATCTCTGCCCACCCACCGTCCCCTTTATTTAGCCTCACTATCCCTCCCTTGGTCTTTCTTCACTCCCTAATATACCTATAAAAAGGTTTTATCCCCCTTCTTAACTGAGTTGGCAATCTTTTCTTCGGTTTGCGCCTTTGCTATTCTGACTGCCTTCCACGCTTCCTTCTGCTTTAATTGGTACAATTCTCTGTCCTGCTCCTTCTGTGTTTCCTTATACTCCTGAATGCTATCTTTTTCTCCCTAACGTTCCCCACCACCTCTTTTGAGAACCATAGTGTTTTTTTCTTTTGATTTGTTTATTTGCTTCACACAAAGGCTTGTTGCCTCTGTGATGGCAGTTTTGATGTTTCCCCATTGTTCTTTCACCTCTCCTTCTTGCTAGTGCTTTTCTGAGGGACTCTCCCATTTTTTACAAAGTCAGCCCTCCTAAATTCCAGTACCCTCTCTTTTGTACGGCTTGACTCTGCGGCTGTGTTTATCATGAACCACACTGGTGGTCACTTGTTCCCGGATGGCTACCCACTTCTAGATCTGAGATTCTCTCTCCATCCCTGTTTGAGAGTACCAGGTCCAAGACTGCTTGCTCCCAAATGGGTTCCAACACTAGCTGCCTGAAGCATGCCCCTGTAGGGCATCAAGAATGACCCTGCTCTTGGATGTGGCTGCAGCTCCAGTTAACGTCTGGCATATTCATGTCCCCCATCAATAATCTCTCTCTTTTTTCTGCCATCCTAAGGATTCCTTCTATCATTTCCTTGTCCATTTCTTCCCCCTGAGACGGGGTCTGTATACAACCCCTATGCGGACTGTGGTGCCATTTCCGGTCTCCAGGATGACCCATAGTTTTTTTGCTTTTTTTGTCTTTGGTAACCGGGTAAGGCCCACTAGGCACAAGTGCCTGTTTTCAGGGGCGACTGGGAGCACTGGGCAGTTAAGTGACTTGCTCAGAGTCATACAGTATGCAAGTGAATTTTGTGAGAATCAAACTCAGGTCTGGTCTGCTGGATGTACCAAGCTCATCCACATCTCGTTCCTCTAACCTCTAGGCTATAGCACCTCCTTTGCTCCCTGTTTACCCTTTAGTTCAGTTGCTTTCTCACCAATAGGAGACAGCGGGTTGTGATGGGAAATTTCTCATCAACACCCAGTCTCCTTTTGTGTGGAGTCCTTCAGGGTTCGGTGTTGGCCCCAATGTTGTTCGCAGTATATATGCTGCCCCTGGGGGGGGGGGGATCATTAGAAAGTATGGTCTGAGTTTTCATTGCTATGCTGATGATATTCAGCTATACTTATCTTTTGCCCCAGGAACACCCAATGCAGTAGATGTGTTAAATATCTGTCTGGCTGAGATTAGCGACTGGATGGCCTCCAGTTGGCTTCGACTGAACCCTGACAAGACTGAGGTATTAGTAGTGGAGTCGAACAGAGTTCGTGATGGGATGGCCTCTGACTCTGCAACTGGCCTTGTACTAGGAGCTGTGTCATTGATGGCCTCCCCCTGGGTGCAAAATCTTGGCGTGATGTTTGACAGGAATTTGTCCATGGAGGTTCAGATATCTTCCGTGGTCTGTTCCTGTTTTTTCCATCTTGGAAACATTGCCAGGATTAAGCCCCTTGTTCCGTCTCTGGACTTCCCTACCATGATACACGCCTTAGTCACTTCTAGGCTTGACTACTGTAATGCCCTCTGTCTTGGGGTCTCTGGGGGTTCTCTCCGCAGACTGCAGCTTGTGCAGAACCCTGCTGCCCGGCTTTTAACTGGGCAGAGTAAATTTTGTCACATTACACCTGTGCTGCGCGAACTGCACTGGCTGCCTGTCAGGTGGAGAGTGCTCTTCAAGGTGGGGTTTCTCACCTATAAGGCCCTACACGGACAGGGCCCTGGTTACCTGTCAGCTCTCCTGGTACCTTCCTCCTCTTTTCCATAACTTCCACCTCAGTGGTGGCCTCCTAACTGTTCCAAGAATCCAGATTAAACTATGATCTATCGAGCATTTAGTGTTGCCGCCCGCTTTTGGAATTCTTTGCCAGCTGCAGTTAGGAGGCCCCACTATAACTGCCTTTAAGGTCTGCTTTAAGACCTACTTATTTCTGCAAGCTTTTGGGGTTTAATTTTGGCTACGTATATGTATTATATTCTTTTTATGTATTTATGTGGTATGAAATGCTATAAATTTTTTTTGCGGCGCCCAGAGCCCTTGGGATTGGGCGTCTTTTTAAATAAACATGACTTGACTTGACTTGCTTTGATCCCTTCCCTTACTTAGAGAGATACTCCTCCTCCTCCTCTTCTACCCTCCCTGTCCCTCCTGTAGATTGTGTACCCTGGTATGTTGACATCCCAGTCATGGTTCTCTGTGTACCATGTTTCTGTGACTGCCACGATATCCAGGTGTCACTCTTCCGTCAAGGTCACCAGTTCAGGGAGCTCGTTACCTATACTATGGGCATTGGTACTCATTACCCTCCATCTTTTGATGGCCTTACCCCTTTTGTCCCATCCCTGTCCTTACTGCCTTTGCCTTTTTCTCCATTTACCCCTGCCCTTCTACCTATCAATTTCTCTATCTTGGTGTTTACCTCACTAACTACCCTGATTTTTTTTGGGGGGGGGCTAGGATTTCCCTGCTCCTTTCCAGCACCTCCCCCCTTGGCTAATTTAAATGCTTGCCAATGAAGTATTTAAACCTATCACCTAGGATGCTGGTTCCCCTCCTGGACAGATGCAGACCATCATGCCAGTATAGGCCTGCATCCCTCCAGGTAGACCCCTAGTCCTCAATGAAGCCAAATCCCTGAGCTCTGCACCAGTTTTCCAACTACTGATTGAATCCCATGGTGCAGAGTGCCCTAGCCTCCCCCATGCCATAGACAGGCAGCACTTCCAAGGAGGTTGCCATGAGTGCTACTTGTCTAAGGCCCCCCCAACTCCACAAACTCCTACGACACTGCTCTGATCCCTTTCCCAGCCAGGTAATTTGTCCCTAGGTGGACAATGACATCCAGCTCCCTCTCCTGTGCAGCTGCTCCCGCGATCCTGAGGATTTTCTCCCTGTCCCTCCAAGCCATACCTCCCACTCCCCACCCTCCCACAGTTCTACCCTTCTAACAATGGAGTCCCCCACCAGGAGTTGTTTCCTTCCCCTGTGGGGTCCCAAGAAACTCTCCTGTGGGTCTCCTTTGTGGAGATTCCCAGCATCCTCCTTGGTCTCCACTGTGGGTGCCTCCAAAGAGGAACCACACTCTGCCAGAACGGCGTATGGATTGTGGAGTGGTACAACTGGACTGATGCGCCTCTGTTCCACCACCCTCAGCCCACTGTGGTCCAACTGCTCCTCTTTCTTGGCAACCTCTGAGGCAGCGTCAGCGGCCCTGGTGGTCCCTGGGTGGGAGGGAAGGTCCCCTGAGTCCTGGCCAGCTCAGCCTGGAGACCAGCAACCTCCTCCCTCAGCCCAGAGAGGCGCCTGCAGATGGGACAACACTGCATCCTCCAGAACGTCTCCTGGAAGACTGCCGCTCCACAGCCACTGCACTGCACCACTTCCATCATGTCTTATTTGTGGCCCCCCAACTCTTGTTTTGTATGCTTACTCTTTCCTCGCTCTGCTTATTTATTTATTTTCTCCCTACTTTCCTACTGCCTCCATGCCCATAAAGCTCCTGCTCTTCCTGTTCTGGGACAAGAAGTTCCTGTATTCTTCAGTAGTCTCCTTCTTACTTGCTCAGAGACAGATCTCCAGCAGCTAAGGCAAACACCAAACTGCAGGGCAAGGGGATCCCATTTAATGAACAGTTAATTCAAACAGGGAGCAGTCACTCCATGGAGCATTATAACACAACAGGTTGCTCTGGACTGTGAGGTCACATTAGAAGCTAGAACAGTACTCTGAACCATGGAGGTCACATCAGAAGCTGATAGGTGCTCGGGACTGAGAGGTCACATCAGAGCATAAAGTCCAGGCTGCTACTTATCAGCTAGGCAGACAGTAGTCCAAACACAGGCATCTTGTCTTGAGGCCAAATCAGGCCTATGAAGTAGATGGCAAAAGTTCTGCATTCTCCTCTCTTGCTCTCAATCTCCACGAGAAGCACGGACCTCCAGTGAGATGGCTGACCCTGCCCACAGCCACCCTCTTCATCCGCTCCTCCGTTCTCCAAGATCAGGAGCGCAAACCTATTGAGGGACAGCTGCCCCAGCCCACAGCCACCCTCAAAGCAGGCTCCTTTTGGGGGCTGAGCCCAGAAAAACAGTTCGGTAACAGGGGCAGTCTAGGACCAGGGGCTGCCCCTGACCCCTGGCTCCCCATCAGAGCCCCTCACCTCATGTCTTTGTTTACTTCTCCACCATCCTCCCATTAGGCAGCATTTAATCACAAGGGTCCCGCTCAGCAGCAGTCCTCTGGGCTGGCAACAGCTCAGCCCACCCCCAAACTGCAGGTCCCAGTAGCAGTCCCTCCTTCTTCTCTCTCCTAGCCAAACAGCTCCCTTCTGTTCCGCACAAGAGACTGAGCTGCAGTCTGGCCCCAACAACAGGGCTCCAAAGAAAATGGCTGCCGCCATGTCCTTTAGCCGAATGCTGCACTGCCACACTAATAATAAATAACAAACCACGCTCTCAATAGCTGAGCAGGCAATCCCCCCCCCACCCGCTCAGACCACTCTCCACCTCTCTGCTCTCCGATCTGATCTCCCTCTTTCTTCCGCTGCACCCTCTTTTAATCTCTCCCCACAAAGGCACCAAAAACCCTGAGGTCCAATCACGGACCAGCCCAAAGGCGCCACAACCCACTCTGATCCACGAAGTCCTATGAGACACGTAGTCCCAAAAATAACTATTTACCCTGTGCTCCCCATGGCGCCAGCGAGCACCGAAACCATCTCCCTCATCAATGGAGCAGCTGCTCCTCTAAATTTTCTAACTTGGCAGCCCTGCATGTGCAAGGAATGCAGTCCACCATTACTATTTACATTATTTATTTTCCTGAAGCGGACCCGAGCCCAGCCCAGCCAGAACACTGGACCCAGGACCACACCGTGCCTGGAGGCATGAAACTAACTCCATGCCCAGCCCACCAAAAACTGAGACACCAGGACCCAGCAGCTGGAGCTACAAGTCGCAAAACAGGGCAAAACCCAGGAACTCCTAGCTGGTCTCTCCCACCACACGGGGGCTGGAAATGACAGCCTTGAACCAAAACTGCTTAGTTTAGGGGCCCCCCTCTCGCCCAGCTGGTCGCTCATATCTTTAATGCTTCTCTTATCTCAGGAATCATCCCTAATGTATGGAAGGTTGCCAAGATTGTCCCTGTTTACAAACAAGGCGACCCCAAAGATATTAATAATTATCGCCCCATCGCCATACTCTCTGCTACGTGTAAGCTCCTTAAAAAGGCAGTTGTTGCACAACTCTTCCACTACCTCCAGGGTCATGCTGTTCTCTCCCTTGCTCAGCATGGCTTCAGAAAAGGGCACAGTACATCGACTGTGCTTGCCGTGGTTACCTCTGAGATCAGGTCCACGACTGACCAAGGCAAAATGACAGGTGCCATCTTCGTTGATCTCTCGAAGGCCTTCGATTGGGTTGACCATTCCCTCCTCTACTCCACTCTGCATTCTCTCAGATTCTCCCACCGAGCCCTTGCCTGGTTCTCCAGCTACCTTACGGGTAGGCAGCAATACACCTGTTTCAATCGCACCATCTCTGCCCTCTCTCCAGTTAACTGTGGGGTCCCCAAGGGATCCGTCCTTGGACCCATTCTGTTTTCCCTGTTCATTAATGAACTGCCCTCCACTACAACCCACGGGCACCCAACCCTATATGTAGACGACCTCGTCATACTGTCCAGTTCGCAGGATATCACTATCATCAACTCCCGGCTTAACTCCGACTTCAATCTAATCCAGAACTGGCTTGAGGGCCACAAGCTTACCGTCAACCTGAAGAAGACCCAGGCCATGCTCTTCGGCTCTGTGGCCAAAACCTCTTCCTGCCCAGCACCTCTAACTATCTATGGAGCAAATGGCTCCCTCCTGCTGGTCATTGACTCCGTCACGTATCTAGGAGTTACCCTTGATCCACAACTGGATCTCAACGCGCATCTTTGGAATGTTTGTAAAGTCATGAATGGCAAGCTCAGCCTTGTCTACAGAGCCAAAGATTGCCTCACCCCAGCAGCTCGGCTCGCCATAGCCAGGGGGATACTCCTTCCCATGTTTTGTTATGGGCACGTTGCCTTTGCCCCAGTCCCAAACTCCAGCATTGCGAAATGGGACACTGCATATAACAATATATGCCGTTTCGCACTCTCTATCCCTCGCCTTATGCATCGTTGTGAGTTCTACTCACGGCTGGAGTGGCTCCCCCCTGAAAAGCACCGCGCCTTTGTCCTTGGCAACTTCATAGATAACATAGTTAGAATGGCCACTCCCTTTGCACTCGCCCTTCCCCTTAAACATGTAACCCCTACCTACCACTTAAGATCCAGTGCAGCACAGGTCCGCCTGGTTCCTAAGACCCGCACCCTCACAGGTGACCGGGCCTTCTCCGTCCATGCACCAAGACTGTGGAACTCCCTTCCGGCCCTAGTTCGTGCCTCTCCCTCCCATCCCTGCTTCAAAACATCCCTATGGAGCTTCCTCAGATCTGCCTCTGCCTGTCTATGTACCACATAGTCCCATCGTATTTCTCTCCCTCACCCTGTTTCACTGAGGGAGTTGTCCTGCGAGCAGTTTCACAGGCCAATGGTAAATCTCTGCTGATAACCAGCATAAGGCACTTACCACCCTCCTGCTGGAGAGGGGATCTTGTCATATCTGTACCTGCCTCTTTTCTGCTTTATTTTTTCTTTCCATTCTCTCTCATTATAAGCGCTCATGTCATGCAAACACATACTTGTACGTTCGATAATTTTGATGTTAGTCTCTTTCATGTAGTTATTTGATGTTATCCTGCCTCTCAATGCTGTTATGTGACTTGTTTGTTATACTGCTTACCTGACTATTTTAAAGCCTGGTGTACTATAAGCTGTACCACCCATTTGTCGGAGCCTGTGGCTCCTGTATGTTACCTCGTGGGTGCTTTAGTTAGCTGTCCTATGAAGTTCTTTTCATTTAATAGGGACACATTAAGCCTCCACATCCTAACCCCCCTTTCCTGATCTAAATTTAATTGTTTGACGACTGGTCCATGGTCTGACAGTGTGATAGGTTGGATCTCAGCTTTGTTGATATAACATAGGTCTGATTAATGCATAAGAAATAAATCTATTCTGGAATATGATTTCTGGGCATTAGAATAGAAGGTATAATCTTTCTCCATCTTATGCGGTACTCTCCATACATTAATCAGAACAAGTTCAACTATCAGGGCCTTAAGTCTTTAGGTAGCCCCCCCCGACTGGTGTGACTAGCGCCTGAGGACCTATCCATATTGGTACCAGAGCCACATTAAAGTCACCTCCAATGATCAACTGCCCCTGTGGTAAAGAGGTCTGCTTAGAGAAGAGCTCCGTTAGGAACACATCAGTGCCTGTGTTTGGGGCATAGATATTTATCATATGTACTGTTCTGCCATACAATTCCCCTGTGACCCTAACATATTGCCCCTGCAGGCCTTGATCAGTTCCAGAAAACATGCAGCCTTTCACTTCCCTCTCCGAGACAATGATGGCAACCTCACTGAGCATGTGATAGAGTTTAAATACCTTGGCCTGCTTTATGACAACCACCTGTCCTACGATCACCATATCACCCAACTAATTGACTCTTCATCATCAAAAGTTTATTGTGTGGCTAAAAAGTCTAACAATGACAAATACAACAGATTAAAACAATACAAGTACAAATGACATCAGCATATAGATATATAATATGTTACAGTACATAGTGTAATCTTATAAATATATCTAAAAGTTAGAGTAACTAGCTCCTTTCATTTATCTTTCTTCTGATTTTATCTGCTGCTTGTAAAAACTTGGCTAGTTGTTCAATGGACCAAACATCTTCGGTATGGAACAAAATATTAGCTAATAAATTTGTATCTATTGGGTACATCTCATTCAAAAAAGAGACTACCAGTATTCCCTTTGTGTCTGGTACCAGGTACAAAACCATAATACATGTATAAGGTTTTCCTCGCCCCCCCCCCCCAGCACAATCACAATTCCCAGAGGTACATCCTTTTGTTTTGTATTGTTAAAGTAAAACATTGCTTTTTGCTTGTTCGAACTTGTAGCTAGAGAATATAGCTCTCATCCCACTGTCTGTCAGAATTTCTAAATAAGATTTCAAGCCAAAATAGTAATTATTTTCTGAAAACCATTACGAATAATGTGAACACTTGATTAGTTGTAAGTCTTTTGTGATCCAGTTATTTACAATTTTCTTTATAATATTTGCTTTGTATTTTAAGCTAAGGACAATCCCTTTTTCTGTTACCCTTTTAAGATTATTCAAATTATTTTCCCTCAGTATTTTCATTAGATTTGTATACCATAGCTTCAGTTTAATATCTATTTTATACCACTTTCCTTTCTCCTTCAAGGCTATATATGCCAAAGATGTTTCTTCCTTTCTGGTCAGGGTAATCAAGTAGTTTACTTTCCTAGATTCTATTAAAACTTTCAAATTATTCAGTCTTTATTCTGATCTCAGATAGATGGTGGTACATGAATGTCCAACTTGTAGTATTGTGCGTAAGTATTTATATAAAGGAACTAGTGCTTTATTTAAATTACTGATATCCAATATTTCAGAGGTATAGAGTAATTGTGAATATAATTTTGCTTTTATAAATTGTATCAGGGGTTTTAGAGTCATCCCACCTTATTTTATGTTGAAATGCACAAGCCCTGCCATTGTACTTTTTAACTTATCTGTCATAATTTCAGAATATTGCGTCCAATTAGTGTTTTCTTGAAAATATACTCCTAGATAAGTATGCCCTTTGACCCTTTCCAATCTCTCCTTCCCTAATGTCCAAAATGTAGAACATTTCTTATGTCTCTTTGAAAAATGTATAACCTTTGTTTTACATATATTAATCTTTAGCTTTAGTGTAGATGATTTCTCTAAGATGTTGTCAATGTTTTTTTGTAATCCAGTCTTTGATAATGAAAATAAAACTATATCGTCAGCATAAACTAATAGTGGGCAATTACAGGAATATATATTTGGTATATCTATAAATTATTTTTCACTATCCTTTTACATCTGATCAATGTATAAAGAAAATAATAAAGGTGCAAGCACACAGCCTTGTCTTATACCTCTATTTATTTTAAAAGTGGCTGAAATACCTCCTTTCTTACCTAATCTAATGTCGGCCCAATCAGCCGAATATAATTGAGAGATTACTGAAACCAAATTGTAATCAATACCTGTTTCGAGGAGTGCTCAGCATAGTATTTTTCTTGATAGTCTACAAAAAGTGCATACAAGGTTTGTCCCCTCATTTTTACATATTTTTCTATTAAATGATGTAATACAAAGATGTTGTCTAATGTAGAGAACCGAGGCCTAAATCCGGGTTGATAGTCAACCAATCCTCCAGTTCTTTCAACTTCTTTTTTCAATCTTTCTAGTATAACTCTAGAAAATATTTTTGAGTTAACATCCAGGAGGCTTGTTGGTCTATACATAGTAGGATCCCTTGTACTACCATTTTTGTGTATTGGAACAATGGTAGCAGCCCTCCAAGAGTCTTGTAAATTATTTGAATAAATGCATTTGTTATAGTAATCTGTTAAGAATCTACACCAGACAGTAGGGGAGGAGAGAAAAACCTCAGCAGTGATACCATCTGGTCCCGGGGTTTTGTGCTGCTTCAATAATGCCAGGGCATAATACACTTCATTCAGGGTTATCTTTGGGAAGCTTAAGTTCACTGAAAAGAAGGCTACCTGTGTACCCTGGATTGTCGTATCAAGAAAATTGAAAAGAAATAAAGAATCCACCTGTCTTCTGTTATACAGGTATCTATCTCTGCTTTATAGGAGTTATTTCCCTTAGCTACTAGAATCCAAAACCTTTTGTTGTCATTTTGTTGTACTGCTTTTAACATATTTCCACAGAGTTTGTTATAATACATATTTTTTTTGTTCTTTATTATAAGCTTCTATTTTTTTTCCCTGGTTGAGTATTTTCAAATCCTGATTCTTACGAGATGATCTATAAATTTTAAGTAAACCCCATATATATATATATATATATATATATATATATATATATATATATACTTTCATATGTTTACTTTCTTTTTCAAACCAGTTATATTCTACGTATTGTTTTATGTGGCATTCCAAGGTGGCTGTAATACAGTTCAAGTCGCCTATAATGGGCACATTTGTGTAAGCAGAATCTGCCCGTTATACTGTAGGCACTGGTCGGTATAATGCTTTGAAAGAAAAAAAACATAACTCAGCTTGCATTTCAATTTGCACTGTACTCTAATCTACTTGTTAAGTAGGTAGCCATTAATTTCTCTGGGGTACTTATCAGCGTATACAGTACTGTGCTGTATACTGTATCTGTAAGTAAAACGCAGCCCGTCTTTTTTACGCACCCCTAAACAAAACTGGAACTCCAACCTTCAAAAGCATGTAAGACAGACACCTGTCCCCCAAGCATGGTCATGACACCTTGACTTCTCCTCGCCACCTCGATCTGCCCATCGTTAGTGAGCTAAGCCCTTACCTGTTGGTGGGGGGGGGGCGCGTCCTCGTCCCGTTGTGGGGCTGCATTGGTGGTGGCTGCTATTCCTCATTCGCTGTGTTCTAGTGTTTGAGCTTCTCATGGGGAAAAGGAGAGAAGGTATCAAGCAGAGGATTACTCATTTTTTTTAAACAGAGCTAGGGATGGGGCTGAGATCAGATTTTAATGAACGCTAATTAGCTGCACTTAACTGCAATTAACTGTAACTGGGTGTGAAAAGCTGTGAAAAGCTGCAGGCACTTCTTAAACTCGCTCTTAGTTAGTATCAAATTGCCCGATATACCAGGCGACTCTAGATCATTATAAACAGAGTTTTTTTTAATATTATCAGCTATTGAATTGGCAAATGGTTTTCGTGATTTGCCTGAAATAAGCATTTGCCCGCATTAAGCGTGATCACTATAAGTGGAGCCAACTGTATCTATGAATAGAGCATTTAAATATAGTGATAAAACCTCCAGGTTATTACCTTGCAAGGTTTTATAGACAAGCTGAAGAAAGGATTCCTGAAATATTTTATCAATTTTAATCTGTGAATTTTCCTGCCATATGATTCTTTTATTCATTCTAATTTCCGACATCAACAAGGGAGACACAACTATATCCTCAGTTACACTATTTGTATTATTTAATTCTAATAATAGTGGAACGTGATCACTTTCCAATCTTATACATATATTTAGTGTTTTCCAGTAATTTAATAGACCAGACCACAATATATAATCAAATACTGATGCACCCCTAGATGACACTTAAGTAAAATGTCCTTCTTGATTCTCATCCAATCTGCCATTCAAAGGATATAACAGAAAATCCAACATATAGTCTATTAGTTTACTGCCATTATTGTTTATTTTTTCATCCTTGGTATTTATTTTTATCAAACCACCATTTAGAGAAAAGATAATCAAATTATTAGCTAGACCATCATAAGTGCCAATATGTGCATTGAAATCTCCAAGGACACATAAATCAGCCTTCGGGTTATCATGTATCAATCTCATTGTATCATAAGCAAGATTTTACCATATATCCTCTGTATGATAATCTGAATTTTTTGGGGGTATATAGCAGTTAAAAATTATTAGTAACCTTTCCCCAACAGCCAACTCCAATGCAATACAGTTGGAGTGCTACTGTTTTATTGTAACCCTCTTAAAGGTTCCTATTGTAACAAGAACTGCCATACCCCCAGAAGGTCTTCCAAGTTTGTTTAGTTTTGTACCCTGTACGGAGTAACATTCATAGCCATTTAGCACAACTTGATCATTCTCACTGTGCCAAGTTTCTTGTAAACAAATTAAATCATATTGTTCAAGACATTTTTTTACAATCCAGATCACTAATACTTGAAGACCAGCCCGCTATATTCCAGGAAATCAAAAAAATACCATTTGAAAATTCACCCTTGTCAGACTCTATGCTTTTTAATCCTTTCTGCAGTCAGTTTTCATCATATCCTACTATGGCGAATAATTTGTTATACGTTGGAACAGATATCCTATCATTTAATTCAGTATCTCCCCTCCCTATTGGGTTAGCTAGTAATTCATCAGCTTCCATTAGATTAAGCCCCAGGCCATCCAATTTTAACAGAGTGGTCCATGATCAGTTGTGCCAGATGATTAGAGGTTACCCAGATGTTAACCTGGCTATCCATATGCAGTCTCATAGCAGTTATATGCCCATAATCATCAATTGGAGTCCCCATAAAGTTTACAAAGAGGTCCCTCATCGCCCTAGTCAAGAAATCTGAATTTTCATTCTGGAGATGGGACATGCCAAATAGACACAGGCCCAGATATTCAAACTGTGCCAGGCTGTGGCGCAAGCCTGGGCGCAGCTCAACTTTGTTGCGCAGGGGTGTGGCCTGGACGATATTCAACCGGGCTGCGCTATGGCACAGCAGCTTTGAATCTCGCACCCTAGCCACCCTCTGCCAGCGCCAGTGGAACTCGCCAGCGCAAGTGGCCAGAGTGGAGCATGGAGATGCGGTGGCACAAGTGCCATTGCACCATGCACAGCACCTGCGATATTCAAATGGGGACATAAGTTATGCAAGGCACACAGGGGGCCATTTGCATCTCATTATGGCCCCATTTGCATGCCATTAGCATGCAGGTGCGCCAATCCCAGATGACTTGCACCTGGCACCCTGCCAGGCAGCAGCCGTTGGGGACCGACGCCCCCTGCAGCCTGATCGTGGGAATTCCTGTAAGATAAAGGAAAAAACGTCCAATATCCCTGGTGGTCCAGTGGACCACACTGAGCCCGATCGCGGGCATCTATAATCGCCCCTTCCCAAGTCCAATATCCCTGGTGGTCTAGTGGACCGCACCGAGCCCGATCACGGGCATCTATAATCGCCCCCCCAAGTCCAATATCCCTGGTGGTCTAGTGGACCGCACTGAGCCCAATCGCGGACATCTATAATCGCACCCCCTAAGTCCAATATCCCTGGTGGTCTGGTATGCCCACCCACCCGCCCACTGAGCCCCACGCCCTGCCCACCATATCAGCGGCGGTGACGGCAGCGCCACCCCGCCTGCCACCCGCCGCTTCCGCCAACTGACAGCTCAGTAGGGCTGCCGCCAGTGGTTCACAGCGCGGGCCAATGGGCATGCAACCATACCCTGCTACTCAGTCCAGTTATGCAGATGAATTCATTCACATATCTGGACAAATGGCTCTGATATCGACTACTGCAGCCATGGCTCATACTGGCAGACCAATGCAAATGACAATACCGAGCTATCGGTCGGCGGCAGCGAAGCGGCAGGCGGGTGAAATGCTGCCCTGCCGGCTGATGGGGGAGTGGCGGTGGGGCTCAGTGAAGTCGGGAATGGGAGGTACATTAGACCACCGGGAGATGGACTGAAAGGGCGATTACAGATGCCGCGATCGGAGTTCAGTGCAGTCCACTAGACCCCGGGCCTGAACAGGGGTGTGTGATACAGATGCCCCTCATGGGGCATGGGGCGCCGCCAGGTGCGACAGAAACTCGGTGGCCACCCACAGGTGGCAGCTGCTGTGTTGCGCCCTGCAATGCGAGCAGCTCACCTGTGGGTGGCCATCACTGTTCCATTTTTCCTGGGCGTAACTTTGTGCGAGGCGCAGGTAGGGGTTGCGCATGCATGACTCTCCACATCCAGGGCTGAATATCGGGCTGTGCAGGTTATGCATGGGCACCCCCACCTGTGCCTACGCCGTACTGATCGGCTCCGGGAGCATCAGGATTTGTGCAGCGCAGTTTTCCCTTTTAAATATCACGCCGGGGCGCATCAGTGGGTTGTGCATGGCGCAACACTGTTGTGCCATGCACAACCCTTTTAAATATCTTGGCCACAGTGTTTTGCCTTCTTTTGTCTTGGCTGGTTCTTCATTAAATAATGATCTATTTGGGAATGTAAGTATCACGTCAGAGTCCTGTAATAAACCTCTATTTATCCATAAGTAATTGGCATCTCTTGGTGTCAAAAACATTATCTCTATAAGGGCAGCTCCCATTAAAGGGGTAGTCTTTACATCTACTATGTTTTCCTCTGTCAAGTCAATGTCCAATTTATTACTAAGATACTACAAATTCCCTTTTTATTAGCCAGTGAGTCCAAAAAAAAATTATAATTTTAGTGGACCATAAAGTCTAGTAAGGGGATAAATATTTGTCCATTCATCAAATGTCTTTCCTATTGTATTTGGAATTAAAGGGACATTTTTTTTTTATTGGAGAACTTATCTAAATTTTCCATTATAATGTCCCTTGTATCCATTGCTTTTGTTTTTCTCACTTCTTTAGTATTAGACAAACTGTCTGAATTGGAAGTGAGTTTAGTAACTCCTTTTTCCAATAAATCCAATGCTACAGATATGTCCGATTGTTTGTGACTATAATCTGTCCTTTCTACAGTTTTAGATTTTTTTTGTAGCAACTGCTCTTTTGCCTGTGGATCATTAACATTAGATGAATCCTCTTTGTCATCCTGGACTTTCACTAAGTATCTTAGTTTGGGTTCTTGATCGGACTTCATACTTACTTGTTTTTTATTTTTTTTTTTTTCCTTTCTTTCCTGTTATTTTGTTTTTGTGGACACTTTATCCCTGCTTGTTTTTTTTAAATTCCACATTATCTAATGATGTAGAAAATACAACTGCACTGAAATCCGGTCTATTTCCCTCATCGGTGCCTCTGCCAGTATCAAGTTCAGTTTCAGGGCTCGATACTATATCTCTCTCGTCACGCATTAAATGTATGAACAAGCTATCAATTTTGGATCTATTTATAGCTATTTCTGTCCTCACAGCTTCCATTATGTTTTTATTAATCACCATTTGTTCCATCATTATTAAATGTGCATTATATGGATTTTATAACAACTCTATCAAATCTTTACTTAGACAAGTGGGCTTAAAGATTTCTTGTGCTCCATGGTACGGACTTGAAGTTGGTCTGTTGCTATCATTAGGATAAAACCTGACACCTCCGGTGTTTTCTTCTAGGTGTTTTACTACTTGTGGAAATGTACTGGGTTAGTTTCACTTTATAACTAAGCTGTTCCATACTACGATCACAACTTTCCACTAGGGGTGCTTCAGATGGAAACAGTCTTGGTGTGGAAGTGCTGTTCATTGTTGGGAACAAATGCTCAGTTATTTTAGACTGTCTAGTTCTTTTTTTTAATTTATTGACAATACTTGTAATAGTGAAATACCTCCGTTTTGTTGTCTTTGTAGACTTGTATTCACCACTATGTTATATAAGGAGGAAACATTTGAATAAATTAAATTAGATCTAAAGCTGGCCTTATCAGTCCTTGTCAACCCCTTTTACAGGGTCAGAGCAATCTGTAAATATCCAGATGAACTAAATGACCCTCAATTTTGCTTTCACAGTACTGTATTTCCAGTATTCTTTAAACTGGTTAAATAAGTAAAAACCAAATCCACAACAATAAACATGTACACCAGTGCACTAACAAATACACCAGATTGTATTATAGAATACTTGTCGAAAATAGAAATAGGCAATTCACTGAAGCATAAAGTATTTCTTCTTCTGATGTTGCCACAAACGTTGTTTCCCCTTTCAGTAAACAATGGAATACAAACTTGTCTATTTACCAAACAAAACGGCTAAAAGCTGTCGGGATATTCCAGGGCAAGGGAAGAAGTTTGTCCAACTATATCAAGTTTAGAAGAAATTCAGTACCTGATAGCAGAGCTACAGTTAGTAAATGATCAGATTCTTCGGGGTCTTTTTGAAGGTGTTTCCTACTATGTCCTGTTGTTCCAATACTGTTTTCTCCTTCTCCTCCAGGAAGGGAGTAATCTATGCTATGACAGTCCTGGTTAGCAATCCCCAGTGAGCAAAAACACAAATTCCAGTCAGAGTTCCAATCAAAGTTGTAATGGATTTCACACCGTTTTCCAGTACTGGTGTTCTTCACAATAGCATCCCGGTGTTTCACTGCATGGGGTAAAGGAAAAGATCAATGCTGTAACAAACGAAGAGGCAAAACTATTACTATGTATACTTTGATTCTATAAAAACAGGTTCCAGAGCATGAAACTCAATTCTTCTTAGATGCAAATCTGGTTTAAAGATTTTGTTTAACTGCTCATTCCTCTAAATATTCAAATTATAATTAACTTTTTGCTCCATACAATGCTCCTTACAGTAATGGAGAAAATAAGGAAACGAATTATTCCTCCTACATGAGGTCCATACATAAAGATTTTTTAGCTATAAAATCATAAAAGCTCCTTTAAAATTATATTAATTAAACTTACTTGTGGCGCAGGCTGCAAGCTAGTGCAATGGACTTATAATCTGTGACTATAGCTCTCAGAAATTTTTTCTCAGAAAATTCCGAGCAGACAATTACAAGGAGCTCAATGGCTTTAACTGGCGCAAATAATACAAAGCAAGTTTGTGCAATATGGTGCGTGTCCTTTTCTCATACGGAGTGGACACCCACTTTAGTTCTTTCTGAAAATACAGCTACTAAGTACCAAGCACTAAACACAAATACAGCAAAGCAGATCCAAAAGTTTGCACTGTTCCGGTAAGACACCTCGCTCTGTAATGCTACATCCAGAATGGAGACGATCCACACAAGGACAAGGAGGAGCTTTTAAACCGTTGCTTTGATTGTTAAAGTTAGATGGCACACTTACCTCGTGGAATCAAAGTAATTTAAATTAAGCAAGCAATAACACTTGACGAGGTGTGGGTTACGTGCTGATAAACACACCTGGTGTGCTAAGGCATGAGGCGCTTAGCCTAGGTGCCTTATGCCCTAGGCGTGTCTTATCAGACATAACCCACACTGGAGTGTAGTATGCTTATAATATGGGCCCCGTAGCAGTTATTTAATGAGTAAAAAGAAAAAATATAAAGATGCCAAAAATATGAAAAACAAAAAGGTTTAATACTTCAAATAGAAAAAAATAGTCCCCCTATTAAGTCACTTTAAAAAGTGTTTCATTTGCATTTCTCAGGTTATTTTCACTGTTTTTTATTAGTATAGATTCTCTTATGTTTTAATGGAGAGAGCTGTCCTTTCCATGAGAACCAGCATGTGTTTTGAATTAGAGGTGCTACCGTGTTTGCTTGAGCTGCTGTATGTCTGCCCCCCTCCCATGAGTCTCCGAGTCTCCAAACCCTGAGTGACAAACAAAGAACAAAGAATAAAGAATAAAGAACGAGAGAAATAACGCGTATTTTATTTCATTTTTACAGTACTTTTCTTTTGAAGATAGGTAGTGAAGTCGCAGATTTGAAAGCGGCGTCACAAGCGAACGTGGTCTTTGCTTTCTGTTTTTATTGTTTAAATGGAGAGAGTTGTGCTTTGAATGAGAGCCAGCATGTGTTTTGACTCTGAGGTGCCACGGTTGCTACATCTCTGTGCGCCAGTCCCCGTTGCCGGAGTGAAAAATATTACCAGTATTTCGTTCTTATACTGGGTTTCTTTTTAGAAATATACAAAGAAATTGCTGACTTGCTAGCAGTACTAGAGTGAGAGTGTTGTTTGCTGGCGGCTGCGAGCAAGCATGTTCGTTAGCAGGTGCTGTGGACAACAGTTCACTGCTTTTTTAAACCACAATGGAGAGTGGAAAAATAACAGATTTGTTTTACGGGGAGAGGTATTGTAGTACTCGTGTTACTTTTGCATTGTCAAGCTTTGATTTAATGGACATGCTGGATCTGTAGCTGGTTTGAAAGAGGCTGCACACGCTTAGCTGACAGGCTGCCGTTTCCACGCTGTGAGCTGTGCCAGCCTATGTTTTTGTTTAGGGTTGGCACAGCTCACTGATTTTCTGCTGTACTGGGGCTCAGGAGTGGAGGGTAGTGCCAGTTGGCTACAATATCTTCTGATAAGACATGGCTCAGAAGATGTACCCAATCAGGTTACAGGATTCCTTGAGCCCATTTTATAATATAATTTAATGTCTATTGGTATAATTAGTGTGTCAACAGTTGATGGCTCATAAACTATATGATCAACTGAACATGCAACCACTAATTAAATCAATCTATCTATTATCTATCTATTAAGCCTATGTAATCTATCTATTAAGATACAGGCTGCACCATAGTAGAGATTCTAACCCCAAGCATATCTAGTATCAGAATTATAACAATTATAACAAGCTAGCCAGATAGTCAGAAGGAGTTTATAAAATTCTGTGTTAGTCGAAGCAGCTTTATATCCCCAAAGTGCTCTCCTGCAAACAAAAGAGTTCAAGATAAAAAATAAAAACTTATGAACAGATTTATGGAAGTTCTAAGTTAAAATTGCGGTTACTTGTAACTAGGCTGAAACAACAGTAACAGCCCAGTCAAATAGCGTACCATATATATGCCACAATAAAAGTACCACAGAAACAGCAGTAGAACTTTTAGATGTCCTTTTCTTAAAAACACTACTGATACACTATAAACAGTATAACTAACAATTAAAAATAATGAATTTAAGTGTCCCCTTGAAAAAAGGAAAAAAAACCTAAGGGAGAAGACCCTAAGGTAGGGACATTGCGAGGCATCTAATAAAAATAAAGATCTTTTCAAGAAGAGCAGTCGGTGCAACAGTGGTCCGAATAAAGACAAAGAACCTCTGTGCGCAAACACTGAGGCAAGGGTTACCCCAAAGGGCATTTGGCTGGGAAGCCAAGTTTCAAGAAAATACAAAATCACACATGCCCTCACAATGCAAAGCATCATGGGCTGCATTTGCAAATCACCACAGAATGTTATGCTGGTCCAACTTTAAGCAGAATTGCATGGTGCCGAAAGGCCTCTCACACAGTTTGCAAAGGGTGCTAACAGAAGACATAGACACGTGTTTCGTTCTACCAGGACTCATCAGTATGCCTTGTCTGTTTGACACCCCAGTGGAATGGACCAGCTACCCTATAGGCAGAGTGCCTTGGATATATTGTGGTGAACCCATTAAAATAAAAAAACATTTAAAAGACAAAGAACCTCTGTGCGCAAAAGTGGTCCGAATGCCTTCCACTCGCTCCAGAGGAGTGGGCTACTCCACCGTCCTCAACACTCCTAGTTCTCTCTGGAGTAGTGGGTACAAAGACTGCAATTCAAATTAGGGTGCACAAGATTTTCTGGTAAAGAGCTGTACACTTGCCACAGGTATAACCTAGTGAGGCAATGGTGATATACTTGTTATAGGCAGAAAAAAAGCCTTATACAGTTCCTGCTGTCTCAGTTCGACTCCACAACTGAGCAGCGTGCAGCACCTAGTATCCTCGTGAGACCATCCCAGTGGCAATATTCGTCCTGTGCACCATTGCTTACTCTTATCAGGACCACCTTTTTCCACCCAACTAATTAAGAAAGTCCATCAAAGGCTCGGCATGCTGTATCATGGTCCTTTCCTTATTCCTGAATCCAGGTCACTTCTTGCCACCAGTTTCCTTCTCCTCCTATTTGACTGTGGAGCTCTGATTTACTACCCCTCCCTTTCTCAGAAAAACCTGAGCAGACTGCATAGCATCTACCACAGTGTCATCCAGTTTGCCACCCACCACTGTGACCTCTACAAGTCATCCCACTAGCCTCCCCTTGAAGACAGGCTTGACAGCAAAATCCCACTATCACTGTGACTCCTATCCACCAGCATCATCTCCCTTTTAACCTCAAGTCTACCCTTGCATTGCCCACCAGACGCTCCTCCTCCCTCTCCTTTACTGTCCATTTCTGTCATACCACCCAATGCCAAAACACCCTCTCATACAAGGGTGCTAAACTTTTCAATATTCACCTCCCTGCACTCATCCAATATCCCTCAACTGCTGCATTCAGGAATAACCTAAAGGGTCACCTTTCCAGCACTCTGGCATGTAAATACTGTACCCTTCACTATAACTGGCCCAATACTGGCTTATCTAACCTTTTTGCTCCTCCGACTGGATGCTATGTTTGCCTGACTCTTGTCATTTTACCTTTTGATTGTATAAATTGCTCCTTTGGAAAGCACTTTGTTCCCTGATATGCTATTTCCTATTGTAACCCACACGGCCCTTATTTAACTAGAAGGCACACCTCTCACCAAATGTCTAGGGGTAAAGGGGGGGGGGTTTACATTGTAAAAACAACACACACCACAAGCCACCATATACAAGGTGGGATATGCCAGATGGAAAAGACTGTTATGCAAAACAGACAACCAAGTGTGGCAACTGCTTGGCACACACCTGGTAGGGACCAATTACCATGACCAACAACCCAGGTCCCTGGGAGAAAACATTTGCTCAGGGCTATGCTAGGTTTGCAATTCTGGACAGGGGCACCCAAGTAACTCCAGACAATAGGAAGCAATAACATGACTGTCCAAACCAGGTTGGGATTCTAAAGTGTGGCTTTTATTCATATAACAGAGTAGGAATAATCACAAAGCGAAGATGGACCCCCATAGGGCTACACATACTTGTAATGCAGATTACTGAGGTACAGACATTCCTGAATTCCCATTTAGCACAGGATGAAGAAAACACACACACTTGCAAACACACTGGTTCCCTCTGAAAATTGGCACATCTGGCCAGGTACTGGTACTGTTCCCATATTAGACAGGAATGAATGTGGCACACACAACCTCAACGAACACATACTGGCTCAGGACTTTCAGAACCCACTATACTGGGGTAAACTGGTAGACACAAACCCACATACAGGGGTAAAAACTTTTCTCAGGCACTGGCCACATGCACTGAACAAAAAGAAATAGGTTGCCTTCAGAACCCACGGAGCTAAACTGGTTACTCCAGAAGGGGGGTCTCCCACCTTTTGTTTCCAAGCTTATACTCGGCCATTCATCTGGTTAATAACCCACAACTGCAGATAAACTGTAGATGTTGTCTGAAATGTATATCACACTTAACATACTACACACACCTCAGGGGTGTCAGAAATTAAAAGTTCTGCACATGGATGGTCACATATTGGACTCCTAAATGTAGGCAGATCACTTTTAAACAGAAAGTCTCAGGTGACAAGGTTCCTTTGTCAGAGAATCCACCATTAACAGGAATGCAGATACTCCTTGGTTTACACAGAAAACAACAAAGTATTCACAGAGGAGTTGTACCAAGGCAGTTTCAAAAGTCCAGATGGACCAGGGGATTGCCCCTGCATCCTGGAGTTCAACCCCATCCCACCTGGGATGGAGCACAGGGAAACCCACTGGCACAGGGCTCCACCACTTCCACAGATTGGAACAATTATCATCTACTAGGGTGAGAACAAAAACTTTCAAAAGAAACTGGTAGCTCTATACCAGAGCTGACTGAGGAGGCACTGCACTGTGCAGCCTCCTCCACTGAACTCCTGCAGAGTACTCCACTCAACATTCTAAAGCTAGCTCTAGCAGCTGTTAGCAAATGTGGTTTATGCTGCTGTGGCAGTTCTGAATCACATCATCCCTCCAGAGCTCAGCAGAGACTGAGAACAGAGTGAAACCCATTTAACTAGCATTTCACTAGCTGCCTTCCCTGCCTACCACTGATTCTAACTGGGAGTCTAGTAACCCCTGGCAACAATGAGGTTACACTATGTTAGATCCAGAAGCAAATGGTTTGATACCTTTTACTGGGCCAACATAGATGTTACAAGAAAAGAACAAACTCAGACACTTCTTTCTTTCTATGTTTCTATTGCAAGAACAAGGGGGCACAATTTGAAGATAGAGGGGGGACGGCTCAGAGGTAATGTGAGGAAGTATTTTTTCAGAGAGGGTTGTGGATGCATGGAACAGCCTCCCTGAGGAGGTCGTGGAGTCAAGAACAGTGGGGGAATTCAAGAATGCATGGGACAGACATAAGGCAGTCCTAGTGGGGGGTAGGAGGAAGTAAGCTGTTGGTTAACTAGGATCTGTAGCTTATCTGTTAGGTAGGAAAATGGGCAGACTAGGTGGGCCAAGTGGTCCTTATCTGCCATCAAATTCTATGTTTCTAATAAAAGGTATCAAACCATTTGCTTCTGGATCTGTTCTTACTAGGACCAATACGGCAACTGCACTGTTTCCCATGTTATGAACTTTGTATAATCCGTATATATTCACTGTAACCTTTGTTCGTCCTTACTGGACACTTGTGAAAATGGGCAATTTTGCTCACATGCCTTTCCAGTATAAAAAAATTGACGCAAACTTCACTGTACAATTAAGCAATTTACCACGGCAAGGGTGTGGGTTATGCTAGGATTTACGATGGGTGGTGTGTTGTTTGGTCACGAGGCCGATAGGCTGAGTGAGCAAAACACACCAACGTTACAAATCTGGCGGCCGCCACTGCTATCAATAATTGCTATTATTAATGTCCTTTTATTTTGCGTTTGAAAAAAATAAAAACAATTTTTTTTTACATTTTACCTTATTTTTATCGTTGTTATTGCTCCGTGAGAAAAAAAATAATATCCGTCTTTGTGTCCCCGAAGCGAGAATGTGTGCAGTTTCATTTTGTGCATGCAGCAATGTGGGCGCCCGGGGAGGTTCAAAACTGCGAACCGCAGTCACTGAGAAAGCAAACATATGATGAGGTTTTATCTCGGATGAATACAGCGATGTACATGTGCAAGTGTGTGTAGAACATGCTGGGACTGTTTTTTTTTTTTTAATGAGGCGGCTTTACGTTACCGTATGAGGTGGGGGGCTACTGGACTCGTCGTTAGGACATTGTTACTGTCTGTTCCCTCTGTGCCACTCCTGATTTTGCGGAGGTCGGAGTGATTTTGGGGGAAGTCATTGATGCGGCTTAATGGGGAACTGGCACCTCTTCCCATTGGTACTGTGGAGGATTTATAACGGGAACGAGGTGCCAGTGGACCAATCGAAGCCTGCCATTTTTGGACTCCATTGTATAATCAATGTGGGCTAGAACGTCAGAACGGTAAAATGAGGGCATTTATAAAAATGGTCTGGTGAGAGGTACCACAACGCTATTTAAATGTATATAGTGTCTAATGCCATCCTACCTCTCAACTTTTATCACATATAGGTAGGCCACTGGCACTTAAAATGTAGGACACCTCACAGGTAGGGTCTAGGAAATGCTGACTGGGAAGTGGGAACTCTTAAAAACGTGTGCTCTGGGCATACCTCTCAACCTTTTGTCCCCCAAACGTGGAACATTGTCTCTCTCAAAATGTGGAACAAATGAGCAAAATGTACAACACTTAATCAAATCTTTACAGAAGAAGCTCAGAACACTGTTAAAATGTTTGCATTTATATTCAGAAAGTCTATTATTAATTAAATGATATATTTTTTGCATCATTTATTATAGATTTTTGCTTAAAAATGTTAACACTGAACGTGGGACAAGTCCTCACAATGTGGAACAGTGAGCTTTTGTGAAGTAAAATGAGGACCGTTCCTCGTAATCTGGTACAGTTGAGATGTATGGAAACATCTGTGGGATACATATACTTTGTTCGCTGTAGAGCTAATACAGCATCAACGATGAATGTCAATTTCTAGTTTAACATCTCTGCGAAGCTCTTCAGTCCCATAGAACGAAAAGGGATTTCATGTAACAGGCCTCACCATTCGTTTCTAGCACCGCTGCAACTAACCCCACATACAAACCTGCCAAACAAGATATAGCCCAATGCGCATGCGCGCCCTGGGGTGGCCGAACTCCCTGTGACCGACGTCACGGACCCGGAAATGAGTGCCGAGGCCGGACCGCTTCCTGCTTTTTCTCGCCCCACGGCTGCTGTGTGTGTGTTTCCCATTGAATCAGGGAGTGCCTGCCTGAGCGGAACGACCAAGGCTAGTAGCAACAGCAGAATCAGCAGCGCTGCAGAGTCTCGGGAGTCACAGCCGCCATGACCCACCAAACTGGCATCCACGGTAAGAGCCCTTACTGAAAAGTAGGAGTGGGCAGGTGTGCTTATCAGTGGGTGCACGCGCGTGGCGGCGAGATCGCGGTAATCTGAGGGTGCGCGAGCATGCGCGTGTGTGAAGGGTTTCGCTTTAGACCCTAAAGGAATACTGTGAAAGGGGAGAGAAAATGCATAATTCTCAACCGTTTAGGTCTGAAATGATGAACACAGACACTCAAAACTAGGGACACAGCCTCGGACTTGGAAATAGAAGCCTAGAACACTGTGGAAATCATTGTGTCTACTTGTACAAAGTATATTTTTGATTTAGCATTTCAGAATATTATGAATTTTTGCCTGAATTCACAGCACTATATTTTTATAGGCAGCACCTTTTCCATGAGGGACTGAGAAAGTTTGAAGGGTAAACTGAAGGATGTCCCTTGTAATCGGGGACAGTTGAGAGGTGTGGGAGGGATTGAGGGCAATATTCAATTCGTGGAGAGAGGGGCTTGGTACTACTCTGTGAGAAAGTGGGGGGCTCAGGCAGGTAATGTGTGGGTGAGTAGGGCTAGGAGGGGTAAGGTGTGATGAGTACATGGGGGGGGGTTGGGATTATGTGTGGGTGAAGTGGGGGTTCAGGGTAATGTGGGTGAGTGGTGGGCTTGGAGTAATGTGTTGGTGAATGGGTGGGTTTTGGGGTAATGTGTGGGTGGGCTAAGGTGTGTATGGGCTTGGGGTAATGTGTGGGTGGGCTCGAGGTAATGGGTGAGAGGGCTTAGGATAATGTGTGGGCGTACCTGGTTAGAATAGCGGTTCCGGAACCGCGCATGTTGGAATAGCGACGTGTAGACTAGCATGGAGCAACTAGCGCTACCCCGTAACTGTTCACACTTACAGGAGAAGGGGAAGAGTGAGGAAAGTGCAGTCATTGGCCGAGCTGCCCCCGTGGTGGAGCAGGTTAAGGCAGCAGCTCGGCTAGGATAGATTGGGAGACCAGGGTTCTAATCCTGGTCTCCCCTCAAGATTTTGCAGCAGGAAGAACTGATATATTTTTTTTTACAAGGGGTTGTGGAAACAGTAATTCCATGACCCCACTAATTTAGCTTTTCCCTATGATCCGCTCCCTCTCTGAGTTAGGATCTTTAATTATGGGGGACAGAGCTTCCCGCATCGGGTGTGTGTGAGGCTCCAGTTTAAAATTGTAGTTTGCTTTTTCGCACTGTGTTTTCTAGCAGCATTTACCACTGCCGCTGTATTGGAGAGTGCTTTCAGTACAATGCTGTTCTAGACTGCGCTGTTCGGACCTAGTGCCTGTGTGGGTACGTGGACAGGCTTGGAATAGTGTGCAGGTGATTTGGGGGTTGGGGAAATGTGTGGATGACTAGGGTCTCGAAGCAATGTGATAGCGAGTAGAAGACTGTGGGTAGTGTGTGTATATTTGTCAGTGGAGAACTTGGGGTAATGTGAGAGTGGGGCTGTGTGGGGGGGCTAAGAGTATTGTGTGAGTGAGTGGGGGTTCAGTTTAATGTGTGGGTGAGTAAGGGACTTTAGGAAATGTATGGGTGAGTAAGGGACTTTAGGAAATGTATGGGTGAGTAAGGGACTCTGGGTAATGTGTGAGTGAGTAGGGGCTCTGGGTAATATGTGGGTGAATAGTGGACTCTGGGTAATGTGTGGGTGAGGCGGGGACTCTGCCGTTTGTGGGTGAGTCCAAACTCTTGGGTACTGTGTTGGTGAGTGGGAGACTGAAGGTAATGTGTGGGTGAGTGGAGAGCCTAGGGTAATCTGTGGATGAGTGTGGGACTTGGGTCATGTGTCTGGGGCTTTGTGGGGGATCTCTGGATAATGTGTGAGTGAGTGGGGGGCCAGGGGTAAGTAATGCATGGGTAAGTGGGGCAAACCAGGGTAATGTGTAGGTGGGTGGGGAGCTTGGGTAATTGTGTGTTTTTATGTGTCTGGCTAAATACCGAAAAAGTCATGTAGTTACTGGTCTGTCATTACACTCCTGTACTAGTTTTCTCTGAGCCGACCTCATCACTGACAGCACATTAAAGAATCAGTACACCTGCCTGCAGACTAATCCTGGCCATGGTAAGGATGCAAAACTCTTCCCTCCTACTCAGTTTTATCTATCTGTTTACCTGATAAGTACATTGGTCCGATCAGCCAGCCCGGTGGCGCTGAGGGTTAAAGCGCTGGAAGCCTCACCTCGCTTCAAGCCAGCAACCTGTGTTTGGAAATGGGCATGGGGGGTATTGAGCGTCTTAGGGACTGCTCTCCTCTCCCGGGAAAGGAGGACTTCTGGCTTTGCCAGATGACTGACATGAGGTGGGGGTCTGGTGGCAGTATGGGTCAGGAGTGACAGAAGTGGGAGGTGCTGTGGACCCTGCAGCATGCGTGTGCCTCCACGTGCGCATGCTGACGTGAGTACCCCAGCAAGGGGAATCGGGAGAAAATGGCAGCTGGGCAAGCATTCATGATGTGCTGCCCGCTGATTCCCCTACCCGCCTCAATGCCAGGACAATTCCTAGGGAGGTGATGGATGGATGTTGGGGGTCGGTGGGGCAGGGCTGAATGGAGACCACGCCTATCCTGGTCAAAGATCATAAACTACATATAAAAAAAATAGTACATTACCAGGTGTTGGAGTAGCAGTTCCTCCATCTTTATACTCGGAATCACTGACAGTTGAACTTATAACGAAATGGTGAATTAAATAAAAATGTTGTAGAAATAGCCATCCCGTTTGCGCATGTGTAGTGCTACTGCTCGTGAAGTTGGCAGCCCAGGTGTGGGAATAAGCCGCAGTTGAGGGCTGGCCAGAGGGGAACTGACTTCCCCTGGGAGGGAGGGTCCCATTGACTGCCAGCACATTGTCACCTGGATGCAGGGGATGCTATTGCATGGTTCGACCAGGGGTGGGAAGAAACATGCTGACTGTGGATGACTCTATGCTGTTCATGTGTGTGTCCTTACAGCCCTTGCGCATGTGGTTCCTGCAGAAAAGGAAGAAACTGGAAAAAGTCTGAGCCCTGCACCTGACACAAAAAGGATCTCCCCAGCATTGCTGAGTCCTTCCTACCAGCCGTCACTGCCTGAAGTAGTTTGGGGTATATTCCCTCCACTTGTTCCCGTGGGGGTGGCAAGCCAAAGTTCTGTGGAAGATGGCACCTCAGTATCGAGTGAAGAAGGGACTGGCAGAGTGTCCGGTGGGAGTTGTCTATAAGGAATTTTGAGGTTAGAGAGCAGGGTGTGAGAAATATGTGGGGGGGGAGAGAGTTTTTTGATTCTTATTTAAAAACATTCTCTTCAGGGACTACTTTAGGTACCAACTGTTAAAAAGAAAAATTCTCTTGCATTGAAGCATAAAAACATGTGTTCTGGTTGGTTTTCATCATAAAATATTTACAAACTGGAAGGGCTGCACTCGAGTCCTGTTGGGGAACCTCCCAATGATGGACATCAAAAGTTGGTGAAACGACTTAGTATTTTATTATTTGACAAACAGTACCTTGTTTCTAACAGTGTGCAGATCCAGTACAGTATTGAAATGGAAAAGCCAAGCAAATCCTCATGAGAATCTCCCAGTGTCCACCAGGTGTTCCGGTCACCTGACTTTCATCGGGAAGGGGTGTGGCTAGGGCAGACAGAACATAGTGTCCCTTTTACACATGGCTCCAATAAAGTGATGTCCTAGAGAAGGTGCTGTGCCGGCTCGGTGGTGCTGAGGCGCTGGACACCTCACCTCACATCATGCCTGCGACCTGGGTTCGGGAATGGACTCAGGTTGTCGGGGAGCCAGCATGGGGGGGGGGGAGAGTGAGAGCAGGATGTAGCAGCTGAAAGGCAGCTCTCCTCTCTCAGGGCAGCTGGCTCTCCCCCAGCCCCAAATAGTTCCGCTGCCACCAAGTGGAGGTCCGGTGGCTAGCGTAGGTGGGAGGGGGCGACAAGTTGCGGGAGGGCACCTCGGGGCACGGTGTGCACATGCCTCCACAAATGCGTGTGGCCAAGGTACTGGACGGTTAAAAAAAAACGGATAAAAAAAAATAATAGAGAAGGTGCTGTACGTATTACAAAAAACCAGAAATCTACATTATATACTTTCCTACATTAAATAAATTCATTGTCATGTAAAAACAAGCATTGTCTGAAAGCACACACTTTGATGTATAAACATTTTTATAAAATAAAGGCATAGCATATATCAGAAGGCATGAATTTTTAAAGAATGGCATGTAGAAACACTGTAACTACAGTTTTATTTAAGCGCCCCATCCCAGAGACTTTGGGTGCTGTACAGGAAGGCAGGAGTTAGAATCAGTAATAACCACTGGAAACATAAATAACATGAAATAATTTAATCTAGAAAAATCCTAATTAAAATACAGTTCAGCAGTCTGCTATTCTAAGGCTCACAAGTAGTCAACCAATGCCTCCCTGAAAAGATGCGCCTTGAGACCTTGCTTAAAAATCTCCACCGATGGGGACTTCCTCGAGGATTTTGGTTGCGAATTCCACAAAACTGGGCCCACCACCTCGAAAGAACAATCTCCAGATGTCTGCAGGTGGGCCCTGGGAATTGCTAGGAGGCCCTTGGTAGAGTGAGCGCATGGGGCAGACTGGAGTCAGGAGGTCACTCAGGCAGCCAGGATCTGATCCATATAGGACCTTATAGGTGAGCAAGTGCACCTTGAAAGTGATCCTCCACCTAACCGGTAGCCAGTGCAGATCACGAAGAACCGGGGTCACATGCCAGGACCTTCGAAGCCCTGTCAGCAAACTGGCTGCTGCGTTCTCCACCAGCTACAGACATCGGAGAACCCTTCCATCGACCTTCAAGGTATAGAGTGGTGCAGTAGTCGAGTCAAGACATCACAAAAGCATGCACCAGTGAGGGCAGGTCATCAGGCGGAATCAGGGCTTTGATCCTGGCAACATTCCTCAGGTAGTAAAAACCACTCCGGATGACTTATGACACCTGAGCCTCACGTGTCAGTCCATCATCAAGGACAGGGTTTTATTTAACTCTAAAAATTGATTAGCGTTTTGCTCATAAAAGTGCTAAATCTTTGTGCAAATGCACAGCTCTTGCCTCACTGTGTTTAAAAAAAAAAACAGCACTTCTAGAAAATCTATATAAATACTTTCTGTACAGTTAGTATCGTCCCAACAAAAAAAATGCTAATCAATTATTTAAAACCCTGAAGGACGATGCCCAGATTTTTCACCCTGGTAGATACAGTCAAAGGAATGGGACCATGGAATAACCCTGTTCCCATCCCAGCAGCACCCACATCTCACCGATGACCAGGCTCAATCAGTAGCACCTCCATCTTGTCAGGATTGAGTCTCAGCCAGGTAGCAGACATCCGGTCCTGAATCTCAGCTAGATATTTATTTAGCACCTCCACAGCGTTGTTCATCCCAGATGCAAATGACATGTACAACTGGGTATCATCTGGATGACCGTGAAAACCCAAGCTGTACCATCTAATGATCTCACCCAGGGGAAGCATGTACACTTCGAACAGCATAGGTGACAGGATCTAACCCTGGGGGAAACTCCATAAGGCAGAGACTTTGTGCAGGAAGAGAAACTCTCCATCGCTGCCTTCTGCATCTGGGCTCTGAGAAAGGACTCCAACCAGTTGATGATGGTACCGATGAGTCTGCATAGCTCCCTTAAGCGATCCAGCAACACTATCTGGTCCATAGTGTCAAATGATGACGAGAGTTCGAGGAGAACAAGTATACAGTGGCAAGAAAGAATGCTGGCCTCGACTGGTCAGTGTGGGACTGGACCCATGATGTTATCCCAGCATAACATCACGGATCTAGTCCCAGCACACAGAAGACTGCATCAAATGTCAGAAGAACAAAGCACCACAGAAAGGTGTTTTCTGATAACTGTAAAGTAGCAGCTACATATACTCTGCTTCCGACTACTTCAACTCAATCATGCTGCCAACTACATTCAGGACAGTCCTCTGTTGGTCTTCCATAGTTCGTTAGTCAATGAAAAAAGCAGAGATTGCGTGTATATACTGTAGAATAAATAAAATTCTTGTGTCCGTTTTCTTCCCCAAACCCAGAGACTTCAGTGGACTGCGGAGAACTTAACTGCTGGTCACACGGTTCACTGACGCCTCTCAGTTCATGAGGAGAAAAGCTGGCATGAAAATTCAGTTTATTTTCCGAGTTCCAGCTGGCAGACATCCTCCATCCCTGGCCTGCTCCTAAATAAAGCCATGCAGTAATCTGTTTGGTCCTGCAGAACAGAGTAGTGATAGGTGCTCTCACCAGGCGCCGCCACGGTCCTTGCAATCCCCACCTCGGCAGCTGCAGACTTCAGATCACAAAGGACTAAATTTGTGCAGGAATCAATGGCAATGTTTTCATACCATTTTTTAAATAAAACAGAAAAGAAAGAAAGCTGTTGTCTGCTTTCCTACAGTTCAGTCCCTGCTCCCAGCCCAAAGAGCGTGTGCTAGTCTGTGTTCCCATTAACTACACGGTGTCTTTCATTTTAGCATTCTCCCGGTACAAACACCAGAACTCAAGACACAGCCAAACTACTAGAATAAACGAAATGCCGCAGTGGCATATGGGGGGAGAGGAAGATATGGAACTGAATGACTGCCACAAAGTGCCGTAACCAACTCTGCATTGGGGGGAGGGTGCGAAAGTGGCATGACTGTGGCACAAAGGGAATCTGCAGCTTGTGGTCTGCAAGTAACAGAGACAGAAAACATGAAATTGGTGAGAGGCACATTTGGCTTAGGGTTGAGGAAGAGACTAAGCCTAAAGCCATCACTCATTCACCGGTAGATGACAGAAGCAAACCCAACAGCACATCAGGTCGACCTATTGGTAAAAAATTGAATTCAGCACTTTTTTTTTTTTTTTTTTCACAATGTATTCATCCCCATTTAAATTGACTAAAAATGTATTCTTTAATACACTTTTAAATCTTTTTTCAGTTTTTTTTTTTTTTTTTCAAACGAGCCGTTGTATATTTGGAATAATGCACTCCAGGATGTGTCGTGCTGGGATAATGTCACTTCTCGGGTGTTGGATGCACGCGGCCTCGCGCCCAACCACCCGAGGCGTGACGTTATCCCAGCATGACACACACCCTGCCATGCATTATTCCTTTATTACTGCTCTCCTCTGTCTCTCGCTCTGAGGAGATCATTTTGCACTCTAATGCCGTTTCAGTGCTGTGTCTTGACCTAGACCCTGACTGGAAGGGCTCGTAGATGTCATAGGCTGCGAGGTGTGCCTCAAGATGCAGAGCCACTACTTTTTCAATAACATTAACCAGCAATGGGAGGTTAGAGATTGGTCTATAATTCGCCAAGACGTTAAGATCAAGAGATGGTTTCTTTAGAAGGGGTCTCACCAGTGCCTCTTTCAGAACACTGGGAAACATCCTCCAAAAAGCGAACACTGGACAGTCTCAGCAAACACTGGACCAGCAGACTCAACACATGTGTCCAAAAGCAATGTCAATGTCACTTTTAAATAGGAGTTATTACACTTCTGTCTCTGCAAATAGTAAACCGTCTAAATTTTGTAGTTCACACAGCAGGGTTTTAAATAATTGATTAGCAGTTTTTTTCTTGGGATGATACTAACTGTACATAAAGTATTTATAGAGATTTTCTAGAAGTGCTGTGTTTGTTAAACACAGTGAGGCAAGAACTATGCATTTTCACAAAGATTTAGCACTTTTATGAGCAAAACGCTAATCAATTTTTAGAGTTAAATAAAACCCTGCACAGATAATGTTTTATACCCAACATCATTAGGAGGCAGAGACAGAAAAAAATGCCAAATTAAGCCTATCGAAGATTTTTAAAAGATAAGAGTGTGTGAACTACCCTCTCACTTGAGAACCTCTTTCCCATTCAGGTGGCGATGCACTAAAATTAAATATTTTGGAATCCATATCCCCCATAAAGTAGACCATCTGGAATTGCTAAATTATGAACCCCATCCCTTCAGATTCAAGAGGACTCAATAAAATGGGGTCAGTTGAGATTCACCTTTTTCCAACGTATTGAAGCTATTTGAATGAACATTCTTCCTAGATTACTCTACCTCTTTCAAAATGTCCCAGTCTTCCCTTCCACGTTGTACTTTAAATCTTGGAAAAAAATCATTCTGTCATTCATACGAGTTTGTTTATCCCTACTCTCTCTCCCGGTGGACAGGGAAGGGGTTAACCTCCCTAATTTGAAAGTTGATGCTAAGGCTGCTTTCTTGAGATCCTTATTTATATGCCCCCCCCCCCCGAGGCTAAATTTGCCTGGAAGGACATAGAATTCGCAATAAATGACATGCATGATATTGAAAAATAATCCTTTCTTCTTCAGGCTGAACCCTCCCCGCCTCTTTAAGAGATTTCTCGTAACTTCACAGCACAAATCTGTCGGGTATGGTACAACCTAAAACAAACTAAAGCTTTAAGACAAATTTTCTTCTTTTTCACATTAATATCCGAGGATGAAAATTTTCACCCCACCGAGATGGATACCTCTTTTGCCTTATTGCGTAGATTGGGCCTTACTATTACAATCGGTTCATTAACACCTTAGAGATTATATCCTTTTCTGAAATCCAAAACAAGTATGGCTTACTCAGTAGAGACTTATTTAGATATACTCGGGTAAGAAATTACATATTGAGACAAAGGGACTTGTCTCCCACCACTCCCAGCTCTTTGGGCCCTTCTTAAGGGCACACTGGGCTGCTTGCAATGGGGAAATTTAATAGACCACATATACAGAATAATACGAAGCTCATTAGGGGATAATTCCCAATCAGTTCTGGAGGCCTGGAATAAGGACCTGAACCTGGAGATCCCTTTTGAGATATCTGAGGAATCAACCTTGAGGGCAATTAAGATCACAAATTCCAATACCTGGAGGGAGTTTGCATGGAAGTCTTGCTCCAGATATTTCTGTTCCCCCACCAAACTAACAAAGTATCTCCCGTCTTCATATGGGCACTGTTGGAGAGGATGCAGTTGCACGCTAGCTGACCTGGGCTATGTCTTTTGGCATTGCCGTAAGCTAACCCCCTTTTGGTGTATGCTGCAGATGGAACTGAGTGAATGCTTGGGTGAGACTATTGAATTGACAGAGGAAGTTACAATTTTATCCATTTATCCCCTTCACCACCCACACTGGAGAAAACCTTGCTACCTCTCTTCCTCCTGGTTGCCAAGAAGGCGGTAACCTGTAGGTGGATGAGCCCTACCATACCTGCAACCTTGGATTGGCACCAGATAATCCTGGAGATATACAGAATGGAATATCTTACTGCCAGGTTGCATGACACCTCCACCCCCTTTCATCAAGAAGTGGCAGCGATGGCTCCAGTACGCCTCCACAAGAGACCCGAGTTTGTTCCATGAGGAGAAGAGGGCGAATCCATGCTCTTGATTCCCCCAAAGGAGAGGGGTATATAATAAACCTACCAATAGTATGATGTGGGGCCAGGGTTTGGCCGTCTGCCTGACCATAGCATTCTTTGTGGACCACTTGTTTGAGACCAATAGTCCAATCAATAAAATAGTATGGATAAATTGTTACCCCAACTAATTAATCCAGACCAAACAGGCTTTATACAAGGCAGAATGTCATACCACAACATGAGACGGCTTCTTAATGTTATATGGTGGGGAAATAAACACCCAGGGAAGGCTTGTGTCCTATCTATGGATGTTGAGAAAGCCTTTGATAGGATAGAATGGGAATACTTATTCAAAGTGATGGGTAAATTTGGTCTGGGAGAAAAGTTCATACAGATGGTTAAAGCTTTTTATACGACCCCACAGCCAGAATATTAATTAATGGTTCACCATCTGGGGAGCTTCGGCTTGGGAGGGGCACACGACAAGGGTGTCCCCTCTCACCCCTCTTGTTTGCCTTGGCCATAGAGCCCCCGGCAATAAAAATTAAAGAGAATCCACAGATCTGAGGTATATTAGATAAACAAGGAAAACAACATGTAATTACTTTGTACGTAGATGATATTTTGCTTTTTCTGACTCGAACTGACCGATCTATACCTGCCCTTTTAGGCTTGGTGGGGGACTTTGCTAAGTTTTCCGGCTACAGGCTCAACTTAAATAAATCTGAAATAATGTATTTGAGGAATGGTGGGGACCAGGGAGATTTAAATAATTGGGGTCTTAAATTAGAACAGCGGGCCTTTACCTATCTAGGTATTAAGGTGGGGACTAATTTGGAAATGATGTACGAACACTATACTTTCTTTGTTGTCTTTACTTATAATTGTTTTTGGGCTGTTGAAAATTTAAAACATAGTGGTGGTGTAATTCTGTGCTGTCTTTAATTGCTGCAAATTTTATCTTGGCTTGTCTGACTGCCCTGTAGTTGGGTGAAGGGTGTTAATTGTCTGGCCTCTGACCTCAGCTACATGATAACTGGAGGTGGGGCTTAGTCAGAGTTAAAGTAGCAAGCAGAGGTTTATTTTCTCAGAAGAAGCCAGAAATGGAAGGAAGGAAACATATTCAATTCAGTGCTTTAGAGTAACTGGTAATTACTATTTTTCTTTTAAACTTAGATTGTGGGCATTTAGTGACACTATACTTTCTTTGTTGTCTTTACTTATAATTGTTTTTGGGCTGTTGAAAATTTAAAACATAGTGGTGGTGTAATTCTGTGCTGTCTTTAATTGCTGTAAATTTTCGCCCCCCTTCCCTCCCCTTCCCCCAACTCTTAATTATATGCCCTGATAAATCTGATTGACAGGAGCTAAACACAGGGTATAGTAAGGGGTGTGAAGTAGGAAGGGCATAAGGGGGAAGAAGCCCACCCTCAGCACAACAAGTGTTTTGACTCATTTATTTATTTATTGGTTTCTTTTCCTTTAAAAAAAATATCTGAGGATTAGTGACAGGATTTTTAGTACAGTAAATTAATAAAAAGAGAACTAGCAGAGCTTCAGTAGCAGACAAGTAGTGGAATTGCAGTATAATGTGGGGAGTGGTGCAATGCAGTGGCTGTGGGGCAGCCATATTCAGGCAGACCTTCTGGACACTGAGGTGCTGCCCTATCTGCATGCATCTCTCTGGACTGCGGGATGAGGTAGCCAGACTCAGAGCGGAAGTAAACTGGGTCAGGAGTACCATCACCCCTATCCAGGGACCACCCAGTCCAGTGCAGCTGCCTCAAAGGATGCCGAGAGCGAGGAGCACTTGGATGACAGTGGGCTCAGGAGGTTTAGAGCAGTCAGGCAGAGGCACATCCCAGATCCTATTCCACTCAAGAACTCATATGCCACACTGGCAAACGAGGACAACCAAATAGAGGTACCCAGAGAAGTGGAAGGAAAGGATGTGGAGGTTAGCCAAGGAGGTGACCTCAGCGGGGAAAGCAGTGGACCCCAGAGGAGGAGAGGAAGCGAATCCTGGTGGGGGACTCCATCATAAGAGGGATCCAGCTAGGAACACAGGAGGGGGAGGACAGGGAGATGAGGTGCCTACCAGGTGCCACGGCATGGAGGGATGGAAGGAAGATCCTGGGGATCACTGGGAAGGCAAGACGGGAGGGTGAGCTGGATGTCATTATCCACCTAGGTACTAATGACCTGGCAAATGGGGAGCCAAAGGAAGTTCAGGAAGAGTTTAGGAAACTGGGGAGGGGTCTCAAGCAAGTAGCTACTTCTGTCACTTTCTCAGAAGTACTACCTGTGAGAGGCAAGGGAGAGCATAGGAGTGCATGCACCAGGAACTTTAACTCATGGTTGAAGAACTGGTGCAGTGAGGAAGGGTTTGGATTCATTGGTGACTGGGGACCCACCTGGAGGGATGGAGGTTTGTTCAAGCCTGACTGCCTGCATCCATCCTGGAGGGGAATCCAAGCACTCAATGGTAAGTTTAAATGCTACATTGACAAGCATTTAAACTAGCAAAAGGGGTGGCAGGCCAGCAAGGAGGGTACCTACTTGCTCACCCCCACAGCTAGCAGTGGAACCAGTGAACCAGAGGAGTGGCTATCTCTGCAAAGCAGTGTGCAAAAGATGGAGATTAGTGCCCAAGAGGTGGATAAGCAGAAAAGGGGCAAAATTCAGCAGAAGGGCAGACAGCAAGGAGAACCAGGGATAAATGACAACCAAGGAAGGGGCTGGAGTAGAACAGTGAAGCAGTCTAGGGGAGGTCAAATCATGGAAAGCCATGTGTGCAAATGCCAGGAGCCTTAGCAACAAGATGGAAGATCTGGAGGCTGTCATGGTGCAGTCAGACCTGGACATTGTGGCCATCACTGAAACCTGGTGTAATGATAACCATGACTGGGAGATTGTCATACCTGGCTACAACATATTCAGAAGAGAGAGAGAGCAGGGAGGAAGGGAGGAGGAGTGGCACTGTATGTGAAAAATGACATAAGGGCCACAGAGATCCAGGAGGAACAAAATGGGGGGAGAGATACTGTGGGTTAAGCTGGAAAGGAAAATGGGGACAGCCATCCGCACAGGTGTGGTCTATAGACCAGCAGCCCAGGAGGAAGAAACAGATAGGAAGCTGATGCTAGCCATCTAAAGGATGGCAGACAAGGGTGAGGTAGTACTGGTTGGAGACTTCAATATTCCAGACGTGGACTGGAGCATCCCAGCAGCAGCATCAACTAGGAGCAGATTTATCCTGGACTCCTTCAGGGTGCCTTCCTCAAGCAACTGGTCATGGAACCAACTCGGCAGAAGGCAATATGGACCTTGTGCTCACAAACAGGGACAGTGTGATGGGGTAACAGTGGGGAGCACCTGGGTAACAGTGACCACCAGTCATTGTGGTTTGAAATCACAGAAAGAGCAGAACCAAACCACACAAAACACGTATCCTGGATTTTAGGGGCAGACTTTGGAAAATGGGGAGATACTTGAAAGAGGCATTAAGGGAATGGACAGGAATCAGGGGTTGAGGAACAGTGGGCAGTATTTAAAATGGGGATTACAAGAACAACAGAATTATGCATTAAGCAGGTTAGCAAGAGGAAAAGGAAGAGGAGACCATTATGGTTTTCCAAAGAGGTAGCAAAGAAAGTGAAAGCAAAAAGATTGCATTCAGGCAAACAAAAGACACAGGCAGAAGGGGATAGGAGAAGTACCAGGAGAAGCAAAGGGAGGCAGGAGGTCAGTAAGGAAGCCAAAGCTCAGACAGAAGAACACATTGCAAAATCAGTGGGTAGAGGGACAAAACCTTTTACAGGTACATAAGTGAAAAAAGAAAGACAAAGGGAGGGATAGTGAGACTGAAGGGGAAGGATGGGGCGTGGAGGATGACAACAGTAAAGCTGACATATTGAATAGGTATTTCTGCTCAGTTTTACTGAGGAAGAGGGGTAATGGGTCTGAAGGAGTACAAGGGGTGAGAATAGTGCAGAAATGGACACAAGTCCCTTTACACGAGAAAGGGTCCTGAAGGAACTGGAAGTAATAAGAGTTGATAAAGCAATGGGCCAGACGGGTGCACCTCAGGGTCCTTAAAGAACTAAGAGAGGTGGTGGCTGAACCTCTGGCTATCCTGTTTAGCCGATCACTGGAAACAGGGAGGTACCGAAGACTGGAGGACAGCAGATGTAGTCCCCTTGTACAAAAGTGGGAACAAAGAGGAAGCAGGAACTACAGACCAGTCAGCCTCACCTCGGTAGTGGGGAAGATCATGGAAGCACTACTGAAGGAGAGCTTGGTGGAACATCTGGTTGTCAATGGACTACAGGACCCAAGGCAGCATGGTTTCTGAGGGGCGGTCATGTCAGACCAACCTCGTTGAATTTTTCGACTGGGTGACTAGGGAGTTGGATCAGGGAGGGCAGTGGACATGGCCTATCTGGACTTCAGCAAGGCCTTTGACACTGTGCCACATAGAAGACTATTACACAAACTGGGGAATATGGGTGTGGCAGGACAGTATTGTGGTGGGTAGGTAACTGGCTGGGTGGCAGGACACAGAGGGTGGTGGTAAATGGCTGTCACTCCACAGAGGGAAGAGTGACCAGTGGGTACCACAGGGATCAGTGCTGGGACGGTCGTATTCAACATCTTCATCAGTGACATTAAGCAGGATCCAGAAGGCAGAATTTCACTGTTCGCTGATGACACAAAGCTCTGTAACAGAGTAGACACACCAGAGGGTGTAGACAGAATGAGAAGCGACCTGCAGAAACTTGAAGAATGGTCAAGGGTTTGGCAGTTGAAATTCAATGCAAAGAAGTGCAAGATAATGCATATGGGGCACAAAACCCTGGCACAATATATCAGTTGGGGGTGAGGATATAGCATGCACCAAGCAGGAAAGGGATCTTGGGTTGTCATCTCTGATGACCTCAAGGTAGGGAAACAGTGTGACAAGGCAGCAGGTAAAGCAAATAGGATGCTGGGATGTATAGGCAGGGCATCACCAGCAGGAAAGGGAGGTCATAATTCACTATACAAGACACTAGTGAGGCCCCACCTGGAGTACAGTGTACAGTTCTGGAGACCTTACCTACGTGGACGAGACAGGGTAGAGAAGGTTCAGAGGAGGGCAACAAAGATGGTGCATGGACTGCATCACAAGTCCTATGAGGACAGGTTGAAGGAACTGAACATGTACTTCCTGGAGGAGAGGAGGAGAGGGATACGATAGAGACATACAAGTATCTTACAGGGAGGAACAGGGTGCAGGAAAACACTATTTTAAGTGAAAAAGATGTTCCAGGACTAGGGGCATGGGATGAAGTTGGAGGAGGACGATTCAGAGGAAACACGAGAAAGAATTTCTTCACAGAGCGGGTGGTGGACAAGTGGAACACCCTGCCAGAGGAAGTGGTGGGGGCTGAAACAATCACGGGATTTAAGAATGCATGGGATAGACATAAAGGAATTCTAGAGGTCAGGGGTAAGGGGCAACAGACTTATAGGAAAACAAACTGAACTTACAAGCTCAAATGGGCAGACTGGGTGGGCCATAGGCCCTTATCTGCCGACACTGTCTATGTATCCATGTATAAGTAACTCCATTGGTCACGATTCTGGCTGGGAGAGGCAACCAAATGTTTATCTTCGATTTCCTTGAGAATACTCCAAAATTTGGCAGTGTTGTTTTTGTTGTCTTTAAGTTTTGCCTGGAAGTACCTGGCTTTTTCAGACCTACTTAATTTAGTGCAGGCATTTCTGGAGATGCGAAAAGCAAGCCAATCATCCTCCTGTTGGGATTTCCTCACTCTTTTCCAACAGGAGTCCCTTTCTCTGAGTGCTTTCTTTAGGCTAGGAGAAAACCATCCAGGAGACCTCTTTTTTGACCTAATCAGTCCGGGGGGGGGGGGACGAATTATGACCTCCCTTTTCCTGCTGGTGATGCCCCTGCCTATGCATCCCAACATCCTATTTGCTTTACCTGCTGCCTTGTCACACTATTTCCCTACCTTGAGGTCATCAGAGATGATAACTCCAAGATCCCTTTCTTGCTTGATGCATGCTATATCCTCACCCCTCCAACTGATATATTGTGCCAGGTTTTTGTGCCCATATGCATTATCTTGTACTTCTTTGCATTGAATTTCAACTGCAAACCCCTGATCATTCTTCAAGTTTCTGCAGGTCCCTTCTCATTCTGTCTACACCCTCTGGTGTGTCTACTCTGTTACAGCGCTTTGTGTCATCAGCTAACAGTGAAATTCTGCCTCTCTAGGTCCCAAATGTCACTGATGAAGATGTTGAATAGGACCGGTCCCAGCACTGATCCCTGGGTACCCCACTGGTCACTCTTCCCCTGTGGAGTGACAGCCATTTACCACCACCCCTCTGTGTCCTGCCGCCCAGTCAGTTACCTACCCACCACACTACTGTCCTGCCCACACCCATATTCCCCAGTTTGTGTAATAGTCTCTATGTGGCACAGTGTCAGAGGCCTTGCTGAAGTCCAGATAGGCCATGTCCACTGCCCTCCCCGATCCACCTCCCTAGTCACCCAGTCAAAAAATTCAGCGAGGGTGGTCTGACATGACCTCCCCCTGGTGAAACCATGCTGCCTTGGGTCCTGTAGTCCATTGACAACCAGATGTTCCACCAAGCTCTCCTTCAGTAGTGCTTCCATGATCTTCCCCACTACTGAGGTGAGGCTGACTGTTCTGTAGTTCCCCGCTTCCTATTTGTTCCCACTTTTATATAAGGGGACTACATCTGCTATCCTCCAGTCTTTGGGTACATCCCCTGTTTCCAGTGATCAGTCTAAACAGGATAGCCAGAGGTTCAGCCACTGCCTCTCTTAGTTCTTTAAGGACCCGGGGTGCACCCCATCTGGCCCCATTGTTTTATCAACCTTTATTACTTCCAGTTCTTTCAGGACCCTTTCTGTAAAGGGACTTGTGTCCATTTCTGCACCATTCTCACCCTTGTACTCCCTTCCAGACCCATTACCCTCCTCTTCCTCAGTAAAGACTGAGCAGAAATACCTGTTCAATATGTCAGCTTTACTGTTGTCATCCTCCACTGCCCCCATCCTCCCCTTTCAGTCTCACTATCCTCCTTTGCCTTTCTTTTTCACTTATGTACCTGTAAAAGGTTTTGTTCCTCTACCCACTGATTTTGCAATGTGTTCTTCTGTCTGAGCTTTGGCTTCCCTTTACTGACCTCCCTGCCTCCCTTTGCTTCTCCTGGTACTTCTCCCTATCCCTTCTGCCTGTGTCTTTTTGTATTGCCTGAATGCAGTCTTTTGGCTTTCACTTTCTTTTGCTACCTCTTTGAAAACCATAATGGTCTCCTCTTCCTTTTGCTCTTGCTAACCTGCTTAATGCATAATCTGTTACTCTTGTAACCCCATTTTAAATACTGCCCACTGTTCCTCAACCCCTGATTCCTGCCCCATTCCCTTAATGACTCTTTCAAGTATCTCCCCATTTTCCCAAAGTCTGCCCCCTTAAAATCCAGGATACGTGTTGTTGTGTGGTTTGGTTCTGCTCTTTCTGTGATTTCAAACCACAGTGACTGGTGGTCACTGTTCCCAGGTGCCCCCCCACTGTTACCCCCATCACACTGTCCCTGTTTGTGAGCACAAGGTTCAGTGTTGCCTTCTGCCGAGTTGGTTCCATGACCAAGACTTATACAGATAGAGCAGTTCAATGACCATTTCTCCACGGCAGGACTTGCCTTCGATACCTCGCCCGTCAGTAAGCCTAGCTATGTGGGTGATAGCTCAATTAACTTAAATGCTATCCCTTACCCTCATCAACCAAATCCTCCCTTATTCAGCTTTTCCACAATTCCATTTAAGCAAGTAGAGGATCTCCTTTTGGCATTGGACACAAAAAAAAAAAAAAAAAAGCCTGGCGTGGATGACATTGCACCATTCTTCTTAAAGCTTGGCTACTTCTACCTGACCGCCCCTATCGCCCACTTATTTAACATTTCTTTGAGTCAGGGTGAATTACCTGTGATGTGGAAGACTGCCCATATGCTACCTCTTTTTAAGTCAGGGGACCCTTATGACCTGAATAACTACCGGCCTATTTCTATACTCTCCACTCTCTCAAAAGTCCTGGAAAAGATTGTCAGTATTCAAATTAGAGATCACCTGGACCAGCACAATCTCCTAAACCCTGCCCAGTTTGGGTTTCGGGCAAAACACAGCACAATTTCTGCTCTTGCAAAAGTAACTACTGACTGGCAAATTGCCCTAGTCTCTAAAAAAAACACGTAGTTGCTCTATTTCTCGACCTTAGCAAGGCCTTCGACACCGTGGATCATAACATCATGCTTACATCACTGAGAATTATCAGCCTAGACAACCCTGCCATCAACTGGTTCACTAATTACCTTTCTAACAGATTGCAACAAGTTGAATCAGCAGGTGACCTGTCTCCACAGAAATCCCTATTGCGAGGGTTCCCCCAAGGCTCCATACTGGGACCTATTCTATTTGCTATTTACATCAACAGCTTGGTCTCCCACCTGCATGTAGCTAACGCACATTTATTTGCTGATGACACTGTACTATTTGCAGACAACTGTCTGCCCTGAGGGAGGAAGTTGCCCGTCTTCAGGCCACACTGGACAGTAGTAAGGAAACTTTCCCCCAGGCCGCACTGGACAGTAGTAAGGAAATCTTCCCCCAGGCCGCACTGGACAGTAGAAAGGGAACCTCCCCCATCCAGGGTGCAGTAGCGCCACCACCACTACCTCAGAGGTTGCGAAGAAAGCACAGCAGTTGGACCACAGTGGGCTCAGGGAGGGTGAGGAGGGTGGAACAGAGGCACACCCAGTCAATTGTTCCACTCCACAATCCATACACCATTCTGGGGGAGCATAGCTCCCCTGTGGATGCACCTGCAGAGAAGACTGATGATATCTGTCACAAGGGAGGCCCACAGAAAGGAGGCAGAGGGCACCAAAGGGAAAGGAAGCAGCTCCTGGTGGGGGACTCAATTATTAGGGGTATAGAACTGGGGGGAGCTAGGAAAAATGAAGTAAGATGCCTGCCTGGTGCCATGGCTTGAGGGACAGGAAGCGCATCCTCAGGATCACGAACAGCTGCAAGGGATTCCGAAGTGGACGAATTGTCCACCTAGGGACAAATGACTTGGTTCATCATGAGATTAGAGCAGTGCAGGAGGACATTGCAGAGTTGGGGAGGGACCTAAGACAGTAGCACACAGTATCCTTCTCAGAGGTGCTGCCTGTCAAAAGCATGGGGAGGCGAGGGCAATTGGCACCATGCAGTTTAATGAATGGTTGAAAAAATGGTGCGGAGCACAGGGGTTTGGCTTCATTGGGGACTGGGGTTCCACCTGGAGGGACACCAGCCTATACTGGCAGTATGGTCTGCATCTGTCCAGGAAGGGAACAAGTCTTTTGAGCAATCGGTTTAAATGCTTCATTGGCAAGCTTTTAAACTAGTCAAGGGGAGGCACTGACAAGCAGCAGGAAAATCCCAGCCTCTCCCTACAAAACAGGGTACTAAATGCGAAAAAGACTGAGGTAGAATGGTCAGTGGGGATGCTGCAACAGAAGGTAAAGCCATCAAAAAATGGAGAACCATGAGTACTAATGCCCGTAGTCTGGGTAACAAGCTTCCTGAATTAGTGGCCTTGATGGAGGAGGAACATCTGGATATCGTGGCAGTCACAGAAACATGGTACACACAAAACCATGACTGAGACATAAGCATACCGGGATACACTGTCTACAGGAGGGACAGGAGGTAAAAGAGGAGGAGAGTAGTCCTTTACATAAGGGAAGGAATAAAAGCAACAGAATAAAAGGGTAAACAGGGAGGAGAAGAAGCACTGTGGGTAAAATTTGGAGACAGGCAATGGCACCACAATACGCAGGGTTAGATCAGACCCTTCTCAGGGGAGGAAATGGACAGGAAATGATAGAAAGTATACTTAGAATGGCAGAAAAAGGGGAGATATTGCTGATGGGTGATCTGAATATGCCGGATGTTAACTGGAGTGCAGTTGCAGCTGCCACTTCGAAGAGTGCAGTTATTCTAGATGCCCTACAGGGGGCATGCCTTAGGCAACTAGTACTGGAGCCCACTCGAGAGGGAGCAATATTAGACTTGATTCTCTCAAATGGAGATGGAGAGAGGATTACAGATGTAGAAGTGGGTAGCCATCTGGGAACTAGCGACCATCGAACAGTATGGTTTACAGTAAACACAGCAATAGAGTCAAGCCATACAAAGACAAAAGTACTGGACTTTAGGAGGGCTGACTTTGCCAAAATGGGTGAGTGCCTAAGGAATGCACTAGCAAATGGGCAGGAAGGAGGGGTGGAAGAACAATGGGGAATAATAAAAACTGCCATCACAGAGGTAACGAGCCTTTGTGTGAAGCAAATAAAACAAGACGATGTAAGAAACCACTATGGTTCTCAAAGGAAGTGGCAGTGAAGGTTCAAGAGAAAAAGAAAGCATTCAGGAAGTACAAGGAATCGCAGAAGGAGCAGGACAGAGAACTGTATCAGTTAAAGCAAAAGGAGGCTGGGAAGGCAGTCAGAACAGCAAAGGCCCAAACCGAGGAAAAGATAGCCAACTCAGTTAAGAAGGGGGATAAAACCTTTATAGGTACATCAGGGAGCCAAGGAAGACCAAGGGAGGATAGTGAGGCTTAATAAGGGGTGGGAGGGTGGGCAGAGGAGACTGTGAAAGGCAGAGATACTAAACAAATATTTTGCTCAGTATTTACAAAGGAAGAGGGGAGGTACATAAAACAAACAGTAGTAACACGCTGGATACAGAAGTTGATACCGCCCATTTACAGAAGAAAGGGTTCTGAAAGAACTCTTAAAACTGAAGGTGGACAAAGCAATAGGGCCTGATGGGATTCATCCCAGAATTTCTAAAAGAACTAAGCGTGAGAACTAGTGACACCACTGACTACCCTTTTAACAAATCATGGGAGGATGGGGTGGTACCCGAGGACTGGAGGAGGGCAGATGTGATTCCCTTCACAAAAGTGGGAGCAAGGCAGAAGCAGGAAACTATAGACCTGTTAGTTTAACCTCAGTGATAGGGAAAATGATGGAATCACTTCTAAAGGAAAGAATTGTCGAGTATCTAGAGGCCAGAGGGCACAGGACCTAGGCAGCATGGATTCACAGCGGAAGGTCATGCCAGACGAATCTGATAGATTTCTTTGACTGGGTGACCAAAGTAGTAGATCAGGGAGGGGCTGTGGACATGGCCTACCTAGACTTTAGCAAGGCATTTGACACAGTCCCACAAAATATTAATATACAAGCTAGCCAGCCTGGGTGTGGGTCCCAAGATGACAGCCTGGGTAAAGGATTGGCTGGAGAATAGGACACAGAGGTAATAGTAAATGGAGTCCACTCAGAAGAAAGGAGGGTTACTAGTGGGGTGCATGAGGTTCAGTATGGACCGGTCCTCTTCAATGTCTTTATAAGCGACATTGCAGAAGGACTGGAAGGAAAAGTATGTCTCTTTGCAGATGACACTAAGATCTGCAACAGAGTTGATGCACAGGGTGGGGTGGAAAGGATGAGAAGGGACTGGCAAGGTTAGAGGAATGGTCAAATGTATGGCAGCTTAGATTCAGTGCTAAGAAGTGCAAGGTAATGCACTTGGGAAACAAAAACCCAGGGGAAGAGTACATAATGGGGGGTGAGATACTAACAACAAAAATGGAGAGGGACCTGGGGGTAGTCATATCAGATGGCCTAAAGATGGGCAAGCAATGTGAGAGGGCAGCAAGGAGGGCTGGGGGGATACTGGGATGCATAGGGAGAGGCATCACCAATAGAAAACAGGAAGTTATTATCCCTCTGTACAGACAGCTGGTGAGACCCCATCTGGAGTACTGTGTGCAGTTCTGGAGACCTAATCTCCATGAAAGACATAGACAGGATGGAAGCTGTCCAGAGGAGGGCAACTAAAATGGTGCAGGGTCTGCACCGGAAGACATATGAAGAGAGAACTTAAGGAGCTTAATATGTATATAGCCTCGGGAAAGGAGGAGGAGAGGGGACATGATAGAAACTTTCAAGTACCTCAAGGGAATCAACAAAGTCCAAGAGGGTAGCATCTTTCAAAAAAGAGGTGTGCAAGAACAAGAGGGCACAATTTGAAGATGGGGGCGGCTCAGAGGTAATTTAAGGAAGTATTTTTCACAGAGAGGGTTGGATGCATGGAATGGCCTTCCGAGGAGGTTGTGGAGTCAAAATCAGTGGTGGAATTCAAGACATGCATGGGATAGTCATAAGGCAGTTCTGGGGGTGGGGGTAGGAAGAAGTAGGCTGCTGGTTAACTAGGATCTGCAGCTTATCCAGTAGGTAGGGAAATGGGCAGACTGGGTGGGCCAGGCGGTCCTTATCTGCCGTCAAATTCTATGTTTCTATATGTTTCTATGTACTCTGTTCCTCAAATTTCTCACTTCTCACGGCCCACGAAGACCTACAACGAGACTTTACCTCCTTACAACATAGTCTCATCAAGCATAAACTCCTTCTCAATGCCAAAAAGACTAAATTCATGATTCTGTCTCCAAAAGAAGCCTCTGGTCCCACAGACATCCCACCGCTACTAACGCTTTTGGGTGAACCCCTGGACTCAGTAGATACCTTTAAATACCTAGGGTTCTGGCTGGACAACAAACTTAATTTTCTCTGCCGCCTAAATGAAGTCACGAAAAAGCTAAGACAGTGACTCGGCCTATTCTATCGTATCAAACATCTGCTTATCACAGAATCTAGAAAGAGACTAGTACAAACCACTTTCCTACCCGTACTCGATTATGCCGATTTCCTCTACGATCATTGCCCTCTCACAGCGCTAAATAAACTTGACACCCTTTATCACTGAGCCCTAAGATTCTTCTTTAACCTGCCTTTTTGCACCCATCACTGTCTTCTGTACCAAATGGCGGGTTGGCCCTCACTTTCAATAAGGAGAAAAAGAAATGCGCTCATTTGGTTCTATAGAGTTATCACAGACAAGCTCCCTGCATATATTTCTAGCCTGTTCAAAAGTGCCTCTGGCTCCTGTGGTCTCAGACGTTATGCAACTCTTTGCTTCCAAGTGTCCAGAATAAAAACTAACCTTGGATTGTCCGCAATTAACTACGCAGTCCCTTCACTTTGGAACTCTATGCAAAGCATATTCAAGCTTATCTCACTTCCGAACCTTCTCTCCTTCAGAACCCTGCTAGTCGAATATTTGCGGGAACCTTGTAGTTGCTATAGGTAATCTGTCCTTTTCATTTATTGATGTCTCCGCTCTAATAATTGTTAGTATGTCGTCCTCCTTCTTCCCTAGGGATTCCAGTATACACACTCCCTCCCCCACTCCCTGGCTCTCACTCCCTTTCTCTGCCTTCACAAATCCACTCGCAGCCCCTGTCTGTTTACAGTTTCTACCTTCCTTTCCCTTTACCCTATTTGATATTGTTTTTTGCATATGTCTAATTGTGAGTTCCTTTGACGGACTCAAGTATTTTGCATCCAATCTTGTGCCGCAATCTGCTGATGTTACAATTTTTGTATTACTATGTCAGAGTTCCCCATTCATTACAAATGAGAGGCGGGCCACCGCGCTATCTTAAATGGCCGCCTCTCATTTTAAAGTGCCACCGCTGTTTAAAGACTCGTACTCGCGCTAGGACCATGCACGTACAAGAACCCTGTGCATTCGCAGAGTGGGACTGGCATTCGGGTGCTGGCAGTGACGTCGTGACGTTGGGAGGACACTTTGGGTGCTGGCAGTGACATCGTGACGTTGGGAGGACACTTCGGGTGCTGGTAGTGACGTTGTGAAGTTGGGAGGACACTTCGGGTGCTGGCAGTGACGTGGTGACGTTGGGAGGACACATGAGTTCGGGTGCTGGCAGCGACGTTCAGGTTGCTCAGTTCGGGTGCTTCCGAATCCAGGATCATGTGATGACTGCTCCGATGGTCACCAGGTCGCTCGGGAGGAAAGGCACCAAATCTGCAGGGAGTGACAGCTGACTTGCCCTATCAGAGGCTATTTTGCTTGGGTAAGTCCCAGTTAAGTACAGACTGTCACTTTGGAGCTTCACATTTGGCTTCAGCCTTGCGTTGACAGTGGATCTCTGCAGTTTGTGTTCAGCATTGGTTCATTTGGTTGCGTTTTTACCAAGCAGCTTGTCAGACAGTAGTTTGTAGCACATTTTCCAGCCTGATTGTTTTCAGCCTGATTGCATTTTAATAGATGCGGTGCACTAGCATTAGTGGAGTGGAATTAGGAGGGGGCGGAGGGAGAGTGGTCTCACAGAGACTAGTGCTAGGCAGCTCACTCCATAGTTTAGTTTTCTTGCTGCTTTGAAAAAAAAATATATAAAATAACAAAATAAAATAAAAATTAAAAATATAAAAAAATATTTGTGTGAGGAAAAAAAATCTGGTCTCATAACTGTGCCACCAGGGGGTCTGTCCCACTAGTCAGGTTGTGCAGTGTTGCTCCGTCAGTGGTCACTTGTTCTGAATCCTAATTCAGAGAATAAAAAAAATATTTGTGTGAGGAAAAAAAATCTGGTCTCCTTAACTGTGCCACCAGGGGTCTGTCCCACTAGTCAGGTTGTGCAGTGTTGCTCCATCCAGTGGTCACTTGTTCTGAATCCTAATTCAGGAATAAAAAATATTTGTGTGAGAAAAAAATCTGGTCTCCTTAACTGTGCCACCAGGGGTATGCACCACTAGTCAGGTTGTGCAGTGTTGCTCCGTCAGTGGTCACTTGTTCTGAATCCTAATTCAGGGAATAAAAAAAATATTTGTGTGAGAAAAAAAAATCTGGTCTCCTTAACTGTGCCACCAGGTGGTCTGTCCCACTAGTCAGGTTGTGCAGTCTTGCTCAGTCAGTGGTCACTTGTTCTGAATCCTGATTCAGGGAATAAAAAAAATATTTGTGTGAGAAAAAATATTTGGGGCTCAACCAGCATTACGTTCTCGTTCTGTATTGACAAATAAACACACGACAACAATTAGGGAAAAAAAAAGCTTTATTGTAATTTGTACACAATGCAGAAACTAACTAACTTTGGTTTCAAATTAACTCAAAAACGGAAACATCCTGATCAAGATGACAATTGTGAGTCGATGATTGGGACAATGCCAGTTGGTCCAGTTGATATCGATGTCATTGTCCAAAAACCTCCCTACACTTCCTCCTGTAATACAGAAAAAAACACCTCTAAGCATAGAGCAACAGGATTTTATACTGGCTGGCTTAACAAATACTGTTGGTTACAGTACAAAGAAAATGATGGCATGTTTTGTACATTTTGCATAAAACATAAACAGATGCCCAAATCAGGAACAGTTTGGGTACTCAGTGGGTGTAAGACATTCAGAGAAGATGCTATAAAAAGGCATCAGAACAGTTCAGTTCACGTTGTTGCTGCTGAACTGGAAGCTAACTGCAGAATTTCAGCTTCAAAAGGTGGAATAGAGCAGACAATGCAGCAGGCCAGGACCCTGGAACAAGAAGCTTTTGTGGCATCCCTTCGTTGCATGTACTGGCTAATAAAAAATGAGCTGCCTCACACAACGAAATATGGCTCACTGTTGGATCTCGCCAAATCATTGGGATGCAAATACTTAGACAATATACATATTGCTGATGCTGTTAAATATCGTTCTGATCGAACTGTCAGAGAAATGGTTCTCTCTCTGGGTGAGGTGGTCAGGAGATCAGTTCTTGCAGATTTGAAGGCTGCCAAATTTTTTTCATATTTAGTGGACGAAACAACTGATATTGCTGTTATGAAACAACTCATTTTGTATGGTATGTACTGCAAAGAAGGGAAACCCAGAGTTTATTTCCTGGGACTTGAGGAACTAATTGATGGAAAGGCAGACACAATTGTTAAAAAAAAAAAAAAAAAAAAAAAAAAAAGCTGGAGTTCTCTGATAACAATCAAATCTCGGTTGATCATCTTGCAGGGTTAGGCAGTGATGGAGCAGCCGTTATGCTGGGCAGACAAAACGGGGTGGCTAAAAAGCTGAAAGAAGTCAGCCCAATTCTTGTTGAAAATCACTGTATGGCTACTCGGGAGGCCTTGGCTGTAAAGGCAGCAGCAAATGAAGTGAACGTCATTAAAAGTTTAATCAAACACTAGATCACTTATACAGATATTATGAAAACTCTGCTGTTAGCATGGCTGCCCTGAAAGAAATTCAGCAGGCAATGGAAAACCCTGTTTTAAAGCCTAAACAGGCAAAAGCAGTTAGGTGGTTGTCCCATGATGCAGCATGTGACACACTAAGGAAGATTTTCCCATCTGTTGTTACGTCCTTGCATAGAGGCCTCTGAAAGGCATGATCCCCAAGCTGTGGGCCTAGTAAAAATGGTGGAAAACTGGGTTTTTCTCTATTTTATGCATGATGTGTGACATACTTCCACACCTCAGCATCTTATCTAAATGCTTTCAAACATCAGCTCTGAATTTTACTGATATAAAGAGGCATTTACATTCCACTTTAGAGATTCTTAGGGCACGCCTACTGGTACCTGGTCAGTACTTCTCCTCCGTTCGCCTGAACTAGTACTCCTGAATGATAATGGCCTGAACTTGCCATTTAGCGAACCACAGTTGAATCATTTCACAACCTCTGTGCATGACAAGTTTATTAGGGCCCTAATTGCTCAAATTGAGCAAAGGTTTCAAGCACAGAACTTTTGGATGCGTTCAGTATCTTTGACCCAGCATGATACAGGAAGTTGATATTGAACAGTTGGAAGGGTATGGTAGTGATAGCCTTGAGATTATTCTTGGTCACTATGCTACTGTTGTGGATGTAGATGCTTCTGCTGCGAATGGGCTTCCCTGCGTAGTCTCATGTTCACAGAAAAGATGGCCTTTAAGACTATTTCTGATGTGCTGCACGCTCTAACTACTAAATCGTGAACCTGTATCCAAACATATCTACTTTGGCAGAGCTGGCAATGATAATACCCATGTCAACTGCAGATTGTGAGAGGGAGTTTTCTGCACTGAAGCCGAATAAAACGCAGGAACGAAATAGATTAAGTGCCAGTGTGCTAAATGCACTTATGCTTATCTCAATTGAGGGCCCCGATGTTGACAGTTTCCCTTATTTGGAAGCTGCAGCTCATTGGGCAGGACTGCGAAACCGAAGATTAGATCTTGGCCTTGCAGGCACTAGTAAAGAGTTGTAGTATGGCCTCACCAAACTGTTGCTGGCCTGCAACTAGAATGCAGAGGTTCTCCAGTATGTTTTATCACACATTTGCTGCTGCATTACTACAGAGGCCTCCAGATCATCATATTACTCTTATTTCTTGTTTCTTATGCATTTATTGCATCCCCCGAGCGACTGACTCCGCCCACCGATAGCTCCGCCCCTGGTGACCCCGCCCCCTGTGGCTCCTCCCCTTACCACCGCTCTATATTTTCACGCAATGTGGAACACTGTATGTCTATGTATTTGTATTGTTCCTTGTCCAGGACTTTGTTGAAAATGAACTTGCTCAATGGTGTTGATGTCTGGTTAAAGTTTGATTTGATTTAACCTTTATCGTTAGAGCTAAGCTATGTTAAAATTCACAATTTGTATTCATTTTACCAAAAAAGGCAGTTATACATCGATCTGGTTGTTAGCAAATGTCAGGTACAGCAGTACTATAAGCCTTCTAACTACAGATAAATTACCTAACTGAAATCCTCCACCTCACCCTCCTCCCTAACCCTCAACCCTCCCCCGCCCGTCCTCCATCCCTCTGAGTGCGCCTGATTATGTCGTCTGGAGAAGAAGAGACCCCTCTTATTTTAAAACAAATGATCTATCTATTGGATTAACAAACTCCCATTACAGGTATAATGCATATAGCTTCCCCCATTTCTTGTTAAAACTTGCCATACTATTCCTAAAACCAGCTATCGGACATTCGGCTGTGAAAAAAACAGATATATCTTTTAACCATTCACTATAGGAAATAGTAAGCTGGTCCAACCAGTGCTTCAAGACCAGTTTTTTAACAATCATGGCGATTAATACCATCTGGTATCTACGTTCTTTGACCATAATACCCTCGTACTGTCCCAGAATACAGACCTCAATTGTGAAAAGGTACTCTAACCCTAGACAGGGGTCAAGTTTAGATCTTATTTCCCGCCAGAGGGAGGATACCTTCTCATAATACCAAAAAATATGCACCATATTCCCTTCATCTCTGCCACACCTGGTACAAGTAGTATCCGGTGCTCTACCCAGCTTAGCCAATCTCATGGGGGTGTAATACATATTATTAAGTATATGCTATTGTGTGAGTCTAAGTCGATCTTGAGAGTGATAGATGTATAGATCTTTCCAGATCCGGGCCCAGTCAAGGTTCACCTCTGGAAGTAAGGTCGACCAAATCGGGGAACCAGGAAGAGGGCCAGAGCATATAGAAGCCATAAGGAGAGTGTATACTTTAGAAACGGAATGTGTCCCTAAGGCAGTTTCCCTGACTTGAGCCATGAAGGGTCTAAACAAGGATGGTCGAGGTGTAACCCCAAATAGGGTACTTATGGTGTGCCTAATTTGGTACACCTTAAAAATCGACCGTCTCGGGACGTCAAACTTATCAAGAATTTCGGTTGAAGAAAGGAGGTCGTCTTGAGAGAATAGGTCTTCAACACATGCCTCTTGTAATTGGGGGAGCCAATGAGACAATAAGCATGACCCCCCAATTTTAATGTTAGGGTTTGACATGATTGGCTGACCCATATCTGCTTTAAGGGGTATCTTAAGATGTGAACAGCACTGTGACAGAACTTTTAGGGAAGTGCCGATTACCGAGTCCTGAAGCCCTACTGGCAGTGAAGATTTTAAGTAGTAAACCGTAGTGAGATTGATGTTGTCAGATCTTAAGATTTAATTTTCGATTTGGAGCCAAATAGGGGTGTATTCCGTGTCCTCCTGGGCAAGCCATCTCCCCAATTTAGTTAGGTGACTCGCCCAACAGTATAAAAGAAAATTGGGGAGACGAAGTCCACCCTGGGCTTTGGGGACACTAAGTTTATAAAAGGCACGGCGGGGATGTTTGCCTAACCAGCTGAATTTTGATATGATAGAGTGTATCCATTTGAAAAAGGAGATCGTAAGCCATAAGTTCAATAAATTTAAGGAGTAGAAAAGCCGGTGGAGAATATTCATCTTAATTATATTTATTTGGGCGCACAAAGAGAGGGGTAAATTCTGCCATCTTGAAAGATCCCGTTGAATGATCCCAATCAAGTCCTCGAGATTGAGCTTCTGAACTAGGGTGGGGTCCCTAGATAAGTAAATACCCAAATACTTAAGTGATTGGGCGGACCATTTAATGCCTAAGTGTAGGAAATCAGATTTCAGGGTAAAACCATTCAGGGGGAAAATTACGGTTTTGGAAATATTAAGCTTGTAACTGGATAGCTTACCATACTAATTGACCACCTCTGGGACATGTTCCCGCGAGGTGACTGGGTGAGCCAAATGGAGAAGGATATCGTCCACTTAGACCGAGATTTTGAGAGCCTGCTTATGAGTAGGGATGCCCCTGATTAGTGGGGCTTGTTGATCTGTCATAGCAGATGTTCTAAATAGAGGTTAAACAGAAAGGGTGAGAGGGGGCAACCCTGTCTGGTGTCCGTATATAAGGGAAACCGGATAGAAAAAATCCTGTTACAGTAAATCTTGGCCGACGGGGAAGCATAAAGGGACTGTATCATTACAATAAACTGAGGAAAAACCCATTTTCCGCAAAGTCAGCCATAAGAATTCCCAGTGCACCCTATCAAAAGCCTTTTCGGCATCTAGAGAAGAAGAAGCCAGAAGGTGAAGGAAGGAAACGTATTCAATTCAGTGCTTCAGAGTAACTGGTAACTGGTATTTTTCTTTTAAACTTAGATTGTAGGCTTGTAGTGACACTACTTTCTTTCTGTGTTGTCTTTACTTATAATTGTTTTGGGCTGTTGAAAATTTAAAAATAGTGGTGGTGTAATTCTGTGCTGTCTTTAATTGCTGCAAATTTAGCCCCCCTCCCCCTTCCCCAACTCTTAATTATATGCCTGATAAATCTGATTGACAGGAGCTAAACACAGGGTATAGTAAGAGGTGTGAAGTAGGAGGGGCATAAGGGAAGAAGACCACCCTCAAGCCGACAAGTGTTTTGACTCATTTATTTATTTATTGGTTTCTTTTTCCTTAAAAATATATATCTGAGGATCAGTTACAGGATTTTTAATACTGTAAATAAATAAAAGAACTAAGAGAGCTTCAGTAGCAGATAAGTAGTGGAATTGCAGTATAATGTGGGGTGGTGCAGTATGGTGGCTGTGGGGCAGCCATATTCAGAGCAGACCTTCTGGACACTGAGGTGCTGCCCTATCTGCATGCATCTCTCGGGACTGAGGGATGAGGTAGCCAGACTCAGAGCGGAAGTAAACTGGGTTAGGAGTACCATCACCCCTGTCCAGGAACCACCCAGTCAGTGCAGCTGCCTCAAAGGATGCCGAACGAGGAGCACTTGGATGACAGTGGGCTCAGGGAGGGTTAGAGCAGTCAGGCAGAGGCACATCCAGATCCTATTCCTCTCAGAACTCATATGCCACACTGGCAAATGAGGACAACCAAATAAGAGTACCCAGGGAAGTGGAAGGAAGGATGTGGAGGTTAGGCAGGAGGTGACCTCAGTGGGAAAGCAGTGGACCCCAGAGGAGGAGGAGCGAATCCTGGTGGGGGACTCCATCATAAGAGGGATCCAGCTAGGAACACAGGAGGGGAGGACAGGGAGGTGAGGTGCCTACCAGGTGCCACGGCATGGAGGATGGAAGGAAGATACTGGGGATCACTGGGAAGGCAAGACAGGAGGGTGAGCTGGATGTCATTATCCACCTAGGTACTAATGACTTGGCAAATGGGGAGCAAAGGAAGTTCAGGAAGAGTTTAGGAAACTGGGGAGGGTCTCAAGCAAGTAGCTACTTCTGTCACTTTCTCAAGTACTACCTGTGAGAGGCAAGGGGAGAAACAAGGTGCATGCACAGGAACTTTAACTCATGGTTGAAGAACTGGTGCTGTGAGGAAGGTTTGGATTCATTGGTGACTGGGGACCCATCTGGAGGGATGGAGGTTTGTTCAAGCCTGACGGCCTGCATCCATCCTGGAGGAATCAAGCACTCAATGATAAGTTTAAATGCTACATTGACAAGCATTTAAACTAGCAAAGGGGTGGCGAGCCAGCAAGGATGGTACCTCTTGCTCACCCCCACAGCTAGTAATGGAACCAGTGAACCAGAGAGTGGCTATCTCTGCAAAGCAGTGTGCAAAGTTGGAGATTAGTGTCCAAAGGTGGATAAGCAGAAAAGGGCAAAATTCAGCAGAAGGGCAGACAGCAAGGAGAACCAGGGATAAATGACAACCAAGGAAGGGGCTGGAGTAGAACAGTGAAGCAGTCTAGGGAGGTCAAATCATGGAAAGCCATGTGTGCAAATGCCAGGGCCTTAGCAACAAGATGGAAGATCTGGAGGCTGTCATGGTACAGTCAGACCTGGACATTGTGGCCATCACTGAAACCTGGTGTAATGATAACCATGACTGGGAGATGGCCATACCTGGCTGCAACATATTCAGAAAGAGACAGAGCAGGCAGGAAAGTAGGAGGTGGCACTGTATGTGAAAAATGACATAAAGGCCACACAGATCCAGGAGGAACAAAATGGGGAGAGATACTGTGGGTTAAGCTGGAAAGGAAAATGAGGCCAGCCATCCGCACAGGTGTGGTCTATAGACCACCAGCCCAGGAGGAAGAAACAGATGAGGAGCTGATGCTATGCCATCCAAAGGATGGCTGACAAAAGTGAGGTAGTACTGGTTGGAGACTTCAATATACCAGATGTGGACTGGAGCATCCCAGCAGCAGCATCAACTAGACGGAATTTATCCTGGACTCCTTCAGGGTGCCTTCCTCAAGCAACTGGTCATGGAACCAACTCGGCAGAAGGCAATATTGGACCTTGTGCTCACAAACAGGGACAGTGTGATGGGGGTAACAGTGGGGAGCACCTGGGTAACAGTGACCACCAGTCATTGTGGTTTGAAATCACAGAAAGAGCAGAACCAAACCACACAAAAACCTTATCCTGGATTTAGGGGGCAGACTTTGGGAAAATGGGAGATGCTTGAAAGAGGCATTAAGGGAATGGGACAGGAATCATGGATTGAGGAACAGTGGGCAGTATTTAAAATGGGGATTATAAGAACAACAGAATTATGCATTAAGCAGGTTAGCAAGAGGAAAAGAAAAGGGAGACCATTATGGTTTTTCAAAGAGGTAGCAAAAAGTAGAAAGCCAAAAGACTGCATTCAGGCAATACAAAAGACACAAGCAGAAGAGACAGGGAGAAGTACCAGGAGAAACAAAGGGAGGCAGGGAAGTCAGTAAGGGAAGCCAAAGCTCAGACAGAAGAACACATTGCAAAATCAGTGGTTAAGGGGACAAAACCTTTTACAGGTACATAAGTGAAAAAAGAAGGACAAAGGGAGGGATAGATTAGACTGAGGGGGAGGATGGGAGCAGCGTGGAGGATGACAACAGTAAAGCTGACATATTGAACAGGTATTTCTGTCATGTCTTTACTAAGGAGGAAGAGAAAGTATTAAGGTCTGAAGGGAGTACAAGGGGTGAGAATGGTGCAGAAATGGACACAAGTCCCTTTACGAGAAAGGGTCCTGAAGGAACTGGAAGTAATAAGAGTTGACAAAGCAATAGGGCCAGATGGGGTGCACCCAAGGGTCCTTAAAGAACTAAGAGGTGGTGGCTGAACCTCTGGCTATCCTGTTCAGCCAATCACTGGAAACAGGGAGGTACCCAAAGACTGGAGGACAGCAGATGTAGTCCCCTTATACAAAAGTGGGAACAAAGAGAAGCAGGGAACTACAGACCAGTCAGCCTCACTCGGTAGTGGGAAAGATCATGGAAGCACTACTGAAGGAGAGATTGGTGGAACATCTGGTTGTCAATGGACTACAGGACCCAAGGCAGCATGGTTTCACCAGGGGAGGTCATGTCAGACCAACCTCATTGAATTTTTGACTGGGTGACTAGGGAGGTGGATCAGGGAGGGCAGTGGACATGGCCTATCTGGACTTCAGCAAGGCCTTTGACACTGTGCCACATAGAAGACTATTACACAAACTGGGAATATGGGTGTGGGTAGGACAGTAGTGTGGTGGGTAGGTAACTGGCTGGGTGGCAGGACACAGAGGGTGGTGGTAAATGGCTGTCACTCCACAGAGGAAGAGTGACCAGTGGGGTACCACAGGGATCAGTGCTGGGACGGGTCCTATTCAACATCTTCATCAGTGACATTGCACAGGATATAGAAGGCAGAATTTCACTGTTAGCTGATGACACAAAGCTCTGTAACAGAGTAGACACACCAGAGGGTGTAGACAGAATGAGAAGGGACCTGCAGAAACTTGAAGAATGGTCAAGGGTTTGGCAGTTGAAATTCAATGCAAAGAAGTGCAAGATAATGCATATGGGGCACAAAACCCTGGCACAATATATCAGTTGGGGGTGAGGATATAGCATGCCAAGCAGGAAAGGGATCTTGGGTTGTCATCTCTGATGACCTCAAGGTAGGAAACACTGTGACAAGGCATCAGGTAAAGCAAATGAGGATGCTGGGATGTATAGGGCAGGGCATCACCAGCAGGAAAGGAGGTCATAATTCGCTCTCACGAGACACTAGTGAGGCCCCACCTGGAGTACAGTGTACAGTTCTGGAGACCCTACCTACGTAAGGACATAGACAGGGTAGAGAAGGTTCAGGGAGGGCAACAAAGATGGTGCATGGGTTGCATCACAAATCCTATGAAGACAGGTTGAAGGAACTGAACATGTACTCCCTGGAGAGAGGAGGAGAGAGAGAGGATGATAGAGACATACAAGTATCTTACAGGGAGGAACAGGGTGCAGGAAAACACTATTTTTAAGCGAAAAGATGTTTCTAGGACTAGAGGCATGGGATGAAGTTGGAGGAGGACGATTCAGAGGAAACATGAGAAAAATTTCTTCACAGAACGCGGTGGTGGACAAGTGGAACACCCTGCCAGAGGAAGTGGTGGGGCTGAAACAATCACGGGATTTAAGAATGCATGGGATAGACATAAAGGAATTCTAGAGGTCAGGGGTAAGGGGAAATAGACTTCTAGGAAAACAAACTGAACTTACAAGCTCAAATGGGCAGACTAGGTGGGCCATAGGCCCTTATCTGCCGACACTGTCTATGTATCTATGTATCTATGTAGAGAGATTAACGCCATAGGGGACTGGGATGACTGGGATACCTGAAAAATATGCGTGAGTGTCCTAAGGTGGTCGGCAGGAGAATGGCCCGCTACGAACCCCACCTGTTCCAGACCTAGGAGTCTGGTCCAGTGTGCTTTCATTCAGAGCGAGAGGACCTTTGCCAGAATTTTAATATCATAATTTAGAAGAGAGATTGGTCTATAGCTAGCTGGATCTAAGTGGGTCTTATCTGGTTTGAGTAAAAGAATAATTGTGGCATCCATGAGGGTTGGGTCTAACTTATCTAATGTAAACATGTAATTGTATAATTTAAGCAGAATGGGGGCTAGTTCCTTAGCGAATATTTTATAAAAGTTTGAAGGGAAACCATCCGGACCCGATGCTTTGTTCAATGTAAGACTTTTGATGGCTTCTTCTATTTCAGAAGTGGATATCGGAGCTGCTAGGAGGGCTTGACTGGAGTCATCCAACGTTGGAAAATTAAGGGACCCTAAATAGGCTTCTATATCTTGAGGATTTGTGTTGGGAAGGCAATGCCCATATAGTAACTTATAAAATTGTTCAAAAATTTGTACAATCTCCTGAGGTTCCGTTTTAATAGAGCCATCCACGGCCCTAATTGAGGGGATTAGTCGTGAACTCTCAAGCTGGCGAAGTCTGAGGGCAAGCAACTTGCCGGCTTTTTCACCTTGATCAGCGTATCTGGCTTTGGTTTTGACCAGAGCATATTCAGCTTTATCCCTTATTAGTTCCGCGTATTCATTATGCAATGCTAATAGCTCTTCTAGGGTGCCCGGGGAGGTGGTGGAGGATAGGGAATTTCTTCTTCTTTGATCTGGGTTAGTAAAGCTAGAGCCTTGGACTCTTGTGTCTTTTTCCTTCTGGAAGCCATTTTAATAAATTCTCCCCGAAGGTAGCACTTCAAGGAGCACCAGAGGAGGTCCCGTCTCGAGACCGAGCCCTCATTATTAACCATGAACGTAGCAATGAGCTCCCTAATTTGAGAGACCAAGGCCTCGTCCTTCAGCAGCTGAGTTTTCAGCCTCCAGATGGTATCCCAACTGGTACAAGAGTACAATGAAATGTCAATCCAGACAGTTGCATGGTCAGATATCACTATGGGTTCCATACCTGTCCGGTAAAGACCAGGCATGAGGGAGCAACTAATTAGGAAGTAGTTTAATCTTGACCAGGTCTGGTGGACGCTTGACCGAAACGTGTAAGACTGACATGTGGGTTTAAGATACGCCACGGGTTGCCTAGCCCTAGCAAGGTTATTAGGCCCTTTAAAGCATTCTGGGAAGGTGAGAGAGGCTTCAACGGTCTATACGTCCTGTCCAAATCTTGGGACAGGGGAATATTCCAATCCCCACCCAAGATCAAAGGGGCAGAAAGGAGCATGGTGATTTTATTAGCCAGGTCTATCAAGAAATCAGGATCCCTCCCTACCGGGCCATATATCGAACCCAGGACCACTGTGCTATTATTTAAAGTACCTTTAAGTAGTACATATCTCCCAAGAGGGTCAGTAATTATGTTTTCTGCCCGAAATGGAATGTGTCTTTTGATAAGAATGGCCACCCCACGGCTTGCAGATGAATTTCCTGCTGCAAAAACCTGGGAAATACCTTGTCTACGTAAACATAGTGACTCCGTAGTTGCCAGATGGGTTTCTTGGAGCAGAATAATGTCTGCATTTAACAGTGAACAGTGCTTAAGTACCTGTAACCTTTTCAGGATGTCCCTTACTCCTCTAACATTCCAAATAATTATTTTAGTGAAGACATTAACCATTTTCACAACACACTACAGGTAACAACCTCGAAAAGATCCCAATGATCCATATCAACCCCACAAGACACACTCCAGAACCCCCACCCCTACCCCACCCCATGACTTTAATCGAGATAACCCAACTAAGTTTTGCCCATAGATTTATCGTATCCTGTGGCAGACGTGCCCTGAGCCTTTCAGCCCTGCTAGAAAGTGGAAAGTTCAGAAAGCATAACCAGATTCCTAATACCCAAGGTACCCCACCCCCTTACCCTTAATAACCCCCCGAAACTATGTACAAAGGGCCTAACACCCCCAACCAGATAAACTGTGATCTGAAAGACTTTCGGTGTGATAGGCCAAAACCCCATGGCGTTTACTTCCTACATCCCAGTAGCAACAAACAGATAGTAAATTGTTCCCCTTCGTAGTACACAAAAGGCTATAGCTGGACTCTGAACTAAGGGGCCTTTAAGCTGAACGACACTAAAAGTGAAACTGAACCAAATGCCATTTAACCTCCAAAACAGTACGCTGTGCAGCGCTCCCAAGACACCTCAGAAGGAGCCCCGCCCCTTATGATGTGGCCCTACCAAGGCTGAGAGCCTTATTTTGAAACTGGAGAATCAGCCTGTGAAGCGATAATTTGTAAACACCCACAGTCTGCTGTATCAGGGAATGTGCTTCTCCTAAAACCCCTTTTATACCTCTGGGAGAATTGGGCATATCCGGGCCCCCCCCCTTCTAGGCCTAGCTGATGCACTTAGCTGTGAATATCACCTAGCTGAGTCCTTTACTTTGGTCATCCTCCTCTAAGACACAAGGGTTAGGCGAGGATCATCGCGAGGCTTTAACACCCCAGCATCACTCGGGCAAACCATTGAAACCCATCCCAGGCCAGCAAAGTAATTGATAAGAGATCCGACCTGAATCCCCAGGTAGCTGTCTACTCGTCGGATAGGGGAAAGATTGGGAGATACCCCCACTCGCACGACATATAATGTCCCCCTGGTAAACTGCCTCCCTCCAAAAGGGTTCCTATGCGACCAAGAGTGGTACCGAAGTTCCCCAGGCGTATCCTTACCCCGACCCCCCCACCAGCACAGATATCAGCTGAAATACCCACAGACCGTCCCTGCTCAACTCAGAACCATCCAGCCCACATGTAAGTAAAAAAAAAAATAAGTCCTTTATCCGTAGTTATAAAAGCACAACAGTCGGTTATGAGGAGGCTCATCCTTCTTTAAACAGGCTGGGTAACTTCAGGGAAAGGTCTGCAGCTGCCTATTCGGGTGTGTCAGATGTGAGCCAGGAGCCCTGAACTGAGACATGGAGTTTGGCTGGGTACCGCATTCGGAATGGGATGCCAGCCACTATTAATTTCTTGATGGTAGCGTGGAAGGCGGCTCTCTTCTGCCGGGTCTCCAGGGGTAGATCTTGTGTAATTCTTAGGGTGGCATTTTCCCACATTATGTTCTGGAGCTCTTTAACCTTATTAATTATATGTTGCTTCTCCACAAAACTCAGGAACCTCACGATGACTGGCCATGGGGGAGCACCTGGAGGAGGTTGTGGTCTGAGAGAGCGGTGCGCCCACTCGATTTGGTAGTTGGCACTGAGTGGGGAGGGCCCCACGACTTTCTGGAAAAACTTCTGCAAGAAGGCCACGGTGTTGGCACCCTCCTTATCCTCCGTTAGCCCTAGGATCAGTATGTTTTTCCGTCTGCTCCTGCCCTCTAAATCCTCGGTTTTAAGCTGAAGCTTCTGTATCTGTTGATGCAGCTGCACAATTACAGGCTCTATCTTCTCCCTCTACATCTCTGTCGAGACGGTGTGGGCCTCTACATCGCCCACCCTCCTTGTAAGGTCATTGAAATCGTTATGGAGGGACTTCAGCTCCGAGGCAGTGTCAGCCAGTGTTTCTTTAAATGGCAAGATTTCTTGCATGAATCGGTCTTCCGTTAGCGGGATCGCCGCTGGAGCTGGGGATGCTGCCTTGCCAGCCGTAGCTCATTGGGCCCTCTGCTTCTTAGACAACTTCTCTGGTGAGGTTGGAGGAGTGTGCTTGGGGAGGGCCTGCTTCATTTCGGCCTCCATCGCAGTGAATGAGCCGATCGCTAGATTTATTCGGCGCTAGCCTGGGGCTATGTCTTCCAGATGAAGTGCGAGAGATCTGGTTCAAAGCCTTTTGGGCTGTTAAGCTAAAATATTAATTAAACGAGAGGCGAGGTGGTGGAGCTCCACTCTAGTGCTGCTATCGGGAACCCTGCATCACGTGATCTCTAAGCTATGTTATACTAACAAGTTAAGTTATCTGTCACTGAAACAGCATCTGTTGTCATCTCATGATAGATAATGTCAAAGGTATGTTGTTGACTCTCTCAGTAAAAATGAAATGTGTGTGCTGCGGTCATCCACCAGTGCTGATTTGGGCTGTGGTAAAGGAACAAATCTAGAACTAAGAAAGATCTGAGAGGGGAAAAAAAAAAAAAAAAAAGAAAAAGTATGTGATTAGTATATTCTTGACAGTTTATTTCTGTGTGGAATTCATACAAATAAGGGAAATTTAATTAGCTGTTAGAATATTAATTGGGCTTAAAATGTCAGATGCACTCTTAATAAGAGAAAACAAATATCAAGTTACTGTGCCATTATTAAGGACCGTAAGTACACACCTGTTTTATATGTAGTGGCGGAACACAGATACCAAATTTATACTGCATACCTGACCAAAAAATGACACCTTAATAATGGCACTCTATTTGGATATTTGTTTTCTCTACTGAGTGCATTTGGCATTTTAAGCCTAATTAATATTTTAACAGCTAATTAAATTTGCCTTTTAATACAAAGTAAATATTAAAATATACTAATCATTACTGCTATTGACCCGGTGGTGCTGAGGGTTGGCCGCACTGGACGCCACACCTCAGCTCACGCCCGGCGACCTGAGTTAGGGGAACAAGCCTGGGTTGTCGGAGCTTGGCAAGGAGGAGAGGATCGGCGTCCAGAAGACGGCTCTCCTCTCCTGAGAGGAAGGGGAATTCCTGCTCGGTGCTTGGCTGGCCTCTGGCGGAAGGTTGAGGCATAGTAAGTGCGCCAGAGCATAAAAAAAGGGTTGACAGTGGCAGACGTCGGTGGCAGCGCCCTGACATCAGGGTGCTAGCCACTCACTAGTACAGGAGGAAAAAGCCCTTCCAGCTCTGGCGGAGACGGATCACTGGAGCTTGGCCGAGATTTGTGGCCGCCCTCCTGGCACCTTCCCGACCGACAAGACAAGAGTTTTGGGGCGGGGTACAAACTGCAGCTAGATGGGCGAAGGAGGGTTGATCAGGTGAGGCGAACCGCAGAGGTGATCCCGAGGAGACCAGAGCTAGGGAGAAAGGAGGAGAATAAATAGTAAGTTAAAAAAAAAAAATCATGTCTCTGTGCTTTTTGCTAAATGTCAGATCTTATGTCCATCTTTGTTCCTTGACCACAGCCCAAGTCAGCACTGATGAATGGCTGCAGCACACCCTTTCTGTCTTTTTAATCTTCAATAGATTTGATTTAATGTTTTCTATCTTTGTCCTCAAATGATATTAGGTGTCAAATTATCTGTGTGAACTACACAATTTAGGTGGTTTACTGTTTGCAGATTTAGGAGTGCAATACTGTGTTTAAATGTGATACTAACATTGTTTCTGCATGCCACGCTTTAGAAATTAATGCCCTCCGATACATGATGTACCATGACTTTATAAAAGTGTTTATACTGTATAGTGATGTGTGTTTTCAAGCTGTGCTTGTTTTTATGACACTGAATTGCTTAAAGTGAGATTTTTTTTTACAGTATGTACAGCACCTTCTTTGTGATGTCACTTTAATTGGGCAGTGTATAAAGGGGACACTTTGTTCTGTCTGCTGTAGCAATGCCTCCTGTGGAAGGTCAGGTGACCAAAGCGCTGGGGCAAGTGGTGAAGACTGGGAGGTCCAATGTGGATTTGCTTCGTTTTGCTTTTCTATTTCAGTACTGGATTTGCAGATTGCTGGACACAGAACACTGTTTGCTGTTTGCAAATAAAATACTTTGTGGTTTCACCTACTTTAGATGTCCATGCGTGCATCTTTGAGATCTTCCCTGACAGGTTGTGTGCAGCTTTTCCTGTTTCGTTGTCTGCTTGGTTAGCTACTGAGGTTGCACCGCAGCCAATGTGTGAGTGCGAGCACTTGTGTGAACTGTTCACTTCGTCACTGCATAAAGTATTTCTCAACATGTTATAAGTGCGTTAAGATGGGGGGGGGGGGCATGCCCTGCAGCCCACTGAACAAGTTTTTTATTTATTTATTTTTTTTTTTATGCAAGTCTCAATATAGAGGCGCGCCACACTGACAGCCAACAAAATAAGAAAATTGCTGTTTTCACAAATTGGAAAGAGATTTTGCCAGCATCATTCAATTCCTTGTGCAATTCTGCATCAAGGGGTATAACGTTTGTCCAGATTACAGATGGAAAAACCTCAGCAGGTTGCTCCGCAGGACAGCGCGAAAGTGAAACCAGGCAAGCCACAGGATGCAGCAGAGATGGACAGCCGTAAGGCATGGAGAGAAATGGAACTTTCCAATTTGGTCTTATTACAAGGTAGAGACCTTGATAAGAAAATGGAAGGGCTCTCTAGCACATTAATGGTCATGGAGTTAAGTAATCAGTCTCAGATGAAACCAAAGGTGCTGTTCAATCATCAAGTAAGACTGCAACAGTGGTGACTGGCTTAGCGGAAAATACATTTTGAGGCTGTTTTAGAAAATGGAGTGAGAATAAATAATGTTGGACTCCCCTGCGTTCCTGAGGTAGTCATGGGGTCTGATCTATGACTTCTTGTAAAACTGCTTCTGCACACCAGCTCGGGTTTAAATGTAGAAGGACTGATCCAGAAAGCGTATGGTGTGATCCTGCGATGGAGAACTGCTAACATTGATTAACCGTGGACAACTTTACTTATTAAAGATGACATTCTGGGTGCTGCAAAGAAAAAGGGACTGATGCACATGGATGATGGGACCCAGATCTGTTTTCCAGACTTTAGCTTCGCAACATGCCAGTGGTCAGAAAAGTTTGAGGCATTCAGGTCGAGACTCAGAAAACATGGTGTGTCACATGCACTGCAGTTCCCAGCGTGGCGTTGCATATCTTTTTTTTTTTTTTTTTTTTTTACTCCCTCCAACTCTATTTTAATGATTTTGGGCTGGGGCATCTCTCAGAGGTGCCCTCTTGATCTACCCTCTACTCCCCACCGAGATCCTTCTTCTTAGTTTCTCTTACCAGGACTTACCAGCCCCGGCTCTTTCCTGAATATTGGAGGGTCTGTCCTGTGTAGGCGGTGCCTGGGACTGTCAGAGGAGAGGTCTGGTATTGAGGGTGTGGGGCCAGATTCCTGGGGCCCCTGTCACCTCCCCGATCCTCTGGGTGTTTGTTTTTTTTTGTTCGTTAAGTTGCACTCCCGCAGAGTATGGACATGCAGTGGCATCTATGATGCCGACGCCAGCCACCGCTCCGTCCCCGCATCTGCAAGCGCCGCATGTTCCAACACTGCCCCCAGCTACCACCAGGAGCCGTGCAGGAGTGGCGCTAATCCCAGATCCCTCTCTGGGAAGGGAGAGCAGTCCTCCGGACGTTCAGTCCCTTCCCTCCCTGCTGACCCCCGGTAGCCAGAGTCTGCTTCCGAACCCAGGTTGCTGGCATGGCACGAGGTGTGGCGTCCAGCACCTCAACCCTCAGCGCCACTAGGCCGGCTGGCTTTGCATATCATAAGCTGGGAAAACCTATCTATATATGGACCCCTTGGAAGCTGGCAAACATTGGTGCTGATAAAAGCTGACTTTGTAAGTTTTGAAAGGAAAGGGAAGGAGCTTCTGAGGGTGAGGACTGACCAGGTCTGAACTTACACGTAAACTTCCATGTACTCTGACTCGCTTTTGATCTGAAACATAGAAATATAGAATTTGATGTCAGATAAGGACCGCCTGGCCCACCTAGTCTGCCCATTTCCCCTACCTGATGGATAAGCTGCAGATTGTAGTTAATCAACAGCTTACTTCCTCCTACCCCTCACTAGAATTGCCTTATGCCTGTCCCATGCATTCTTGAATTCTCCCACAGTAACTGACTCCACAACCTCCTCAGGAAGGCGGTTCCATGCATCCACAACCCTGTCTGTGAAAAAATACTTTCTAACATTACCTGTGAGCCATCCCCCCTCTTCAGATTGTGCTCCCTTGTTCTTGCACATCTCTTCTGAAAGATGCTGCCCTCTTGTACTTTAATTCCCTTGAGATACTTGAAAGTGTCTGTCATGTCCCCCATCTTCCTCCTTTTCTCAAGGGTATACATATTAAGTTGCTTTAGTCTCTCCATGTATGTTTTCTGGTGCAGACCCTGCACCATTTTGGATGCCCTCCTCTGAACAGCCTCCACTCTGTCTTTGCGGAGATGGGTCTCCAGAATTGCACGCAGTACTCCAGATGGGGTCTCACCAACTGTCTGTACAGAGGGCTAACAACTTCCTGGTTTCTACTGTTGATGCCTCTCCCTATGCATCCCAGTATCCCCCCAGCCCTCCTTACTGCCTTCTCACATTGCTTGCCCAATTTTAGGTCATCTGATATAATTACTCCTAGGTCTCTTTTGATTTTTGTTATTAACTCACCCCCCATTGTGTACTCTTCCCCTGGGTTTTTGTTTCCCAGATGCATTACCTTGAACTTCTTTGCATTGAATCTGAGCTGCCACATATTTGACCATTCCTTCAACCTTGCCAAGTCCCTTTTCATCCTTTCCACCCCACCTTGTGTATCAACCCTGTTGCAGATCTTTGTGTCATCTACAAAGAGACATACCTTTCCTTCCAGTTGCTCTCCAATGTCGCTTATAAAGACATTAAAGAGGACCGGTCCCAGTACCGAACCCTGCGGTACCCCGCTAGTTACCCTCCTTTCTTCACTGTAGACTCTTTTTACTATTACCCTTTGTGTCCTGTTGTCCAGACAGTTTTTTATCCAGGCTACCACCTTGGGACCCACTCCACAGCTGGCTAACTTGTATATTAATCTTTTGTGTGAGACTGTGTAAAATGCCTTGCTAAAATCTAGGTAGGCCATATCCACAGCCCCTCCCTGGTCTACTGCTTTGGTCACCCAGTCAGAGGCATCTATTAGGTTCGTCTGACATGACCTTCCTGCTGTGAAACTGTGCTGCCTTGGGTCCTGTGCCCCACTGGCCTCTAGGTACTCAAAAATTCTTTCCTTCAGAAGTGATTCCATCATTTTCCCTACCACTGAGGTCAAACTAACTGATCTGTCGTTTCCTGCCTCTGTCTTGCTCCCACTTTTGTGAAGTGGAATCACATTTGCCCTTCTCCAGTCCTCAGGTACCACCCCATCCTCCCATGATTTGTTAAAGAGAGTAGTTAGTGGTGTTACTAGTTCTACCTTTAGTTCTTTTAGAATTCTTGGATGAATCCCATCAGGCCCCATTGCTTTATCCACCCACAGTTTCAAAACCCTTTCTTCTGTGAATGGACTGGTATCGACCACCCCAATTCAGAATTTCTCTCTTGTTTGGTTTAGGTACCTCCCCCTCCTCTTCGTTGTGAATACTGAGCAGAAGTATTAGTTCAGTATCCTGCTTTTCATTGTCACCTCTGCCCACCACCCTCCCTTTATTTAGCCTCAGCATCCCTCCCTTGGTCTTTCTTCACTCCCTAATGTACCTATAAAGGTTTTATCCCCTTCTTATCAAGTTGGCTATCTTTTCCTCAGTTTGTGCCTTTGCTATTCTGACTGCCTTCCCTGCTCCTTCTGCTTTAACTGATAAAGTTCTCTGTTCTGCTCCTTCTGTGTTTCCTTATATTTCCTGAATGCTATCCTTTTCTCCTTAACCTTCCCTCCCTTTTGAGAACCATAGTGGTTTTTTCCTTCATTTTGTTTTGTTGATTTGCTTCACACAAAGGCTTGTTGCCTCTGCGATGGCTGTTTTGATTATTCCCCATTGTTCCTCCACCCCTTCTTGCCCATTTGCTAGTGCTTTTCTGAGGAACTCTCATTTTCCCAAAGTCAGCCTGCCTATGTCCAATACTCTTGTTTTTGTATGGCTTGACTCTATGGCTGTGTTAATTGTGAACCACACTGTTTGGTGGTTACTTGTTCCCAGATGGCTACCCACTTCTAAATCTGAGATCCTTTCTCCTTCCGCATTTGAGAGTACCAGGTCAAAGATTGCTCCCTCCTGAGTGGTCCAACACTAGCTATCTGAGGCATGCCCCCTGTAGGGAATCAAGAATGACCCTGCTGTTGGATGTGTCTGCAGCAAAGGTACTTCAGATAACATCTGGCATATTCAGGTCCCCCATCAACAATATCTCCCCTTTTTCTGCCATTTTAAGGATGCCTTCTATCACTTCCTTGTCCATTTCCTCCCCCTGAGTTGGGGGTCTGTACACAACCCCCATACGGATTGTGGTGCCATTTCCTGTCTCCAGGGTGACCCATCAACTTCCTGATTACTCTTTTTGTTTGTTTGTTTTGTTTGCGATTATGTTCTCTCTTTCATAGCCACCAGCCTCCTAACCCCCCAAACGGTTCACCCCGGCCACGGTACCCGACCCTTACTCCAGGAAGCCCCCTTGGAGTGGGGCCGCTGAAGCGGAACTGTCATGGCTGAAGGGTCGGGCACCGTGCCTGGCTCATACGTGGGAGCGGCAATTTTCTTGGCTAGAGTCCCCTTTGGAGCTAGGACGTGCAATGACGCAAGGGTACGTGCATCTGTCCTAGCTCCACCCCACATCTTGGTGCAGCATGCTCGTCCCCCAGCCTCTGCTAGAGGGCAATCGATGCCGACGCTCTGGACCCCTCCCACCCCTGAGAAGGAGAGCAGTCCTCCGGACACTCAATCCTTCTCCTCCCCTGCCGACCCACGACGACCCGTGCTTGTTCCCGAACACGGGTCGCCAGCGTGGTGCGAGTTGTGGCGTCCAGCGCCTCAACCCTCAGTGCCACCGGGCCGGCCAACTTCCTGTTTACTCTTTTTGGTTCTGTTGCTTTAATCCCTTCCCTTGTATAGAGAGCTAATCCTCCTTCTCTTTTACCCACCCTGTTTCTCCTGTAGACTGTGTATCCTGGTATGTTGACATCCCAGTCATGGTTTTCTGTGTACCATGTTTCAGTGACTGCCACCATATCCAGGCATCCCTCTTCCATCAAGGCCACTAGTTCAGGGAGCTTGTTACACAGACTACGGGCATTGGTACTCATCAACTTTTTTTTTTTTTTTTTTTTATGGTCTTACTCCTTTTAGCCCCATCCCTGTCCTTATTGCCTTTTTCTGCATTTACCCCTGTCCTGCTCCCTGACTTCTCTACCTTGGTGTTTAACTCTCTAGCTACTGTGTTCTGTGGGGGGAGGCTGGGATTACCCTGCTCCTTTTCAGTGCCTCCCACATTGGCTAGTTTAAATGCTGTCAGTGAAGCATTTAAACCTATCACCTAGGATCCTGGTTCCTTACCCCCCGGGACAGACGCAGACCATCGCACCAGTATAGGCCTGCATCCCACCAGGTGGCTCCCCAGTCCCCAGTGAAGCCAAAACCCTGAGCTCCACACCAGTTTTTCAGCCATTCATTGAATCCTATGGTGTGGAATACCCTAGCATCATCCTTTTTTTTTTTTTTTCTTTCTCCTGGCAAATTTTCGTTTGTGCTGCTGTCTTGAGTCTGGCTTGAGGAGGGATTGCTGGAATTTTGGGAGCAGTGCGTACCATCGTGGAGTGTGAAATCCTAGTTGAATTGCCAGTTGAGAGCAGCGGACTGTAGACTGGTCTGGCCGGCTACGGTGGTGGCCACCTGGTTTGGGGACTTCCCGTGGGGATAGAGGGCACTAGCTGGAAGGCTGGTGGAAAACTCCTTCTCCTGCACTACAGTGTGGCCTCCTAGTTTAACTGGGTGGCACTGGTGGGGTGTCTCCTTTCTAGGAGCCTATCTCCAAGCTGTGCTGGGGCCAGTAATATTTGCATCCAGGTCGTTTCTCCTTCTGAACTGGCTAATCATTTGACTTCTTAAAGTTTACTGCTTCTCCCATTTTGGCTCCTGATCAAACTTCTGGCAGTTGGGTAGCTCCCGTTCAGTGGAAACCCTAATTCAGGTTTGAAGATCTGGAATTGTTTTGTTTGGCTGCAGCGGAGGTCCATTTATGTTATCCTGGTATTGATAAAGAAGAAGTGAGAAGGACTCTGTTTATAAGAACAGCCCAGGTTTTTTGTGGCTCTTGATTTTGACTTTACTATATTCTGGACTTGGATTGAAGAGACTGCTGTCTCCCCTCTTGACTCTTTTTTTTTTTTTTTTTTTTTGGATTATTAATTTTCTATCGCTTGAACGATTGGGTGGTAAGAGGACCCTGTGTCCATGTACTTTACTTATTTTTTGTTTGTCGGATTTGTTATGTTTATATTTATTATTGTATTATAATTAACTGTTTGGCAGTGAGAGTGCTGCCCTGTCTTCCCAGTGGTGAGAGGACTGGGTGGGGAGGGGGAATTAATTATTTATTGTACTTTGTTGTATTATGTGTTTTGGGTTTGGAGGGGTGAGAGTCCCTAATTCAAAATCTTGAGACTTATTTTGTTTCCTAACTTGGACTTTTATTCAGCTGCTAAATTGTTACATAGGGTATTGTATTTGTTTAGGTTTTTTTTTTTTTTGTGGACATTTTAGAATATTTGATTATCTTACGTTTGGGTGTGGGTTAAATCTGTATTTTGGGATTGTTTACTTGCTGGTATTTGCTTTGGGTGGTAAATATGTGTTAGGAAGGCATAAGGACGGTCGGGTATTATTCCCCCTCCAGGCTCAGGGACCTCTGTCCTTTTTTCTGTCCTCCCCTATCGCCAGAGGTGTACAGATGGTGTAGGGCTCTGGGGATTGTTAGAAAAAGGAGGAGGACGAGGGCTGGGCCTGGAGAGGGAGTGGAAAGGAGTGGGCAGATAGGGATAGTGGGGACAAGGAGACGCCCTGGTGCAAAATGGGTCCAGGAAAGGGGTCCTTCCTGTCTGGTTCCCTTACCCATAAGTTCTGCCTGTAGTCGGCAGGTAGCACAGTCATCCTCGGATGCTCATCCTACTCGGGTGGTGTTGTGCAACGCCAGGTCTGTTAAAAACAAGACCGATACTATAGCGGATTTTGTTGGAACATCTGACCTGGCGTGCATCACTGAGACCTGGCTGGATGAGAATGCTGGCCCAGTTTTGGCAGCAGCAATTCCAGCCGGGTACTCTGTGATACACCGCCGTAGGATGGATCGTAGGGGCGGAGGTGTTGCTATCTGTTTTTAGATCGGAACTGGGCCTAGTGGAGGTACCAGTGAGAACTACCAACTCCTTTGAATGTATCATGGGTGAGGATGTGGGGTGCAGGATACTTCTCGTTTACCGTCCACCAGGTGACGGGAATGTTTTCCTGCGGGAAGTCGCAGACTTCATTGTCGGCCTGACTTGGGCTCCCCTAGATGGTTGGTTCTGGGTGATTGATTTCAGTGCCTGGGTCGACGATGAACTCTCGCAGTTTGGTCAACACTTCTGCCAGTTAATGACTTCACTGGGCTTCACACAGGTTATTTCCTCCTCGACCTATATTGGTGGACATTCATTGGATTTGGTGTTCCTACTGGGGATGGAGATATCCGATTTGGTGGTGGAACCAGTCGGATGGTCTGATCATCACTCCATTGGGTTCAGTTTTGAGGCCTCCCCTAGTAGGCCAGCCCCTATGGAGATGGTCCGGTACCGCCCTTTGAGGGGTGTTTCCCCAGATGGCCTGATGGTGGTACTGGACCTGTCTGGTTTACCGAGAGATTGCATGGATCCAGGGGACTTGGTACTTTCCTATAATAAGGAGGTAGTAGGGGCCCTGGATTCCATTGCTCCTGTTCGTGTTCGTCCCCTCACTCTTTGCCCCAGGTCTCCTTGGTTTGATGAGACTCTGAGGGAGTTGAGGAGAGTCGGACGAAGGTTAGAGAGGTGCTGGCGGAAATCGGGCCTGGATTGTGACAAACTTAGTTTGATGGACCATTATGTGGTTTATCAATCCGCAATCTCTCGTAAGAAGGCAGAATTCTTGTCCAGTGAGATTGCTGCTGTGCAGAATAGACCAGCTCAGTTTTTCCGGACTGTGGACAGATTGTGCAATCCAATCTGTCTTCAGTGCAGAAGAGCCTTTTCTCAAGAATGGTGTGAGGAGTTTGCTCAGTTCTTTTCAGATAAGGTTTCCACAATCAGGTCTGATATCCGCTTGACCCTCCCTAATGGAAGCTGTGATGGTCGGCAGGAGATGTCGGACACCCAGTTTGTGTGGTCTGACTTAAGACTTCCCACAATCAGTGACATTGCGATGGTCATCCAAGCATTACATCCGACCAACTGTGGTTTGGACCTGGGCTCCTAGTGGGCTGTGTGGATAAAATCGGTCTGGTCCTTGCTGAGATAGTCTGGAGGTCTTTGGAGAGGGAGATTTTTCCAAATTCTCTGAAGGAGGCTGTGGTTCAGCCCCTTCTTAAGAATTTCTCCTTGGACCCGGATTGTGTAGCTAACTACAGGCCTGTCTCTAACCTGCCCTTTGTGGGTAAGGTTATTGAGAAGGTGGTCGCATCACAGCTGGAGGATCATTTGACCAGCCACAATGTCTATGATTCTCTCCAGTCTGGATTTAGGAAGAAACATAGTACCAAGACAGCTCTTGTCCGGGTACTAAATGACCTCCTAATAGCGAGAGATTGAAGTACTCATTCATTCCATCTTGGTCCTTCTTGATCTCTCTGCAGCATTTGACACCATGGAGTGCTATTGGAGCGTTTGCGGTTTATCTGTGGGCTGTCTGGTACAGTCCTCAGTTGGTTTCGATCTTTCCTCGAGGGCTGGACTCTGAGGGTGGTGTCTGGGATTCTTTCCTCGTCATCATTCCCCCTATCCTGTGGGGTGCCGCAGGGCTCCGTTTTGGCACTCATGTTGTTTGCGGTGTACATGCTGCCGTTGGGAGCGATTATCAGGCAGTACAGTTTGAGTTTTCACTGCTATGCAGATGATACTCAACTGTACATGTCCTTTGTGCCCGGCCAAGATGCTGCCTTTTCGGTCTTTAACAACTCTCTAGCCGAAATCCAGGACTGGATGAATGCGAGTTGGCTGTGGTTGAATCCCGAGAAAACTGAGGTGTTGGTTGTGGACCTAGGTCGCCAGGAGGCGGGTTTGTTGGCGGGATCACCCTCGGGTTTATGGCTTGGGGTGTTCAGCTAACTACCTCAGACCGGGTGTGGAACCTGGGCGTTGTGTTTGATGACTGTTTGACACTTAAATCTCAGGTGTCGGCAGTTGTCAAAGTCTCTTTTTACCATCTGAGGAACATCGCCCGGGTGAAGCACCTGGTTCCTCCTGACGATCTTCCTACTTTGGTCCACGCCTTCGTTACCTCCCACCTTGACTACTGCAATGCCCTTTATTTTGGGCTACCGGGGGTTGATTTTTGCCGCTTGTGCAGAATGCGGCAGCCAGGCTATTGACTGGTTCCTCTAGGTCCAGTCATATAACGTCTGGGCTCCGGGGGCTGCACTGGCTGCCAATATGCTGGCGAATCACCTTCAGGGTCAGTTTACTGACCTGTAAGGCCCTACATGATCAGGGACCTGGCTACCTGAAAGACCTCCTTTGTCCCTACTGTCCCTTCCGCTTTCTCCGATCCATTGTCGAGGGATTGCTAGAGATTCCCAGGGTTCACTTAAAAACCTCTGGGGCCAGTTCTTTTAGTTTTATGGCCCCAACCCTTTGGAATTCTCTACCTCGTCAGGTGCAGGATTGCCTGACTGTCCAAAACTTTAAGAGGGCATTAAAAACACATCTTTTTAGCCTTGCATACAATGATTTTTAAATGCTGCTGCCTTAGATTAATTTTAACATCATTTTAATTATTTCTTGATTTTATTATGTTATGTACAGGCGCCTTGGTTTTGGAAAGGCGCCTTTTTATAAGTAGTTTGATTTGATTTGCCATAGACAGGCAGCACTTCCGAGAAGGTTACCGTACATGCTACCTGTCTAAGGCCCCTCCCCAACTCTACAGACTCCTTGCACCGCTCTGATCCCATTCACAGCCAGGTCATTTGTCTCTAGGTGGACAGTGACATCCAGCTCCCTCCCTCGTGCAGCTGCTCCTGCGATCCTGCGGATTCGCTTCCTGTCCCTCCAAGCCATGGCGCCAGGCAGGCATCTTGCCTCCTTATCCCCTTCCTCCCCCACTTCTACCCCCCTAATGATTGAGTCTCCCACCAGGAGTTGTTTCCTTCCCCTGAGGGGTCTTGTGCCACTCTCCTGTGGGTCTCCTTTGTGGAGGTTCCCAGCATCCTCCTTGGTCTCCACTGCAGGTGCCTCCATAGAGGAACCACTCTGGGCAGATAATAGTTGTTAAGCAGAAATAGGTTGGGGATGGCCAGTGTACGGAGGTTAGTGCTCGGTGTAAGAAAGTAAATGATGTTGTGGGAACTGGTAATTTTCTTTTATTTCTTTTAATGCTTTCTTTATTGCTTCAACTTGTTACAGCAATCACTTTCAATACAGAATAAAAATAGTCATACAGTTAAACTGATACAGTCAATAAAACTGATGCTGGGTCTAACAAAAACATCTGTCATCACCGTAGATATTTTACTATTTCTAATACATGTGGTATTCTCAATTCATGTTTTTAGTATGCTACATAAATAATTTTAGTTTATCCAGGTGGTAGGGTATCTCAGCTCAGTCTGACATTTCTCAGAAGGGAAAAACTGCAAGAGTCATAGGAGTCCCTCGTACAGATCCCACCTCGTCCACCTATTTTGATATTTATCCATTTGCTGTGAGAGACCAAATTGTTTCTCTAGTCTTTGAATATGGATGATCATCTGTGTCCACTCCTTAATACTAGGGGAACCTGCTGTAGCCATTTTTTTAGTAATAGTCTTCACAGCTGCTATGGTTAGGATGGCCCAGAGATATTTGTCCTCCTTACTCCTCACCTCTCCAGGGTACAACCCTAGGACCACATGCTCTGGACCCAAGCCCCCCTGCACCCCAAATATGTTGTCCAGGTGTTGACGTATCTCTCTGCAGAAGGGGACCATCTCCAGACAAGCCCAAAAAATATGAGCCTGTGAGGCTTCTGCTTCTTCCAACCTGAATTGGAGGCTCTTGTGTCCCACTTAGCCACTTTTGTAGGGACCAGGAAGTATCTGCTTCTCAACTTCCACCCGAATTCTTCCAGATCAGGAAGGAAGAAGATTGCCAGGTGTTCTTCCATATAGTGTCCATTGTCTGTCAGTCAGGGTAATAGTGAGGTCTGCCTCCCACCTGTTCTTGTTGTGGACCGTGCTGTGCTCGAGGTCCCTCACATAATTGGCGTACAGCATACTAATGATCTTTCCCCCCTCCTTTGACCTCCATATATCTTGGAAAGGTATCTGGAGCATTAGATCCGGCTGCCCTGCATTCTGGATTTTCAGTAGGTTAGTAATATAATCTCGAATCTGGTAATAGCTAAGTCTTATCTGTTTCTTTCCACTGAAACCTCTGTTTGGCTAATTTAAAAGGGATCACCGAGCCCCCCTGCAGCAACTGAACCGGGGAAGTAACCAGCCATCATGTTTAGCTGGCAGAAATTCAGGGTCCATCAACCACCATCGGTACAGCCATAATGCTGCCTTAATGTGGCCTCTCGAAACTCCTCTTTTCCATCTCTCTATCACCGCCCCAGTTCCCCTGTACTTTGACCTAAATGCTTTCAGTTGTGCTCCTTGAAGTAAAGCGGCTTGCAGTACCATCTCTCCATGTTCCACAAGGTGTGTTGCTTCCAGCTGGATTCATACGATGGGTTCCCCATAACAGTGCTACCCACATCTATGCTGCTACCCAGTATCCTTGCAGTTTAGGAAAGGCTACGCCTCCTTGAGATTTGGGGAGATAAAAGTGCTTGTCTTCTAATTCTAGGGTGTCTTTTTTTTCCCCCAGAGAAAGTCAAAAAATAATTTTTGACCCATTTCTGACTCTTTGGATATAACCAGACAGGGCACACACTGAAACAAATGCAACAAGCGGGGTAGGGCATTCATTTTAAGGGATTGGGTACGTGAGACTATCTACAGGAGGGACAGGGAGGGTAAAAGAGGAGGAGGAGTAGCTCTTTACATAAGGGAAGGAATCAAAGCATCAGAACAAAAGGGTAAACAGGGAGGAGAAGAAGCACTGTGGGTCAATTTGGAGACAGGCAATGGCACAACAATCCGCACAGGAGTTGTATACTGACCCCCCTCTCAGGGGGGGAGGAAATGGACAAGGAAATGATAGAAAGTATACCTAGAATGGCAGAAAAAGGGGAGATATTGCTGATGGGTGATCTGAATATGCCAGATGTTAACTGGAGTGCAGTTGCAGCAGCCACTTCGAAGAGTGGGGTTATTCTAGATGCCCTACAGGGGGCATGCCTTAGACAACTAGTATTGGAGCCCACTCGAGAGGAGCAATCTTAGACCTGGTTCTCTCAAATGGAGATGGAGAGAGGATCACAGATGTAGAAGTGGGTAGCCATCTGAGAACTAGCGACCATCGAACAGTATGGTTCTACAATAAACACAGCAATAGAGTCAAGCCATACAAAGGCAAAGTACTGGACTTTAGGAGGCTGACTTTGCCAAAATAGGTGAGTTCCTAAGGAATGCACTAGCAAATGGGCAGGAAGGAGGGGTGGAAGAACATGGGGAATAATAGAAACTGCCATCACAGAGGTAACAAGCCTTTGTGTGAAGCAAATAAACAAAACAAAACGATGTAAGAAACCACTATGGTTCTCAAAGGAAGTGTCAGTGAAGGTTCAAGAGAAAAAGAAAGCATTCAGGAAGTACAAGGAATTACAGAAGGAGCAGGACAGAGAACTGTATCAGTTAAAGCAAAAGGAAGCTGAGAAGGCAGTCAGAACAGCAAAGGCCCAAACCAAGGAAAGATAGCCAACTCAGTTAAGAAGAGGATAAAACCTTTTATAGGTACATCAGGGAGCGAAGGAAGACCAAGGGAGGATAGTGAGGCTTAATAAAGGGAGGGGCTGGGCAGAGGTGACACTGAAAAGGCAGAGATACTAAACAAATATTTTTGCTCAGTATTTACAAATGAAGAGGGGGTGGTACCTAAAACAATCAATAGAAACACTCTGGATACAGAAGTTGATACCAGCCCATTTACAGAAGAAAGTGTTCTGAAAGAACTCTTAAAACTGAAGGTGGACAAAGCAATGGGGCCTGATGGGATTCATCCCAGAATTCTAAAAGAACTAAGAGTAGAACTAGTGACACCACTGACTACCCTCTTTAACAAATCATGGGAGGATGGGGTGGTACCCGAGGACTGGAGGAGGGCAGATGTGATTCCCCTTCACAAAAGTGGGAGCAAGGCAGAAGCAGGAAACTACAGACCTGTTAGTTTAACCTCAGTGACGGGGAAAATGATGGAATCACTTCTGAAGGAAAGAATTGTCGAGTATCTAGAGGCCAGAGGGGCACAGGACCCAAGGCAGCATGGATTCACAGCGGGAAGGTCATGCCAGACGAATCTGATAGATTTCTTTGACTGGGTGACCAAAATAGTAGATCAGGGAGGGGCTGTGGACATGGCCTACCTAGACTTTAGCAAGGCATTTGACACAGTCCCACTCAAAAGATTAATATACAAGTTAGCCAGCCTGGGAATGGGTCCCAAGATGACAGCCTGGGTAAAGAATTGGCTGGAGAATAGGACACAGAGAGTAATAGTAAATGGAGCCCACTCTGAAGAAAGGGGGGTTACTAGTGGGGTACCGCAGGGTTCAGTATTAGGACCGTTCCTCTTCAATGTCTTTATAAGTGACATTGCAGAGGGACTGGAAGGAAAAGTATGTCTCTTTGCAGATGACACAAAGATCTGCAACAGAGTTGATGCACAAGGTGGGGTGGAAAGGATGAGAAGGGACTTGGCAAGGTTAGAGGAATGGTCAAATGTATGGCAGCTTAGATTCAGTGCTAAGAAGTGCAAGGTAATGCAGCTGGGAAACAAAAACCCAGGGGAAGAGTACACAATTGGGGGGTGAGATACTAACAACAACAAAAATGGAAAGGGACCTTGGGGTAGTCATATCAGATGACCTAAAGGTGGGCAAGCAATGTGAGAGGGCAGCAAGGAGGGCTTGGGGGATACTGGGATGCATAGGGAGAGGCATCACCGGTAGAAAACAGGAAGTTATTGTCCCTCTATACAGACAGGTGGTGAGACCCCATCTGGAGTACTGCGTGTGGTTCAGGAGACCCAATCTCCGCAGAGACATAGACAGGATGGAAGCTGTCCAGAGGAGGGCAACTAAAATGGTGCAGGGTCTGCACCGGAAGACATATGAAGAGAGACTTAAGGAGCTTAATATGTATAGCCTCGAGGAAAGGAGGGAGAGGGGGGACATGATAGGAACTTTCAAGTACTTCAAGGGAATCAACAAAGTCCAGAGGGTAGCATCTTTCAAAAAAGAGGTGTGCAAGAACAAGGGGCACAATTTGAAGATGGGGGGCAGCTCAGAGGTAATGTAAGGAGTATTTTTCACAGAGGGTTGTGGATGCATGGAGCAGTCTTCGGAGGAGGTTGTGAGTCAAAAACAGTAGTGGAATTCAAGCATGCATGGGACAGGCTTAAGGCAACTCTAGGGGGTGGGGGTAGGAAGAAGTAGGCTGCTGGTTAACTAGGATCTGCAGCTTATCCATTAGGTAGGGAAATGGGCAGACTGGGTGGGCCAAGTGGTCCTTATCTGCCGTCAAATTCTGTGTTTCTGTGTTTCCTTCAGTTGGTTCCAGAGTGGCGTATAATTCAAAGCATACAATTGTGGAGACCGTGTCCCTAGCACAATCTCCAGGTATTTCATTGTGGTTAACTCCCAGTTCAAAGGGAACTAGTGTCTTAAATGGGGTGGAACCTGATAATAGAAACTAAGGACTTCAGTTTTTGTATTATTCAGTATGTACCATGACAGGTTTGAAAATTCCTCCAGTTGCTGGAACACCACCAGGAATTACATGTCTGGGTTCGTTAGATAAAGTAGGACTTCATCAGCATAAAGTGCCACTTTATGTGCTCTCTTCCCCAGCCACACACCCCCAATATCTTCATTCTGCTGTATAGACTGGGCTAGAGGCTGTATATATATAGGACAAAAAGTAACGGCGAAAGGGGGCTGCCATGCCACATACCCCTGCCCAAGGAGAATGCTGCAGAGATATGTCCATTTGCTCTGACATGCCCTAGGTTCATGGTATAATTTAAAAACACCATCTAGAAAGGCAACAGGGAACTCAAACCCGAAAAAGGACCTTCTGAAGGAAAAAACAGGAAACCTTATCGAAAGCTTTTCTGTGTCTAGACTAAGCAACAGGGAGGGGAGTTTAGTGTCATTAATATGATCAGTTATATGGACCGTTCGCCTCAAGTTATCCTGGACTTGTCTTCCAGGGACAAATCCCATTTGATCCAAATGTATTAATTCAGGAAGGAAAGTTTGAATTCGGCAGGCCAAAATTGAAGTTAACAGTTTATAGTCATTATTGAGAAGGGATATGTGTCTGTAAGATGTGCAAAGCTTCAGGTTCTTTCCTGCTTTAGTATAATTGAAATTATAGCCTCTGACCATGGCACTGGTAACCCCCCCCCAAAGACTCCATTATAAGTTTTGAGCAGTAAGGGAACTATCTCTGCCTGGAAAGTCTTATACAGTTCTGTGGATAGTCCGTCACTGCCTGGACAATTCCCTGCTTTTAACCTGGAAATCTCTATGGACACATCCATTGAAGTAATCTGCTTCATAAGTATCTCCTTCTGTTTTGTATTTAGCTTTGGGAGATTCAGATGAGATAAAAAAAATTATATACTTCAGCCTGACCAGGGTCAGGTCCTGCTGCATATGTGTCCTGATAGTACCCCTTAATGATCTTTGCTATCTCAGGAATTGTTCTAACAATGTGTCTAGTGCTAGAATGTTGTATACCCGCTATGAGTGCATTAGCCCACTGTATGCGTAGTCTGCTGGCTGACAGTTTGAAAGAACAGGGGGCCCTCCTCATAATAGCGCTGACGAAGGAACAGAAGTTTCTGTTTGATATAATAGTCAAGGAGCCCATTCAGTTCTTTTTTTAAGCTGCAAAAGATCTCCCCCCCCCCCTTTATTTTTTTTTTAATCCATTTTGCTCTTTTGCTGCGCTTTCGATGACTCGGTTTGTTTTAATAAGCTCATGCAGTAGGCCTCCCTCTCTCTCTTTTTCCGTCTCGCTATCTCGGTGAACTTGCACCTAAGAACTGCTTTAGCAGTGTCCCACAGGACCGCTGGAGACATGTCCAGAGATGTGTTTGCCTCCAAGAATTGTTTATATACCTCCTTAATTTCATCCTATGTCTTGGGGTCCTGCAAAAGCAATACATTTAACCTCCAGAAGGTATTCCTCTGAAGTTTGGCAAATTTAAGTTTAATATAAATAGGGGCATAGTCTGAAAGAAGAAAATCTCCAAACCACATGTCTATTACTACCGCTACCTGTTCCCTGGGGAGCAAAACATGATCAAGTCTTGAATATGTTTGATGCGCTGCTGAAAAAAGGTATAATCTCTACACGACCCAAAGAACTAGCTCCAGACGTCTACAGCCCTAGTTCACGTAACAATTTTGAAACATCCCTCACTATTTTAAAATTCTTTCTAGGGGCATTTGAAGTGATATTTAACTGAGGATTGAAGATTAAATTAAGATCACCTCCACAAATAGTAGATCCCTCTGCTCAGTTCTGTATGGTGATTAAAAAAAGCCCTGTATTTCAGAAAAGAGGTGCTCGGAGAAAAGTATACCGAGGCCAGTGTGATCTTAACCCCCCCCCCCCGTAGGTCCCCTTCATTATTGCGTATCTGCCTTCCTTATCCCGAAGGGTGTCCAAGAGCTGAAAATGGACCCTCATAGCGACCAGAACCACAACCCCCTTCTCCTCCCCTTACGGTTGGAGGCTGTGGCTGTAGCTGTGGCCCCAAACCTAAACTTCTGTAGTTTATCATGCTTCTGGGTTGATAAATGAGTTTCCTGTAGGAAGATGAAGTTGGAAGCACTACACTTCAACTGTGCCAAGATCTTACTTCTTTTCACAGGATTCGCCAACCCATGTACATTATAAGAACAGATAATCGTACCCTGATTGTTAGCCATTGAGATATGTTAAAGTGCCACAGAATGCTACACCCCCTTCTTTCCACCTTTTTATATTTCATCGAGAGGCTTTTAATGTACCACCCCTTTTTCAATGGTGTGAAAATGTTCAGACTCAGCGTAACCAACTCTGATTGTATTAAACCTAAAACAAACATTTGGAAAAAACCTTATAACTGAACTTTACGATTGAAAGAAAAGAGAAATTGTACTTCCAGGGTAGGAGGGAGCCCACTATAATTGAGGACTCCTAATCCCTTTCCCTGGTGTGTTCTGATAGCGTTTGTCACCTGGGAGAGGGAAGGGGAAGCTTTCCTGCCTCCTTATCTAAGGCCCCGAACAGCCTGTGAATGGAGGTCATAGAGGCTGCTCTATGCAGGGCAAGATATCACCCTGCAACAAAGTCCCTTGTTAGTTGACAGGTGCCTACGTTTCATTGTCATGTGGCCACTATATCACTTTAAACACACAGAAAACTGCCACATTGCAAATAATGGGCGTGCCCCGCTCTCTCTGGCATCTCGTCGTCATGCTAGCGAACGTTGGGGAGGGGGGGGGGTTAAGCAGAAAAAAATACAGGAAGTTCTTGGGACCCGGTTTTCACGTTTTTATGAGCAATTTAACTTTTTAATTACTTTAAACTTTGCAGACATCGTTATTTATTGGAATACACTGGCGGCAGGGCACCGATAGGTATGGTGCAGGGGCTGACTGCGTTAGCTTGGTGAGTCTGTTTGAGTTACATGACAGTGGGAGAGCAGTCAACAAATAAGGCATACGAAGGTAGAGTATGGCTAGAGTGTTTCACTATAGGAAGGTCATTTGACCTGAGATGGAGTGTATCCAATAAAGGATCGCATAGGGCATAAAATATACATAGGCATGAGAGCACATACATGATTCTCAAAACCTCCACTTGCATACTGCGTGGCTCTGAGCAAGTCACTTAACCTCCCCAGAGCTCCCAGGTCGCCCCTGAAAACAGGCACCTGTGCCTAGTGGGCCTTATCCGGTTACCAAAGAATAAAATAAAAAAATAAAGCTATGGCACTAGGTGGTCTTCAGGAATTATCTAAAAGAAGAAAAGGCAAAGTTAGTGGAGAGGTAGGGAAAATGAGGGATGTATATGGGAGGCCACACTTAAAGCGGGACATTAACCTCCTGGAGAGGGTCCAGAGGAGGCCAACCAAAATGATTTGGGGCTTGGGGGACAGGACCTATGAGGAGAAGCTTGAAGAGCTAAATATGTACACATTGGAAGAGAGAAGGGACCGGGGGGACATGATAGAGGTCTTTAGGTACATGAAGAGGGTAAATAGGGGAGGAACAGTTGGGGTGCTTGAAGGAAGGAGGAAGGGGCCACTAGAGGGCATGGCTGGAAGCTGGAGGGAAGATTCAGGGAGAAAGGAGGAGGTGCTACTTTACTGAGAGGGTGGTGGAGCCATGGAATGCACTGCCTAGGGGGCTGGTGGAGGCAGAGACAGTGGAGGGGTTCAAGAGGGGGTGGGACAGGTACAGGGGAAGGGTTCTGGAAGCAAAATCCAATGCAGCAAGAATATCCGGAACTGGGAAGGGAGAAGCCAGAGAAGGCGAGGGGGACAGCAAGGTCAGCACCCAGGTTGGGGACTGACCAAACGAGCAGACACGAAAGACCGTTAGGCCTATTCTGCTGGCATTTTAGTATGTTAGTATGTATATGTGAGGGAAGAAAATAGGGGGAGGGTCTAGGAGAAAAAGTTATAACAGGCAAAGTAAGAACAGAAGGTGGAAAACAAAAAGGTGGTGATGAGAATAGAAAGGCATAGTAGGAGTGAATGAGCAGAGGAGTCCTCATGTGGGGACCAATTAATAGGGCATAGTAAAAAGGTTGAAAGATGACAAATGTGGGGGAAGGAGACAGATCCATCTGTAGAAAATGAAAATAGATGTGCACACATAGGTGGAATGCCCATGTAAGCATGTCCCCACACACTGGATGAAAGTGTGTGCAGGCGTGCCCACATGTGCAAACGCATTATGTACACATGCAAGCAAAGATGTGACCGGGGGAGATGTGATGGGGGTGTGGTAATAAGGACAGACTCTGGAGGTAATAAACCATAAGGTGGCTGATGTTCGTAGAAAACAAATCTGTCATTTAAACCAGAGGGCTGCTTTTTTACTTTTGTCAGCATCTCGGAAACCCTGCTGAAGGACACAGACAGAAAAATCATTGTCATTTTGGTCTCTGGAAGTAAAATGGGATACGGTGGGTTTATAAGTGTCTCCATTCCTGACTGCAGTGTTCCCTGAATCGGTCAGCCAAACGTCTGCCAGTTTCTCCAGTGTAGATAGCAGCACACTTCCTGCAAAGAATACAGTATATTTTTTATTTTATTCTTTGGTAACCTGGTTAGGCCCACTAGGCACAGGTGCCTGTTTTCAGGGTGACCTGGGAGCACTGGGTAGGTTAAGTGACTTGCTCAGAATCACACAGTATGCAAGTAGAGGTTGTGGGATTCAAACCTAGATCTGTCTGCTGGAAGTACCATGCTCATTCACAGATCGTTACTCTGACCTCTAGGCTATACTGCCAGCCCCAATAACGTTATTGGAAGTGCATGAGAACTCCTTGGTGATGTGAAAAACACCTGGGGGACCTTGAATTTCAGTGACATCAAAAATAAATTTGCAGGTGTAACAGAGAGTTCTGTTGCAAGCTTTGGTACCTGGTAGAGAGGAATTGTTAGAAGTACTGTATGCAGGCTCTTGTACCTGGAGATTCTGCAGGTTGGTGTGGTAGGAGGCAGTCGGTGACTCTGTAAAGGAAGCTTCAGTGTTAGGGTCAGTTTGCAGAACAGGGAAGTTCCTAGTGATGGTCCATCCTTCCCTTCAGTACACTGTTGAAGTATCCTCCTCCACACTGCCTTTTCTAGGTATTAAATTGTCAGTGCAGAACAGTGGTCTGAAGACATTGGTTTATTACAAATCCACTGACTCACACAGCTTCTTCTGCCACAGCTCCTTCCACCCCAAATGGTTAGCCATATTCGTAGTTTCTTACACTTTACAGGTTATGCAGTGATGAGGATTTTGCTGAGCAGGCTCAAATAATGCACACGTTTTCATTTATTTATTTTTTTTATTAACCGGGCAGCCATAGAAAGCACAGTGGATAGAGCACTCTCTCTGGTCAGTAATATGGCCTGTCACCTTGACACTATCAGGAGGAATACTGTCATGCAATAATGACCAGTGGCGGATCTAGGAGGGTGCAAAGGGGACGGCCGCACTCCCTATTGTAACTTGCTTGCTGCTGCTGCTGCATTTCACTTTGCTAGAGCAGGCTAATATACGCTGTCCATATCAGCAATGTTGCAAAGTCTGCCAGTGCAAGGTTAGGCATATTATTCCGGTACAGGAAACACCTAACCCCAGAAGCACTGGCAGTGGCCGTCCAAAGCTCCATCATCAGCATCATAGACTATGGTCTTATCATATATGGGTCTGCAACTACCTCTGCTCTCAAACGTATCGCAACCTCCCTGAATAAGGCCTGTCATCTCATCACTGGCTCACATCGCTGTACCCACACATGTAATCTTTATTTCCAATCTGGATGGCTTCAACTGGACAAACGCATAAAATACCAAACCTGCATCACGGCCAAGAAAATTATAATGGGTCTGACCTCACCTGATGTTTGTGCCCTCCTTAAGCCTAGACATAGGAACGTCACTACAAGGAGATCCAATTCCCATCTACTACATATCCCACGATGTCGCACGACTCAAGGACAAAGATCATTCGCCTGTCGGGCATCCAACTGGCTCAACTCTCTTGGCAGCGACATAGCGACCGCTCCAACTCTCGGCCTCTTCAAGTCCAAGCTGCGCCTCTCACTGCTTGTATCCTGCGATTGCCTATCTTAACATTTCCACCGTTCCAGCTGCAAATGCCCCAGCACCCAGCACTTACAATCAGTCTTTACACCCCTAGCACCTTACCTGTCATATTCCCTTGACAAGGCCCCCTGTCTGCACTGTCTCCGCCCCGTATCTCCACTTCTGCCCGCCCCAACCACCTCCATTACTCCCCTTACCTCCTGCACCTCATTCCCCCAATCTCCTACCCTCACTTCTTCCACCACCCACCCCACCCCCTTCCCTTCTCATAGCTCAAGTCTTTGTACTGGTTATTACATGTCTGTAAGTCAGTGACTATATGTTTGTAACTAAAAATGATGACTGTTGCACACGCTGACGTGGAACCTTTGTAAAAGAGCTTCGGCTCAAAGTTATTGTAATCCTAGATTGAAATAAATAAATAAAAATAATATGTATTGATTGTAAAAAAAATACACATTCAAAACTGTAGATTACATTTGTATTTTCTGTCAAAAATATAATGAAAAAGGTAATATAAAAGATTAAAAACATTTTAAAAAGTTGCACATCAAGCATGCACACCACCACAATACCCCCCCCATTGTAAAATTCTGGATCTGCTACTGACATTGATGACGCATTCCACTGGTGCTTCCCTTCCATTCTAATACCCCTTCTCTTCACAGGACCATCACAAAGAACTTCTCTGTTCTGCAAACTGACCCTAATATCAAAGCTTCCTTTACAGAAACACCAACTGCCTACTACCGTATTCCACCCAACCTGTGGAATCTCCTGGTACAAAGCAGCCTACGAACTCCTATCAGGTACCAACGCTTGCAACAGAACTCGCTGTTATGCCTGCAAAAATTTTTTTTTTTTTTTAATGTCACTGAAATTCAGGGTCCCGCAGGTGTTTTTTCATATCACCAAGGTTCTCGTGCACTTCCAGTAATGTGATATATTGTATTATTTGCAGAAAGCATGCAGCTGTCTACATCGGAGAAACTGTCAGATGCCTAGCCTGAAGACACCCCCCTTACTCTGTTGCAGCCAGAGAGCTGGACGCCCTCAAGCTCTTCTGAGCTGATCTCACCCTGAACTTTAACTCTGGGATCTACTTTTCCTGGGTTTGCCTCCCCTTCTTGTAGACAGTTTGGGAAGAGCAGGGCCATACATATTAATGACAGAGTTTCCCTGGTTCTAGCTTAGCCAGAACACTCTGTACACTAACACCTAGACATGCTGTCTCCAAACACTAACCCCCAAAAGACACTGTTGGGATCAGATTTAACCCTTCTACAGCCCTCTAGTAACCGGCCTCCAGCTGAGTGAAGAGTATGGTTACATTTGGTTTTAAGCAGCAAGCGGTAGCTTCCGCCTGTTGTCATCCTGCCTACTCGTTTGTGTATATTTTAAAGATCATTGTTACTGTGTGTGTGTGTGTGTGTGTGTGTGTGTGTGTGTGTGTGTGTGTGTGCGCGCGCGTGCGCATGGCGAGGTCTGAGGAGGGACATGGCTAGCAGAATTTAGTCCCCTCTTGAAGAGACTTCTAAACCACTCCCTCAAAGGATTTGCATATCCCAAATGCTTTGTACTTGGTTTTAATCCTTCAGAATACACACACATGTGCTGGAGAAAGTTAAAAAAACTGGAAATGATCAGGCTTTCTATATCTGTTATGCATTCTGTTTACTTCCTTTTGGCAGACTACCTTTACATCTCGTGCCATGGCATGCTGACTGAAATAGGTCTGTAACTGAAAAGCATGGAGGGTTTATGCCAAGAGGATACATTAACAAATAATACTTTTTGTCCTCTGTTGCTGGCAGTGGTTACTCGAGTTGATTGCATGTTAGTGTCCTTTGTTGCTGATTAAATGAATTAACTCTCAGTATGCCCTCATCCAGAAAATGTAAAGAAGAAAATATTTGAAAAGAATTGTTGAGGAGAGTGAAGTAATTAAGACAGAAGGGCAATTTAGCACCTCTTAGTAGCATTGGTACTTTAATCAAATGCATGACTTGTAGGGTACTGTATATTGTATTCTCAAGTTATTTACAGGCAATTCATGTACACAGGCAAACATAACTAAGATGCCACATCTCATTTCCTGTGGGAGACTGCCGCTTGCCTTTGCTCAGTACAATTGGTACTTTGATTAGAGTATGTGGTAATTTGTGTGTGTGTGTGTGTGTGTGTGTGTGTTTGTATGTGCGCCCAGTTTTGTTTGTCAGTTTGTGGTTATCCCTGACGTCCAGTGCTTTATAAGTCAGTTTGTGGTTATTTATGTGTCCAGTGGTTCTTTTGGTGGCGCACCCCACCACCACAACTACCACAAAACATACTGTTTCTGGGTCGGCTACATTCCCCTCCTCATTGAAAACCTTTCTGAATGGCACTTTAATGTTGGTAACGTATGCATGTCCTAACTTATTAATTCACCTTTACAGTGTTGCATTTTGTGCTGTACAGTGCTTTTGTAACTCCTGCTCTTGTGTAGTGAAACCATTTAATATGTTCATTTGTGTATTTTAGCCTGGAATCATCAACTGTAACGATTGTTAAGGCTTCATTTAGCTTACCCTCGGAACATCCTTGGACATCGGGTAATAACACTTAGATAAGGCTATTTTGGACAGGAACTCAATAATGACACCAAGAGGTGAGCTGTGAAGCAGTGTATACTGGATTCCTTACACGGAAACACCAATTTCTGTCTCATTCATGTATCTCTCTCCACTTAAGGCAAACCAGCCTTTCTAGGAGGAAACTGAGGGTTTTCATTTCCTTGTACCTCCTTTAAGTGACTGCCTTGTGTTCTTTTTTTGCTTTTCCTGTTGTGTGGCAAGGAGCAGCAGATCACAGGCACCAACCAGCATTATAAAAGATCACCCAGTCATTTAATTTGAACAGTAATGCAGCTAGATTGATTTATCCTGAAAACACAGTAGCATCTCTCTTTTTGTGTGGAAGAGTTTCAAACCAACAACTAATGAGAGGATTTTAGCAAAATGTGTCCAAGGGATGTGCCCTGAAGCACAGGGTGGCCGAGGGATTTGTCCTGAAGCACAGGGTAGCCGAGGGATTTGTCCTGAAGCACAGGGTAGCCGAGGGATTTGTCCTGAAGCACAGGGTGGCCGAGGGATTTGTCCTGAAGCACAGGGTGGCTGAGAGATTTGTCCTGAAGCACAGGGTGGCCGAGTGACGTACCCTGATGCACAAGGTGTCATAGTGATGTACTCTAAAGCAAAAGGTATTTGCGTTATGTGCCCTGAAGCAGAAGGTGTCCATGATTTGCCCTGAAGCAAAGATGGCCATGTGACATCGCTTTAGGGGAAAATGTGGCCACGCTACATGCCCTGAGGCAGAAGGTGCCCAAGTTAGGTACCCTGAGGCAAAGGGTGGCTGAGCGCGTGCCCTGAATTAAATGGTAACCTACTGACACGCCCTAAAAATGTACAGTAAACCAGGACCCTGTGGCACAAGCCCCTTACTTTGGCTATTACCCATCACTTCCTGTTATAGAATATCAGACGTTTGTATTTTTCCCCTATCAAGTTTCTTCTCCCTCACCAGGCCATGCCATAGGAACCTAGACAATGTAAGGAGTAAAAGGCCCTATGGTCCAGCAAGTCTTACCAGCTGCCCTTCCTTCTCTGGTCCTCTGGTGACTGCCCAGCCCCACTAGCCACGCCACGTCTGCCCATGGTTATTCTCTCACATAGCAGGGGTCTTGGGGTGGGGTTCCATCTTCCCTGTGGTGATTCTGTTTGGATCCAGTGCAGGTGGTGGGAATTATGGGGTGAGGCCCCAGCATAGTAGCTGCAGCCAGCATTCAGATGGTGCGGGGCAGTTTCTCTCCCATATAAATCCCCTCACCAGCATACAGATTGCTCTACGGCTGGAACGTGAACCTTCCAGGCTACTACAGCATGGGTCGTTGATGTTGTGGCAGCATGGACCTGACCTCCCAGTTGAAGAATCGCTGTTTCCAACAGCACTTCTTGATCAGTAGCCGCCCCCAGCATCTTGGGTTTCTTCCTGAACCCAGGGCAGCAACATGTAAATGTGGCATGCTGCTGGGTGCCCCCAGTCACTGTGTTTTAACACTGACTTACAGTACTGTTGAAGTTTGAAGGGATGTATTTTGTAGGCTTGTAACGGGGGAAAATACACTAGCCCCACAAATATAGAACTGGCCCAGGTGGTGTACTTACTATAGTGTTACCTCCTCCAATACAAGCCAGCAGGGCTACTTAAAGGAATGTTTTACTGTCCTGATACAAAATTATAATAGCTTAAAATCCTGCACCACCCCCTACATGTGCTGTCCAAATAAAGCCTGCATATTTAAACTGCCTTTTCCCATGTTTCTAGCTCTTACCTTAGCTAAAAAGAGGGTAGTTATTCACATGTTTCAACTGAAAAATAAGCAATTGTGGCAACATTTACAGGGTCATCCCATTCACCATGTCCAAAACTGTTCTAAATTCTTAAATACTCATGATGAGTTCCAGTATTGTGCTTTCTGTCTGTCACCAGTTCTGCTTTCTGAGCCTCACAGGAATTTATATACTTCAGCAAAAAGGAATCACCTGAGCTACCAGTTGGGGGAACACCTTACTATGAGCGGACCCCCTCTGTTCTTTAAATCATTTAAAAACATTAAAAGTATCGAGTTCAACCCTGGCTTACTCGTAAGTTTTAGATAAATTTAATGATGAAAATACTTTGTAGGAAAGCGGCTGGTTTGTTGTCATGCACACACTTCAGTTAGAATACTTTAATGTGTTTATTTGACACAAAATATATCTACATTTGGCTAGTGGGCTGTGCCAGTTTCAACCCCTTATATACCTCTAGCAGTGTCTGTACTGTGCATGTGCAGGGGTTACTAGTGGGGTACCGCAGGGTTCACTACTGGATCCAGTCCTTTTTAATGTCTTTATAAGTGACATTGCAGAGGGACTGGAAGGAAAAGTATGCCTCTCTGCAGATGACACAAAGATCTGCAACAGGGTTGATACACAAGGAGGCGTGGAAAGGATGAGAAGGGACTTGGCAAGGTTGGAGGAATGGTCAGAAGAATGGCAGCTTGGATTCAATGCAAAGAAGTGGAAAGTAATGCACCTGGGAAACAAAACCCAGGGGAAGATTACCCAATGGGGGAGGTAGTAACTAACAACAAAAATGGAAAGAGACCTAGGGGTAATCATATCAGATGACCTTAAGGTTGGCAAGCAATGCGAAGAAGTGTAGGGAGGGCTGGGGGATACTGGGATGTATAGGGAGAGGTGTCACCAGAGAAAACAGGAAGTTGTTATCCCTCTGTACAGACAGTTGATGAGACCCCATCTGAGTACTGCGCCCAGTTCTGGAGACGCCATCTCCGCAAGGACATAGACAGGATGGAGGCAGTTCAGAGAGGGCAACTAAATGGTGCAGGGTCTGCAAGAGAAGCTGCATTTAGGAGAGACAAAGGAGCTTAATATGTATACCCTTGAGGAAAGAAGGGAGAGAGGGGACATGATAGAAACTTTCAAGTACCTCAGTGGAATCAGCAAAGTCCAAGAGGGTAGCATCTTTCAGAAAAAGAGATGTGCAAGAACAAGGGGACACATTTGAAGATAGAGGGGGGATGGCTCAGGGGCAGTGTGAGGAAGTATTTTTTCACAGAGAGGGTGGTGGACACATGAAACAGCCTTCCTGAGGAGGTTGTGGGGTCTAAAACTGTGGGAGAATTCAAGAATGCATGGGACAGACATAAGGCAATTTTTGTTGGGGGGGTAGGAAGAAATAGGCTGTTGGTTAAATAGGATCTGCAGCTTATCCTCTAGGTAGGGACATGGGCAGACTAGGTGGGCCAAGCGGTCCTTATCTGCTGTCAAAGTCTATGTTTCTATGTTTCATGTTACACTAATGTTATGGTGTGTAGAACTCTAGTTATGCCACCAGCAGGGTGTACATAGTCTAGGTTACACTAGTTGTTGTGCAGTACTCTGTTTATACCACTAGCAGTGTGTATGATCCAGGTTACACTAGTAATGGTTTGTAGTACCCTATTTACACCATCAACAGCATGCGTGTGGTCCAGGTTACACTGACTAGTAGTTGTGTGTAGTACTGTTTATGGCCCCCCCATAACAGTAGTAGTGGTGTGGAGTACCCTGTTTACACCACCAACAGTGTGTGTATACTGTGCAAGTTACACTAGTAGTGGTGTATAATGTATGGTAGAACGTTGTATGCCGAAATCCATTTTTTTTATACCGTTGTTATACCATCGATGTGATGTCACTATGTTGTTAACCCATCGATGGTACGTCACACCATTGGTATAACAGGGATCGCTGTACGCATGCTCGCTGCCTGAACTACGGCCTACCTGAAATGGCTGTGGCGGTGAGAGCATGACCTGGAGCAGAGCAGCGGTGACTGAAAATAACAACATGTAAAGATCCTGCTTCATTCTTTTTCTAGTTATGGGGACCATACACTATAAAATGTATGGTCATATATCGGCAACCAGTTTGTGCAACCGTTTCAAGATTACCATGGCGATGTAAACCTCTCGAGTTTCGCTCTCAAAGTCTACGTAGTTGCCATGGTAACCTCTCGATGGTTAACAAGCCGGTTACCGATATATGCTCATACATTATTCTCTATGTAGTACCCTGTTTATACTGCCAACAGTGTGTTTACAGTCCAGGTTACACTAGTGCTTTGATGTGTAGTACCTTGTTTACACCTCCAGCAGAGCGTTTATGATCCCGGTTATGCTAGTGTTATGGTGTACAGTACCCTGTTAACACCACCAGCAGAGGGTGTGTGTGGTCCAGGTTACATTAGTGTAATGGTGTGTACTACTCTGTTTATACCAGCCACAGGGTGTTTACAGCTTAGGTTATACTAGTGTCTTCAGATTACATTAGCCTAGTGTCCTGGGATTACATTAACTCTGTTAAACCTGCAGTGAGATAGAACTCACTGGGTTATATGAATAAAACCAAGCTGTAGCCCCTTGATCTGAGAGAAATGCTTTCCCCCTCAGGACTTGGGGAAGGGAATATGCTTTAACTCGTGTTTCTTAAAAAAAAAAAAAAAAATGTGTTGCTTTGGAATTCTTCCCTATAAGATGTTGTGAGAGGAGGATGAGGCTGACTGTTGCATGTATGGGCATGATTGACTGCAGTGGAAAAAATGCACTTAGCCTCATGATGACTGTAGAATCTTTAAATTTACCTTTCACTTACACGGGCTGGCTGAGTGAAGCCTTAACATACTGCATGGCAGTCACAATTCTCCATGTGAGTATGGCCACACAAACAAACTTCTTAGCTGAAATGCTGCTTCTACTTCTGTTAACTCTCAATGCTATTCTTTCACGGGAATCTGCCTAGTCGTGTTTTAAAAGACCTAAACAGTGCTAACTTCCAAAGGCTTTACAGGGTAGGCTGTTCCAGGGATTGACGTTAAACTTTATTTTTAATTTTTTACACTTGCTAGCAGGTCCGGTTCACATAAGTTACACTATCCTGCAGATGGTTGCAGTAGCCCACAATTGTAATGGAGAACTATGCGCATATACAGTACTTATCGGGGCATTGGAGATTGGGACTTATGGGTTTAATGGCTGGCCTTGTGTGGATTGGAGGCTGAACTTATGTTGTGTAGACTTGAAGCGGTGCTTGTACTGGGGGATTGAAGGCAGGACGTGTACTGGGTAACTGGAGATGAGACTTGTATTGTGGGATTGGAGGAAGGCTTTGTATTGGGGGATTGAAGGCGGGACTTGTTTTGGGGGATTGGAGGCGGGACTTGTATTTAGGTATTGGAGGCAGGAATTCTATTTGGGGTCTGGAGGTGGGAATTGTATTTAGGAATTGGAAGTGGGACTTGCATTTGCAGATTGGATAGAGGGAATTCCTTGAAGGGTATTGGTCACAGTCACTTGTATTTAGAGACTGAAGGTTGGACTTGTATTTGGGGATTGAAGGTTGGACTTGTATTGGGGGATTGGAGGCAAGACTTGTATTTGGGGACTAAAGGGAGGATTAGAGTGGGGGATTGGACGGGGGACTTATTGGAGAATTGGTGGCAGGACTTGTATTTGGGTATTGGAGGTGGAGTTTGTATTGTGGCTTGTTGGCGAGACTTGTATTGTGGGATCGAAAGTGGGACTTGTATCCATGGATTGGAATCCGAACTTGTACTTGGGGATTAGAGTCAGGACTTGCATTTGGGGATCGGAGCCACAATTTTTATTGGGTGGGGGATTGAAGGTAGGACTTGTATCGGGTGTCGGAGGTGGGACTTATGAGATTGGAGGCTGTACTTGTGTTACCAGATTAGAAGTTGGACTCGTTTTAGGGGATTGGAGTTAGGAACATGTATGAGGGGGTATTGGTGGCAGGGCTTATATCTTCTTACCACTGTACTTCATTACCATTGACTCTGCTTAGTGTGAGATTGCTGCCTGTGGCCCTCCGTCCTGTACCTCAAGGGGAGAGGACCTGATACTGATCTTCGTGCCAGCGCCTCAGTCAATGACACTGCTGCTGCCTGTTTGGGATGTCCCCAGTGAGCAGTTAGGTAGATGAACTATTGTATTGGGTCTGTCAGGGTGCTGCTTAGGCCCCATCCATGGATAATCTTTCCATCGACGGGGTTTCTTCAGCAGATGCTATAGTTTGTTTTTCACAGATTCTGTGCATGTTGTTCCCCAGCACTATTTGGTGCCAAGCACAGCGCAGATCCTCATCATACAAACCTGTCTTTGGCAGGTTTTTCTATGGTGAGTACTTAAGGGTAGGTTCACCTCAGTGCTGGTGCCAAGCATTCCGTACTGTTAGTTTCATGACATTAATGGTTTTTCATGCAGAATGCATCTTTTTCACTTAGAGAGATTTTTACGGCAGTCTGTATACATGTACTCAATTGAGTTTTTTCTCTTCTTTGACACATTTTCACTCATCTTGTGTTGTGTTTTTTTTTTTTTGTTAAACAAGCTTGCTTTGTTTGCAGGATGAAAGAGTGAGTGACCATTAATGCCTTTGGTAGGGCTGGGCATATTGGATTTGCCATTTTGCCATTTTCTATCATCAATGCTTTGTTTATATGTTAACGCAGTCTGTGTTGGTTTCTTTGTTTTGTTAAATCTTTTTATAATTTTATTGAGCATGCACCAAGATAAAACACAGTACATAACCAATTTTGCATACTAAGTTACTATACTCAAAATACCACATATCTAGAATACAGACAGACAGGCAATGAAAAAGGAAAAGGGTAGCAAAAACATAGATGAACAAGAACAAACTACTAAAACCAAACCAGTAACTAACAACATGTCCATTCCCTTAAGACGAACCTGAATTGGTGTCAGAAACGAGATAAGGCAAATTTATATGGTCAAACAGTGAGTTGCTGCACCTGGGAAGGGATCCCACCTGATGTTGTAAAATAAAGGTACATCTCTGTGCCACTCATACTTCCATCATCATACCCCAGGACTTAGCATGTGCCCTTCCTGAGAAGCTGCGCTTCCATCAGGGAGAGGGATTACAAGATAGGCTCCCATACTAACAGGAATTTCTCTGGCTTTTCATTAAGTACAATAGGACAATCTTTCCATCGCTAAGGATTGGATCACCAGGGTTTTCCACTGCTGAATTGTGGGGTGAGCCCAAGAAACCCAAGCGTTAAGTATACATTTTCTCGCCATGGCCAGGAGAACTCTCACCCAACGAAGATAGGGAGCCCACTCCTCCTCTCCCAAGTCATCCATAGTCTGCGTTTTTAATGAAGTGTCCAGTCTCGTGCTTTTTCTCACACATGCCTGTGTTATTTGTAAACTTTTAGCATCACTCAGTTGGCATCTTTTCTGTGCAGGTTACATTTTTCTCACGCATCTTGCATTTTTTAGGTCTGTGTGTTTCACACAAGTAATGTCACCCAAATGACACCTTTCTCACATCTTGTGTTATTTGCGTGCATTTCATTTTTTTTTTCTGGTAAGCTTGTGTTTCTCACAAATCTTGTGCTATTTTGACACAGTTTTATGCTGTATTTGTTTCGTGCAAACGCGTGAGTTTATTCTCCATTTCACATCACGCCCTCTGCACTGATGACTATGGAGTTCTTCACCTGTGGGTGTGGATCTCTTGAGGATTGCCCTACAAGTTCATGATGGGCTATTTTGTGGCTCTGGTTGCCTGGTCTAGGGTATGTTGTTGGTTTGGTATGTCTTGCATGGCATCCATGCTGGGTCTCCTTTTCTTCATTCGAAGACCCCTGGCACCTGTTAGCTGGCTGCTTCTTGTCTATGGCCTCTGTTGTGCTGTGGTCATGGAGTACTTTTCCTACAGACATTTTCTTGAGGGTTGCCTTATTGGGGTATTCTTACCATAGCTACCCCGTTCTCATGGGTTCTGCTTTTGCAGCTTTCTGCGACCGTCTTCTTGCTGCTTCGTGCACTGTTGCAAGGCTCTTACTGAGTTCCTGTTCTGTAGGGATGAGTTGTCCACAGATTCCCTACCAGCTCTGCACACCTCCATCTTCAGCGAATGTCTGTTCCTCCCTCACACCCCATCATAATGACCAAGATCACAGTCAGAAGATGCAAATGCATAGCAAGACGTTGGCAGTCGCAAAAAGTTATAGAGGGCCAAAGGGGTGTCCAACCAAGAGACGAGTCAGAAATTGTGATGCTGAAGCAGAGCTTTTGCTAAATTTTAGAATCTGTGACCCATTGGGAGATTTTCAGAGATCCCATTCAAATTTGTAGGAGTCCAGTTCTGCCACAATACCTGATTAGTATAAAAATGGTGGCTAGAAAAGTCACTGATATGGGATGGGAATGGAGAAAGGATCTCTCTCAACCTCTACAAGAGAACCCCCGTATACAAATTGCCAGTCTGCCAATTCCATCTGGTTTTTGTCCCTGACTCTGCTTGGCTACGCTTTCCTTCATTATTGAGGATGGCGTGTTTGTGCATCTCCATGCCATACAGACTCGATTTGACCTTCCAGTGTTTCATCCCTTTAAACGCTTGCAGCTCGCAGGGGGCAATAGCTTCAATTTTGGGTCCCCCCCTTGGTCTCCCTCATCCGCGGAACTCCTGCCCCCGTTTCTCCACTTAGCGGTTCAACTTCACGCAGTGTCTGGATTGTACCAATTTTTACCAATCAGCAGATCCAGCTAGTTTAAAGGGAGTTTGTTATTACTGGCAACATGCATTACACCTCCAGACGTCAGTTAAAACCTGGCAGAAGGTCTGGAAACACTTGTGCAGATTTGTCAAGCAAGACCATTCCCGCTTTCTCCAGTTCTGAATTCTCCACAATCTTTATTTTACACCTTTGTGGCTCCATAAGATGGGTAAATTGGTATCTCCCATCTGTTCTCGTTGCGGACTGGCTAAAGGACATTTCCAACATATTCTTTGGGATTGTCCCAAGTTCATTCCCTTCTGGTCTGAGATCCAACGTTCCCTAGATCCCCTCCTGGGTTTAGACTCCTTTTTTTTTCCCCTATTTAGTTGGTATCCACCAGACGGATGTGGTTGGGCCACGTCAGGCCTATATGGCCTTGATATTGATTACGGCAAAAATGATTATTTGTCGACCATTGGTTAGATGATGATGTCCCAACATTCCGAGAGTGGCATCAGGAAATCTTGATGGTGCTGGAGATGGAAAAGCGGATTGCCCTGGGAATGATGGACCACTCATCTTCCAATTCAGATAGGAACAGTTGTACATCTTGCTGGCCATCTTGTCCCCCTTACGGTCTACCTGAAATATTGCATTCCCTCAGGTTGTTGGGAAACCCTCTTTCTGGGAGACCATCCTGGGCTTTTGAATTGAATAACCTCTGTTAGTTACCATTGGGCATAATGGATATCTTTTGATGTGCTCCAGGGATTGGAAAAGGGGAAGGGTAGATTTGGTGTGCTATCAACTTGTATGTTAGGACGGTTTTACTTATGGTTGTTGTTTCCCTTCTTTTTTCTGTTGTTGCTGTATTAAGAAAATTACAGTAAAGTTTACTAAATCACAGTGAAAAGGAGTGATTAAAAATGGTGCATCTTTCTACTACTTGCTTCTTTTATCTCCAGTCTCAAGCAAAATTCAGGGGTACTGGGACCTTTACTATGGAGTTAGCAGAAGCTCTGCTAAGGTAGGTAGCAGAGCTTGGGGGAGGGGAGGAGATGAAACAAAATGAACTTTAGTTATGTAATAGAAGCAGACGCACACTGAGTCCCAAGGGGGTCCTACTTTTAAAGGGATTTCTCCCATTCTGTATCCATGGGAAATCTTTTGATAATAGGGCCCCTGATGTCCATGACATTCATTGCAACAGCAGAATTCCTCTGGCCCAGTAGCACAGCGGTAGTGCTACCTTTTGCTATACGGGCGACTTGAGTTTAGGAATGGATTCAAGTTACTTGGAGACTGGTTAGTGGGAAGGTAGAGCAACCATCTCCAGCATTGCTCTCCACCCTCAGGGGGCAGGGGGCTGCATTTTGCTACTTGACTGCCACTTAGTGGATGCTAGGTAGTAGCACAGTGGCAGTACAGGGAAGGGGAGGGGGTAGCCGCCAAATGCCGCGCTTGTGCTGCATGTTATTGTACGCTGGCACCCTCGGGGAGAAAACCAGGAGCTGGAGGAAGAAGCTTTGTTCTGGTGTTGCACTGGTATCGCCATGTAGGTCTGCGCACGACTGACATGGCTGGCCACCCACCGCTATCATAGTACTGGGCAAGCGGTGAATGATTTTAAAGGAAAACAGAAAAAAAGAAAAAATCTTTGTGAAGCAGTGTTTTCTAATGTTTCTCTTTACCCTGCCCTTCTCTTCTGTTTTTGAGTACTTGTTCTCCAGTTCTGCTTGCGTTCATCAACTCAAGCATCAGCATGCACCTGAGAAAGGTGAGATGTACCCCTGACCTCCATGTAGGTTTCGGGGACCAATAAAAGGTGAATCACTACATCCTAATCTCCAGTTCCAAAAGGTAGTCATGACAGCTTGTTTTGTAAATAGAGGTAGAATGTAATCCTACCTCATTAGGGCCATTCGAGGCTGACTAAGGGGTGAACGTGAAAGGAAAGCAGGCCCAATCTATGTTTTTTGTTTGTTTTTTTTTTAAACGTGAAAATTGAATCCAAGAAATAAAGAATTGATACTGTGGGCTCGCGTTACAGTCCCTGTCAGGAGGACAGAATGGCTCACCTCATTCAGTAACGAATCCAGCGTGAGGGCATTTATATTTAAAGAGGATGACTGCCGGGATTGTAACTGCAGGAGCATCAGCTAATTGTGAAGCAATAATAAGCTAAGGTGTCTGCTTAATCCACTCTTAAGTAAACATATACTTGAAAGATGTTATACAAAAGCTCTAAGGATGTACTTGGTATCCCCTAGCATAATGAATGGTGTTCATAAGCGATTCAGAGCTTTTAGACGTTCGAAGGTACCACCTCCATTCCCTGGTGGTTTGTACTAGCAGGATATGGACATCCAGGTGAGCAAAATACTTGGAAGTGCTAAATTTCTAAATAGAGGATAGGAAGTGGATAGACCCTTTTCTGCATGACATCCTGAAATTTAAAAAAATGTCCCAAGTTTGCTAGCTTAGAATCCCTTACTTTGAACAGCATCATATTTATTGGTCCACACTCTCAAACTTTTCCTTTTGTTTCAGTTCTCTTAACCCTGCTCCCCTCTCTTTGCTCCCTGGATATGACTTTGCAAACCTGTCCTTCAGATGAGACATTAAACGGATGTTCCTTCTGTGCATCCCTGGTTCTTGTCCAGGTGATCCCATGGCACTTATTGATGAAGGGTAGAGGAGTTTCGCCAGTGTCATGGGCAACATTCGTCTGTCAGTAAAACAGGTCCGTGTAAGCCACCTTCCAGGACGCACCTGGAAACAAGCGATCACAGCTTAGTGTGCCATTCCTGCTCAAAAATTTAAAAAATAGATAAAAAATATGTATTAATATATGTCAAGGCTTGGAGCTGGCGACTGATTCTCTGTACCACTGGGCTTTGTTTTGCTAGTAACAAAACTAGTTGCCAAAGGAGTAAGCATCTTAACCAGAAATCCTTAATTGTGTGAAACCTGACCTTCCTGCAGCAGTTAAGGGCCAGTAGCATCAGAACATTGATTGTTTTTTTACAGATAAGCCCATCTCCTCCTCTGCTGAGCTACCTGACAGTTCTGAAAGACTGATCTACAGTTTTGCTAGTTGTGGTTAGCATGGAGCCATTTAGATATTTTGAGTAGGGCAGAATGAAGATTTTTTTGAAGTTCAAAGAATACAGATAAAAAAACTTGTGTCTGTTTGTAATGTCTGTATTTGGTCTGTGGGGGAACCACGTGGCAAGATGAAAGCCTATTCGCCCAGATAGGCTGCACTGAAACAGGGAGGGGAAGGAAGTGCTGAAGTGGAAACTGGAGGAGTTTGTTGAAAAATACTATGATTTAAGCCGGGAGGATTGGCGAGTGTGTCCGCCGTGCGATGGACCCCTAGCAGTAGCCGGAGGAACCACGCAGCGTCGGCCTTGGAAAGTTGAGGTGCGGGGTGGACGCAGGCCATCATTGCATGACCCCACTCCTGGGGGCCAACGCAGAAAACCATTGGCCATCGCAGATGATGGTTGGCCCTGGACACCCAGCCTCAGTGGCTCCCCTGCCTCTCCACTACCTATCCCTGTCCCACATTGGCATCTCTCTCTGGGTCCTGAACCCTGCTCTGGGGGGCAAGCCAGAGAAGCAGTGCCGGCTAACACCGGCACCCTTCTCCCGTCGCAGACGGTCCCGGAGTATGCTGTGGCCCCACCCTGGGGGGTAAGCCAGGGGGAATCGTGGAGGCATGGCGATTAAGGGGAAGCAAGGTAGGTGTCCAAGGAGGTGGTGCTGAAGGAACGGTGCCCAATACCAGAAAAATAAAAATAAATAAATACTTATTTAAACTGAGTTGGGGGTTGCAAGCTAATCCCAAAATAACGCAGCTGACATGGAGGGCACTTTGGGGGCCAGAAAATAAGAGCCCAGTTGGGGCTATGGGAGGAGGGTCAGGACTGTGAGAAGGGAGGCACCAGGATGGCTGGAGTGTGGAAGGCCATGTGCACAAGTGCCAGGAGCATGGTCCTGGACCTGGCAGCAGTTATGGCCGAAGCAGACTTAGACCTGGTGGGAATCGCTGAGTCTTGGTGCCACGGAGGGCAGGATTGGGACATGAACATAGCAGGGTATATGCTGTTTAGGAGGGACAAGGTCAGAAGGAGGGGGAGTGGCACTTTATGCAAGGGAGGGAGGGGATTTGGGCAACAGAAATACAGGGCAGGTGGGGGGACACAGAGACTTTATGGGTCTCGTTGACCACGGGTAGGGGAGAGGTGGTGTACACCGGTGTGATCTACAGGTCACCAGGGCAGCAAGAAAGGGTGGACAACCAGATGATGGAAGAGAGTCTAAGGATGGCAACGAGGGGAGAAGTGCTGCTGATGGTGGGACCTCAACCTGCTGGATGTGGAATGGGCAAGCTGTCGGGAGCATCACCCAGAAGCAGGGTGATTCTGGACTCCCTTCAAGTTGCCTTACTCGGAGAGATGGTCAGAGAGCCAACAAGGGACAGGACAGCTTTAAGCTATGAAAGAAATCGTCCAGAACAGAAGAAACACCACCAGAGACTAATTTACAAGTTTTTGGACTTTTATTATGTTGATGACATGGACAGTAGTACACAACTGCTTGTAATAATAATGCAATGGATTTCATGGATACATATGCTACTCTAAAGTTTTTAGGCAATGCACTAACTTCTAATGCTGCATTGACTCAGTAAAGCTAAGCATAAAAAAAGACCATAGAACTGTCAGCAGAAGAAGGCCCATTGGCCCATCGTGTTTGCTTATCTTTCCTTACTGTAATGAATGAGAGAGCCCTAGAGGCCATTCACTCTCCTCTTCCCCTTCCCTTTCTGATGTGGCCTTTGCCAAATCCTTGTATCTGTTTCACCTCTTTTGAATCGCCTCTCTGATTTCAAGAGACCACCTCCTTCGACAGCCTGTTCCACCACCGCCTCAGTGGGGGTAAAAATACTGTCTGGTATCTCTCTTAAACTTGCCCCCCATGAAGTGGAAATTTTGGGATGGACCACAATGGGGCAGCCATGTGCACCTCTCTTTGTGATCCATTCCACTGCGACTAGGATTCGGGCTAGTAACGTCTGGTGATTTGTAATAGTCTAAACAGTATGCTGGATTGGTATGCTGGAAGATGCCTAAATGTGGGTGTGTACTGCATTGCGTATAATGTCTGCTAGCTTCTCTGCAGCTGGATATAGTTGCAACTAGCATTGCCAAAATCAAACACTGCGGATCTGGTGACAGTGTCTGACACCAAGAACAGTGTATGGGAGGTGAATGCACTGCTTGTCCTCAGTTATCCCTTTATAGAGGTCAGTTTAACACTAAGGGAATATTCTTCTGTTTCCCTTCCTGTAGGCAAATAGTACAGACAGTCCCACCAGAAAAAGTACAGTCCAAGGGCATCAGAGTATCCTTTTCTAAGGCAAAAAGTTTTTTTTTTTTTTTGCATTATCTTTTACCTCCTCCTTGAGGTTATACACACAACCTCTGCTTTGGCGGCCAGTCTCCCACTGCCTGATCCTCCATTCTGTCGTCCGGTGCCCCCTCATCATGCCACCCAGTTGTCCCCTGTATCCCTTGATTAGGGGGCCCCCCCCTCCTGTGGGGACGACCAGGATGGGAGACTTCAGTGCCCAAAGGCACCTTTCACCATCTGGGCTAAAGCAGCGAGGGTTGCAGCATCGGGGGCTGTACCGACTACTGCGGTGTCAGAAGGTTAGAGGACCGCTGTCGTCCGGCGAGGAAGCGGCCATTTTCCTGGTTTTTAACCCTTCCCCTACTGGGCGCAAGTTGCAGTGTCCTGGTTGTCCGTGATTGCGCCGTGTGGTCACCCACAACGCATTGCCTGGTGACAGAGCCGCCCAAGAGCGCTGCATCCCTGTCTCCACCCCCCACCCGGAGGAGAGCACCCAAAGGATGCTCTGAGCCCTCCTGACGGCCTCTGCTCCTGCTGCCTTGGTCTCAGGATGTGAACCTGGGTCAGCAGCGTGCCAGGTGAACCCCTGTCACCTGGTGCCATGGAGCCGACTTAAAAAGTTCAAAGGTTGGATGGTTGGGCCACCCTGATGGCCCAGTGGTGGCACATTGTACTGCTGTGCAACCAACCAGAGTTTGGGAGCAGACTTTTAAGTGCCCTGTTGGGTGGGCGGACAGCTGCTTGAGGGCAGCGTGCCTTGGTGGGGGAGGGCTAACGGTGGGTCCCGACTTGCAGTGTTCCCTGGGGGTGGGCTAGGGAGCTTGCATCATTCAGCAGGGGTGTGCTGCAGTGCTGTAGCTGAAGTGCATAGCTTATACCAAAGGGAGAGGGAGGCACTAAGGTAGAAAATTCCCCAGCCATTCGCATGATGGCAAAAAAAAAAAAGCCTGAACGGGGTGTATCCCTGAATGACAACAGGGCAGAAAAAAAACACATAGCGCAAAACAAAAAAATTGGATCATCTGTAATAAACAAGCATCTAAAGAAAGAATTAGCCCACTGGCGGGATTACTGAGTGGTACCTACGTACTTTCTGAGTGCAGACAGCAAGGTTTTTAACCATTGAATTTAAAGAACTAGTGTTCTAACTAAAACTAATATTAGTTTGTGAAAGCAGTCAACCATTACCTTTTATATCTGAGGTATTTTTTCTTTTCCCATTGGTTAATCAAGAGATTGTCCACCTGATGTTAGTAGGTGTGATGTATGGGACCGCACTTTGCCTGGCAGATGACATATCTGTCTCTATCCCCTCCCATCACCAACTGCATCATCAGCATTGTGACCTCACTGACTGCATCATCACTGCTGCTTAGGAACAACCACTGAGTGGCTGCCAGGTCAATCACCTGTGATGTCACTGTCAGCGAGATCACACTCCTGATGATGTAGTGGGGGATAGAGATAGATATGTCAGCTGCCCAGCTAAAAGCTGTTCCACACATCCAGCACAATATTAGCACGTAGAAGACTTTCTAATGAGCAAAAGGAAAAAGGAAAATACTTCCGAAATAATAAAAAGTTACAACTGACTACTACTTAAAATGTGTATTATTTTTCTGCCTTCCTGTTTTGGCACCACTAGCTCTTTAAGATTCAGTCTCTGGTGCTGTGGTTGTAACTTATGCAGTCACTGACATAGACTTCAGGTAATGTGCTGCTCCTTAAATAGGCCTGTTGGTGCGAAAGACAGAGAGAGAGAAAGGTGATGGGGAAATTAATGGGTGAAAATGTGTGCTAATTGCATGGGGTACTTCAGAAAGAATACCAGAAAACAAAACATAGTTTTGTGCCCAAAACAAATTCTTGTGTTCTGTTGTTAATCAGACGTATATGTGGAAAAGACACATATGTCTTGAATCGTATCCTTCGGTGGCTGGAGTGCTGTATCAAACTGTAAAAGGCAGTGTGATCTGGTGGTTAAAGGTCACGTGTGGTGAGTTACTGAAATTAAGCTGTCAGCATCATTCGTTAAATATTGTTATAAGCGGAGTGTCTGCCTGGTAGTTTATATGAAAATCGAGCATGTCATACCATTTGCAGGAATTTGTTGTGTGCTGTGCTTCAGGCACACTGCTAGATGCTGAAACTTGCTTTTTTCTGTGGTACTCTGCATGTCTGCACCCTGGTGATGTCATTTAGGGTGCTATTTCATCTATGAAGAAGGCAGGGAGATTGTCATATTGCTGATGTCTGTACAGATTTTGTTTTCTTTCTCTGTAGCTATCGCAACAAACTGAAAGACAATCAACTCTTTGGTGGTTTTGTCATGTTCAATGCCAGTAGTACACAAAAATAGTTTAAACTGATCATTTTAGCCTGTACTGAAGTCGGGTAGAGTAGCATATTGCTGTTATATTTGCTGACTCCGTAACCTAAATTCCGACTCGGCTGTTTACTCCACATTAAAATGATCATTTTGCTAGGGCTACCATATCTATCCCTAGCAGGAATTAACACAGATAAGGCTCCTATTAAAATGTATTGTAAAGCAGACACTGAGCAGCAGCAAGGAAGTTTCCAACATTACAATACTAGTAGCAATACAACTTCGTAGAGCTCAGCCCAAAATGATGTCAGCAGCCTGGAGGGGAATGTTGACTTGGCATCCAGCAACCTTGGAGAAATAAACTACACCAAAAAGGCACTAAAAAAGTTTGTCAACTTTCATTACAAAACCTGGAACACACATAGGCCTGGATATTCAAAGGGGTTGCGCCCTGGGGTGATATTCAAAAGGGGAAAGTGCGCCGTGCAAATCCCGATGCGCCAGGGCGCATCAGTAATTTATGCGATGCAAGTGCAGGGGGCGTGGCCATGCATATTCTGCACATCCTGAAATTCACCCTGGGATGTGCGGTGCATATGCAGGCACACGCCCGCCTTGTGCTGCACTGGGGGCGCAAAGATCCGCCGAGGAGAAAAAAAAAAAATAGGAACAAGGCCTGGCCACCCACAGGTGAGCTGCCATATTGCAGGGCGCAACACAGCAGCTACCAGCTGTGGGTGGCCACCCGACCTCCTGAAACACAGGCCGGTGTCTGCCCCCCGCACCGATCGCGGGGTTTGTAAATGTAAAATATCCCTGGTGGTCCAGTGACCCCACCGCCGCCCGATCGTGGCTTATGAAAACCTATATGTTCCCTGGTGGTCCAGTGGACCCACCCCCAGCCCGATCACAGGCCTCATAAATTGAAATATACCTGATGGTCCAGCGGTACCCCTCCCACCCGCCCACTCAGACCTGCCACCCCGCCTCCCGGTCACGCGGCGGGCGGCAGCTCCCCGCCCCAAGCCACCTGCCGACTGATGGTACGATGCGGCTGACGCCAGTGTGTCCACAGTGTGGGCCAATGGGCATGCAGACCGTGCTTACTACATAAACCCGATATGTGAATGGAATCCATTCACATATCAGGATTGTGGTTAGCATTTGTTCGCACGCCTACTGGCCTTAATGCCAGGACCAATGGGGCGACAGCCGCACTGTACACTGTCAGACGACGGCGCAGGGTGGCTTGCCGCTAGGAGCTGCCACCTGCCGCTGGACTTGGGGTGGCGGGTTGGAGTTGGCAGGTGGGGAGGGGGTACCACCAGGTATATTTCAGTTTACGAGGCCCGCGATCAGGCTGGGGAGCAGGTCCACTGGACCACTAGGGAATGACTTAATGTGATTACACCCGCGATCAGGCGAGGGGGTAGGGTCCACTGGACCATTGTACGTCAACAAAGCCCGTGATCGGGCGTTTTGGGTGGTTGCCGCCGAGGGGCAGGGGGCGTCTGTCCCCAGCGGCTGCAGCCCGGCAGGGCACCAGGCGCATGTCACCAGGAATCTGCACGCCTGCATTGAAATGGGGGCATAATGACATGCAAATGACCCCATTTGCGCCATGGATGCATAATGGCCCCATTTGCATACCCACTTCTGAATATCGCGGTTCCTGTGCCTAGCGCAACCGCACATGCGCTGGCTCATCCCCCTGCTCCTCTCTAGGCACTTGCACTGGTGCAGTGCCACTGCGCAATGCGGGCGGCCACGGTGCTATATTCAGTGGTGCTGAGCCATGGCACAGCACTGTTGAATATCACCCTGACGACGCCCTGGCACATCCCAGTTGCGCAGCGCACAGGCTTGCGCACCTGCCTGGTGCAGTCTTAATATCTGGGCCATAGTTTTTATAACAGTGTTTACTGAGTGGTGCTGCCTATTTTAGTTTTGAAAACCATTATGCATGATCTTTATAGTACCAGTTTGGAAGCCAGGAAATTGCAGGCTCAAATCCCGCTAAAGTCAAATATTCGTTGTGTGTCTGTGAGTAAGTCTCTTAACCTCCCAGTGCTGCAGTCTACCCAGCAACAGAAATGGGTAGAAGCAGAACCTCACTGCAAATGAGACTTTGCATTTTAGCTGGACTGTTCTGGGTAAATAAGTTATAAAATAAATAAAAATATTCTCACTGCCAGCCCCATGAAAGAGAAAGAGGGACACACACACTATTAGTGGTTCGTAACCTTGCTTTAAAATGGGAGTTTAATGGTCCGTCCCACCGGCACAGTGGAAAGATTTACTGCTGTGGTGTGGGCGCCCTGGGTTTGGGAACAGACTCGGGACGCTCAAGGGCCGACCGGGGTGGAGGTGGATTGAGCGGCCATAGCACGCTGTCCAGCTCTGGGGAAGGGGGGGAGGTAGAGTGACTTTGGTCCGGTGCTCTTGGGTGACCACGGGAAGCATCGATACTGGAGCACTGGCTAGAGCCACCCTGGGGAGGACGTGCCGGACGCATGAAGTGGCTACGTTGCGGCGACCATCAGACATGCCCTCCACAATACAGCACTAAAGAAAACATCCTCCACCACATAAATGATGCCCCCAACTTGTGATTCCCCAGGGTCCCCGCCCATCCATTACCTGTCACCCCCGGAGTTAGCGCGGGCCGGGTCTCTGGCCGGGGACAATCCAGGGCAGTGAGGGGGAAGGATGCTGGGTCTCGCTTGCAGGTTGGGGCGGCTGAAGGGGATCTGTTGCCAGAAGAGTGAAAAAGCATACTAACTTACCAAAAAAAAAAGTTTAATGGACACAGTAGGATAGCAGAATACTACAATATCTTAAAAATACCCACATCCTTTCCCGCCATTGCTAACAGTTTGCAGTTTCTTGTATGTCAGTATATTAGCAAGCAAATGGACCAGAAAGATGGAATTGCTAGGCTCAGAAAAAGAAAGTTTGGGTAGAAGAGAATGGGTGCAAAGCAGAAGTAGTGAAGGAGTACTTGTGATCGGCCTTCACTAGGGATAGACATGGACTTGTGCCGCTAGGAGGAAGAGAGGAAATTGGGTGGGTGGGGGGGTTTGAACAGACAAGTTGATAGAGGGGGATAGGATGAGGAAAGGGTTGCTAGCATTAAGGGTGGATAAATCCCCAGCCTGGACAGTATACACCCAAGGGTGCTGAAGGAGCTGGCGGAGGAGCTTGCAGGCCCCTTAGCTAGCCTGTTCAACAGTTCACTGGAGTCTGTTTTGGTGCCACCAGGCTGGAGAATTGCACATGTAGTGACCTTCATTGTCAGTGTCAGTGGATCAGTAGGTAGTACACTCGTCTCTGAGGCCGGGAGATCAGAGGGCTGTGGGTTCAGTTCCTACATCTGCCACTTGGGTTAATATCCCAGTACTGACACTGTAGTGCAGCATGAGAGGGGTACTGCACTTCTGAGGTGCCGTCTTTCGGATGAGACGCTAAACCGAGGTCCCATCTGCCTGGATTGGTGGTAGTTCAGGTGGATGTTAATGATCCCATGGCACTTCTCGAAAAGAGTAGGGGAATTTCCCCAGTGTCCTGGCCAAATTTCCCTCATTCACTAAAAATACCACCAACAGCTTAATCTGGTTCAAGGTCAGTTGGCATTCATCTGTATCCCCCCTCCCCCAGGTCGTGCCTAAAAATAGGCAGGATTTCTGTAGTGCACTTACCTGGTCAACAAAAACTAAATAAATAAATAAGAATAAGTGTGATCGCAGGAACGATCCGGGGAACTACAGACTTGTCACGCTGACCTCAGTCTTGTGCAGGCTCATGGAGGCCATTTTCAAGGAAAGGGTAGTAGAGTATCTGGAAGAAAATGGCCCCCAGCATAAGTGCAACGCAGCTTTATGGGAGATCATGTCCAACAAATCTAACTTCTTCAGTTGGGTCACTAAAACAGTGGACAAAGACCAAGCGGTAGACATCCTTTATGTGGACTTAAGCAAGGCCTTTGATGCTGTACCTATGTCCCACAAGCGGTTGATCAGGAATTTGGCGGATCTGGAGGTTGGTGAAAAGTTAAATTGAAAATATCTCTGGTTGCTACCTGATGTGGTACTTGTGTATCTATATTATGACTACTGTGAGCTACCGATTACCAAGCTTGTACCACCAGTGAATGCCTGTAACACTGGTTGCTGTATTAATCTAAGCATTATGAACTGTACTGTTTTGTTCACTGTGATGTATTGCTCTCTTGACGAGGTGCCTTTGTAAATGAGTCTTTGACTCAAATGTCTGTAAACCGATGATCTAATAATAAAAATTTTTTTAAAAAAATAACCGGGTGGGTGGATAACTGGCTGAGGGGCAGGACCCACAGTGTGGTGGTAGGGGGTGAACTCTCAGGCACCAGGGAGGTTGCCACTGGGGTCTCGCAGGGTTCGATGCTCAGACTGGTACTTTTTAATGTCTTCATCGGTAAATATTGGGGATGGCATTAAGGGCAAAATGTGCTTATTCGAGAGGTGGTCTAAGATTTGGCAGCTTGGCTTCAGTGCAAATAAATGAATGCAGGGTTGTGCATATTGGAACCAAGAACCCGAGGACTAAGTACTGCCTGGGTGGGGTCCGGGTATCTGCATCTGAGGAGGAACAGGACCTGGGGGTGATGATCATTATTGACCTGAAGCACTCCATGCATTGTATGGAAGCAGCAGCAAAAGCAAATTAAATGTTGGGCTGCATTGCCAGTGGGATCAACAGTAGGGGGCAGGAGGTGATTCTGCCCTTGTCCATGTCATTGGTGAGGCCACTTCTGGAGTACAGCATACAGTACTGGTGTCCATACCTTAAAAAGGACATCAAACTGCTGGAGAAGGTCCAAAGGGGGCAGCTAAGATGATCCTGAGCCAGCAGGGAAGGGCTTATGAGGAGAGGTTGAAGACCCTAGCCATAAGAACTGGGGTTGTCTACAGGCCCCCAGACCAGAGGGAGGACATAGACACATTACTGTTAGAAGATATACAAAACATGACAGCTAAAGGGGAGGTTCTGATAATGGGAGACTTCAACATGCCAGATACAGATTGGTCAATACCAGCAGGAACATCTGCCAGAACTAGACTCATAGTGGATTCCCTGCAGGGAGGGCCTCAAACAACTGGTACAGCAACCCACAAGAGACAGGGCTATCCTAGATCTAGTACTGACTAACAAAGAAGGGATCACAGATCTCCAGGTAGAAGGTCACCTGGGAGCCAGTGACCATCACATGGTATGGTTCAATTCTACTACATCTAAATCATCCCATTCCAAGGCAAAATATGGGACTTCAGAGGAGCTGACTTTGATAAGATGGCCAACAGAGTTAAGCTAGCCCTGGCAAAAGAAACACAGGTGAGAGGTACAGGCAAAGTGGGCAAGCATTAAGGATACAATACTTGAAGCAACATCCCATTGTGTTAGACAGAAAAGGAAGTGCAAAAGAAGAAGGAAACCACTTTGGTTCTCAAATACAGTAGCAGAAAAGGTCAGAGCCAAAAGGCTGGCCTTCCGAAAATATAAGGAACACAGCGGATGAAGATAGGGGCATACCAAACTGCCCTAAGGGAAGCAGGTAAGGCGTAAGGCAGGCAAAGTCCCAAACTGAGGAAACACTAGCACAAACAGTAAAGAAGGTGACAAGACTTTCTATAGATACATTAGTGAAAGGAGAAAGTCCAGAGGGGTATTGCTGCTTAATGGAGAAAAGGGAGCATGTGGAGAGGAGGACCCTAAAGGCATCTATCCTAAATAGATACTTTGCTCAGTATTCACTGAAGAGAAGGTAGGGCAGGGCCCACAGCTCAGCATCATGGACACAGGGGAGGGAGGTGAGCACTACCCCTTCACAAAAGAAAGGGTCCTACAAGAGCTTGCTAAGCTCAGGGTGGATAAGGCAATGGGACCGATGGCATACATCCCAGGGTACTTAAGGAGCTAAAGGAGGAACTAGCAGAGCCATTAGCAGAATTGTTTAGTGAGTCTCTGAGCACAGGAGAGGTCCCAGAAGACTGGAGAAGGGCTCATGTGATCCCACTCCACAAGAGTGGTAGCAGGGAGGAGGCGGGGAACTACAGACCGGTCAGTCTTACCTCAGTAGTGGGCAAGATTATGGAAGCACTCCTTAAGGAAAGGATAGTGCAACACCTGGAATCCATAGGGGCACAGGATCCAAGACAGCATGGGTTTACAAAAGGAAGGTCCTGTCAAACTAATCTCATAGATTTCTTTGACTGGGTAACCAGAGTGGTGGACCAAGGGGAGCAGCAGTTGATGTCGCCTACCTTGACTTCAGCAAAGCTTTTGACACTGTTCACATAGAAGATTGATAAATAAGCTAGGTAGGCTCGGGTGGGTCAGAAGTTGGTCAACTGGTGGCAAACTGGTTGACTGGCAGAAAACAGAGAGTGGTGGTAAATGGTATACAGTCAGAAGAGATGCAAGTCACAAGTGGGTACCTCAGGGATCAGTCCTGGGGCCAGTCCTATTCAACATCTTCATTAGTGACCTAGCAGATGGACTAGAGGGTAAGGCTTGTCTGTTTGCAGATGACACCAAGATCTGCAACAGAGTAGATGATCCAGATGGGGTGGGCAGAATGAGAAGAGATCTGGATAAACTAGCAGAATGGTCAGAAGAGTGGCAACTGGGATTTAATGCAAAGAAGTGCAAAATCATGCACATAGGGAAGAGAAACCCTGAAGCCACTTATAGGCTGGGAGGGAGTTGCTAGCAGTCACAAAGGAAGAAAGAGACTTGGGCATCATCATCACTGATGACCTGAAATCATCCAAGCAGACCTCTAAAGCAGTAGGTAAGGCTAGGGGGTGTTAGGGTGTATTAGTAGGGGTATCACAAGTCGTAAGAGGAGGTAATAATCCTCTGTACAAGACATTGGTTAGGCCCCCATCTGGGTACTGGTAAGTATTGGAGGCCACACCTTCACAGGACATTAACAAATTGAGGCAGTCCAGAGAAGGCAACTAAAATGGTGCAGGGACTGCATCAGAAGACATATGAGGACAGATTAACGAGCTCAATATGTATACCCTTGAGCAAAGGAGGAGAGAGGTGATATGATCGAGACATTTAAACACCTTAAGGGCATAAACAAGGTGAAAGAGTCTAACATGTTTAAATATAAGAAAAATAGCAGGACAAGAGGACACAGCAGAGATTAGAGGGAGGCCGATTAAGGGGAATGAGGAAATTCTTTTTCACAGAAAGGGTGGTAGATGCATGGAATGGCTTACCACAAGAAGTAGTGGCTATGAATACAGTGCAGGGCTTCAAACAGGCATGGGATAGGCATAAGGGAGCAATACAAATGACTATGAATAGATAGGTCACTGACATCGCAAAGGCCGATGGCACATTTATAAGGTAGAAAAAGAAATGGGCAGACTGGATGGGCCTTGCGGTCCTTATCTGCCGTCAACTTCTATGTTTCTATGTTTCTATGACCCTGACCATGTACTGCTGGGGGCATGATTGAAATTTTTAGGTATTTGAAAGGAATAAATAGGATGGACATGGAGGGTCTCTTCAAGCTCAGTGGAAATTGAAGCAGGAGGGGACAGTCTCAAGATGGATGTAAGTAAGGTTTTGTTTATGTAGTTCCGTATCCCTGAGGCTCAGGATGCTGTACAGTGTACAGACAGTGGCAATAAGTTAAAATAAATACAAATTCAATAAAACATAAATAAGTTAAAAGCAACACATTCGATAGTAAGTGAAACAGCAGCGGGTAATTTGGAGTAAGTTGGAGGGACGATGTTCAGGAGAGAGGCTAGGAGGCACTTCTTCACGGAGAGGGGGGTGGTGGTGGTGGTGGGTAGGAAAGGGCTTCCTGTGGTGGTGGCTAAGAAAGGGCTTTCTGAGGAGGTAGTTTCACTGAAAATGGTAGGTAGCTTCAAGAGAGGCTGGGATAGAGTTATGGGGAAAATAAGGGTCATGAGGGGGTGTACGGAGGGAAAGGGCTGATTGGGGAGGGGGATAGAGTCATTGGCGGATGCTGAGGACCCTGCAATATAAGCAGACTTGATAGACCTAATGATGATGGTGTTCTGCTGTCTTCATCATATGTTCATATTCTTTTTTTTGTAGTTGCATTTTTTCCCTCTTTTGTCAGCTGCCTACCTCAGTTCTCTGCAACCATTTCCATTCCTGACTCCAACTGAGAACCAGAGGGAACAGTTTAAATGCTGCTTCCTGACATCCTAGCTGCTTCACCCTAGGGCCAGTGATTTTCTGTTTTTAATGGAAAACACCAGAAAAAAATTTAAATTTTTTTTTTTGTAAACTTCCCCTGCCTGGCTTGCACCATCCCTTGGATATACCATGGAATTTGTCTTTTTTTTTTAAAAAACAGCACCTGGGAGTCAGTATTTCATGAAAAAACTCTGTTTGCACCACTTTATCATGTGACTAACCCCACTTTGCACCAGCTTTATGTGCAGACCCCTCCATTTTCTGTATCACTCCATGTTGTCAATGGGGAGGTAATACATATAGGTTATGAACCCCCCCCCCCAGTGGTACAACCTAAAGTTGTGCTTATTACTGAGGGGTAGACGGTGCCAAGTGCAGCACAAAACATGCTGATTTGCCCTCTGTTTTAGGGGAAACACTGATTTTATCATTTTGCCACGGGGAACAGGCCGTCTTTGAAACCAGAAGATCAGGTTAGCTCAACAGGACTTCACCCCTACAGTAAGTTATCTCCATCCCCCCCTTCACATATCCAGCATGTAGTTAGAGAGCCCTGCAGGACACACATAGGGGATACGTGATGGTCGGGCATGTAATACACCGTGTATGAGAATGAGCGACAACTGACCTTGGGTAACCTTATGTAATGGTGCCACAAGTGTTGGTTCCCAAGGTCATTTGCCATGAGTTCACATACATTGTGTATTACATACCCGATCATCAAGTGTGCGATTTATACAGTAGGGCAGCACTGTTCAGGCTGGTGGCTTCTATGACGTGTACACTGTTGTGATAGCTGTGTGTGACGTGTACACGGAGTGTATAAATGTTTATTTTCACAGTGTACACATCTTGTTTCATTTATCACACAGTAGTAGTGGTACACGTTTTTTTTCTAATGACATATCACTTCACCCCTATTGTATAAATGGGCTTTCTGAATGTGTGGGTCGGGGATGTCCAGCTGCTATGCCTTTTGGCAGTTTGCCCTATTTTTTTCCCATCCACCTCCCCTGTGATTGGAACAGCCCAACACCTCAGCCTTTGGGGGAATGCAGGACATAACGCAATCTCCCACAATATCCAGTGCCTCTGCTGGACTACTGAAGGAGGCACTCATGCTGTGGGATGGCTGCAACCTCCCACCCACCCCGAATCTGAGAGCACTTCCTACTCTGGCCCAGGGTGGGAAGTTGAAATCGCAAAGCTAGAATTGTTCTCTGGCATTGTAGCCCCCTGGTGCCACTGAGCAGGGGTGGGGAATCAGAATCGCAACACGAGCATTGGCCTCCAGCATGATAGCCACTGACACCGCTGATCAAGGGTAGGGAGTTGAAATGACGTCAGCATAGGTCACCAACATGATAAACACATATAATAGCCACTGGCGCCACCAAACAGGGGTGAGGAGACAAAATTATAACATCAGCATTGGCCTCCAGCATGATAGCCACAGGTGCTACTGAGCAGGAGTGGGGAGTCAAAACTTCAGCACCAAGATTGGTCTCCAGCATGATAGCCACAGGGTTGGGGAGTCAAAACCACAGCACCAGCATTGGTCTTCAACATGATAGCCACTGGTGCCACCAAGTAGGGGTGGGAAATCAAAACTGCAACACCAACATTGGTCTCCTGCATGATAGCCATTGGTGCCACCGAACAGGGGTGGGGATTCAAATCCACAACACCAAGATTGGTGTCCAGCATGATAGCCACTGGTGTCACCAAGCAGGGGTAGGGAGTCAAAACCGCAGCACTAACATTGGTCTTCAGCATGATAGCCACTGGTGCCACCAAGCAGGGTTGGTGAGTTGAAATTACACCAGCATTGATCACCAACATGATAGCCACTAGCGCCACCAAGCAGGGTTGGGGAGTCAGATTAGCAACACCAGCATTGGTCTCCAGCATGCTAGCCACTGGTGCCACCAATAAAGGGTGGGGAGTTGAAATTACAACACCAGCATTGGTCACCAGCACGATAGCTACTTGCCCCTCCAAGCAGGGGTGGGGAGTCAGAATCACAACATCAGCATTGAACTCCAGCATGATAGCCACTGGTGCCGCTGGGTTGGAGTGGGGAGTTGGAATTGCTACACTAAAATTGGTCTTCAGCATGGTAGCCGCTGGTGCCACTGTGCCGAGTTGAGGGGAGGGATTGCAGTGCCAGCATTTTTGTCAAGTAGATTTGCCACTGGTGCCACAGGCTGTGGATGGGGGAGTTGAAATTTCAATGCCAGCAGAGGTCTCCAGCATTATCTGGTGCCATTGGGGAGGAGACTTTAAATCACAACACTAACATTTATTTCCAGCGTGCTAACCACTGGTGCCTCTGGGGTGGGGAGTAGAAACAGCAATGTTAACATTAGTCTCCAGCATGGTAGCCACTGACCCGGGAGGGGGGGGGAGTCAGAATCGCAATGCTGACATTAGTCTTCAGCATGATAGCCACTAGTGCCACCAGATTGGAGTGGGGTGTTGAAATCGCAATGCCAACATTGGTCTTCTGCATGGTAGCTACTGGTGCAGCTGGCCATGGTGTGGAGTTGAAATCGCAATGCTAGCCTTTTTTTTTTTTTTTTTTTTTTAGCACTGTAGCTACTGTGCAACTGGCCCTGGTTGGGGAGTCAAATTTGCAATGCCAGTATTGCTCTGCAGCATGGTAGCTACTAGTTAGTTGGTTAGTTACAACTTTATTTCTATACAGGATAAAACTTTAGGTCCGAAGGTCCTATTTACAAAGTTGTCCTGTGTACATTTAAAAGATACTAGAAGACATACAATCAATGAGATCATAAAAGAGCATAAGATATACACACATTACACAGACATTTTACAGTAACTGCATTTATTTATTTTTATTTATCTATTGAAATGTTTCACCAGGAGGGCACACTGAACAACAAGGTGCTTGTCTCACAGTGCGACCGGGTTGGGGGAGGGTTGTGAAGGATGAGCAGTTACTATAGTATGTGGATAGTTCAAACAATACAACATTGTAAAATTGTGCAACAGTTGGAACACAAGGTATTGTACAATAAACAGTAGTGAAACATTGGGTAAATTACAGTACATGTCCAAAATCATACAAAAGAACATATAAACGTACAAAACCGTAATAATGCGATAAAACCATTTATAGTGCATGAGTGTACCAGGAGCAGGCTTGAGGTAGTACACAAGTGCTGTAGGAGTAAAAAGGATGGGGTTAGGTTGTGCACACTGGTGACCCAGAAGGGCAGGTGGAAGGGGGTGGGGGTTAGAGGCAAGAACTGAATATGAGGAGAAGGGGTAGCCATTTCCTGATTTCCCCTTCAGGATGTTGAGAACCCTGCCGGGGGCATGGTAGGAAGGCAGAAACTGGGGATAGGTATTAGGTGGGTTAAAGCAGGAACAGCTGAGGGAAACGTAATTGTGTAGGGCAGAGGTAAGGGAGTAGTTGGAGGAGGAGTGTGGTATTTCAGTGGGGGGAGGGAATTCCAGATTTTAGGGAAACGATGGGCGAAACCAGTCTCACTGATAAGGGTGGAGCGGCAAGGGACCATCATGATGCAGGCGTCATTTGATCTGAGAGCGTGGGTGGAGGGAGGCGGAATGGAGAGAGAAGATGAGCGATGGAAGGGGAGCCCCCCAAACCAGAATTTGGAGGTCAGTTTGGCACAGTGAGAGATGTGTCTCTGAGATAGTGGAAGGAAGGTTAGAGAGTGATGGAGTTCACAGTGGTGGGAGTGGGAAGGGGAGTCGATATCAAAGCGGCAGAAAGAGTTAGAGAGTGTCCAACTTGGTCAGGGAAGATTTGGGAGCAGCACCATAGACTATGTCACAGTAGTCAAAGATGGGGAGTATCATCTTCTGGACAATTTTGCACTTCGCAGTCAGCAGGATGCAATTATGATTCCTGTACAGAGCACCAAGCTTGGGACGCAGTTTCTTCAGGATAGCATCGATATGCACAAAGAAGTTGAGGTGCTGGTCCAACCAAACTCCCAGATATTTAAACGAGTAGGTGTCCTCCAAGATGGTCCCATCAAGGGCATGGAAGGTGGGTAGGGCAGGGAGCCTGGAGTGTCTCTGCCTGGTGCCAGAGGTCATTGAGACTATCTTCTTGGCGTTTAGAAAAAGCTGGTGAGAAGCAAACCAGAGCTGAACTTGGTTGAAGTCATGCTGTAAGCTGTTTTGCACAGCAGCAGGGTTTTGGCCGGAACTGTACAAAGCAGTATCGTCAGCAGCATACATGTGGATAGAAGAGGATGAGTAGGCTGTGGGAAGATCATTAAGGAAAATGGAGAAGGGTAGGGGACCAAGCACTGAGCCCTGAGGGACACCAGTGTTCATGGGGAGTGGAGGGGAGATGGAGTCAAGGATTCTCACCGACTGGGTCCTGCCAGTGAGATAGGATTTAAACCAGTTGGTGGCTGTCGGAGCAAGGCCAGCTGAGGAGAGTGAATCAAGAAGCAGGGAATGGGAAACAGTGTTGAAAGCTTTGGCTAGGTCAACAGAGATGGACAACATTATTACCTTGATGGCCAAGTACAAACAATGAGATACAGAGTAGAACAACATATTTAGTAACAAGTACATTCTTGTGTAATACTCATATTCAATTGGGATTTAAAAGTTGATACTTTTGTCAGATTCCTTATTGTTGGTGCTATCTCATTCTAAATTTTGGCTGCATGATACTGAAAAATCATGCTGCCATACCCTGTATTGATTTAGGGATTTTAATATCCCTATGGACTACCTCCCTCATTTCGTAACGTTGTATCCCACAACCTTGCTGCATATTGAGGTTTCCTTTTATCAAGCCCCTATGGATTTTGAAGATAAATGTTAAATAGTGTTTCTTAAGTCGTACTTCTAAACTGTCCCACTTCAGGGTATTTTACATCTGGCAATGATGTGCCCTAAATGGACAGTTAAGAACAATTATAACATGGGTTCATAAAATACTATCTTCTGATTGGTCCAAACAGGTCACCTGACTGTGGATTAATGTCTGATAATGCCAGGACTTGCATTAGCACTAGTAAAGTGGGAGTCAGTTTGACCCTCTGCTTCAAATATTGATGGTCAGATCAGAACATTTTGGGGTCAGAAATTTCTGGAGTGGCTCTTCACAACATTAATCGATACTTTTTCTGCTAACAATAGCTGTGCAAACTTTTCAATATACAGGGTCGGAGCTGAAGCACTGCTTTTATTTTTGTGCTTCAAAAATCCTCAAAAATCTAATTTGGGGACTTCAGTAGGGGGTTAACGCAAGCCCTGATATACCCACAGTTGCATGGTCACATGGCTTTATTTCACTGTTTTTTTTTTTTTTTTTTAGGTAAAACTCAAACAAAACATTGCCCATTTTATAAGAGGATTAACTCACTCCAGGGTATGGGTTTACTGAGCATTAATCCACGCCTGGGTGGCCGAAATCACTTGGCTTCGCCTCGTGATTCCAGCACCCCCAGGCGTGGATTAATGCTTACTAAACCCATACCCTGTCATGGGTTAATCCCTCCATCTTGCCAGACGGTTATAGGATTTGTTAACTCTATCCAACTGTTTTGATTCTGCAAAACCATAAACTAAATTACCATGTTCTAAAACCGGAATTATTAACTGTTCTGCAATTTTTTTCCTCTTTTAATGGGACACTATTGATGAAGATTGCCGTGAAGCACCAGTTCTTGAATTAAAAATTGTTTTATTGTGTTATCTATTATGGGCACTAAACGGAAGCGAACTGTCTAAAATCGCCCCTAAATATTTACACTGGTTAGTTACTGTTAATAACCTGATTCGCTCTAGTTACAACCCCTGGGTTTTGACTGGGGCAACTACTGCTCTTCCTTTTCTTACGAAAGAACGTTACTTGTGTTTTCTTTTGATTCATAACAAACTTTGATTCAGTAAACCAGTCTTGTAAGATGTTGAAGTCTAACTGAAGTTTTTTCAGCAGCTTATCTTTTGTTTTTTCTGTAGCTAGCAAAACAGTGTCATCTGCGTAAAGCCTTATTTGTGAATTTAAAATATATTCTGGTAAATCATTTACATAAATCAAGAACAGCAGTAGCCCCAGTATTGACCCTTGAGGCACACCTCTTTTCAAGTGACCCAAGTCTGACAAATAATTATCAACTTCTACCTGTTGTTTTCGGTCCCAGAAATATGATTTGAACCATTCTAAGGTCCTTGGTGCCATTCCAGTTTTTTCCATTCTCCCAGTGAGAGTATGGTGATCCACCAAATCAAAGGCCTTGGACAGGGCGATGAACACCACACCCACGGACTCCCCTGCATTCAAGGCTTTTGCTACCATATCCACAAAGTCCACGAGTACGGTGCCCGTTGAATACCCTGTCCAAAAGCCATTTTGGAATTTGAATAACTTAGAATACTTTTCCAAGTATTCATAAAGTTGGTTATACACCGTCCTCTCCATTAACTTTGAGAAAATGGGAAGAATTGCAAAAGGGCAATAATTTGATGGATCATCAGATTTACCTCCTTTCAAAATTGGAAATATTTTTACGATCTTCCATAAGTCAGGAAATGAGTTCTCTATTAAACTTTGATTAAACAGACTAGTCAACACTGCTGTTATTTCTATTGTGTCTTTTAAGAACTTTATTTCTTATTATGTTGAGACCATAGGATCTTTTAGGCTTCAATTTTTTTTTTTTTAATATATTTTTATTAGTATTTCCAAGAAAAAAAAAAACAGAACATAGATACATGAGTCCTGATGCACATTCTGGTTAGGTCTGTAGTAACAGGATAATGTACAAAGAATTTATCAGTACATGAAAGTTGCCATATGGCATTTGAATAGTCCTTAGGCGTCTTGTGGGTTGTAGATTCCTGTTACTTAGTAGAATTATTAATACAGCAAACAGGAAAAAAAAAAAAAAAGAAAACGAAAGACAAGAAGCTAAGATTTTAAAACCAAAAAATCAGATAAACTGTGCAATCTGTTTCCCTATACCAGGGATCTTATTCATTATATAGATTCCTATATCTGTCTGCCATAAATAACCAATTCCAAGAAACAACTTGTGTTGTGTGCTTTTCTTATTGTAAACTATTTGTACTTAATTCATATTCACAGACCCTCACCAAATATTACAGCTTCTGTTGGCGAGAAGGATGCTAAGAGCTGTGCCCAAGTTTTACTAAACTGCTCTTCCCTTCCCTTTAGAGCAAAAGTGAGCCTTTCCATGGCCACTGTTGTCAGTATCAGATTCCTCCACATGTGAGTGGTGGGACTCACACATGACACCCAAGTGTTTAATAGAATTTGCCTGGCTAAAATCAGCAACACTCGTATCCATCTTGTGTATGGGGTCCACTCCTCTGCACCGACCCTCTCCATCCCTGTCAGCAAGGACATCAGAGTTACCCCAATCTGTATTCCCCCAATGTTTTTAATTTCTTTGCTCACTTGCCCCCAGTAAGTCTTAAGTATGTTGTATTCCCAAAAGCAGTGGAGGTATGTACCTCTTTCAGTGAGGCATCTACCACAATTGGGAGAGATCTCCGGGTGGAATTTGTGTACCATCTCAGGGGGATAGAATTTGCAGTGCAGAAACTTAAATTGCGCCTCCTTAAGTCTATTGTAGATTAGGAGGCACATATGTGATGAAATTAGCTGTTCCCAAGTCTCATCCAAGATATGGATTTCCAGCTCGGACTCCCACCTTGATCTGAGTCTGTTTATTTCACTCCAGAAATTGCCCCTGTTCAGTCTGGCCACCCTTCCTATCAACCCCCTCTCTTTTCTTTTGGTGCCCATTATTTCTTTCTCCACTTGCATTATGTAACTACCTCATGTCTCTTCATCCACAACTTTCACACCATAGTGCCTGACCTGCATATACTGGCATAAATGAGAGTTTGGAAGGTATAAACTCCACTTAACCACATCAAATGGGTATACTCCCTCTCCATCCCAGAGATCCCCAGTACAACTTATCCCCCTGAGTTCCCATTCAGCCAATCTGGGTTCCTCCAGACCGGGTAAGAACCTGGGATTTTTTGCAATAGGGACCAGCAACATGGTATCCTCTAGGGCCTCTCCTCTCCTTTTAATGCATCTCCAGGCCTCCAGGGCTGCAGTGATCAATGGGTTAGGACAATGTGGGTGGGCATAGGCCCTAACCCTATCGGGTGCGAAATACGCTGTTAGGCGGTATGAGCAATCTTCTTGTTCTAGGGCCAGCCAGGCAGTGGCCTCGCCTTTATTTTCCCAAGTATGGATATAACGAAACTGTACCGCTAGATAATATCCTTTTCGGTCAGGGAAGTCCAACCCTCCCTTCAGTTTGGTAGTTTTAAGCTTAGAAAATGCCATCCTCACCTTTTTTCCAATCCAAAGGAAATTACTAAACCCTTTTTCCAATAATTTGATATATTTGGAGATTAAAGCAAAGGGCACCATCTGCATCATGTATAGGATTCTTGGTAGGATATTCATTTTTATGAGATTAATTCTTCCCAGCCATGAAATAGGGAGGCCCATCCATCTACTCAGGTCAGCTAGGATGTTCTCGATCAGTGGGGTGTAGGTCAGCTTGTAAAGCGACTGTAGAGTCTTGCCTACCTTGACTCCCAAGTAAGTAATGTATTGTTCCACTTGACGTAGGCCCCAAGTGTTTTCCCACCTTATGCCCTTTCCTTTGTTCAAAAAAAGGATCTTTGACTTGTGCAGGTTTAGTTTGTACCCAGAAAAGTTTGCAAATATGCATACTGTACTCGGTGCTGGGACAGATTTCTCCACATTCGTTAAATACAGCAGGAGATATGCGTACAGAGTAATCCTGTGTTGTTGGCCCCCCCTTACACCATTATTCCACTAATGTCTTGGTTTTCTGTAGTCCTGCAAGCTAGTGGCTCTATTGCCATTGCAAATAATAAGGGGGCGAGGGGGCATCTCTGCCTCATGCCTCTGTACAGATTAAACTCCTCAGTAGGTATGCCATTAATACCCTTGCCTGTGGCTTATGGTAAAGCATTCTTACCAAGCTAATGAACTCATCCCCCACCCCAAACCCCCGAAGGACCTCAAAGAAGAAAGGCCATTCTGTTCTGTCGAATGCCTTTTCTGCATCCATAGAGATCTCACATGCCTGGACCAGGTGTTTCATTCCCCACCAAACTACATTTAATAGCCTTCTCATATTGTAATAAGAATGAAACCAGTTTGGTCCTGGTGTATAATCTGTGGGAGATATTTTTCAAGCCTCATGGCAAGTACCTTAGCAATTGTTTTGCAATCTTAGTTGAGGAGAGATATAGGCCTATATGAAGAGCAAGCTATGCTATCTTTGCCCGGCTTCAAAAGCAAGCAAATGTTAGCCATTGTGCACGAGACCGGTTGCCCCCCTCCTCTCTTGCCTCCTCAGTAAGGTTGCATAGGGGTTCTGCCAGCAAATTCTTCATGTGTTTATAATATTCAGTGCCATATCTATCTGGTCCCCCTGCTTTTCCTGGTTTTAGGCTTGCTACTGCTCTTTTGACTTCTGCTGTTGAGACAGGTGCTCCTAGGATCGCAGCCTGAGCCTCATCAAGGGAAGGGAGTTGTATTCCATCTAAAAACTGCTTCATCTCATCCTCAGCTCCCCTACATGCCCCCTTATACAGCTCAGCATAGAAGTCTATAAATATCCTCCCAATTTCTGTCTCTGAGTTTAGTTTGCCAGCCTTATTCTTAATCGTGACAATTTTCCCTGTGACCTGTCCTCCCTTCATCAGTTTAACCAGCAATGGTCCAGGTTTATTCCCCCAGTCATATATCTTTTGCCTGGCAAAGAAGATTCTTTTCTTCGCCTCCCGTCAGTGCATCAGTCAGAATCTCCCTTGCTGATACTAGATGGTGTCTGTCCTCCTCCTTACCCTCCTGCAGTACCTTTGCTTCTAAACTTTTGATGGTCTGCTCCAGGGTGCTAATCCTTGTCCTTCGTTCTTCTTTAACTTTAATACTGTAACTTGTTATGGCCTCTCTCATAAAGGCCTTCCCAGCTTCCCAAATCATTCCCTTGGAAGTACCCGAATCTTTATTGGTGCTCCAGTATTCCTCCCACTGTGACTTTAGGTAGGTTTGGAATTCTTCCTGCCATAGGAGATAAGTGGGAATCTCCACGACCCAGGGCCTCTCATCCCCCACCCTAAGATTTAGCTGGACCATTGCATGATCGGAGATCAAAATTAGGCTGTGGGAGACTGTGCTCACATGGGCATATAAGTGCTTAGTGATAGACATAATTAAGCCTGGACCAGGAATCCTGTGGCAGAGAATGTAGTTCTGGGTTTTTTTGCGTCCTTCGCCTGAGCAATCCAGGAACTTATCCATTACACAATTGAAGTCCCCCATTATTAGCTCCGGAAATTGCTCCCTGATGAGTATATCCAATAAATTTTGGAAAAACATGGGGTCATACACGGTGGGTGCATACTCACTTGCCACAGTAATCTCCCGTCCCCTTAACTTGCACACTACGAATATGTATCTCCCTTCTTTATTACCCCGGACAACTCTGGTAACTTCCATCGGGAAATTTCTGTTCAAAAGGACTGCCTCTCCCTGTTTTATGTGATGAGTAGGATGCTGCAAAGCAGGATCCCACCCACCTACTAGTTTACCATGTTCTTTAGGGGTTAAGTGGGTCTCTTGCAACATAGCTACTTGTACCTTCCTTCTCTTTAGGGTCGAAAGTATCTTGGACCTTTTAATAGATGTATTGAAACCCTTAATGTTCCAGGAGATAAACACGTCCTCAATAGTTTTACTAGCCGTGAGTACTGGTTGGACCTTCTGAGTTAACAAACTTATTGTACTGTCCCACGATTTGTGGGTTATACGCACACATCTTGTACAAGGCAGACTTCAGATACAAATTGTAACAACGAACATTAACACACAACAACCAATGTAACCTTAAACGTAGGTTCGAACTTATATACAGATCCTCCCTCAGCCCACCCACTTCCCCCAACCCAAATATCCCATACTTTCGCATCTTTGCTTGTTTTTCCCTTTTTTAACCCTCTCTATGTGGAACCAGTAGCCTATGTGACTAGTCTATTCTCGATCCCAGATACTCTCCCACTCTTCCCTCTGCCCCGCCCCTTTTTATCACACATACCTTCAACAGAGTTTCATGATATACATAGGGAACTGAACACATTTTTTTTTCCCCCCATCTACCCCCCCCCCGTGACATAACCTACCAAGGCAGGTCGTCTCCCCATTAGGAAGGGCACTTATTATAAGAAGGAGGGGCATAAGCACCCTATCACTGGCATACAGTACAGTCTCCTTTAGTGTTCTTTTCTAAGGGAAGATCCTCTCTCCCCCCTGCACTGCCATTTCCTGCTCCAGCAGGGATCCACCCACTCGGCCCTGTCTGCCCTCCTCATATGGAGGGAAGAATGCAGTTGTGCACCCTTCGCGTGTCTCAAAGTAACCCTGCCTCTAAGTGGTGACTCGTCCCGAACTTCCATTCAGTTTGGCATTGAGAGAAGTAATATGTCATCTGTCTCAAACGAAAGTCAGCACAACATGTTCGAGAAGTGTAGATACTTAAATTGGGCCACACATGGCCACACAATTTCTCAGCCGACAAGGCGGCTGATTGCGATTCAGGCATCGGGGGGGGGGGGAGATAAGAGGAGCAAACCAGCAGTATCAGGCAAGTGCCAGAATAACAAAACAACATAACAGCAGATCATACATGTCACTTAATTGCATTCTTCTTATCCCATTTAGTGATGAAATCCTTCAATTTGTCAGGCTCCCAAAAAGAGTAGGTAACACCTTCGGATCGCACCCGGAGTGTCGCAGGGTAGGCCATGAAAAATTCAATGCCGTGCTACCTTAACATGTTCATTGATGTGTTGAACATCTGTCTCTTTTTCTGGACACGTTGGGAAAGATCTTGGTGAAGTGAGAGCTTCACCCCTTCAAAGATTAATTATTTTTTCACCTTATATGTGGCCATCACGTCTTGCCTATACCGGAAATGATGTAGTCGAAAGATGATCTGCCATGGTGGCTGCCCTTCCAGAGGACACGGGGCCAGGGCCCTGTGGGCCCGCTCGATCTTCAGGCGACCATGCTTAAGAGACATGCCCAGCAATTTGGAGAGGGTAACAGCTCAGAATTTGATCACATTTCCTCCTTCTTTGTCCTCTGGCAGCCCATGGATCCTCAGATTACTCTGTTATAATTTTCCTGGTAGTCTACTACTTCTCGAAGCTCCTCAGATTCCTTCTCTAAAGTTACCATTTTGTCAGGAATTTGCTGCAAATTATCCTCCAGATCTGAAACACGTTGCTGTACCTCAGAAATGTGTTTTGTCTGATTACTCAACTCCGAGGTAAGTGAAGCAGGGAGTGAGGGGCATTACTAGTGGAGAGATTGAGCATGGTGTGGCAGGGGAAGGGATAATACTTGGAGAAGGAGGAGGAGGAGGGGGAGAGTCTCAATTGGGAGGGGCAGGGGGAAGACACTGGGGCACATAGTAAAAAAAGTCTTGAGTAGCCCCCAAAATGAGAACATGGGTGGGGGAGATATGTACTGGTGTTGGGGGACTCCATACTCAAGGGGATCAGATGGGGCAGCAAGGGGGAGAGGCACAGTCAGATATGGGTGGAGTCCATATCAGGATTAAAGGCAGACAAGACAAGGCAGGGCAGGCAATCCTAAGGTGCGGAAGGAGGGGTAGGAGGAAACCACATATTGTGGTACATGTGGGGACAAATGACCTAGCGGGGGAAATGGTGGAAGTAACAAGGGAGAGGATTGAGGAAGTGGGAAGGTTGTGCGAGGAGACTGGGGGAGTCTGTGGCCTTTTCTGAAGTGCTCCCAGTACCCTGCGCAAGCACAGTGAGAAATGAGAGGATTAGGGAGTTGAACACATGGTTGGTAGAATGGTGTCAAACTAAGGGGTATGGGGTTGTGGGCAGCTGGGGCAGTACCTGGGATAATAACAATCCGTTTGCAAGGGATAGGCTACACCTGAGTGGGAAGGGGAATGAGGTATTAAAGCAAAGGCTGGGGAGGTATATTGCGAAAAGGGTGGATTTAAACTAGTTGGGGTGGCAAGTGGACAGCGGGCAGGCAGGGATCCGATAGGAGTGGAGTCACAGCCTACCCCAGGCTAGCTGGGAAGGACCCGGGGTGGCCAAAAAAGGAGGGAGTAGAAGGGAGGAGATGAGGCCAGTGAATGGAAGGGGGCAGGATGGAGGGTGGTCTCATTGAATGCAAGAAGCCTAGAAAACAAATCTGCTGAGCTACAGGCACTCTTAGCAGTGTGGAAGGTGGATAGTGCAGCTGTCACAGAAACATGGGCAACTGAGTGCCAGGATATAAATTTATACAGGAAGGACCATAAGGAGGGGTGGGGTGGCAGTCTGTGTGAGGGATGGGATCAAATGCACAAGGGACAAGGAAGAAGAAAGGAGAACAGAGGCAATCTGGCTGCAGCTCCTAGACTCAAGGGGTAGGAAATTGAGGTTTGGGGTAGTATACAGGCTGCCGTCCCAGTCTGAGGAGCTTGACAGGGAATTAGTGGAACAAATCAAAAAGGTATGTAGAAAAGGGAAGGTGGTCATCGTGGGGGATTTCATCTTGCCAGGGGTTGACTGGAGCATTCTGGTCACCTCCAGTGCTAGGAAGCAAGTGCTCCTGGACGTGATCCAGAAGGGTCTCCTGACACAGTTGGTTACTGTACCTACTAGGCTAAAGAACTCTTTAGATCTGGTATTGTCGAATGGGGAGGCAGTAAGGGAAATAAAGGTAGAGGACCCACTAGCTGACAGCGATCACCAAACGGTGTGGTTTAATATCACGATGTGCGGGGAGCCAGAGAAATCAGTTTCTCGGGTGGCAAACTTCAGGGGGTGGACTTTGAGAGGATGCAGGAAGTACTGAAAGGGAAACTGGAGGGCATAAGGCAGGAGATGGACGTGGAGCAGAAATGGATATTATTAAATGGGGGATTACAGGGGCAACAGAAGCCTGCACCAAGGCACAGAGTAAGAGGAGCAGAGCAAGAAAATCATGCTGGTTGAACAGCGAGGTTGTGGAGGTGGTGAGTGCAAAACGAGTGGCGCACCAGAGATATAGGAGCACGGGAAAGGAAGTGACAGGGAGGAATATGCAAGATGGTTCAGGGGTGACCAGAAAAGTGAGAGAAGCCTAGGGCCGGAGGAGCTGAGATTAGCACAGGGAATTAAAGGGGGTGGAGAGACTTTTTCAGATACATCAGGGAGAAAAGGAAGTGCAAGAAGGCAATAGTGAGGATAAAAAGGGGTGGAGAGTGGACGGAAAAGAGGGAGGAGCAGGCAGAAGCACTGAATGAATACTTTTGCTCAGTGTTCACGGAAGAAAAGGGGGGGGGCCACTACCAGCATGGATGGGGACCGGGGGAGAGGAGGCGACAGATGGGAAAATTGAGGCAAGTAGAGTCCTAGAAGGACTGAGGGCACTGAAGGTAGACAAGGCACCAGGGCCGGATGGTATCCACCCCAGAGTGCTGAGGGAGATGGCGGAGGTGTTGGCGGAGCCGCTGGCGGATCTGTACAGCACCTCATTAGAGTCGGGATGTGTGCCACTGGACTGGAGGATGGCACATGTAGTACCATTACACAAGAGCGGGCCAAGGGATGAACTGGGTAATTATCATCTGGTAAGTCTCACCTCCATAGTGTGCAAACTAATGGAAACAATACTAAAGAAAAGACTGGTGTCGTACTTGGAGGATAATGGCCTCCAGGATGTGAGGCAGCATGGGTTTGTTTCAGGGAAGTCTTGTCAGACCAACTTGATACAGTATTATGACTGGATGACAGGTGAGCTGGATAAGGGTCATACGGTGGATGTTCTTTACTTGGACTTCAGCAAGGCCTTCGATTTGGTGCCTCGTGGCCGTCTTGGGGGAAAGCTAACTGGTGTAGGGGTAGGGGCAAAAGTGATGAACTGGATTACAGGTTGGCTGAGTGAGAGACTGCAGCAGGTGGTGGTGGTGAGAGGGGAGCTCTCAGCTCCAAGGCCGGTGACGAGTGGGGTGCCACAGAGCTCTGTACTGGGGCCAGTATTATTTGGGCTCTTCATATCAGACATTGCACACGGGATGGTGAGCAAGATAAGTCTATTTGCTGATGACACCAAAATCGGAGCAGTGGTGGATGGAGGGGAGGGATGGAAACAGCTGCCAGGGGGACCTAAGCAAGCTAGAGGAGTGGTCAGAGAGGTGGCAGCTGGGGTTCAATGCAAAGAAGTGTAAGGTCATGCACTTTGGGGCGAAGAACCCAAGGAGAGAGTACTGGCTTGGGGGGAGGTAAGTTGGGGATCACTGAGGAGGAGAAGGACCTAGCTGTAATAACAGGGACCATGAACAACACTGCCCAGTGCAGGAGAGCGGCTGCAAAAGTGAACAAAATGCTGTGGTGCATAGTGAGGGGGTTTTCATCCTGGTGAAGAGAGGTGATCTTGCCCCGCTACAGGTCGCTGGTAAGGCCGCACTTAGAGTATTGTGTGCAGTTTTGGAGGCTATACCTAAAGCGTGATATCAGGCTACTGGAAGGGGTGCAGAGGAGGGCAACAAAAGATGATATGTGGAATGGGGGGGAGAGACTATAAGAGCAGGCTGGGAGACCTTAATATGTACACTCTGGAGGATAGAAGGAACAGGGGGGACATGATAGAGACATTCAAGTATTTGAAGGGACTCTAAGGATGGGGCAGAAGGAGTCTTTAAGCTAAGGAAGGGGAGGGACACCGGGGGCATGGGCTAAGAATAGAGGAGGGAAAATTTAGGAGGAAAATGAGGAGGCACTATTTCACAGAGAGGGTGGTAGCAAAATGGAACGCACTACAGAATGGGTTGTATCATGTAAATCTGGACGGCTACAAAAGGGCATGGGACAGGGAACAAGGGAGAGGTGAGGGTGGGGAAAGTCGGGGGTGGCAGTGCGATGACAGAGGGAAGGGGGTGGGGCATTTGCAAACTAGGGGTGCTAGCTGCACACTCGAGTAGACTTAAATAGACCGGATGGTCTGTTTCTGCTGACACATTCATATGTTCGTATAAGCAGTTTTGGATTCAAACGTGTCCAAATGCGGGCTCAGTCCTTGAAGAACTTGCTCTGTTACGGCCTGTCTCAGGACCACTATCTCCACAGCTGACAGTGAGATGGGTCCTGGCCTGCCGGTGTACAGTGTGTCGTTCAGGCCCATCTTTTTTGCTTGCTTATTCAGAGGCGTTTCTAGTCTGTTTACCTGCAAGCAGATACCCATCCATGATTCGGGAGGTATTCCACCGTACATAAATTTATTTGTACTGTTCGAAACCCTATTTTTAATTCTTTTAGAGCGGAGAAATCGTCCGTTCTAGTCAGTGCTCATTAACGTCCCCCACGGCTTCAACTTTTTAATTGCATCCTTTATCTCCTTCTCCCTCACGGTCCTAAACTAGAACGGGGAATTTGATTCTTCACCCCCTGTACTATTTTTCCTAAATTGATTCATTGTACTGGCAGGTATTACGATATCAGGCAGAGTGATTAAGTAATGGTTCACAGTTTGAGCCACTGCTTTAGAATCCATAAATTCCCCTTTACCATTAGTCACTGTAATCTCCTGCCTTGCTCTGAATGGATTTTCTAGCTTTTTTATAATATCCCAATACTGTTTGGCGTGTGTGGCATTCTTGACTTTATTATTGTATAAATTTTGCCTTGCATGTTTTATTAGCTTTGTATAGTTATTCCTATACTTCTTATATTTATCCCAGTCTGCCCCATTTTTAGTTTTATGTGCTTTTTTTCCAGGCTCAATCCCCAATACGTTTCTGTTTCCTCAATGGTGCATTTACCCAGGGTAAATGTTTTTTTTTTGTAATTTTCAGGTTTTATAAGGTGCATGTCAATACAAATGTTTAAAAAAGTAACAGAAAACTCTCTAATCCCCAGAGTTATGTCTGAGATAATTTATAATCTATGCCATTTTGTCAGACTTAAGTCCTTTTTAAAAATTGTCTGGAAAATAATTGGTATAATCTCTCCTACTGTGTATTTTCCCCTCTACCCTACAATAGAGGGGAAAATAAGTACTAGGAGCCTATTTGAGAAGTTAAAACCACAACACCAGTATTTCTTTACGGCGTGTTAGTCCCTAGTGCCAAAAAAACTGGAGAAGGGAGTCAAAATCCAACACCAGTTTAGGTCTCCAGCATGGTAGCCACTGGCCTCTCCAACCTAGGGTGGGAGTCCAAATCGCAATTCCTACATAGGTCTCCAGCATGGTAGCCACTGGCACCACAGGCTGGTTTGGGCACCAAAATTGCAATGCTGACTTTGGTCTTCAGCATGCCAGCAACTAGCAACACCAGCTCAAGGTGGGGAGTCAGAATCACAGTGTCAACATTGTTCTGTAACATGGTAGCCACTGGTGCCATTAACCCAGGGTGGGAAGTCCAAATCACACCACCATTATTGCTTTTCAGCATGGTAATCAGCTGACACCATCAACCCAGGGTGGGAAGTTGAAATCCCAACTGAAGGATAGGTCTACAGTATGGTACCCACTTGCGCCCTAAAGCACAGCACCAGCATAAGTCTCTAGCATGGTAGCCAGTGGAGCCACAGGCTCAGGTGAGTAGTCAAAATTTCAGCACCAACATTAGTATCCAACATGGTAGCCACTGATGCTGCTGAAACAAGGCGGAGAGTCAAAATTGCAATGCCAGCATTGGTCTTCAATATGGTAGCTACTGGTGCCGCTGGGGTGGGGAGTCCAAATCGCAACACCAGTATTACTGTCCAGCATGGTAGACATTGGCCTTTTCGGGCCAGGGTAGGGAATCAAAATCAGCGACCTCGGCACAGGCCTTTTTTGTGGCAGCCACTGATGCTACCAGGCTTGGGTGGCGAGTCACAATCACTAGCCAGCACATGTCTCCTGTATAGTAGCAACTGGTGCAGATAGGCTGTGATGGAGAGTTGAAATCCTAACGCTGGTATTGTTCTCCCATATGGTAGCCACTGGTGGCACCGGTCAAGTCAAAATCGCAGTGCCAACATAATTCTCATCAAGGTAACCGCTGGATCAAGGTGATTTAATAATTGTTCTTTTTTGCTTTGCTGCTTTGAACACACAGAAGCAGTAGTGTAGGCTAGTGGTTAGAGTGCAGCACTGTGAACCAGTAGACCTGGGTTTGATTCCCACCCCAGCCAATTATTTAGTGCGGGGACCTTAAGCAAGTCAGTTAACCTCCCTGTACTTCAGTCTGTATTACTGTAAGATGGGTAGATGGGAACTCACTGAAAAAATGAACAAGTTATAAAAATGACAAACTTGTTGCATCTCTCTGACTTTTTGAGGTTCCAAAGTTGTGTATTGCTTGCTTTGGGGGTTTCCATCCATTGCTTTACAGAATGATTGTCTATTGAAGGGAAACTGTTATTAATTTTATTGTGTGTGTGTGTGTGTATATGTATATATGTATATGTATATATGTGTGTGTATATGTGTGTGTGTGTATATATATATATATATATATATATATATATATATGTATATATATAATATGTATATATATATATAATATATATAATATATATAGATAGAGATAAATATATATACACACACACACACACATATAAACAAACCAAAAAGGTTATATTAACTGCACACTGAAAATAGAAAATAGAGTTAAAAATCTTTGTTTCAGCCTTAGGTTTTGTTCAGGAAATATGTAAAAGAGAGAAAAACAAAGATAGTGTAATAATATATAAATAGCATTTAATTTTTGTGCATCTTGTGAGTGTCAGTGGCTCCATAGCTACGTACACTCAACATTGGTGCCCGAAGATCGGAAGATCATGGGTTCTAACCCTAGACCTAGTCCTTGGAGTAAGGGTTTAACTGTCACTGCAGTATGAGGGGGTGCTGCACTGTTGTGGTGCTGTTCTTTGGATGAGTCATTAAACTGAGGTCCTTTCTATCTATCGCTAGTCACTGTCCACGTGGAAGTTTAAGATCCCATGGCACCTATCGAAGAAGAGCAAAGGAGTTTCCTTGGTGCCATGGCCAGCTTTCCCCCATCAATTAAAAACAGGTCCATATAGCCCTCCCCGCGCCGGATGCACCTGGGAATACGCTATCACAGCTTAATGTGCTTTTCCTGGTTAAACATTACAGATAAGTAAACCTTAAATAAGATGTCAAGGAAGTTGACTGCTTCTCTTTTCAGTAGTCTATTTTATCTACCATACTGGAGACCAGTACTGGTGTTGCGATTTGGACTTCCAACCCCGGACCGGTGGCAACAGTAGCTACCATACTGAAGACCCATGCTGGCGTTGCGATTTTGACTTGGTCTGTGTTCATGTGAGTGGTTCAGTCAAAAGTTCCCTGTGTGTTTGGGGGAGGTTTTCTGTGTGGCTTCACATTGGCATTGAAGTCCCCTCAGACAAGCATGGACAAGACAGTGCAGTATAGCCGTGGGAGCATGGAGCTGTAAAATGAATCTAGAGCTGCCGAAAGGTATGATGCCTTTTATTGGACCAACATATGTCTTGTACAAAGACAGTATAGTACACAAGCTTTCTGTTTTCCAAGGACCAATACAGCTAAAATCTTTCTCTCTCTCCTAAGCTGGTCTCCGGGCTTCCTTACTCATGGGCTATACCTCCTGATGCTGGTAGGAAGGCAGGAATCTGACCTCTGTGGCAGGGGACATCCAGCCTTCCACTTCCTGTCTCCCTCAGTTTACTTCCTCCTGCCTTCAGACGGGCAGGTACTCTGCAAGCAGAGCTGTGTCACCACATGGCAGAGCTGAAGACAGCAGACTGTAAGTCGATCAATTCCATTAAGTATTTGGATTCAGTGGAACAGTAGCTTTGTTTCAGCGCTCTTTTATGGGTTCCAGTCTCAGCCTTGCAAGCTGCACAGACTGGCCGCATTTCGCCGCGGTGTTTTTCCCCGCTTTTTCGGACTCAACCCTGCAGTGCACTAGGACAGGAATCCAGGGGCAGAAACCTCTCTGAGTGCCATTTTCGTTGATTAGAGGAATAAAAACCTCACCGGAGTGCTTAACTAGGACATATCCCCTCGCCGATAACAGCCCCGAGTGTTTTCCATCGACGGCTGGCGCCTCGGTCTCCTTAGATGCTCGATGACTGTGAACCTGCTCTGCGAAATCAGCCACTCATCGACATAGAAGCATAGACTTTGACGGCAGATGAGGACCACTTGGCCCACCTAGTCTGCCCATTTCCCTACCTAGAGGGATAAGCTGCAGATCATATTTAACCAACAGCCTATTTCTTCCTACCCCTCACAAAAATTGCCTTATGTCTGTCCTATGCATTCTTGAATTCTCCCACAGTTTTAGACCCCACAACCTCCTCAGGAAGGCTGTTCCATGCATCCACCACCCTCTTTGTGAAAAAATACTTCCCCACAGTGCCCCTTGGCCGTCCCCCCTCTATCTTCAGATTGTGTCCCCTTGTTCTTGCACATCTTTTTCTCTGAAAGATGCTACCCTCTTGGACTTTGTTGATTCCACTGAGGTACTTTAGCATTTCTATCATGTCCCCCCTCTCCCTCCTTTCCTTAAGGGTATACATATTAAGCTCCTTTAGTCTCTCCTCGTATGGCTTCTCTTGCAGACCCTGCACCATTTTAGTTGCCCTTCTCTGAACTGACTCCATCCTATGTCCTTACGGAGATGGGGTCTCCAGAACTGGACGTAGTACTCCTGATGGGGTCTCACCAACTGTCTGTACAGGGGGATAACAACTTCCTGTTTTCTGCTGGTGATGCCTCTCCCTATACATCCCAGTATCCCACCAGCCCTCCCTACCACCTTCTTACATTGCTTGCCAACCGTAAGGTCATCTGATATGATTACTCCAGGTCCTTTTCCTTTTTTGTTGTCGTTACTACCCCCCTTGTGTAATCTTCCCCTGGGTTTTTGTTTCCCAGGTGCATTACTTTGCACTTCTTTGCATTGAATCCAAGCTGCCATACTTGACCATTCCTCCAACCTTGCCAAGTCCCTTCTCATCCTTTCCATGCCTCCTTGTATCAACCGTGTTGCAGATCTTTGTGTCATCTGCAGAGAGGCATACTTTTCCTTCCAGTCCTCTGGAATGTCACTTACAAAGACATTAAAAGGTTGGACCCAGTACTGAACCCTGTGGTACCCCACTAGTAACCCCTCTTTCTTCAAGTGGACTCCATTTACAATTACCTTCTGTGTCCTGTTGTTTAGCCAATGTTTTACCCAGACTACCACCCTGGGACCCACTCCCAGGCTGGTTAATTGACTACTAATCTTTGTGTGGGACTGTGTCAAATGCCTTTCTAAAGTCTAGGTAGGCCATGTCCACAGCCCTCCCTGGTCTACTATTTTGGTCACCCAGTCAAAGAAATCAATTAGATTCGGTCTGACATGACCTTTCCGCTGTGAATCCATGCTGCCTTGGATCCTGTGCCCACTGGCCTCTAGGTACTCAACAGTTCTTTCCTTCAGAAGTGATTCCATCATTTTCCCTACCGCTGAGGTCAAACTGACAGGTCTGTAGTTTCCTGCTTCTGCCTTGCTCCCACTTTTGTGAAGGGGAATCACATTAGCCTTCTTCCAGTCCTCAGGTACCACACCATCCTCCCATGATTTGTTAAAAAGGGTGGTCAGTGGTGTCACTAGTTCTCTGCTTCATTCTTTTAGAATTCTGGGGTGACTTCCATCTGGCCTCATTGCTTTGTCCACCTTCAGTTTTAAAAGTTCTTTCAGAACCCTTTCTTCTGTGAAAGGACTGGGATCGACCCCCCTCTCCAGAGTGCTTCTGCTAATTGGATTAGGCACCTCCTCCACTTCCTCTTTTGTGAATACTGAACAGAAGTATTCATTCAGTATCCCTGCTTTTTCACTGTCACTCTCTGCCCACCCACCATCCATTCTGTTCAGCCTCACTATCCCTCCTTTTGTCTTTCTCGCTCCCTGATATACCTATAAAAGGTTTTATCCACCTTCTTAACCGAGTTGGCTATCTTTTCCTCAGTTTGTGCCTTTACTATTCTGACTACCCTCCCTGCTTCCTTCTGCATTAACTGGTACAATTCTCTGTTCTGCTCCTTCTGTGTTTCCTTATACTTCCTAAATGCTATCTTTTTCTCCCTAACCTTCACCTCCACCTCTTTTGAGAAACATAGTGGCTTTTTCTTTTGTTTTGATTTATTTGCTTCACACAAAGGCTTGTTGCCTCTGTGATGGCAGTTTTGATATTTCCTCATTCAAACAACATGAAGTCTTGCTGTATTCTGACTATCTGCAGTTAGCTCCAGCCTTTAAACTGCCCTGGAGAAAAAAGGGTTAACTTTCTATGCAGTGCATAGAATGCTGAGCTCGAGCTCGGTTGAGGTCTCTGTCTGCAGCCTGTGAAACCCAACCATCAGATTCTTTACTGAACAGTAGCTCCAGAGATTTCTCCTTCAGCTCGGTTCGAAAGACTGTTAAAGTTGTTGGTATAAAGCCGAAATTGTTCCGCATAGTCGGTTCAGTCTCTGTCTGCGGTACCGTGAGTACTAGATAGGTTTTGTCTGAATTCTGTGTGGAAATTGTAAACTTGTTTGATCAGTTCGGTTGAACCGATCACTTTTAGTGAATTTTGTTATTTTACCTTAGAGTGTGGTTGCGGTCCTTATCAGTTATAAAAAAAAAGCGTGTTTTGAGCGTTTTTTTAACAGTACCCGTGACACGATTAGGAACCGATAAAAGTCTTGCCTGCAGTTGCCATAAAAAGGTAAGTTTGGTTAAGTTGGCCATGTCTGAGAAACCCAAAAAGAAAACCGGGCCCATTGGGTTTCAACACTGCAGTGAGTATGGGGAGGTCTTTGCTAAGGCCGATCCCCACACCACCTGTGTTTATTTTCTGGGTTTGAACACCTCAATACAGACTGCCAAATTTGTAAACATTTTCCTAAGTCTTCCCTCGGGAAGAGATTAGGTAGACTTGGGGAAAAGGAGGCCGAGAAGTCCGCTGACCTGGATGGCCACCCCGGTTCAGTTCCGACCGAACCAGAAGGAGTGCCCTCCTGACCAGGGTGATACTTCTTCGGGCAAGAGGAGAGCCGATCCTGAGGGGTCAGTTCCTACAAAAAAGAAATGCAAAGAAAAATCGATCGGTTCGGATCCAGAGGTTCATGTTCCGACCGCCAAGGAAATGGCCAGAGCGATTCGGATTGTGGAATCACTTCGCCCGGTTCCGACCGATCTGGCACCATTTGGCAGGGGTTTGGTTCGGTCGGTTCCCCTGGGTCAAGATTATACCCCTGAAGACTTTTATGAACCGGAGTTTGAGGAGGTGGGGGAGTTCGAAGATGATGGTGATGATGGTGAAAGTCTGGATGTGCCTGTGGAACCGGACATCTCCCCAGAAAGACCTTCTGGTGTTTCCACTCCTGGGCTTTCTGAGTCCCTTCCCCACTATCTGTTTTACAGAAAGGTGGCTGAAACCCTCCATCTTCCTATGGAGGAGGCCATGGAGGATCAAGAGGAGCCTGATTATGTGGAAATGATGGACATCCCAGAGTCCAGGAGACTGTCCATTCTCCTTCACAAATCCTTTGGGAAGCAGACACAGAAAATCCTAAAGTCTCCCAATTCTGTACCTCCTGTTGACAGAAGAATGGACAAGAGGTTCACACTATCAGGCTCAGATATGGGGTTTTTATACCAACAATGCAGCCATGTTGGGGTAGTGCAGGCTGCTGCCTGTGAAAAGGCAGATATTCCCTTGGCCTCGCACCCCCCAGACAAAGACTCCAGGAAGATTGATGCCATGGCAAAAAAGCAGTACATGGCATCTTCCTTGGGACTCAGGCAGGCGAACTGTATGGCCTATACAGCCAGGTACCCAGAAGTCCAGGTGGGACACTGTATTGGCACTGGCTAAACAGGCCTCCCCCCAGCTGGCCAAGGAGCTGGAGGAGGTGGCTGCTGATGGGATTGAGGCATCAAAGGTACAATTTCTTGCTGCTGTGGACTCCAATGATGTGTCATCAAGAGTCATGGCTACATCTGTGGCTCTTCAGAGGATGGCTTGGCTCAGATGTACTAGCCTCTCAGGGACACCCAGGCTAAGGCCATGGATTTTCCTGTAGTGGGTAATTCTCTGTTTGGGAGCAGACACAGAATTACATGAAGAAAATGGATGAGTACAGGACCACTTATAGGAGTGCTCAGGCCAAGGAGAGGCAGGCAGCTCCTCAAAGGCAGCAATTTAGGAGCAGGGGAAGGCCTTTTCTTAGGCCTTTTTACCAAGCACAGGCCTCTTCTCCCTTTTCACAGAGGGGGTTCTTCAGAGGGAGAGGCGGAAGTGGGAGGAGCAGGGCTGCATCCACTCCTCAGCCTAAGGTTCCTGCCAAGCAGACACCCTGATGGGTCTGCCGGGGTCGACTCTCCTATTCCTGTAGGGGGCAGGCTGGCTTACTTTGTCCAGGACTGGATGTCTGTTACCTCAGACAGGTGGGTCCTGGAAGTAGTAAGCCAGGGACTGGTTCTCAGCTTCAAAAAATTTCCAAAGATGAGAGCCAGATCCTTTCCACCTGCAGGTTTCTCCGAAACCCTTGCCCTAGAGGCAGAGGTTTCATCTCTTCTTGCCTTAAGGGCCATAGAGAGAGTTCCTACCCTACACTGGGGCAAAGGTCTGTACTCCAGGTACTTCCTTACCCCCCAAAAAACAGGGGAGTGGCGACCCATCCTAGATCAAAGATACCTGAACAAACATCTTTTAAAACCGAAGTTCAAGATGGTGACTCTGGGAATAATTCTTCCCTCTCTAAGGCCAGCGGACTGGCTAGCCTTCCCTGGACCTCAAAGATGCCTACTTTCACATTCCCATCAGGTGCTCCCACAGAAAGTACCTCAGGGTCAAGTTGCCCTCAGGCCATTATCAGTTCAGAGCAATGCCCTTTGGCCTAACATCAGCCCCAAGGGTTTTCACAAAGTGCCTGTCAGTAGTTGTTGCCTTTTTAAGAAGGCAAAAGATTTCCATTTTTCCATATCTGGACGACTGGCTCATAGTGGGTCAGTCTCCAGACCAAGTCAAGCCAGACCTTCAAGTGACCCAGCAAGTGCTCACTTCTCTAGAATTTCTTCTCAACTTCCCCAAGCCAGTTCTCAGGCCAGTGCAGCTTCTTACCTTCATAGGGGCAGAGCTGGATACTGTCAAAGCAAGAGCTTTTCTTCCCCTGGAAAGGGCAAGAGTTCTTATAGAACTGGCTTCTTCCTTCAGCCTTCAGGTATCCCGACCAGTAAGGCATTTCCTTTAGCTCTTGGGCCACATGGCAGCTTCTACAGCAGTGGTCCAAGGGGCAGGATTCCAGATGAGGGACATTCAGTTCCGTCTGAGGACCTTTTGGTCCCAAAGGAAAGATCCCCTTACCAAACTGATTCCAGTGACTCGGACTCTGATCCAAGCTTTTCAGTGGTGGCAGAATCGGGCAATTTAAGGCAAAGGGTCCCATTTGTCACTCAGTCTCACTCGGGTGTCCTTACCACTGATGCTTCCCTTCTGGGCTGTGGAGCCCATCTGGGGGCCCTCACTGCCCAGGGACTGTGGTCCCCTCAGGAATCCCTTCTCCATATCAATCTCCTGGAACTCAGGGCAGTTTTCCTGGCCCTGCAAGCTTTGTCTCAATCAGTGCAGAACAAGGTGGTTCAGGTCAGAAAAGACAATACCATCACCATGTGGTACATCAACAAGCAGGGACACACTCGGTCCACGGCCTTGTGCATGGAAGTCATGAAATTGTGGTCCCTGGCTTATTCCCTGCAGACCTCTCTGATAGCAGTCCACCTCCCAGGGAAGGACAATGTCCTAGCAGATGCACTGAGCAGGATCTCCCAGGGCCATCACGAATGGTCCATGGACTATCTGGTGTTGAAAGTGATTTTCTTCTAGGTGGGGCACTCCAGAGATAAATCTCTTTGCAGCCCCAGACAACCACCAACTTCCTCTCTTTTGTTGCAGACCCCCAGTCTTGGGCTCAGTTCCTCTGGATGCTCTGATTCTGAACTGGGAAGGGAATTTCTGTATGCCTTCCCTCCATTTCCTCTACTGTTCAACGTTCTAGTCAAGATAAGGTCACAACCTTGCAAAGTGATTCTGATTGCTCCAGACTGGGCCAGATAGCCTTGGTACCCCCTGTTGCTGTCTCTAGCAGTCCATCTTCCCCTGTCTCTGATCCCAGGAATTGCAACCTGTTAACCTCCTTTCAGGGGAAGATTTGGTACCCCAATCTTTGGTCTCTCAACCTAAAGGCATGGCTCTTGAAGAGTTAGAGTATGCAGATTTGCATCTGTCTCAGGGGGTCCTGGATATTCTCAAAGTCTCTCAAAAGCCCGCCACCAGAAAGACCTATAACTCCAAATGGAAGAGATTCAGCATTTGGTGTTCCAAGAAGCATATCTCTCCAGACACTGCTGAATTGCCTACAGTTCTGGATTATATGGTCAATCTGAATGGCCTAGGCCTCAGACCAGCTACTCTCAAGGTACACTTGTCAGCTGTTTCTGCTTTTCTGTCAGTGGGGAAGTCTTCCTCACTATCATCTCATCCTGTGTTCTGTAAATTTTTCAAGGGATTGCTTCATACCAATCCTCCCTTTAGGGATCCTGCCCCTGCCTGGGACTTAAATGTTTGCATTGCTCAACTTATGCAGCCTCCTTCTGAGCCTATGTCCTCAGCAGAGCTAAAGTAATTGACTTGGAAAACTGTGTTTTTGGTAGCCATTACCTCTGCCAGACGTATCAGTGAATTGCAAGCCCTGTCAGTGGAACCTGATTTTATATCCTTTCATAGGGATAAAGTGGTCCTTAGAACCAATAGAAGGTTCTTGCCCAAAGTGGTTTCAGACTTCCACTTGAATCAGTCTCTTTCTGTCTTCTTCACTGATCATTCTTCCTCAGGAGAGAGGAGACTACACAGTTTAGATGTTAAAAGAGCTCTTAGCTACTACATAGAGTGTACCAAGGGTCACAGGTTTGATTCCCTCCAGCTGTTCCTCACTTATGGAGAAGTGGGAAAGGGCAAACCTGCCACCACGAGAACTATTGCCAGGTGGATTGTGTCTTGTACACAATTCTGCTATGAGAAACTGGGAAAGAGTCCACCCTCAGGCCTGGGGCTCACTCTACAAGAGGTACAGCTGCTTCCTGGCTGCCAGGATATCCCCTCTCAGAAATTTGTCAAGCAGCCACCTGGAAACAGTCCATACCTTTACCAAGCATTACTCTCTGGATATCCAGACTAGGAGTGATGCTCGGTTTGGCACAGCAGTACTTCAGAGCCTATTCCCAAAGTAGGTTCTCTCCCTCCTCCATGGAGGTATTGCTTGGTAGTCTGCGGATAGTCAGAATACAGCAAGACTTCATGTTGTTTGAAGGAAACATTACTCACCTTAGTAACTGTGTTTCTTCTAATGGAGTTTTGCTGTATTCTGACCTCCCTCCCTGCCTCCCCTCTCAGAACCTGGTTTTTGGGAAGTGGGTGGGCAGGTGCAGTGTTGCACCCCAAAGGTGCTTCTTCACACCCTCCCCCTTTTTGTTTGGGTGTTTTTCGTTGTATTGTTATCTGTTTTTTGGATTGGTTTTTGGTTTTGGGTTACCTTACTTGAATCTTCCTTGGGAATCCAAAACTCTTGTTGCCGTTTGGCTAGTAAAAATTTTACAATTTCCATATAGGGTAATTAGTGAGTTTTTGCTCGTAAGAATCTGACGGTTGGGTTTCAAAGGGCTGCAGACAGAGATCGCAACCAAGCTCAAGCTCAGCATTCTACGCACTGCTTAGAAAGTTAACCCTCTGTTCTCCGGGGCAGTTTAAAGGCCGGAGCCAACTGCAGATAATCAGAATACAGCAAGACTCCATTAGAAGAAACACAATTACTAAGGTGAGTAATTTATTTCTTGTTGCTCCACCCCTCCTTCTAGCCTGTTTGCTAGTGCTTTTCTAAGGCACTCTACCATCTTGCCAAAGTCAGCCCTCCTGAAGTCCAAAACCCTTACTTTTGTATGGCTTGACTCTGTAGCTGAGTTTATCGTGAACCACACTGTTTGGTGGTCACTTGTTCCCAAATGGCTACCCGATTGCTCCCTCACGAGTAGGTTCCAAAACTAGCTGTCTGAGGCATGCCACCTGAAGGGTATCAAGAATGGCCCTGCTTTTGGATGTGACTGCAGCAAAGGTGCTCCAGTTAACATCTGGCATATTAAGGTCCCCCATCAACAGTATCTCCCCTTTCAAACAACATGAAGTCTTGCTATATTATGACATATGCAGTGAGTCCCAACCTTCGAACTGCTCCGGAGGTGAAAGAGTTAACTTTCCATGCCAGGCATGGAACTCTGAGAGCGAGCTCGGTTGAAAACTCTGTCTGTTGTTAATCAAACTCAAACTGTCAGATTCTTTACTCCGCCTCACTGAACAGTCACTCTGGAGATTTCTCCTTCTGCTCGGTTCGTTTTGTCGGTTAAAGTATTATTTTATCGTTTTTTTGACCGAAATTAAACCTCAACCGGTCGGTTCAAGCTCTGTCTGTGGTATTGTAAGTAATAGATAGGCTTACATTTATAATTATTCTGTGTGGAACTTGTAAACGCTTTTAGGTTCGGTTTGGACCGATCAGGTTATTTTCAAAAATTACTAGTCCTTATTTAGAGTGCGGTTCCCGGTTCTTATCGGTTCTAAAAAAAAACGGATTTCATTACGGTTTTTTCCACAACCCGTGACATGGTTGGGAACCGATAAGAGAGTCTGGCTTGGCGGATTGCCATAAACGGGCAAGTTTGGTTAGGCTGGCACTATGTCTGAGAAACCCAAAAGAAAAACCGGGCCCACTGGGTTTCAGCACTGTAGTGTTTGTGGGGAAGCCTTTGCTAAGGCTGACCCACATACCACCTGTGTGTATTGTCTGGGGTTTGACCACCTCAATGCAGACTGCCAGATTTGTAAGAATTTCCCTGCTGCCACCATAGAAAAGAGAGTTGGCAGGCTCAGGGAAAGGGAGGCCAAAACGTCCGCTGACCCGGATGGCCAGCCGATTCGATTCCAACCGAACTGGAGGGAGTGCCCTCTGACCAGGGCGATACTTCCTTGGGCAAACGAAGAGTCGGCTCTGAGGAGCCAGTTCCAACTAAAAGGACTAGAAAGTCAGCTGGTGTGGAGCCAAAAGTTCTTAGCTAAAGCAGTTCAAATTGTCCAGTCACTTTCCCCGGTTCCGACCAAACCGACACCATCAGGGAAGCGCTCGGTTCGGCCAGTTCCACCGGCTCAAGATTATGATTTTGAGTATTTTTTTGAACCGGAGGAAGGGGAAGAGGAGTATGAGGAGAGTGAATGTGATTTTGAAAGTCTGGATGTGCCCATTGAACCGGACATCTCTCCAGACAGACCGTCGGGGATTTCTCCTCCCAGGCTCTCTGAGTCCCCTTCTCATTTTATGTTCTATAAAAAAGTTGCTGAAACTCTCCCACTCCCTGTTGAGGAAGCTGTTGATGACCAAGAGGAGCTTGATTATGTAGAAATGATGGATATTCCAGAGTCTAGGAGACTGTCTATTCCTTTGCATAAATCTTTCCGGAAACAGACAGTAAAAATTCTAAAAACTCCTCACACCATACCTCCTGTTGATAAAAGGATGGACAAGAGGTATACATTATCAGGCTTTGATACGGAGTTCCTCACACAACAATGCAGCCATATGGGGGTAGTGCAGGCTGCAGCCTGTGACAAGGCAAATATTCCTCTAGCTTCGCATCCCCCTGAAAAGGACTCCAGGAGGGTTGATGCCATGGCAAAGAAACAGTACATGGCAGCATCTTTGGGACTCAGACAGGCAAATTATATGGCTTATGCTGCTAGGTACCAGAAATCCAGATGGGATACTGTGCTGGCTCTAGCAAAACAGGTCCCTGACCAGCTTGCCAGGGAGCTGGAACAGGTGGCTGCGATGGTATTGAGGCATCCAAGGTGCAATTTCATGCTGCAGTAGACTCTAATGATGTGTCATCAAGGGTCATGGCTACATCTGTGGCACTTCACAGAATGGCTTGGCTCAGATGTACTACCCTGTCACAGGATACCCAGTCTAAGGCCATGGATTTTCCTGTTGTGGGCAATTCTCTGTTTGGGGAGCAGACAGAGAATTACATGAAGAAAATGGATGAATATAGGACCACCTATAGGAGTGCACAGGCCAAGGAAAGGCAGGCCACTCCTCAAAGGCAGCATCCTAGGGGCAGGGGCAGGCCTTTTCATAGGCCTTTTTACCAAGCCCAGGCCTCCTCTTCTGCTTATGCCCAGAGAGGGTTCTTTAGAGGGAGAGACAGACGGGGTGCAAGCAAGCCTGCTTCCACCCCTCAGCCTAGAGCCCCTGCCAAGCAGGCACCCTGATGGGGTAGCCAGGGCTGATTCTTCTATACCTGTAGGGGGCAGACTGGCTTACTTTGTCCAGGACTGGAAGTCTCTAACATCAGACAAGTGGGTCCTGGAAGTAGTAAGCCAGGGACTGGTTCTTAGCTTTAAAAAATTTCCAAAGCTGAGAGCCAGGTCCTTTCCACCTGCAAATCCATCAGAGGTACTTTCCCTAGAAACAGAAGTTTCTGCCCTCCTGGCTCTCAGAGCTGTGGAAAGGGTTCCACCCTTACACCAGGGCAAAGGGTTGTACTCCAGGTACTTCCTTACCCCAAAAAAGACAGGAGAATGGCGGCCCATCCTGGATCTCAGATGCCTAAACAAGCACCTTTTAAAACCAAAATTCAAAATGGTGAGACTGGGAATTATTTTACCCTCTCTAAGGCCAGTGGACTGGCTAGCGTCCCTGGACCTGAAGGATGCCTACTTCCATGTTCTTATCAGAAGCTCCCATCGAAAGTACCTCAGATTCGAACTGCCCTCAGGCCATTACCAGTTCAGAGCAATGCCCTTCGGCCTCACCTCTGCCCCGAGGGTATTCAAAAAATGCCTGGCAGTAGCAGTTGCCCACTTAAGGCAAAAGATTGCCATTTTTCCTGACCTGGACGACTGGCTTATAGTAGGCCAGTCTCCAGAACAGGTCAAACTACACCTTCAGGTAACTCAGCAACTGCTCACATCTCTAGGTTTCCTTCTCAATCTTCCAAAGTCAGTTCTAGAGCCTGTCAGCTTCTCACCTTCATAGGTGCAGAACTGAACACAAAGAGGCAGAGCCTTCCTTCCTCTGGAAAGAGCAAGGACCTTGGTCTCTGGCCTCTTCTTTTCACCCTGCAGGTCTCTCTCGACCAGCAAGGCATTTCTGCAGCTCCTGGGGCACATGGCTGCTTCTACAGCAGTTGTGCAGGGAGCAAGATTTCAGATGAGAGACATCCAGTTCCATCTGAGAGCCTTTTGGTCTCAAAGGAGAGACCCTCTGACCAAATTGATCCCAGTGACTCGAACCCTGATCCAAGCCCTTCAGTGGTGGCAGGACCAGAGCAATCTGAGACAGGGGGTCCCCTTCACCCCTCATTCTCACTCCTTAATCCTTACTACAGATGCATCCCTCTTGGGTTGGGGAGCTCACGTGGGCGATCTCACTACCCAGGGATTGTGGTCCCCTCAGGAATCTCTGCTCCACATCAATCTGTTGGAACTCAGAGCAGTTTTTCTAGCACTTCAAGTTTTTTCCACCTCTGTTCAGAACAAAGTTGTACAGATCAGAACAGACAACACCACTACAATGTGGTACATCAACAAGCAAGGAGGCACTCGGTCTACGGCCTTGTGCATCGAAGCAATGAAGTTGTGGTCTCTGGCGTATTCCCTGAACACCTCCCTTACGGCAGTTCACCTCCCAGGCAAGGACAATGTCCTGGCAGATGCTCTCAGCAGGATTTCCCAGGGCCATCACGAATGGTCACTGGATCCCTAGTATTGAGGTAGTATTTGCCAGATGGGGCACCCGCAGATAGATCTTTTGCAGCCCCAGACAATCACCAACTTACCTTTTTGCTGCAGGCCCCCAGTGTTGGGCTCAGTCCCTTTGTCGCCTTCCTTCTCAGTTGGGAAGGAAGTTTCTCTGTCTTTTCCCCTTCCTCTTCTCTTCAAGGTGCTAGTCAAATCAGATCTCAACCCTGCAAGATGATCCTGATTGCTCCAGATTGAGCCAGACAGCCCTGGTACCCACTCTTATGTCCTTAGCAGTCCACCTTCCCCTGTGTCTTCCCAGGAATCACAACCTGTTAACCTGTGATCAGGGGAGGGTTTGGTACCCGAATCTCAAATCTCTCAATCTCAAGGCCTGGCTCTTGAAGAGTTAGAGTTTGCTGACCTACACCTCTCCCAAGGTGTATTGGATATGTTGAAGGCTTCTAGGAAGCCATCCACCAGGGCTAGTTACAATTACAAATGGAAGAGATTTTCCATTTGGTGCTCTAGCAAGCATATTTCCCCAGAATCTGCTGACTTACCCACAGTCCTGGATTACTTGGTTTACTTGGTTTCAAAGGACAAAAGAAGGCTACTGCCCATCGAGATTGTCCCCCACCACATTGGTGGGATAATTATACCTTGAAGTTGTTAGACTCGAGCCAACAATCCAGCCCCTTTTTGAAGACTGTGTTAGAGCTACTGTTCACTAAGTATTGTGGAAGGAGATTCCACAGTTTGGGGGTTCTTACTGTAAAGTAGTTTAACCTTTTTGTTGTTTTAGCTTTAGATACAAATATCTGGTTGTTATGATACCGTGGGAAGTCCAGCTGGAAGAGAAATGTAAGCCACAGTGGTGCATTAACTCCTGAGAATTCTTGATTTTGTACAATAGGAGAAGGTCACCTCTAGTACGTCTTGTGCGTAGTGAGTGTAACCCTGTAACTCTTAATCTTTCCTCATAGTCCTATTCGGATAAATAAGGGACCATTCTTGTGGCTCTTCTCTGCACCCTCTCAACTCTGTCAACGTCCTGCCCCAGATAGGGACTCCAGCAGGGGGATCCATAGTCCAGATGGGGCCTGACATAAGCTCTGTACAAGGGGATTATGCATTCCTGTGTCCTAGACACAAACGAACGTTGGATTCGAGTGAGCAAAGCGTTAGATTTCTAGCTATCATCCTGCAATGATCACTAGAGGATAGTTTATTATTAGTGATTACCCAGATCACGTTCTAATGGTGACACATGAAGGGCCGCACTGTTCAGAAAATAAGTCTGCCTAGGGTTGTTCTTACAAAGTGTACAACATGACACTTGTCTGAGTTGAGTGTCATTTTGTTTAAAACTGCCCATTCTTCGATGGATTTTAAGTTATTCCTCATGGTTTCTCTGTTTGTCGATGTAAGAACAGAGCCATGCAGCTTGGTGTCATCAGTAAATTTTGAGAGAACATTTTCAGGGCTAGCCTGCAGATCACTAATAAAGATGTTAAACAGGGTGGGTCCCAGCACAGACCCCTGTGGGACCCCGCTGGTCACACTCAGTGGGTGGAAAAGTGAGCCATTAATTCTGACTTGCTGATATCTTCCATTCAACCAACCTGACACCCAGTTGATTATGTAGTAAGAGAATCCCATATCATTCATTTTGTCAAGTAGGATGTCATGAGGGACTTTGTTAATGCTCTACTGTAGTTGAGAAGTATCACATCCGTAGGGATGCCATTATCAATGCCTGCATGACATGATTATAAAGGAAACCAAGTTAGTAGTACAGGAGTATCCCTGTCTAAAGCCATGTTGTGTAGTGTCAGTCAAGTTACCCCCAATAGATTCGTGCTCTAGTAGATTCTTAATAACTTTCTCCATGATCTTGCTTATAACAGAAGTCAGACTTATCGGATGGTAATTTTCTGGTCTAGAATGGTTACCCTTCTTAAAGATTGGGACTACAGTAGCCATTGTCCAGTCCTGAGGGATAATTCCCTCATATAAGGATTTGTTGAATATAATTGAGAGTGGTTTAGTAATAGCAGCAGCTGTCTCTATTAGAAATCGGGGGCTGATGTTATCAGGACCTGGACTGGAATTAGGTTTTAGGGATAAAATTGCTTTTAGTGTATCATCCTCGGTGATGATGTAAGAGGGGGTAACATTGTTCGCAGGTTTGAATTGTTTAGGAACCTCTTTATTGGTAAATACTGAGCAGAATTGCTTGTTAAATGTCTGCCATATCTGTGTCTGTAGATATAATTGTGTCTTGTATGCATATATGGTGCATTTCAATACCTTGGGGCTGAGGCCAGCTACCCTAAAAGTGCTCCTGGCAGCCGTGTCTGCTTCCTTATCAGCAAGTAAACCCTCTTCTCTTTCGGCTCATCCTGTATTCTCCACAAGGGGTTGCTGCATACCAACCCTCCATTCAGGGACCCTGCCCCTGCCTGGGATCTTAATATTTGCATTGCTCAGCTTATGCAACCCCCTTTTGAGCCCTTGTCTTCAGCAGAGCTTAAGTACTTGACTTGGAAAACTGTGTTTTTGGTAGCTATCACTTCTTCCAGGCGCATAAGTATTGTCAGTGGAACCTGATTTTATCTCCTTTCATAGAGATAAGGTGTTCCTCAGGACTAACAGAAAGTTCTTGCCTAAGGTGGTTTCAGACTTCCACCTTAATCAATCTATGTCTCTCCCTGTGTACTTCACTGACCATTCCTCCTCTGGCAAGAGGAGACTGCACAGTTTAGATGTCAAAAGAGCCCTTAGTTACTACATAGAACGTACCAAGGGTCACAGGTTTGACTCCTCCAACTGTTCCTCACTTATGGTGAGGTTGGTAAAGGAAACCTGCCACTAAAAGATCCATTGCCAGGTGGATTGTCTCTTGTATCCAATTTTGCTATGAAAACTGGGTAAGGTTCCTCCTTAGGCCTGAGGGCTCACTCTACCAGAGGTACAGCTGTCTCTGGCTGCTGCCAGGACATCCCTATCCTAGAGGTATGTCAAGCAGCTACCTGGAAAACAGTTCACACTTTTACCAAGCATTACTCCCTGGACATCCAGGCTAGGAGTGATGCTCGGTTTGGCACAGCTGTGCTTCAGAGCCTATTTCAAAGTAGGTTCTGTCCCTCCTCCATGGAGGTACTGCTGTGTAGTCTGCATATGTCATAATATAGCAAGACTTCATGTTGTTCGAAGAAAAAATTACTCACCTTAGTAATGTTGTTTCTTCTAATGGAGTCTTGCTATATTATGACCCCCCCCTCTGCCCCTCTCAGAACCTCTACTTTTGAGATGTGGGTGGGCAGTGCAGTGTTGGCACTTAGTAGATGCCCACCTTATTTTTTCACCCCTCCTTTTTGGGGTGTTTGGGTGTTATGTTTTTAATTTTTTGGATCCCCTGACTTGAGTCTTTGTTTTGGGACCAAGAAAAATGTGTTCTTATATTAGTAGCCAGTTGGCTAGTGTAGGTTTTCGGCTTCCACACAGAACCTTAGTGAGTTTTGCTCATAAAGATCTGACAGTTTGAGTTTGATTAACAGACAGAGTTTTCAACCGATCTCGCGCTCAGAGTTCCATGCCTGGCATGGAAAGTTAACTCTTTCACCTCCGGAGCAGTTCAAAGGTTGGGACTCACTGCATATGTCATAATATAGCAAGACTCCATTAGAAGAAACAACATTACTAAGATGAGTAATTTTTCTTCTCTGCCATCCTAAGTATGCCTTCTATCATATCCTTGTCCATTCCCTCCCCTGACATGGGGGTCTGTATACAACCCCTGTGCGGATTGTGGTGCCATTTCCAGTCTCTAAAGTGACCCACAGTGCCTCCTCTCCTCCCTGTGTACTCTTTTGTTCAGTTGCTTTTATCCCTTCCCTTACATAGAGAGCTACACCCCCCCCTTCTGCCCTCCCTGTCTCTCCTGTAGGTTGTGTACCCTGGTATGTTAATATCCCAGTCATAGTTCTCTGTGTACCATGTTTCTGTGACTGCTACGATATCCAGGAATCCCTCTTCCATTAAGGCCACCAGTTCAGGGAGCTTGTTGCCGAGACAACAGGCATTGGTACTCATTACCCTCCATTTATTGATGGCCTTACCCCTTTTTGCTCCATCCCTGTCCTTATTGCATTGTCACTTTCTCCATTTACCCCTGCGCTGCACCCTATCGACATCTCTATGTTGGTGTCTACCTCACTTAGTACCCTGGATTTTTTTTTTTTTTTTTTTTTATTTTTTTATTTTTTTTTTTGGGGGGCACTAAGTTTGCTCCTTTCAGTGCCTCCCCCCCTTGGCTAGTTTAAATGCTTACCAATGAAGTATTTAAACCTATCACCTGGGATCCTGGTTCTCCTCCTGGACAGATGCAGACCATCACGCCAGTATAGGCCTGCATCCCTCCAGGTGGACCCCAGCCCCCAATGAAGCCAAATCCCTGAGCTCTACACCAAGTTTTCAACCACAGATTGAATCCCATGGTGTGGAGCACCCTAGTCTCACCCGTGCCGTAAACAGGCAGCACCTCCGAGAAGGTGACCGTGTGTGCTATTTGTCTAAGGCCCCTCCCCATCTCCACAAGCGCTTCTTGCACTGCTCTGATCCCTTTCTTAGCCAGGTCATTTGTCCCTAGATGGACAATGACATCCAGCTCCCTCCCCTGTGCAGCTGCTCCTGTGATCCTAAGGATTCGCTCCCTGTTCCTCCAAGCCATGGAGCCAGGCAGGCACCATACCTCCCTGTCCCCTTCCTCCACCAGTTCTACCTTCCTAACAATGGAGTCCCCCACCAGGAGTTGTTTCCCTCCCCTATGGGGTCCCATGCCACCCTCCTGTGGGTCTCTTTTGTGGAGGTTCCCAGCATCCTCCTTGGTCTCCACTGTGGGTGCCTCCATAGAAGAACCACACTTTTCCAGAACAGCATAGAAATTGTGAAGAGGTACAACTGGAGGGATGCACCTCTGTTCCACCACCCTCACCTTCCCCGAGCCCACTGTGGTCCAACCGCTCCTCTTGCTTGGCAACCTCTGAGGCAACGGCAGTGACCCTGGTGGTCCCTGGGTGGGAGAGGAGGTCCCACAAATCCTGGCCAACTCAGCCTGGAGATGAGCAACCTCCTTTCTCAAACCAGAGAGGTGTCTGCAGATGGGACAACACTGCATCCTCCAGAATGTCTCCCAGAAGACTGCTGCTCCACAGCCACTGCACTGCACCACTCCCATCATTTCTTTTTTCTGGCCCCCTAACTGTTGTTTGGAATGCTTACTCTTTCCTGTGTTTGTTTTTCTTTTTTTTTTTTCATTCGTCGACGAGTGCTGCAGTATGAGGAGCACTATCTGGACCAGTCTCACCTGGGTAACAGCACCGGAGTGCTTAATCAGGCTATCCCCTGGCAGACGGCAGTCCCTGGGCATTTTCCGTCGATGGTGGGCATTCTGATCACCTCAGGCGCTCGTCGACAGTGGGCCTGCCCTGCTCATACAGCTGCTCCTTGACATTCAGTGTAGTCTTGACAAGCGCTGCAGTGCAGTAAGAGCACTACTGTGGACCATTGGGTCAACATTGGGCAGGCCCCCCCCCCCCCAATCAACACCAAGGGACACGATGGAGTTTAATCAAGAAAAGGGAGCTCATTATTTTGTCCTTAAAGTGCCAGCAGCAATTCATGGATTTTTAATCAAAAAGATTTAATGTTTACAGCAAACCAAAAAAAGAAAAGAGAGCTCAGTAGTTTGCCTTTAAAGGTCCAGCAGCAATTCATGCAACTTCAACAGCATAGCCAGGAAATCTCCAGGGGAAGGGGGTACACTGTAAAAAAAGGGGAGTAGGACCATTTGGAGTATGGCCTTAGACACACCTTCCAGGGGGTGCACAGGGGGAGTCGTCCCCACTTCTAATCACTTTCGCTGGGTCGCTTGTCCCAATAGGTGAAAAAGGCAGTGTCTGCGAATGTCAAGGACTCGAAGGAGGCAGCCCCTTCCTCGACTCAGACCGATAGCCAAAAGAAGGACAGGACTGAGCATGCAGCGGCCACTGGGAGACCCAGCAGTCCGCAGCCTCCTCTCTGGCCCCAGACCTCATTGACAGGTAAAATAGGGACTTTACTTTGGACTCTGCATGCTTCATGTTCTCCTCCGGGGTCACCAGATGGGACACCTCACAAGAAGGCAAAAGAAAGAGGACCCCATCCCCGTCCTCATCAGAGGAGGAGCAGTTGTCCTCACATCACTAAGATAACATTTCTTGCACCACAGGAGAAAGAAGAGGTCTCGGTCTCAAAATAGATCTAGGGGCACTAATAAGGTAGAGTGTCGCAGGGAGTGTTCCCCAGACTCCTCAGACTCCAGTTCATCTCCCCCCGGAGAGGGGGAGCTAGGGGGCTCATCATCAGACTCGGACGACTCACTGTCCAGAATCTCTGACCTGGAGGCCTTGACTGTTTCATAATCAAGGTCATAGCCAAGATTCACCTTGGACCTTCCCCAGAGGCTCCCACCCAGTCGAAACAGTTTTTCTGCCTGGCAGCTGCTGCCAAATCAGCCACTGCCTTCTCTCCTCCTTAAGACATGGAGGACTTGCTATAGGACGAATGGCAAGGTCCAGAACGCACCTATCCAATGGCCCGGCAGATCTCTAAGCTTCTCAAATATGACAAGAAGCAATCTGAAAAGTGGTTAGACTGCCCCACACTCGACTCTCTGATTTCAAACCTAACCAAGAAGTCGGTCATCCCAGCCCAAGGAGGGGTGTCTCTCAGGGAACCAAGAGACAGGAAAGGGGATGCCGCACTCAACTAGGCCTTCCAAGCATCAGTAACGTCTCAAGGTGGCAAACGCCAATGTTTTTTTGGCTACAGCAGCTCTATCCGGGTCCCCGGGTTTAGCCTTTTCAATTCACTGTGGACCTAGAGAGAACATGCCTATTTTTCATCAGCTGCAGTTATTGGGTGTGGCTTAGGCTTATGCAGCAGACGTGGAGGAGGAGGCAGTCAGGTGCACCGCTCGGACATGTTTTATCAAACCTGGGCTCGCTGCAACCTCCGGCTTCAGGCCTGGCACGCAGTCATCTCTTCAAAGAGCCAGTTGGTTAACGCACCCTATGATGGTATTCTCCTGTTTGATTCAGCCCTGAAGGAGGCAGTGAAGGAGTCTGGGGAGATGACGAAGGTGCACATGTCACTCTCAAGAGGCAAGGGTCAGTCTTGGTCCTCAGGCCCCAGATGCTTTTTTCGTTTCCAAGGTTACAATAAGGGTCAAAACTAACTTCTTAGGGGAAGCTAATTGGCACAGATTAAACCCTCCAGACATAGACAGGGTGGAGGCTGTCCAGAGGAGGGCAACCAAAATGGTGCAGGGTCTGCACCAGAAGACATATGAAGAAAGACTAAAGGAGCTTAAGATGTATAGCCTTGAGGAAAGGAGGGAGAGGGGGTACATGATAGAAACTTTCAAATACCTCAAGGGAATCGGCAAAGTCCAAGACAGTGGCATCTTTCAGAAAAAGAGATGTGCAAGAACAAGGGGGCACAATTTGAAGATAGAGGGGGTACGGCTCAGAGGTAGTGTGAGGAAGTATTTCTTCACAGAGGGTTGTAGATGCATGGAATGGCCTTCCTGAGGAGGTTGTGGAGTCAAAAACAGTGGGGGAATTCAAGAATGCATGGGACTGACATAAGGCAGTTCTAGTGGGGAGTAGGAGGAAGTAGGCTGTTGGTTAACTAGGATCTGCAGCTTATCCGTTAGGTAGAGGAATGGGCAGACTAGGTGGGCCAAGTGGTCCTTATCTGCCATCAAATTCTATGTTTCTATAAAAAAAGAACATATTATCCGGGCATGTCCTTGAGTAGGGGGCAGACATTTAAAAATTTCTCGAGGAAGGGGTCCAAACCAAGTCGGACAGAGGGATCCTAGACATTATCAGCAAGGGTTACCTATTGCAAGCCGCCACTACCTCATGTGGTGTCCTCCCCTATCTCTGCCAACCAATCCAAAAGACAGGCGATGCTACAGGTCATTACAGACCTTCTGCAAGCATGGGCTTGTTTCCCCCACAGAGATCAGTTGGGGAGTTTTCACCCTATTCTTCATCGTGCCAGTCCTAGACCCCAAATTCCTGAATAGTTTTGTCCGCAGCAGACCCTTCAAGGTGGAAACCTTGTCATCGATCATAGGGAGTCGCAAAAAGGGGAGATTTTTCCGGCTTCCATCGATCGGCACGATGCCTATGTGCCTGTTCACATTCAGAAGCTACACAGACACTGTCTCCAGTTCAGAGTGGGGAAGCAGTACTTCTGATTCAGAACTCAGCTATTCGAGTTTTTCCCTCAGACCCACAGACATTATTAAAGGTGCCAGTAGTGGTCATAGTCCACAGAAAGACCCCACAGCTCAATCAAGCAGTACAGACAGTGGCAGAGGTAGTTTGGTGCCCATTGGCACGTGGATTTCTCATCAACTGGAGTAAAAGTTCCCTATCTCCAAGCCAGACCTTGATCCTCATGGGAGCAGACATCATGACACAAGCCAGCAAGGTCGTTCCCCTGGAAATTAAATTTGTGGATCTGCTAAAGCTCAAGGACTTTCACATAGCTCCTCAACTGCCTGCTTATTTTTTTTCATGCAGCTAATTGGGACAAATTAAACCCTCTCTCCAGTGAGGGTCTCTGAGGACAAGGGTCAGGAAGGGTTGCAAGTTGGACCATCCACACCAAATCCGAATCACGACCAATGCAAGCCTCAGGAGCTGGGGGGCTCACCTGCATCAGCTGTCTGCACCTGGCGGGTGGTAGCTGTTAGAAACAAGGTACAGCATAAACGTTCTGGAGATGAGAGCTCTATGCCTTGCCCTGAGGCACTCTGAACTGCAATTCCTCAATCAGGATGGACAGATTCCAACTGGCAATCTGACAATGTTGGCAGCATCAACCATCTCGATGGCACAAGAAGTTCAAAAATGCTAAGGGAGTCCCTTCTTCTCTTTCAGTGGGCTGAGCACCATTGAGCGATGGATATTCCTGGGCAGGAAAATATCACAGCAGACTGGCTCAGTCGTAAGGTTGTTCTACCAGGGGAATGGGAGCAGAAGGACAGTGCATGCCACATCCTAACAGAACAGTGGGGCAATCCTTAGATAGATCTTTTCACCTACTGGTGGAACTCCAAAGTAAAGCAGTTCTGCTCCCTGGCCAAGAACGAACCAGTGGTGGCTCAGGACGCCTTTTCCCTAAACTGGGGTTAGTTCGGTCTCCTGTATGCCTTTCCTGCAATACCACTTCTATCAAGAGTCCTCCGCAAAGTGGCTCTGGACAGGCCAGTCAGATTCTAATCTTTCCCTTCCTTATGGCCTTTCCGCCTGTGGTTCCCGGTTCTCATTCATCTGTCAAGGCGACCAGCTCTAACCTTCAGTTCAGCCAGGACCTTCTCCATCAAAGTTCGGTTCTGCATCCCAGTTTGAACAACTTGTCTCTCTAGGCCTGGAGATTGAGCGAGAAAACTTTCAAGGAGCTAGGCTACGGAGTTCCTGTTATTGAAATGATGGGGAACTCGTGTCTCCCTTCTTCCTCTAAAGTGTATAGAATCTGGAGGAAATTCTGGTTCTGGCTTCATTCCAAACACATTCAGAACTATCCAATATAGTTGCCTGTACTACTGCAGTTCCTTTAAGTTGGGTGGTCAAAGGACTGCAACCAGCCACCTTACGAGTTCAGATTTCTGCGCTGGGGGCACTCTTGCTAATGGATTCAGGGGAATCGTTGGGCTCACATCCCCATGCCTAGAGGTTCTAAAGGCAGCAACATTATAACACCTTCCAATCAAGCCAGCGGTACCACCTTGGAGTTTTAATCTGGTTCTCAAGGCTGTAACCAAGACTCTGTTAGAGCCTCTCAAGGAGACATCCCTCATGTATTTCAAAATGAAGGTTGCCTTTTTCTCATCGCTATTGCGTCAGCTAGGAGAATCGGCGAACTAGGAGCATGGTTCACCCAAGAGCTGTACACTCTTTCATCAGGCTCTGTGGTACTCCAAACATTTTTAGGTTGTTTGCCAAAAGTTATGTCGTCTTTCCATTATGACCAAGGGTTCATTCTTCCTTCCTTCTGCCCACTCCCTAAAAGCAATAAGGAAAGGGGGTTTCATCCACTAGACCCGAGAAGAGTGATGAAAATGTATTTTAAGAGAAGGAGGCTATTTGCAAAACTTCAAGTTTGTTCATTTCATCTAAGGGCCCAAATTGTGGGTAACAAAGATTCAAAAGGCTATATAGCCAGATGGATTCTATCAGTCATCTCCACGGCTTATGATCAGGCCAGAGTAACTTTGCCTGGCCCAGTGAGAGCCCATTCCACCAGAGCTATGGCCCCTTGTGGGCATACTTCAGAGAAGCATCTTCAGCATACTTATGCAGAGCAGCTACTTGGTCGTCCATTCACACATTTACAAAATTTTATAAGCTGCATGTGATTTCTTCGGTGGAGGCATCCTTTGGCCGCTGTGTGCTTCAGGAGGTGATGGACCCTTAAGGGCACTTGACATTCTTCCCACCTGGGACATCTGAGGATGTACTGCTTCTGTATATCCCATGAGTAAGGAAGCCTGGAGACCAGCTTAGGAGAGAGAAATCGAAATTTAAATACCTGTAAATTTTATTTCTTCGATGGCTGGTCTCCGGGCTTCGGCTTCCCTCCCAGAATGTATGTAGTTGGCTGGCCTCACAGCCATATATGTCTTAAAATTCTTGTTTTTTATTTTCAGGTTCTTGTAGTATTGCCACATTTAGACTGCTTTAGGAAGAACTGAGGGAGACAAGAAGTGGAAGGCTGGATGTCCCCTGCTGCAGAGGTCTGATTCCTGCCTTCCTACCAGCATCAGGAGGTACAGCCCATGAGTAAGGAAGCCCAGAGACCAGCCGTTGGAAAAAGAAAATTTACAGGTATTTAAATTTAGATTTTTACTGTGCGACTTTGGGCAAGTCACATGATATCACCTATGCTTCCATCCTTCCTGACTGTAAAACTGATCAGAAGTTGGACTCTAGTGAAAGCGTTTTGTTGCGTCTCTTTGAGGCTATTCTGGCAAAACAAAATATTTGAAACAAAAACTTGCCACTGTTGAGGCACTTGAGTTCGAATAGCAGCTGGTGCAGGGTTTCTGCCCATAGCTGTCTTGGCACTTCAGTACTTTGTCACATACGGTTCCAGAAGATTTTGAGACCTGAGCAATTTCTGATCCAGAAAACAAGCGTGCGGAGCGCATTGCCAAGCAGACCATTATAGGGAAGACTTGCATTTCAACCATAAATCATTAACTGTTTTGGGCTAGCAGATGAAGAAATTTAGCCGTGTGTTTGTGACAAGTAGCCCAAAGAATGCGCCCCTGCTGTCACACTCCCATGCTCCACTCCTCTGCATTTTTAAATTCTGTTCCAGTGCAGGTGGGATGAAAAAACATATAGGGTGAAACCGGGTAGCGTAGAATCAGTAAAATTACAAGCACCCTTCAAGTACTTGTGATGAACAGATAGCAGCAATATAGATACAGTACCAAACAAATCATCACAGTCAGCCTGCTGGTGCAGCGGTAGCGCTGCCTCTCATGATGCTGATAACTCTGGTTTGAGAATGAGGCCGTGGGTAAGATGATAGTGTCCCATTGGATGCTCTCCTCCAGAGAGGGTGGTTTCTGTGGCCCACTGCTATACAGCCACCTGAGTTACCATAGGTGGCAGTGCAGGGGAATGCGCAGGATGAAAGGGGGACTTGGAGCATGCTTTGTCATCCTGGTACATTAGGCGTGCCAGCATTCAGTGATGTCCTGTGGTGGGAAGGGCTAAAGGATAAAATGGCACAGGATTGGAAGGATGAAACCTCCGCTGGCTCACCACGTTCCACATCAGACTCGAGACACCACTTTCCAGGGACACTACCAGATAGTCTTCACTGCCTCCATGGTGGCCAGATGTCTGAGGGGAAGAAATGCCAAAGGAGCTGACAGCGTATACGGGGGCGGGAAGCAGTACAGTGGTGAGTCACAGGTGGACTGGGGTACTAGAAAGAATTTTATTTATTTTATATTATTTATAAGGCTGGCACAGTCTTGAAAGGACAGGATCAGGTCACGTTGGTGGAAGGAGGTCCTACCGAATAAACAAGTTAAAAAAAAAAAAAAAAAAAATATTTCACCTGATGCAATAAATATAACACACATGATTGTGTGTATATGTGTGTATTTATATATTCACTGAGTTTACTCAAGCATGTGGTGGAAGTATGGAGAATTGGGTTGGGGGGACTCGGTTCCAGGAGTGAAATTAAAAGCCAGACTTCGTTCCAGAAGCAGAATGTGGAAGGATTGCTCTTGTGTAAAATGTACAGCCCTAGATGCATTAAACAGACTAAACAAAGTGTGAAACTACAACATATAATGAGGAAGTAAAAAAACAAAACACAGAATTCTCACTGAACCATGTGTGGAGGTCAGAGCCAAATGAAACTTATGTTTTGTTTAACTCTCTTTCCCTCTGGTCACTGGCCCCATGGGATCTCCCTCGGACGTAGCTGTCTGTCAGCCAGTCTTTCTCCTCCTGGTGTGATACCTTCCAAGATCAGGCCTCCCTCCGGAGCTCCTACCTACACCCTTGCATATAGTAGACCCCCGAGGCGGGGCCGCCACCTCCTTACCTTGGTGCTCTTTGAAATCTAGTCAATAGGTGGGGTGAGGAGAAGAAGTATTCAGACGTCTTGACTGCGCAGGGTCCAGCGATGGGCATGAGGGGCGGATTGTCCTGAGTGGGCCCATCGTCATCCTCCCAGGTGCTGGGAGTTTTCTTGTTCGTGCCCCTGGAGGCACAGACGTGCAGTGACATACAGTGTATGGCAGGCACACTCCCGCACCTGCTCTCAGGATGTCCACCGTCATTTCCACCCCTCCTGAGTGTCCCCCGGGAGCTGCTAGATGACGAGGATCCACAGCCCACCCCACCCCCACCCGAGGAGAGGAGAGCAATCCTCCAGACACTCAATCCTCTCCTCCCCGGTTGACCCCCTGGCGCCCCGAGTTCTCTCTCTCAAACCTGGGTCACCGGCATGGTGCGAGGTAAGGCGGATGCCTCAGCCTTCAGTGGGACTGGGACAGCCAACTGAAACATATTATGGACCGACAAGTCTTGTATAAATAATTAGCTTTATTCAACATGTACTAAAGTTGCTTTTGTGCAAACACAGCAAAACGTATGAAACAACTTACGGAACGGAAACGCAGCTCACCCACTTTGCAAGTTCAGTAGTCCTGTTGCTGGCATACAAAATGGTCACCTTTATATTACAAATACACCTGTGTAGAATGTAGTTGCTAAGCCAAATGTACAGACTAACTTCATTAGAATTTGGGAAGGACAAGGCTGATCGAAAACAGCTCCAATAAGGGAGACTTTTGCCACGTTCTTTACAAACCTGTATAAGTCAGAATGTGGTAACCCAGAGGGCCAAATGGAACAGTTCTTGGGCAAGGTTGAGCTGCTGGAATTATCAGAAGCCCAACGGGAACAATTAGGGGGCAAAATTACAGGAGCAGAATTGGGCAGGGCTGTTGCATCTGTGAAGCAGGGGAAGGCAGGGGGACCTGATGACTTTGTCATGGAATACTATAAGGAACTCAGGGGGAACCTGGTGGGACCCATGGCCGGGATGTTGGAAGAGGCTGGGGGAGGGGGGTGGGTTAGCTTCCTCATGCTTGCAAGCCATGATCTATGTGCTCCCTAAGTCCGGAAAATGTCCAGAAGAATGTGGATCATACCGCCCAATATCACTATTGAACTGTGATCTTAAAATCTATGCAAAAGTCTTGGCTAGGAGATTGGAACTGATCCTGCCTCTGCTGGTTCATGCAGACCAGACGGGATTTGTTCAGGGGCGTCAGTCGTATCGTAACATGAGTCGGCTCCTAAATTTCATTCATTGGGGTAATCAGCGTCCAGGACAAGTGGTGGTGGTGCTGTCTATGGATGCTGAAAAAGCCTTTGACAGAATGGAATGGCCGTACCTCTTTGAGGTACTAAATAGGCAGGAGGCAGTATAGCGCAGTGGTCTAAGGCTCTGAGCTGCAAATCTGGTGGCATCCAGCAGACCAGACCTGGGTTTGAATCCCACAGCTTCCACTTGCATACTGTGTAACCCTGAGCAAGTCACTTAACCTCCTTGTGCTCCCAGGTCGCTCCTGTAAAAAAGCTTTCAGCTTAGTGTGCTATACCTGGTTAAACAACTAAATAATAAAAAAAAAAAATCAGGTACTAAATAGGTTTGGGTTGGGGGTGGATTTTTATTAAGATGGTCAGGCGTCTGTACATGAACACTAAAACACAGGTCCTGATTAATGGGGGATGCTCCGACATGTTTGAATTACATAGAGGGACAAGACAGGGATGTCCGCTGTCCCCTCTTCTTTTCGCCCTTGCGATGGAACTGCTAGCTATCCAAATTAGAGAGGATGAGCGAATCCAGGGAGTGAGGGGGAGGTCAGGTATTCACCACAAACTGACCCTATATGCAGATGATTTGCTGCTCTTCACCACACAAGAGACCACTATACCGGCTCTTTTGGCAATAATACAGGAGTTTACGGGGTTTTCGGGTTATAAGCTTAACTTAGATAAGTCAGAGATCTTCCTGTGGGGGGAATTGTGGGGAGTAGGGGATAAGGCTACGTGGGGTTTTAAGGTGGTTAGGCCTCATTTCACCTACTGGGGCATCAAGGTGGGTAGGGATCTGGCAGGCCTCTATGGAATTAATTATGGTCCGCTCCTGCAGACTGTTAAGGCAGACATGGAAAGGTGGAGGGCACTCCCCATTTCCTGGATGGGGCGAATTAACCTCCTGAAAATTAATGCATTACCCAGAGTCCTATAGTTGATGCAAATGTTACCAATGGGCCTGACTAATGGGGATTACAAAGATATGGATAGAGAATTTAATAGGTTCATTTGGCAGAATAAACGACCCAAGATGAGCTTGCAGAGGTTGAAGGGTGGGATAGAGCGGGGCTGAACTTCACAGATCTAAAGGGTACATGTTAGCCATGAAGTCTAGATATATTTAGGACTGGGTACACCACAGAAAGGAGGCAAGTTGGGTAGACCTGGAAGGGGAAGACACACAGGTGTGCCTGACATAGTATTTAGACTCAGTGGGACGGAGAAGGTATCTTAGGGGACACAGTAAGAATCCATTGGTGGACTGGACTCTGGAGGCTTGGGAACAGACACATAAGAGAAGGAAAGCGGAGAATGAGATGTCAGAGTTGGTTCTGGTAGTGGGCAATACTGCCTTCCTGCCAGGGTTGGCAGGAGGGGGTTTTGAGATAGGGGATCATAAGGGCATACATTGCCTTAGGGATCTCTGGGGCAGTAGGGGATTCAAGTCCACGGAGGAATTAAGGAATCAATATGGGATCCCAGTCACACATGGGTATCAATATTACCAGGTCCGGCCCTTCAGTACAGCCAGGAGGGGCCAGGAATCTGATATAAGACAATTGGAACACTTGGAGGACTTGATTTGGCTGGCACAGGTGAACCCCAAGGGTCTGATAGCTCGGGCAGTACATGACGATAGGGATGTATTCCCAGACAGGTCTATCAAGGTTAGGAAGTTGTGGGAAAGGGACCTGGGCATGCAGATCTCAGAGAACTGAAGGCTGGTCCTCCAGTCTCATATGTGGCTACTGCTATGCAACAAGTTTAAAGAATCACAATTCGAATTCTTGCACAGACTGTACTGCCCACCGGTGGTGGTGAATAAATTCCACCCAGTGGTCTCACCAATAAGTGGGAGATGTCAGGTGGCGAGGGGTACATACTTGCATTATTTCTGGGAGTGTGGGGAGTTATGGCCCTTCAAACACCATGAAGTCTTGCTATATTAGGACTTATTGCAGTTAGCCACTGCACTTGAACTGCCCCGGAGAGGAAAGAGTTAACTCCAGAGAATCTGGAGTTCTAAAGCGCGAGGGCGCTATACCAAAGCTCTATCTGGGCAGTTTCAAATGAAACTGTCAGATTCTTTACTCCGCTTCACTGAACAGTCGCTCCGGAGATCAGCTCCTTCAGCTCGGTTCATTTCTCGGTCAGCGAGTATTTTCGGTTCATTTGAACCGTCAAAAAGTAATTATTTTACCGCATTCGGTTAAGCTCTATCTGGTAAACCGTAGTACAAAATGAAAAGTCTGTGTGGAAATTTAGTTATCGGTTCGGTTTTGAACCGATCGGTTTCTTATTTTAACGTTTTAAAGTTTTGGCTTTTAGAGTGGTACCGGTTCTTATCGGTTCTAAAAAACCTTGATTTTAAATAGGGTTTTTTCAAATACCCGCTAAACGGTTAGGAACCGATAAGGGTGTCTTGTCTGCACGCCATAAAAGGGCAAGTTTTTGGTTAGGCTGGCATTATGTCTGGGGAAACCCAAAGAAAACCGGGCCCACTGGGTTTCAACATTGTGATGTTGTGGGAAGCCTTTGCCAAGGCTGTCCCACACACCACTTGTGTTTATTGTCTGGGGCTGACCACCTCCTGTCAGACTGCCAGGTGTTTAAAATTTCTCTGCAACCACCCTGAAAAGAGATATGGCCGGCTCAGGGAACTATTGGCCAAAAAGTCCGCTGACCCGGATGGCCAGCCCGGTCCAGTACCCACTGGACCAGAGGGAGTGCCCTCTGACCAGGGCTAGACTTCCTCGGGCAAAAGGATGGTTCAGAGGAACCAGTTTAAAAAAAAAAAAAAAAAAAAAAAAGAAATAAGAATATGACAGAGAAATCAGTAGGTTTGGAGTCCAAGATTGTCTCTCCAACTGCTGCAGAAGTAGTTAAGCCATACAGATTGTCCAGTCACTGTTTCTAGGTCCTGTCGAACCATCTACAGTTGGTAAAAGGTGGCTCTTCAGTTCCAGTGGTTCAGGTTTATGATGTTGAGGAATTGTTATGAACCACAGGAGTGGGAGGAGGAAAATTGATCACATGTGTGGCTGGTAGGGTCTGGACATGCCCACTTAAGCGGACATTTCTCCAGACAGACTTTTAGAATCTCCTCCTATTCTGTCTGAGTCCCTTACTCAGTTTATGTTTTACAAAAAGCTTGCAGAATCCCCCCAGCTTCCTTTAGAGGAGGCTATGGATGAGTAAAGGGGAGCCTGATTATGTAGGAATGATGGGCTAGGAGGTTGTCTTTCCTTGCATAAGTCATTTAGGAAGTAAACAACTAAGATTTTATAAGATTCTTCTTTCTGTCCCTCCTGTAAGATAAAAAAATGGACAGAAGGTGTATTTCGTCAGGCTCTGTTACAGACTTCCTCACTGAGCAGTGTAGTCATGTAGGTGTGGTACAAGCTGCAGCCTGCGTCAAGGCTAGTTCCCTGGCCTCACATCCTCCTGAATAGGATTCCAGGAGGATTGATGCCATAGCAAGAAAACAGTATATGGCAGCTTCTGTGGGACTCAGACAGGCAAGTTGTATGGCTTATGTGGCTAGATTTGGGAAATCTGGGTGGGGCCTTGATATTGCAGTTAGCCAAGCAGGCCCATGGCCTAGCTGGCTGTGAGGTTGGAACAGGTGGCTGCTAATGGCACTGAAGCTCTAAGTTCAAGTTCATACTGCTGTTGGTGTTAATCTTGTTTCTCTAGGGTCATGACCACTTCTGTAGCTTTCCGTAGGTTGGCATGGCTCAGATGCACTAATCTGTCCCAAGATACTCTGTCAAAGTCTATGGATTTGTTTCTTGTTGTGGGTAATTCTCTGTTTGAGGAACAAACAGAAAGCTATATGAAAAACATGGATGATTACTACAAAAGTGCCCAGGTAGAGGCTCAGGCCTCCTCTGCTTTCGCCAGAGGTCTCTTCAGAGGCAGAGATAGGCGGGCACAAGTAAACTGCCCCTCCCTTAGCCTAAGACTATTGCCAAGCAGGCACCCTGATGGGGTGCCCAGGGCTGATTCTCCTATACCAGTGGGCAGGTTGGTTTTATTTCAGCCAGAACTTGTGTGTCCCTAACTCGGACAAGTGGGTTCTGGAAGTAATAGGTCTGGTTCTCAGCTTCAAACAGTTTCCAAAGATGAGAGCCAGACAGGTCCATCTGCAAATCCTTGAATCCCTTGCTTTGGGAGCAGAGGTTTTTCTCCTCTGAACTGCAAAGCAGTAGAAAGGGTCCTCCTTGCCACCGGGCAAGGGCTGTGCTCATGATACTTTCTTAACCTATAGAAGGCAGGAGATTGGCGGCCATCTCAGATTTAAGGTACCTGAACAAGCATCTTTTGAAAACAAAGTAAAATGTTAACTCTGGCTGAGGCCAGGGGACTGGCTAGACTTTCCTGGACCTCAAGGATGCCTATTTTTCATGTCCTGATCAGGCCTTCTCCGAAAGTACCTCAGGTTACCCTCAGGCCACTACCAGTTCAGGGCAATGCCTTGACCTTACCTCTGCACCAAGGGTATTCAAGAAATTCTAGCTGTGGTAGTGGCTCTTTTAAGAAGGCAAGGATTGCTTTGTTTCCTTTCCTGGATGACTGGCTCTTAGTGGGTCAGTCTCCAGATCAAGTAAAATCCCACTTGCAAGTCACCCAGCAGCTTCTCACCTTTCTGGGATTCCTGCTGAATTTACCAAAGTCAGTTCTCGAACCAGTTCAGGTACTAACTTTCATAGGTGCAGAGTTGAACACAAAGTTAGCCAGGGCATTTCTCCCCTCTAAAAGGGTAGGCAGTCTCTTGCCCTGGCAAGATATCTTCCATTACTCTGCGAGTCTCTTGACCAGCAAAGCATTTGCTACAACTACTAGGGCACATGGCTGCTTCCACAGCTGTAGTGCAGGGAGCAAGATTCCAGATGAGGGACATTCAGTTCCATCTGAGGGCCTATTGGTCCCAAAGGAGGGATTTCCTTTTCCAAATTGGTTCTAGTGACCCAATCCCTGATCCTGGCCTTACACTGTGGCAGGATCAAAGCAATCTAAAACTAGGGGTCCTCTTCATTCCCTCACCACGGATGCTCCTGTGTTAGGGTGAGGAGCTCGCTTAGGCGACCTGTCCACTAGGGGAGTGTGGTCTCCCTAGGAATCTCTGCTCCACATCAATTTTTGGAACTCAGAGCTGTCTTCTAGCTCTTAGGAGTCTTCAGCTTCTGTCCAGAACAAGGTAGTTCAAGTCAGGACAGACAACACCACAATAATGTGGTACATCAACAGGCAGGGGGCACTCTGTCATCAGCCTTGTGCACCAAGCAATGAAGTGGTGGTCTCTGGCTTACTCCCTGAACACCTCCTGATAGCAGTTCACCTCCCAGGGAGGACAATGCCCTGGCAGATGCCCTCAACAGGATTCTCAGGGCCATCACGATTGGGCTCTGAATCCTCAGGTGCTGGGTTCAGTCCTTGCCAGATGGGGCTCATTTTCAGATAGATCTTTTCAGCCCCAGATAACCACTAACTTTCTCTGTTTTGTTGAGGCCTCCAGTGCTGGGATCAGCCCACCTGGGCGCTTTCACTTGGATTGGAAAGGGAAGTTTCTGTTCACCTTCCTCCCTTTTCCTTTCTTTCAGGGTACTAGTAAAAATCAGATCTCAGCCCTGCAAAGCGATTCTGATTGTTCCAAGCTGGGCCAGACAGCCCTGGTACCATTGTCTCTGTCCTTGACAGTCCACCTACCCTGAGCTTGCCCAGAGTCCCGACTTACTGGCCTTTGCACAAGGAGAGTGTGGTATCCGAACCTCAAATTCCTCCTTCTCAAGGCAGCTCTTGAGGAGTTAGAATTTGTTGATTTATTACTTTTTCAAGGTGTTATGGATATTTTAAAGGCTTCAAGAAAGCTTTTTCACTGGCGCCACTTACAATTCTAAGTGGAACAGGTTTTCAGTCTGGTGCGCTGAGAAGCAGATTATACCACAGTCTGCTTATCTGCCCATTTTCTGGACTTTTTGGTCCATTTTAAATTCTTTAGTCTTAGGCCAGCTACCTTAAGGGTTCCTTTGGCAGCTGTCTCTGTTTTTCTGCAAGCAGGAAGCCTGCTTCCTTTTTCTCAACCTGTGTTTTCCAAGTTTTTAAGGGGTTGCTTCACACCAACCCTCCTTTTTCGGGAACCAGCTCCTGCATAGAGCCCGAATGTTTGCATTGCTCAGTTAATTCAAACCCCTTTGGACCTCTGTCCCCAGCAGAGCTCAAGCTTCTCACTTGGAAAATGTTTTTTTCTGGTGGTTTCACTTCTGCCAGGCGCATAAGTGAACTACAGGCCCTGGCAGTGGAAGAAGATTTTTCTCTCCCCACAACACAGGGTTTGTCCCTAAGTGGTTTCAGGTTTCCTCCTGAACCAATCCATCTCTCTCCCAGGATTTTTTCACTGAGCATTCTTCCTCAGGTGAGAGGAGACTGCACAGCTTGGACGTCAAAAGAGCCTTATGCTACTATTTGTAATGCACCAAGGGTCACAGGTTTGAATCCCTCCAACTCTTCCTTACCTAGGGCGAGGTTGGCAAAGGGAACCTGCCACTAAGAGGACAATTGCTAGGTGGATTGTCTCTTGTATCCATTTTGTTATCAAAGACTAGGTAGGAGAGCCCCCTCAGGACTGAGGGCTCACTCCACCAGGTGTACAGCTGCATCTCTAGCGGCTGCTGAGATATTCCCATTCTAGAAATCTGTCGAGCTGTTACTTGGAAGACAGTTCACACTTTTACCAAGCATTATTCCCTGTATTTCAGTCCAGAGAGATGCTCGTTTTTGGCACAGCTGTGCTTTTGAGCCTATTTCCTAAGTAGGTTCTGACCCTCCTCCATGGAGGTACTGCTGTGTAATCTGCAATAAGTCTAATATAGCAAGACTTAGTGGTGTTTGAAGAAAAAATTACTCACCTTAGTAATTGCTTTTCTTCTCATGGAGTCTTGCTATATTAGGACCACCCCCCCAACCTGCCCCTCTCAGAACTTCTACTGGGGTGGGGGTGGCAAATTAGTGCAAGCACTGTGTCATGCCATTGTAGTTCTTACCTTCACCCTCTTTTATTTAGGGTTAGGGAACTAGGGTTTTCCGGTTGAGTGATTTGTTGGCCCCCTTCCTGGACTTGAGTCTTTGGGGGAAGGGGGGGTTCCTAATAGTGCTTGTCAGGGGGGAAAACTAATAATACCATTATTCATTCTTATTATTGTTATTGTTGTTTCTATTGTTGTTTCTATTGTTGTTATTACTACTAGTAGGTAGCCATTTGCCTAGTGTAGAGCTTTCACACAGACTTGTTGCTTAGTGTTAGCCGTCAAAAGATCTGACAGTTTCATTTGAAACTGCTCAGATGAAACTTAGTATAAGCGCCTCGGCTTTAGAACTCAGATTCTCTGGAGTTAACTCTTTCCTCTCCGGGGCAGTTCAAGTGCAGTGGCTAACTGCAATAAGTCCTAATATAGCAAGACTCCATAAGAAGAAAAGCAATTACTAAGGTGAGTAATTTTTTCTTCTGGGCTGAGATTGCAAGGGAAGTGTCAAGTATCATGCAGGTGAGAGTGAGGGATTCGGCGGCCTCCTTACTGTTTGGAGTGGAGGGGAGAATGAGAAGCTTACCCAAGAACAGTGAGGGTCTTACTAACGCTGGCCAGACATTGTATCCAGAACACATGGGTATCTCATGTTAAGCCATCCCTTGAACAATGGAAAACACTGGTCATCAATAATTTGGCTCTAGAGATTCTAATGTATCAAAGATATGGAAAAGAGTAACTTTTTTTGAACAAGTGGGGGGTGTTCATTAACTCTCTTCCTTTGGGGGAAGCCATGGTGTTAAGACAGGGTATAACCTGAATCAAAGGACTTATGGTTGTCTCCTAGTGGCGAAGCTCATGGAAGGGGCCTGGACCGGTTCTCCTGACAACAGAGGTGAGTGTTCCTGTGAGTGGCTGTGTAAAGTTGGAGGTGGAGATGAAAGTGGACTCCAGCTCACAGGTAAACTGCATAATTACATCTTGGAGGCTGGAGAACCAGCAAGGTCAAGGACGAGGGAGGGAGGTGGTGGTGGTGATGGGGGTGTTCAGAAGCCAGCGGATATTGCGAAATACATATAAAATGCCATTACAGTGGAAAGGAGGAGGTAAGGATTTCTGGAGGGGTGTGTAGGTTTTGTATTCTGGATGTTCTCTTATGTTACTACTGTATACTTAGGGTGTAAATAGTTAGGGGAATTATATGGTTTGGGGAGTTGGTGGGCCAGGCGGTAGGCCAAGGCATGATAAAGGTGATTGTTTGCATGATGAATAAAATGCTGTATATTGTATGGCAGGTTCCTTAATGTTGGAAAAGGAATTTGCGAAATGATTGTAATGTGTCCTTGGATCTCTGTCTGTCCTACCTCAATAAAAGATTTTAAAACAAAAAAGAAAAACGGCTCCAGAAACAAGCCGCAGTAATTGTAGTTACACAAATTCCAAGCATTTGTTGCCAGAAAAAAAACCCAAAAAACGGTGCACCACGACGCCCATTGGATATGCCGTCAGGTGGATCTGCGCACTTGTATCGACCACTGTGCGGTCATCATCAGAGCGTGTATATATACATATAATGAGGATGCCTAGATGCATTAAATTGACTAAATATAGGGTGGAACTACAACATACAATGAGGAAACATGCCACTAGACCCCCTGTCTGGGAGGTTTGATCCTACAGAAAAGGTGGTGGGTTCCCCCAGTGAATTTATTCCATTTCCAGCACTGTTTTTTTGCAGATTAGGGTTGCTAACGCTCAAAACTCAAACCCCGCAAAGTTAGCTGTTAGATTTGTCAAGCCTAACTCCCACCCCTCCCCTAGTTATCCAAGGCCAAGCTGCAGGTGTGTGGCCGTACATCAGTGGTGTTGTACCTCATACAGGGCAAAAATGCTCATAATTAGTAAATGTTGTCAATTTTTTTTGTGCATTACCAGGACTGGGACCTGGCACTACCAGGGTATAAGATATTGCACAGAGATAGGGTAAATGGGAAGGGTGATGTGGGGGGGAGGCGCGGCACTGTATGTGAGAGAAGAACTGAAGTGTGCTCGTGAGGAGGGTAGTACAGAGTCGTTATGGATGCAACTCCAGGCTTCCAAGAATAGGATTCTCAGGATGGGAGTAGTGTACAGGCCACCATTTCAGACAGAGAAGTTAGACAGGGAACTAGCGGGACAGATCAGAAGGGTCGCGGAAAGGGTAGCACGACGATTGTGGGAGACTTCAGCCTGCCAGGAGTGGATTGGAGTACCCCAGCCACCACGAATAGAAGGGAGCAGATACTCCAGGATAGTTTCCTAATGCAAATTGTCAATGAGCCAACCAGGTTAGGAAACACCCTAGACCTCGTGCTGGCAAATGGAGAGTTTGTGAGGGAGCTGGGGGTGGAAGAACTGCTGGCAGGGAGCAACCACCACTTAGTGTGGTTCACGTTGAAAATGGGTAAGGAGGGAGGGAGTAGAAATGGGTACAAGAGTGTCGGACTTCAGGAAGGCCAATTTTGGGAGGATGGGAGGTAGTTAAAGAGTATCTAGCCAGAATACAAACTGATATGGACACAAACCAAAGGTGGGAGGTCATAAAACTGGGGATTGAGGAGGCAACCAAAACCTGCATCAGGGTCCAGCGTGAGAGAGCTAGGTGCCAAGAAACCCAGCTGGTTGAGCAAGGGGGTCATGGAGAAAGTAAGAAATAAAAGAACCGCCTTTAGGAGGTTCAGAAGAATAGGGAGAGGGGAGGACAGAGAGGACTACCTGAAGGCATCGGAGGAGGTGATGAAGGCAGTAAGGGCAGCCAAGGCGTTTAAGGACCTCAGGCTGGCGCTAGGCATCAAGAAGTGGGAGAAGGAATTCTTTGGGTACATCAGAGAGAAAAGGAGTTGTAGGAACAAAATAGTAAGGATTGAGAAGGATGGGAGGTGGGTGGAAATGGGCAGAGCAGGCAGAAGTGTGCTTAAGAATACTGTACTTATGCTTTGTTTCCTAAAAAGGAGGGGTGCTACCAAGGGGGGATGGTAGGTCAGGCTCGGGAGGGGGGGAGGAGGTGACCGATGGGGGAATCATAGAGGGCAGGGTACTGGAGGGCCTGAGGGCTCTGAGGGTGGGCAAGGCACCAGGGCCGGATGGCATTCACTCCAGGGTACTGAGAGAGCTGTCAGAAATCCTGGCGTGGCCCTTGGCAGACCTTTTCAATGCCTCCCTGGTCTCAGGAAGTGTACCTCAGGACTGGAGGATGGAGGATGTGGTACCCCTACATAAGAGCGGTCCCAAAGACGAACCGGGAAACTACAGGCTGGTAAGCCTCACGTCCATCGTGGGAAAATTGATGGAGACAGTCCTGAAGGACAGGCTGGTGTCCCTTCTGGAAACCAATGGGCTGCAGGACGTTAAGCAGCATGGGTTTGTCATGGGCAGATCCTGTCAGACCAACCTGTTGGATTACTGTGACTAGGTAACTAGACAGTTGGACAAAGGCCATGCAGTGGATGTCCTGTTTCTGGACTTCAGTAAGGCATTCGACTCTGTGCCGCATGAAAGGCTGGGTAGTAAGCTGGCAGGTACAGGTGCAGGGGCAAAAATGGTGGGATGGGTGGTAACTGATTACAGGGAAGGTAGCAGAAGGTGGTGGTAGGAGGGGAGCTCTCGTCTCTGAGGGCAGTGACAAGCGGAGTACCACAGGGCTCACTGCTGGGACCAGTGTTGTTTGGGTTGTTCATATCAGACATCTCAGTGGACATCAAGAGCAAGATCAGTTTGTTTGCAGATGACACCAAGATGGGAGCAGTAGTGGATGACGTAGGAGGGTGGCATGTGTTGCAGGATGATCTGTCAAAATTGGAGACCTGGTCGGACACCTGGAAGTTGGGGTTCAATGTCAAAAAGTGCAAGGTGCCACATTTCCTGGCAAAAAAAAAAAAACAAGGAGCTACCAGTTTTGGGAGGGGTCAGCTAACTGTGACAGAGGAGGAGAAGGACCTGGGGGCGATTTATAACAGGCTCAAAGAACAACTCAGCACAATGCAGGAAGGCACCTGCAAAGGCAACCAAATCCTGGGTTGTATTGCCTGGGGTATATCTTCAAGGAGAGGGGAGGTGATCCTGCCGTTGTATAGGTCACTAGTTAGGCCACACCTGGAGTACTGCGTGCAGTACTGGCGTCCATACCTGAAGAGGGACATTAAGTTACTGGAGGGGGTGCAATGCAGGGGAACAAAAATGATCCAAGGACTAGGGGACATGCCCTGCGTGAGCACACTGAGGGAGATGAACATGTATTCACTGGAGGAGAGGAGAGACGGGGGGATATGATTGAAACCTTCAAGTTCATGAAGGGAATAAATAAGACAGGCATGGAGGGACTATTCAAGTTAAGGGGGGTAGGGACACTCGAGGTCACGATCTCGGATTAGAGGGGGGAAGGTTCAGGAGGGAAATGAGAAGACACTTTTCTATGGAGAGAGTGGTGTCTGGTGTTGGAGGCAGTATAGCGCAGTGGGTTAAGGCTCTGAGCTGCAGATCTGGAGACCTGGGTTTGAATCCCACAGGCATCTAGGTGCATACTGTGTGATCCTGAGCAAGTCACCTAACTTCCTTGTGCTCCCAGGTCGCATCTGGAAACAAGCTTCGGCTTAGTGTGCTAGTCCTGGTTAAACAATGTTCCTGTTCCCTTTCCCTGGGTGGAACGCGTTGGCTTCAGAAGTGGTATCCTGTAGAACAGTGGACTGCTTCAAAAGGGGATGGGATAGGGTAAGAGGGAGGGGCAGGGGAGAGGAGGGAGGGAGGGGCAGCTGCAGTATAAGGATTGCTAGCTGCACACTCGATAAACCATAAGGCCTTTATCTGCTGGCAAGTTCGTATGAGATAACATAAACTTCTATTTTGTTTATGTATAGCTAATTGTAGTATAAAATGCACATAGTAGTTTTCTTTAGTTGCTTGTATTCTTGTCCCTTGTTTTCAGCTTTAAACATTTTGTTTGTGTAGGATGTGGAAACATTTTAACAATGGTTAGTAAGGGATTTCTTTATGAAAGTTTTGTAAAAAAAAAAAAATTTAATTGCCAATTAAATTAGAAAAAGAAATTATGTTGCCTCATTATACCCCTCTGTGACAAAAACTAAACTGTCATCCTTAACGTACATGAAAGATTTTGTTCATGTGGAACTGAAATACTAACTAAAAACCTTTGAACAGCGCATATTTAACAACCCTCTTCTGCCAGCGGGGAGAAGGCCTGTTTACTGGAATGTCAGACCACAGAGCCTGCTGATTTGTGCAGCCTCTGACAGCCAGTGTGTGGAGTTTAGACTGCCAGTTGTGTGGTGGCATGAGAAGTGCCAAGATGGCAGAGTGATAGGAAGGTGCAGTTCTGCTTTGGGGGCACCCTTGACTCTGGACTTTTGCCAGGCTGCCTGAGAAGGTACGTGCTTCTCACTTGCAGCAGCTTTCTGAGATGATTCTGGGAACTTGGAATCTGAAGGCCATTTAGTGTAGATCACCATTAATTTTAGTGGTAGTGTAAGGGATCACTGGGTGTGCATGAGTGTCCTGATAGGCCGCCCCGCAAGGGAAGTTCCAGGTGGCTTTGCAATGCACGGAGGATCTCACTAAAGTGGGTGTTTTCACTTTGGGGGCAGTTTTGATCTTGTCTGTGCCGAAGAGATTTTGCCAGTTGTGCTGAAGATGGTGAGAGATCTGGTGCCAAAGACTGAGCTGCTGAAACAGGTACAAGATGGACCTACTGTTTGTATAGGAAATCTCAAACTGATATGGGAAGTGGAGATGGGGCCTCTGACAGAGGGTTTGTTTAAAAAAAAAAAAAAATTGATAGCTGCCGCCAAAGAACAGTCTGCGATATGCACTGTTGGTTATATACAGAGGATATGTGATGGGCGCTCATGAGATATATTTACCTTCATGAGTGGCAAAGCCGTGAGTGAGATCAAAAGAAGTCACTGACCATGAATGAAGATGTGTTTCTGGGTTTGTTTTATGTTTTTGGGTGTGCATAGATAGATTGTATTTTAAAAATGTGCGGGGAGGGTCCAAAGATGGTCAGGCAGTGTTCCCCTACGAGGCTCAGGGAGCTGCACTCCTTTGATTGCCCCTTTTTACCAACAGAGACATATAGACGTTGTCAATCCCTTGGGATTGCTATGAGCATAGGAAGGGTGGGGCTGGGCCTGGCGGGGAAAATGGAAAAGGGGGACGTATTGGGTGCTGGGGACCAGTGACGACTTGGGCGAATGGTGCCAGGACAGGGTAATCCCTGTCTTGTTCCCAAATCCAAGGGCCCAAAAATTGATGCTGGACAGGAATCGAGGTCTTCCCCAGTATCTCATCCAACCCGGGCAGTGTTATGTAATGCTAGGTCCATCAAAAACAAAACAACCATTATAGCTGATCTTGTTGAAATGGTGGACCTGGCATGCATCACCGAGACCTGGCTGGATGAAAATGCAGGCCCAATATTGGCCTCTGCCGTTCCAGCTGGATTCTCGGTGATTCACCACCCCGAGGTTGGATCATAGGGATGGGGGTGTAGCCATCTTTTTTAAGACCGAACTGGGCCTTGTGGATGTTCCAGTGGGGACCACCAGATCCTTTGTGTGTCATGGGTGAGGGTGTAGGCTGTAGGATACTCCTCATCTATCGTCCAGCAGGTGATGGGGGTTTGTTCCTGCAGGAGATTGCGGACTTCGTCGTCGATATGGTGTTGGAGTTCCCCAGATGGATAATTCTGGGGGACTTCAGTGCCTGGGTCGACGACAAACTCTCGCAGTTTGGTCAGAATCTTCTCCAGCGAATAACTGTGTTGGGCCTTACACAGGTAGTTACCTCCTCAACCCATATAAGAGGTCACTCATTGGATCTGCCATTCTTCCTGGGGGATGGAGATTACTGACTTGGGGTGGAACCAGTCAGTTGGTCTGACCATCACACCATAGTGTTCAGTTTTGGGGCCCCCCCAAATGGACGTACTACTTCGGAGATGGTCCGGTACTGCCCTTTGAGGAGAGTTATCCCGGATGGTCTGTCTGCGGTGCTGGACCTATCGGGATTGCTGGGTGAAAGCACAAGTCCAAGGGACCTCGTACTAGCCTATAATAAGGCAGTGGGAGAGGCCCTGGACTTCATTGCTCCTGTTCATGTTCAACCACTCACTCTTCACCCAAGGTCCTCTTGGTATGATGGGTCCTTGAAGAAGTTGAGGCAGATTGGTTGAAGGCTGGAGAGAGCATGGCGGAAGTCCAGCCTGGATGCTGACAGGTTTAGACTGATGGAACATTATAAGGGCTATCAATCAGAAATCACCCGTAAGAAGGCAGAGTTCCTGTCCAGGGAGATTTCTGCTGCACAGAACTGACCAGCTCAACTCTTTCGAACTGTTGACAGATTGTGCAATTCAGTCTGTCTCCAGTCTGGAAGAGCTTTTTCACAAATTAAGTGGCAAACGGGGACAACCAAATAGAAGTACCCAGAGAAGTGGAAGGAAGGGATGCAGAGGTTAGCCAAGGAGGTGACCTCAGTGGGAAGAGCAGTGGACCCCAGAGGAGGAGGAAGCAAATCCTGGTGGGGGACTCCTTCATAAGAGGGATCCGGCTAGGAACACAGGAGGGGGAGGACAGGGAACTGAGGTGCCTACCAGATGCCATGGCATGGAGGGATGGGAGGAAGATCCTGTGGATCGCCGGGAAGGCAAGGCGGGTGAGCTTGATGTCATTATCCACCTAGGTACTAATGACCTGGCAAATGGGGAGCCAAAAGAAGTTCAGGAAGAGTTAAGGAAATTGGGAAGGGGTCTCAAGCAAGTAGCTACTTCTGTCACCTTCTCAGAAGTAATACCTGCGAGAGGCATGGGGGAGCATAGGGGCACATACACCAGGAACTTTAACTTATGGTTGAAGAACTGGTGCTGTGAGGAAGGGTTTGGATTCATTGGTGACTGGGGACCCAACTGGAGGGATGGAGGCTTGTTCAAGCCTGACGGCCTGCATCCATCCTGGAGGGGAATCCAAGCACTCAATGATAAGTTTAAATGCTACATGGACAAGCATTTAAACTAGCCAAGGGGGGTGGCAGGCCAGCAAGGAGGGTACCTAATTGCCCACCCCTCGCAGCTAGCAGTGGAACCAGTGAACAGGAGGCGTGGAAACCTCTGCAAAGCGGTGTGCAAAAGATGGAGATAAGCACCCAAGAGGTGGATGGGCAGCAAAGGGGCAAGATTCAACAGAAGAGCAGACAGCAGGGAGAACCAGGGATAAAGGACAACCAGGGAAGGGGCTGGAGTAGAACAGCTAAACAGTCTAGGTAGGGAGTTCAAATCATGGAAAGCCATCTGTGCCAATGCCAGGAGCCTTAGCAACAAGATGGAGCATCTGGAGGCTGTCATGGTGCCGTTGGACCTGGACATTGTGGCCATCACAGAAACCTTGTGTAATGATAACCACAACTGGGAGATGGCCATACCTGGCTACAACATATTCAGAAGAGACCGGGCAGGTAGGAAGGGAGGAGGAGTGGCACTTTATGTGAAAGGTGACATAAAGGCCACAGAGATCCAGGAGGAACAAAATGGGGGAGAGATACTGTGGGTTAAGCTGGAAAAGAAAATGAGGCCAGCCATCCGCACAGGTGTGGTTTATAGACCAGCCCAAGAGAAAGAAACAGATAGGGAGCTGATACTAGCCATGCAAAGAATGGCAGACAAGGGTGAGGTAGTGCTGGTTGGAGACCTCAGTATTCCAGACGTGGACTGGAGCATCCCAGCAGCAATATCAACCAAGAACAGATTTGTCTGGACTCCCTTCAAGGTGCATCCTCAAGCAACTGGTCATGGAACCAACTCTGTGAGCACAAGGTCCAGTATTGCCTTCTGCAGACAGGGACAGTGTGATGGAGGTAACAGTGGGGGAGTACCTCGGGAACAGTGACCACCAGTCATTGTGGTTTGAAATCACAGAAGGAACAGAACCAAACCATACAAAAACACGTATCCTGGATTTTAGGGGGGCAGACTTTGGGAAAATGGGGAGATGCTTGAAAGAGGCATTAAGGGGAATGGGGTGGGAATCAGGGGTTGAGAAACAGTGGGCAGTATTTAAAACTGGGATTACAAGAGCAACAGAATTATGCATTAAGTGGGTTAGCAAGGGGAAAAGGAAGAGGAGACCATTATGGTTTTCCAAGGATGTAGCGGAGAAAGTGAAAGCCAAAATGATTGCATTTAGGCAATACAAAAAGACACAGGCAGAAGGGGATAGGGAGAAGTACTAGGAGAAGCAAAGGGAGGTCATTAAGGGATGCCAAAGCTCAGACAGAAGAGCACATTGCAAAATCAGTGAGTAGAGGAAACAAAACTTTATACAGGTACGTAAGTGAAAAAAGAAAAGCAAAGGGAGGGATAGTGAGACTGAAGGGGGAGGATGTGGCCCACGTGGAGGATGACAGCAGTAATGCTGACTTATTGAACAGGTATTTTTGCTCAGTCTTTACTGAGGAAGAGGAGGGGTGATGAGCCTGAAAGGAGTACAAGGGGTGGGAATGATGCAGAAATGGACACAAGTCCCTTTACATGAGAAAGGGTCCTGAAGGAACTGGAAGAAATAAGAGTTGCTAAAGCAATGGGGCCAGATGGGGTGCACCCCAGGGTCCTTAAAGAACTAAGAGAGGTGGTGACTGAACCTCTGCAATCCTGTTTAGCTGATCACTGGAAACGGGAGGTACCAAAAAACTGGAGGACAGCAGATGTAGTCCCCTTATACAAAAGTGGGAACAAAGAGGAAGCGGGGAACTACAGACCAGTCAGCCTCACCTCGGTAGTGGTTAAGATCAAGGAAGCAGTACTCATGGAGAGATTGGTGGAACATCTGGTTGTCAACAGACGACAGGACCCAAGGCAGCATGGTTTCACCGGGGGAGATCATGTCAGACCAACCTTGTTGAATGTTTCGACTAGGGAGGTAGATTGGGGAGGGCAGTGGATGTGGCCTATCTGGACTTCAGCAAGGCCTTTGACACTGTGCCACATAGAAGGCTATTACACAAACTAGGGAATATGGGTGTGGGCAGGACAGTAGTGCAGTGGGTAGGTAACTGGCTGGGTGGCAGGACACAGAGGGTGGTGGTAAATGGCTGGCACTCCACAGAGGGAAGAGTGACCAATGGGGCACCACAGGGATCAGTGCTGGGACCGGTCCTATTCAACATCTTCATCAGTGACGTTGCACAGCATCTAGAAGGCAGAATTTCCCTGTTCGCTGATGACACAAAGCTCTGTAACAGAGTGGACACACCAGAGGGTGTAGACAGAATGAGAAAGGACCTGCAGAAACTTGAAGAATGGTCAGGGGTTTGGCAGTTGAATTTCAGTGCAAAGAAGTGCAAGATAATGCATATGGGGCACAAAAACCCTGGCACAATATATCAGTTGGGGGGTGAGGATATAGCATGCACCAAGCAGGAAAGGGATCTTGGGGTTCTCATCTTTGATGACCTCAAGGTAGGGAAACAGTGCAACAAGGCAGCAGGTAAAGCAGATAGGATGCTGGGGTGCATAGGCAGGGGCATCACCAGCAGGAAAAGGGAGGTCATAATTCCATTATACAAGACACTAGTGAGGCCCCACCTGGAGTACAGTGTAGAGTTCTGGAAACCTTACCTACGTAAGGATGTACACAGGGTAGAGAAGGTTCAGAGGAGGGCAACAAAGATGCTACATGGATTGCATCACAAGTCCTATGAGGACAGGTTGAAGGACTTGAATGTATACTCCCTGGAGGAGAGGAGGGAAAGAGGGGGATATGATAGAGACATTCCAGTATCTTACAGGGAGGAACAGGATACAGGAATACACTATTTTTAAGCGAAAAAGATGTTCCAGGACTAGAGGGCATGGGATGAAGTTGGAGGGAGGACGATTCAGAGGAAATGTGAGGAAGAATTTCTTCACAGAACGAGTGGTGGACAAGTGGAACACCCTGCCAGAGGAAGTGGTTGGGCTGAAGCAATCACGGGATTTAAGAATGCATAGGATAGACATAAAGGAATTCTGGAGGTGAGGGGCAACAGACTTCTAGGAAAACATAAAGCAAACTTACAAGCTCAAATGGGCAGACTGGATGGTCCGTAGGCCCTTATCTGCCAGTGCTGTGTATGTATCTGTGTATCTATGTATTTATGTAAGTGTGACGAGCTAGCTCAGTTTTTCGCAGATAAGGTTGCCAGCATCTGTCTCGAATCGGCCCGGCTCGCTCCATGAGGTGTTGTGGAGCTTGATGGGAGGTAGTGAGCGCCTGGTCTGTCTGTCTGGACTTCAGCTGACTGGAATTCATGGACATTGTGAAGATTGTCCATACTTAGCGCACAACCTGTTGTAGTTTGGATCCGTGGCCCTACCTCCCTTCTGGTGGGATGTGTAGATGTTATCTGCCTGATCCTAGCTGAAATTGTATGGAGATCCTTGGAGAAGGGAATCTTTCCGGATCCCTTAAAGGAATCAGTCATTTGACCACTCCTGAAAAAAAATCATCCTTGGATCCCGTTGATCCTGCTAACTACCGACCTGTCTCTAACCTTCCCTTTGTGGGGGAGGTTATTGAGAAGGTGGTTGCGTTGCAGCTGGACAATCACTTGGTAACTCACAATGTCTATGAAGCCCTGCAGTCTGGTTTCAGGAAGAGGCATAATACGGAGACTGCCTTTGTTTGGGTATTAAATGACCTCCTAATGGCGAGAGATCGAAAGGCTCGTACCGTCTTGGTCCTTCTCGATCTCTCAGCAGCCTTTGACACTGTGAACCATGAGGTGCTTTTGGAAACTCTGCGGTTCCTTTGTGGACTGTCTGGTACAGTCCTCTATTGGTTTCGATCCTTCCTTGTAGGTAGGTCTCAGAGGGTGGTTGCTGGAATTTATTCCTCTGAAGCCCTCCCCTTGTCCTGCGGGGTGCCGCAGGGATCCATATTGGCACCCATGTTGTTCGCAGTGTATATGCTGTCATTGAGAGATATCATCAGGTAAGACGGCTTGCTGGAGTTTTCACTGCTATGCAGATGATACTCAGCTGTATATGTCCTTTGTGCCCAGACAGGTTGATATGATATCTATGCTAAATAGCTGCCTCTCTGAGATCAAGGACTGGATGAGCTCGAGTTGGTTGAGACTGAATCCGGATAAGACTGAGGTGTTGGTTGTGGATCCGGGCCACTCGGGGGTGGGTTTTGGTGCTGGGCACATGTCGGGCCTTTGGCTTGATGATGTCCAGCTCATTACCTCAGATCGCGTGCATAATTTGTGCATTGTTTTTGATGATGGCCTGACCCTGATGTCTCGGGTGTCAGCTGTGGTTAAATCCTTATTTTACCACCTGAGGAACATTGCCCAGGTGAAACACCTGATTCCCCCGGGCGACCTTCCAACATTGGTCCACGCCTTCATTACTACCTGTCTTGACTACTGCAGTGCCCTCTACCTAGGGCTGTCTGGGGTTGATATCCACCACTTGCAGCTGGTGCAGAACGCTGCTGTTGACTGGTACCTCTAGGACCTGTCACATTACGTCTGTGCTGTGCAAACTGCACTGGCTGCCAGTTCAGTGGCCGGATCACCTATAAGGTAGGCTTGCTTACCTTTAAAGCCCTACATGAATAGGGACCCGACTACCTTAAAGATCTCCTGACTCCCTACTCCTCCAATCGCCCTCTCCGATCCACTGATGAGGGATTTGCTAGAGATTCCCAGGGTTCATCTTAAAACATCTGGAGCCTGTGCTTTTTCATTTGCAGCACTGACCCTGTGGAATTCTCTACCTCGTCGGTTAAGAGAATGCCTGATCATCAGCAGTTTTAAATCTATGCTGAAAACATATTTATTTTCTTTGGCCTTCTCGGATTAATGAACTGATTTTTAAATAATATATTGTCTGTTTTTATATTGCAATTTTTATAATTTGTACTGCGCCTTGATTTTGAAAGACGCTATAAAAATAAAGATTGATTGATTACATATGCGGTTTATACAGCATTCTTTAGTATTTCAAACTAATGTATTTTAATAAGAAGTACAAGTTTTCCCCCGTGCTGTTCCTTATAGATAGCTCGGGCAGAATGGAGCACACAGCTTCATAGACCACAAGCACAGGTGACAGAATGGAATGCTTATTGTGGCATACCCAACTAGCTGGAGACATTTTGTGATGTGCCCTACTGTGGAGATAATGAACAAATATTTTCATCTAGCTAGTTGGTGTTCTTTGGTACAGATGGCATTTTTATTTAGCATAAAAAATACTAATGTATATTGTATAAATAATATTTGCGTATACTTCCCATGATGCTTTTTTAGTGGGGTATATGCAATTTGGTATTTCTTTGAAACTTGGATTTCTAGGATTGTGGCTATGTTGTTCATCCACACTCTTTGGCATGTCCCTTTCCCCTTTAAGGATCGCTAGAAGTCTTCAAGCTGGCTCCTCCCACCCACCTGGGTGGTATAACCCTTGGCTCCGTCCCATGATGCCAGATCTTCCTTTCCGCTGGAAGTTTCAGGTTGCCTCCTTCGTGCTCTCTCATTTTGTAGACCCTGGCTTCAAAACCTTTGGTTATTCCAAAACTTTGTCTAGTTCACATTAGCGATTGCAACTGCTTACCTTTGATAATGGAAGACAAGTCTTCTGCCGGATTTCGCTGGTGTGCGGCCAGAAAATGTTGTGCACCGATTCCCACACCGCGAGTGTCTATTGCCTGGGTGCTGACCATGACACCTCGAAGTGCGATTTGTGTCTTGCGTTTCTTCCCAACGTCCTCGACGATTGTCTTGCATGCCTGAACGTGGGGACTCCAGAAAAACAGAACCCTCCGGTAAAATCAAAGGAGGCTCAGTGGGTGGTTTCTGAGGCCGCGGGATCCAACAAGCAATTGGAACGTATGCAAGCCTTGGAGGAAGAAGCGGCTCGTGCTGGGGAATCCTCTATGCGGAGCTTCTTTGTACTGCTCAACCTGGGCTCCACCTTCTCTGATTCCTTCTGAGAGTTGTGCCAGTCTCTTCCGACTAAGGGGGTATGGTCCTGCAGGCATGTACTCCTCTCAGTCTCATAAGCAGGAAAAGGACCCGGGATTGTCTTTGTCTCGATGGAGACGCTCTTGGGATTGGGAGAGATCTCGGTCCCAGGAACCGGCAGCCTCGACTTCGGTCGAAATTGCTTCTTCAGCCGCTGGCTTCTTAGCTTTGCTGTATTGCCAGTCGACCAAAGTGTTGATCAACGAGGTTGAAATAATCATCGACCTGATCGACAATTCTCTCAATTGGACTCCGGTCCTTTCCTTCCCTGATGAGGAGACCCAGCCCATTGGGAATTCCGTCGGAAGTGGTCCCCGACCCTAGGAAATCACCAGTCCTGCCGGTGTCTCTCGAACGACCAAGTCAGCCTGTCCGATCTTGATCGAGGTCCAGGACCCCCTCAAACGAAAGGCCGAGGAAGAGTCACAAGTGCTCTAAAAATAGGTGACGCCATCGGTCGTGCTCGTCCTCCTTGGATGAGGAGAGGCTCCAGCGGAAGCTCCAGCACTACGAGGACCTCGTGGCAACAGCTGATTTTGACCAGGCACAAGCCAACTCCGGCTCCTACCCTGGCCATTACTTGGCTTTCGCCTCCCAGGTTGAAGCCGTCTTCTTTGGAGCCGATTAAGTCAGTTCCCCTGCCCGCGGAGCCAGCGAAACCTCCGGTTTGGCCAAAACCGTTCTGTCCACCGATTTGTGGTGCAACCACTGCCCAAGCAGCCTGTGGGAGGGGCTCCTTCTAAGGAAGATAGACCGGACACCAGGCTTCCCTGGTGTCTTTTGGTCACTGTCGCCCCGAACCGCCCTCGGCGGGTCAAAGGTGACCTGGGCTGTCGACCGTTGTATCCAGATTCCTCGGATTCAGATGAGACCGGCCTACATTCTCATCCCGGGGATGAGGAATCGGCCAGTGGGTTAGAGACAGAGGAACGTCCTTCATCCTTTCAGGGCATTTTTTCGCTTCATCTCTGAGTCTACAGGGATGCCTCTGGAATCTATCCAGAAAAAGGCAGAGTACCCTCTCACGGACATCCTCAAGAGAGGGGATACCCCGATGGAGGTCTTTCCTGTGGCCAAGGCCATAGTTGGCCCGGCCTTAGAACTTTGGCAGTGCCCTGTCTCCTGTCCAGCTCAGTCTGTCCGCATGGCCCGCAAGTATGCTGTGCCCATGGGGTCCCTTTCAGGGTTCACAGAGCACCCTTTGTCCGAGTGCCTGGTGACTGCCTCTGTGTTGAGGCGTACTGGCAGTTCTGCCAACACTGACCGACCTCGGAAAAAAGAATCCAAACTCTTGGATCATTCAGCTCGGAAGATCTATGCAGCCTCATCTTTAGGCCGTCGTCATGGCACACTTCTCCCATGCCCTCTTGGGGTCTTTGGATGAAGTCCTCCCACACCTCCCTGCGGACATGCAGACCACGGTCAAGCAGGTCCGGGATCAGGGCCGGGCTGTTGCCAAACAGCAGCTTCATACAGCCGTAAACATAGGGGATTCTTGTGCCCGCACGATGGCAGCCTCAGTTGCCTCTCGTCACAGGGCTTGGCTGAGACTCTCCTCTTTTCTGGCAGTTACTCAGTACAAACTAGCTGATGTGCCTTTCCTGGGCACCGTCAGCGCATTGAACAGTCCCAATGACACCTTGGACCCTACTTCTGCTAAAGGTTCTTTCTGCAAGAAACAGCAGAAGAAGAAGAAGCCGCCTTTTCGGCATTCTTCCCCTGTGGCACAGCAACCGTCCTTTCAAGGAAGGCAGCAGCAACAGCAGCAGCAGGCTCGAGCCTGCCCCCCCACCCCGGCCCAAGCCCAGGCCCGTAAAGGAGGCAGAGGTTCAAGTCCTGGATCCTCCTCCTCCTCCAAGCCTGCTCAGTGACGGGGCGGGGGCTGCCTCCCCCTCTCTCGTCATGCCAGCTCTGGGTCCTCCTGTGGGGGTCTGGCTCTGCCACTTTCTTTCCGCCTGGTCCATTATCACCACGGACAGGTGGGGTTTGGAAGTGGTTGTTGAAGGATTGCCTCTGGAATTCGAGCAGTACCCTCCAAGCTGAGCCCGTGCCCCTCGGGAGGAAAGAGTATCCATCCAGACTAAGTCGGCTCTCCGAGACGTCATTGCTTAGCTCCTTCTCAAGGAGGCAGTAGCTGCAGTGGTGGATCCTCCAGCAGACCTCTGCTTTGTCTCCAGGTACTTCCTGGTGCCCAAGCAGATGGGGGGCTGGTGCCCCATTCTAGATCTGCATGACCTGAATCAATATCTCAGGTCACGCACCTTTCGGATGGTCACTGTGTTCCAGATCATACCATCCTTGGAGCGAAACATGTGGTTCTGTTCACTTGATCTGCTAGACGCATTCTTTCACATCCCAATCCGTCCATCTCATCAGCGGTTCCTCCGCTTCAGAGCCGAAGGGACCCTATACGAGTTCCGAGCCATGCCCTTCGGCCTGTCGTCAGCCCCACTGGTCTTCACCAAATGCATTACAGTGGTAGCAGCCCATCTCAGGTGGCGGGGTTGGCAGGATTTATCCCTACCTCAACGATTGGCTCTTGGCAGGTCCCACCCAGCAGGAGGTGGAGAGGTCCAGGGATCTGGCCCTCCAGACCTGCTCCCAACTTGTCCTCCTGATCAACAAGACCAAGTCAGAACTTGTGCCTTCGCAGGTGATGTGCTTCATCGGGGCAGAGCTCGACTCTCGTCAAGCCAGAGCTTGGCTCCCGGCAGACAGGGTGGAGGTTCTCGCCTCCTTTGCCCAGTCATTTCTGGTTGGGCAATTGCGCCTTGCCTGGGACTTTCTGCACCTTCTGGGTTACAAGGCAGTGTGAACCTCAGTTGTTCATTGGGCCCAGTTGCACATGCGCCCCCTCCAATGGGAGCTGGCTGCCCAGTGGACTCAGCACCACGGACATTTTGACCAGCTGATAACTGTAACCCAGAAGATGTGGGACGGTCTCCAATGGTGGACCATCCCAGACCAGTTGCAGGAAGGGATCCTGTTTGTCTGCCCTGAGCCGACGGCTGTCCTCACGACCAATGCCTCTCTCATGGGTTGGGGAGCCCACATGGGGACAAACGGGCCCATGGGTACTGTACCCCCCGAGGAGTCCAGATACCACATCAACCTGTTGGAGCTCAGAGCAGTCAGACTGGCACTGTCAGCTTTCGCTCCTCAGCTCCGGGGTCGAGTGGTTCAAGTCCAGACGGACAGTACCACGATCATGTACTACCTCAGCAAACGGCGGCACGCACTCCCATCTGTTTTGCAGAGAGGCGCTGTGCATCTGGACCCTCATCAGCCATTTGGAGCGGATCTCCTGGCCATCCATGTGGCAGGAGCCTCATACCATCTGGCGGATGCTCTCAGCAGCTTAGGCGAGACATCCCACAAGTGGTCTCTCCATTCAGAGGTAGCTTACAGCCTGTTCTCCCACTGGAACAGTCTGATGGTGGACCTGTTTGCCTCCAAGGAAAACACCAAGCTGAGGCTGTTTCATGCCCGCCCCCATCAGCAGGGCTCGCTGCAGGGGGATGCCTTCTCAAGGCCGTGGACCCCAGGCCTCCTCTACGCCTTCCCTCCATTTTCCCTTGATCCACAAGGTGCTTGTCAAGGTGAGGAGGGACAAGGCGAAGGTGATTCTGGTAGCCCCAGACTGGCCATGCCAGTTCTGGTATCCAGATCTCCTCAGCCGCAGCTGCAGTCCCCCGAAGCGGCTTCCAGCATGCCCAGACCTGATTTCTCTTAATCAGGGGAAGGTATACCATCCAGACCTTCAATCCTTACACCTCACAGCCTGGTACCTGAGTGGCTAGAGTTTCAGGCTTTGGGTCTTTCCGAGGATGTCCTTACCATGGTAGAGGCATCCAGAAAGGAATCAACCAGGAAATGTTATGGCTTCATATGGAAAAGGTTTTCCATTTGGTGTCAGGGCAAGGGCCTGGACACTCTGTCCTGTCCAGTGGCTAACATTCTCGACTACCTTTGGTCGCTCTCCAAAGGGGGTCTTTGGTCATCGACTCTTAGGGTGCACCTGGCAGCCATCTGTGTTTACCGAGCGCAGGCCAGTCAGCCGACAGCGCAGGAGACAGTGGTCAGGCACTTTTTCAAAGGCCTGGATCACATATCCCCTCCGATGCGTGAACCTCCACCTCCTTGGGATCTACTGCTGGTACTGGCAAAGCTCATGTGCATGCCGTTCGAACCAATGCACAAGTGTGCCTTGTCACACTTGTCATGGAGGATGGCCTTCCTGGCGGCTATCGCATCTGCCAGGAGGGCAGGGGAGCTCCAGGTGCTTTCGGAGGACTGTCTTTATCTGGTCTTCCACAGGGACAAGGTTGTCCTACGCCCTCACCCGAAATTCCTTCTGAAGGTGGTGTCAGAGTTTCGCCTTAAGCAGGTGTCAACTGTGCTGGATTACTACCCAAATTACACCTCGGAGGCCGAGTACAGGCTCCGTACTTTGGACCTGAGACACGCTCTCCCCTATTATAAGGAGAGGATGGCGGAAATTCAGGGAGAGGTTCGCCAGCTGTTTGTCGCCTACGCTGAAACCGCTTCTGGCAGACCTGCAGCAAAATGGGCAGTTGCAAGGTGGATTACATCTTGCATCAGTCTGTGTTATGAGTTGGCGGGCATGGAGCCTCCCAAAGGGTTAAGAGCTCATTCTACTCGCCATACCGCTGCTTGGGTGGCTGCTTCCAGGGACATCCCTATCCAAGAAATCTGCCCGGCTGCTACCTGGATGTCAACAGACACCTTCATCACCCATTACCACATTGACCTTGAGTCACGCTAGGATGCTGGTTTTGGGGCCTCAGTTCTCCAGTCTCTGTTTTCTAAGCAGGAGGTGTGCGCTTTACCTCCCTTCTCCCAGAGAACTACTAGGAGTCTGCCAAAGAGTGTGGATGAACAACATATCCACGATCCTAGAAAAACAGGTTACTTACCAGTAGTTCTAGGAGTGGTATATGTTCATCCACACAGACCCACCCGACCTCCCTGGCTGCGGACGCACGACACCTGGCTTCCAGCGGGCTAAGATCTGGCGTCATGGGGCGGAGCCGAGGGTTATACCACCCGGGTGGGTGGGAGAAGCCAGCTTGAAGACTTCGAGCAATCCTTAAAGGTGAAAGCGACATGCCAAAGAGTGTGGATGAACAACATATACTACTCCTAGAACTACTGTTACAGGTGAGTAACCTGTTTTTATTGGCCATGCCCTTCGAGGGTAACCCTAGCTTCAGTGCTTTGGCTCTGAGGTTCTTGGTACGATATTCATAAGCTCAGCATGGTGCTGACATGAACAGTGCCATGCTAGTAGGATATAGCTTGTCCAAATGGGGCAGGGACCGCATTCAGTGTGTCCCATAGTGCACTGCATAGTAGGTAGGACGGTTGTGCTAAATACACCACTGTGCCCATGCAAATGATAGAGCCCCTTTGCATACGGGGGAAGTGGTGTAGTTAGAGGATTTTAATGTTTCCAACCCCCTTCTGTCGTCACCAGGCACAGTGGTGTATGTCCACCCCCCCCCCGTCAGCATTGGTGCCAGCGACACCCCCCCTTCCTGCCAGATACCCGAGTAGATAAAACATCCCTGGAGATTAGAAACATAGAACTTGTCAACAGAAAAGGATCACTTTGCCCACCCAGTCTGCCCACATGTTCCCTCTCTTATATGCCTCTTTACTACCTATCTGGTGTCTGGCAACCCTCCTGCCTCTTTTCTAATATACCCCTATGTCTGTCCGACGCATGCTTGAAGCCCCCCACTTTCTCAGCCTTCACCTCTTCCGGTGGCAGTCTGTTAGTTATCTACTACTCTTTCAGTGAAGAAATATTTCCTCACATCCCTCTTGACCCCCCCCCCCAGCTTTATCAGTGCCCCCTGGTCATGTTGCACTTTCTCATTTAAGAGACTCCACCTCAACCCCTGCTAGACCCTGTTCACCCTTTGAGGTACTTGTAAGTCTCTAGCATATCATCTACAGTATATTTCTCTCCATCCAGGATGTACACGCTGAGATCCCTCTGTCTCTCCTTTTAGAGCTTCTCATGCAAACCCTGCATATTAAGTTGCTGTCCTCTAGACTGACTTCACCCTGTCCTTTCTGAGGTGTGCTCTCCAAAGTTGGACACAGTACTCCAGGTGAGGTCTCACCAGTGAGTAATACAGTGGCAGTATCACCTCCCTCCTGCTGCTGGATATACCCCTCCATGTGCTCCCGAGCATCCATTAGCCCTACCCACGGCATTGTCTCACTACCCTGCTGCATTAAGGTCCTCCAGTATGACAACCCCAATATCCCTTTCCTGTCTAGTGACTGTCAGTACCTCCCTACAGCCTGTATTCAGCTCCTGGGTTCCTGTGCCCTAGGTATATGATTTTCCACTTTTTGGCATTGAACCCCAGCTACCATGCTTTTGACCGCTCCTCGAGTTTCCCAAGATCCCTGTGCATTCTCTCCACCCCCTCTTGAGTGTTCACCCTACTGCAGATTTTGGTATCATATGCAAAAAGGCATAGCTTCCTTAAGTTCTTCTGCAATTTCTCCTATGAAGACATTGAAGAGGACTGGTCCCAGTACTGAGTCCTGTGGTATCTTTCTGGTCACTCTGCCATCATTAGAGTGAGCGCTTATAACGTCCACCCTCTGTCTCCTATCCGTTAACCAGTTTCCTAACCCAGTTTATCACTTTGGATCCCACTCCTGGGCTTTTCAACTTCATCAGCCTCCTGTGTGACATAGTATTGAAGGCCTTGCTAAAGTCCAGATAGGTCACATCCATTGCCCTCTCCTGGCCCATTTCCTTGGTCACCCAGTCAAAGAAATCTGTCAGATTTGTGTGGCATGACCTTCCCCCTGGAAATCTGTGTGTCCTGTGATCTTGCAGCCCACTGGATTCAAAATACTCTACCATTATTTCCTTCATTCGTTGGTACCCCTCTTCCACATGATCCCTGATTTAAATAAACTTCCCTATGGTAGTCAAGTGATACTTCCCTTCCACCCGATCCTTGAGTAAATGGTAAAATATTGCTGGCAGTCCAGTGGTACCCCCTTACTTCCGATCCCTGAAAAAAAAGTAAAACAGGACTAGTAGTCCAGTAGTACCCTCCTTCCCTCCTGTCTGATCCCCGAGTAAAAGAAAAACTGTCCTGGTGGTCCAGTGCTCTCCCCGCTTGACCCCATTATGCTATTCATAAACCCTCCCCCACGGCTGCCAACAACTCACCCAGGAAATACAAATACAGGTCCCTGGGCAGAGCATTGGGCAGCAACTGGCACAGACCCTCTTTTCCACCACCTTGGCTGGCTGCAGTCTGAATGACTTGGACTGAGGGTGTGCATACGGTACTGTTATTGCACTGTTCACACTATGCTAAGCTTAGCGCTGTCTGTTGGAGGTCCAGGATCTCCTTCAACTGGCTGCAGAACCGCACCAGTCCTCTGTAACCTTTTTGTTGTACAGGAGCCTTCACTGACCCTCCTGCAAGTCTCTGCAGGTTCCCCACCCTTTTCTTAATGATGGGGCTCTGGTTCTCCCCAGCTTTCCCAACCGAAGTGAGTTGCTGGCGAGGGTGGGGGGCAGTGCTGCTCCAGTGGACTATAGGAACACAGTGATTTCATCTGTTCAGCTAGTTCCAATCTACTCCCACTTCAGTTCCAGCACATTTTCTCCCTCCCTGCTGTCCTCTCTGGACAGAGTATTTCCCCTTCCTAGCTACAGCTTAGCATTTGGATTATTCTGGCCTCTGATGCCATCTCTGGAACACCAGTATGGCATGTGGCTTGCATAGCCAGTGTGCCATCAGGCTAACCATTTGTGTTTTCTAAGAAGAAAGCAACTATAAAATGAGGGGGTTCAGAACTCTGCTTTTGACTGGTAGGAGGAGAGTCTAAGGCATACTTGTATCCTGTTGCTAGCATGGCATTGGTGTCATCAGTTCATTGAATCTTATTTACTGTCAAGTTTTTTAGTAAAAACACATTTAGAATTGCCCCTCTGGACACAGTGGAAATTGAGTAGGTGGTAATTGCTAATCAGAATATTTTTATGACGAGCAGTTTTTCATCATTCATTTTCCCCTCAGTTTTACGGCAAATTTTTCCCTTTCTTTTGCCTCCTCCCTGTTATCTGTCATGTCCTCTCTCCTCCTGGACCCCATAACCCTTTTATATTATCTGTCTCTTTACCATGCCTCTCAGTCTTTCGACACTGAAATGTGGGACACTGGAATTCCAAAACTGTGGAATAATGTGGTACACTGGCCCTCATAATGTGGGGAACATCATCCAGCTTGGAGATGCAAGTTCTGAACACTGTGGGAACTTCTGCCTTTATTTATACAATGTTTAATTTTAATTTACCATCTTAAAATATTAGTTGCTTTAAAGTCTGCGTGTTGAGTGCCTTCATTGTGGAGCAGCAGCTTTTTCATGTGGGTCGGATGTGGGGCAGAGTGATGCTCATAATGTGGAACAATTGAGAGGTATGCTCCCAGTCTGTCTTTGCTTTTGTTTTTCAGTCTATCGCTCCATATTTTATTGTTTCCCCTCAGTTGTATTTCTCTCCTTATCTGCCTGCCTTTTCTGTCTCTGTACGTCCCCCACCTCAATAGCCCACCATTCCCAGGACTTACCAAGTTCACCACAACTTGCCCCTCATGATTGGGATGGAGGGGCTTCCCTTTGCCCCTCTGTAACAGGATCCATTAGATGCCCAGTTGGTGATGCCAAGCCTATGAGGGGGGCAGTCCGTTGTCTTTCCTGGCAAAATAGTTTTTCCTCCATTTTTTCACACAGGAAGAGGATGTGCAGTGATGCAGGATTGTCAGTTGACGTCCCACCCACATTTGTGACCTCCCGACAGCCCGCACACCCAACCTCTGCTAGGTGTCAGGGATTCCCTGGGAGGTGCAGTCCCCCTCCCTGGAGAGGAGAGCAGTCCACCAGATGCTCGGTCCTCTCCTCGACTGATCACCTGGTGAATTGAGTCCACTCCCAAATGCAGTTTACCAACATGGCAGGCAATAGTGTTGCTGCCGTGCCACTGAATGACCATCTTTTGTGCCTGTTCTGCCCCAAAGTTATGGTTAATATACATTAATAGGGCCTCCACTGAGTGTATTTTATGGTATAAGACACTCCAAGCATGAGGTTTGGGCGAGAGGATCATACAGCAAAGCTGAGTGGTTCTGACCACCCAAACCTCACGAGCGTAGCTTCTTATCCCATAAGAGACACCCAGCTGAGTTGATTGTTATAAGTATAATAATCCACATGAGGTGTGCATCTGTGCTGTAATAACCTCACTTCCTGGGTGGTTATTTTTAAATTTTTTAAATTTTTTTTCTTTATTGGTTTTCCAGTTTTCTCCTGCCCCGAGGGCCATGGCGTACACATGCGATGCATGCGTGGAGGTGCGCACATGCCAGGATCAGTGGCCCTTCCGCCCCTCCCTGACTTGTGTGCCACACTGTACGCCTATGCTCCCGCGGACCTCCACCTGGTGGAGGACTATGGACGGGCGGGCTTCCACCCTTTGGAGGGGCGCCACGCTCAGTCCTACTCCAACCCCCGCTGAGCCAGCACCAGCACCCTGGTGACCCAAGATCGTTCCCGAACCCGGGTCGCCAGTACCTCTTGGGTGTTTGGTTATTACAGTATGGGCGCACATCTGACCGTGGATTATTCATTACATTTATTTATTTCTAATTTTTGACCAGAAAAGGCACACTAAGCTATTACAGCTTGTTTCCAGGTGTGTCCCAGGGGGGTGGGTTGCATGGACCTGTTTCACTGATTGGAGGGAAGGGGATGTTGGCCATGACATTGGGGAAACTCCCTTGCTCTTCTTCAGTAAGCACCAGGGTGATCTTTTACTTCCACCTGGACAGTGACCAGCAGTGGGCAGAAGGGCCTCTGTTTAACATCTCACTGGTGCAGCACCCCCCCCCCAACTGTACTACAGAGTCATTTAGGGGTATCACCCCAGATACCTGGTGTGTGGCTAGAACCCACAACCTTTTGATCTTCTGGCCACAGAGGTGAGCGCGTTACCTGCTGTGCCGCTGAAAGCTTCTTAGAAAGGGACACGCTGAAAGCATAAATCACTCCAGGTGGCTAGAGTGATTTGTAAGAAGTTTGAAATCTTTTTGTCTTAATTTCAAAAGTTAAATGAAGCCCTTCCCCCAGCTCTGAAGTGGAACAGACCACTCTTAACATCCTTGCTTGAGGGACCACTGTATGCAGGATAAGAGGTACAGTGGCTTGATTTATAATAAACATTGTGACTGAATTTGTTTTGGTTATTGTCAACAAACATGGTGCAAACCTTTAGTGATGTGCAGACACATATGCTGTGTAAGCCCATTTGGGGAAGGGGGCAAAAATCTGGGGTCTGACCACTTATTTTGGTCACACCACTTCCCGATTCCCAGAGTTACTGTAGTTCTAATATGATTGCTGTAAACTGTTTGAATTACACATGATGCTAAATAGGTAGAACTAAGTATTGCTAGAACAGCCTAATGGGCCCGTGCTGCAGTGCCACAGACCTGGTTTGAGAGTGCACTTGGGCAGCTGGGGTCAAGCAACCAAGGCTGAGGCACAGCTCCTACTTTGCACCTCCGTAGGTGTTCACTCTGGGCATGGACAGTAATGGACATAGCTCTGTGCCACGCGGAAATAGGAGGGTGGGTCAGGAGGCATCTGATGAAGAAGGAAAAACTGGAAGAATTGAGCATCTGCCAGGATGATGATTCCAACACACTTGCTGCCCTAGAACTTCACTGGATCCCCATGACACTGAGTAAGGGTGGGTTGGTGATGGGAGGCCGTGAGGGAACAGGTGGAGGGGAGGAGCGCTGGCTGCAAAATAAAATTATACATGGAAAACAGAACCAAGTATGGCTGTAATATACTTGCTGTTGTTATGAACTTTTTTGGATTAATTTTCTTATTTCACTGAAAAGCATGTTGCAGACAGACGCAGCCGTGACTCGTTTGCCCTCTCACACACGCACGCATATATATATATATATACACACACAGTACCGATGCACTTCTGAGTCACTGCTTCTATTCCCCTCGAGCTGCCCCCTCTTGGGTGGGGCACCAATATGCAGCCTGTGCATTGGCAAGCACCAAGGAGCAGCCAAGGTCTCCCGGTTGAGGCGGTGCCGGGGTGTTCTGTGATATCTAGGTGGGCAGGCTCTTTGTGTAATGATTATTTTAATATGCCGATTTTGAGGGATTTCAACATGCTGTATGTAGACTAGGGCATTCTAGAACACAGGAGTGGAAATATTGGGATTGATAAACAAGGCACATGTACAAAGCCTATTGGTTCAAGGCCATAGTAAAATAGCAAGCAAGAGGGATTTTAACATGCTAGGTGTAGACTGGGGCATTTTGGCCACAGCTGCAACAAGAAGCAGGGCCATCCTGTAATTCCTACTGGGGGCATTTTTGAGGCAACTGGTTACAGAACCCACTAGAGATGAGATAGTGTCGGACCTGGTACTTAAAATTAGGTACAGCATTTTAGATGTCACAGTGGGCAGTTCTGTGGGTACTACTTATCACCATACTGTGTGGTTTGGCATACAGATTGGGCAAGAGAGAAACTATGCAAGGACAAGGGTCCTAGACTTTTGGAGGGCAGATTTTAGAGAAGTGGGCAACTGCCTCGGAGATTACATTGAAGGGGGGGATGGCTGGAGGTGGGTGGCTGTGGAGATCCTATGGAGTAGGATTAAGGAGGACATAGCTGAGGTGATGGCATGCTGCTTAACGGAAGTTAGTAAGGGAAGGAAGACGAAGAGGCCACCGTGGTTCTCCAAGGAGGTGGCAAAAGCAGTGAAGGAGAAAACCAGCAGCCTTCAGGAAATATAGGAGGACACAGAAGGAAGAGGACTGGGAGGTATACCTGCAAAGCAAATGAAGACCAGAAAGAGGGTGAGATCAGCAAAAACGCAAGCAGAAGAGGAAATAGCCAAGGAGTTGAAGAAGGGGAACAAGACCCTTTTTACGTTCACCGTGCACGCACGCGCAAGTGAACATTTTAATATGAGAGTGTCTTTTGAGGGATGTGACACTGTCTGTCCAATGCAGAGTGGTGTGCAAGGGACATGTCAGTGCCACACCAATCAGCCAGGCTGATCATGACACAGTTTTGGCTTGCTGGGCAGAAATGTTGTGTACTTGAAAAGGAAAAGCCTACCCAATCATGGGTTGGCTCTTTCCTTTGATCTTCGCTGCTGAGCAAGCAGAGCTGATCTGTCATGATCAGCCTGCTAAGGAATTTCAAACGTCTGAGAAGAGCCCTGCACTCTTGAAGATGCCAGCTGTAAGAAAGAAAATGGTCCCTTGATGTCTGTTGCTGGTGCCCCTGCACCTGTCTCCCCCATCCAAAAACATAACACTGACACTGGGGGTGCCCATAGCGTCGCCACCTCGTATCGTTCTTGTAGTGTAGTGTGACCAAGCAGTGTTAATGGTGGTAGAGGATGTGCTGGCAGAGATATAAAATAAGGCATCTTGTGTCAAAAAAGTATGTAAACTGTCTTTTTTTCACTTAAGGTTACTTGGATATTTGTAAAGGAAGCCGGGGACTGTAGAGAGATAACAGTGAACAAGCGAGTTTCGTTACTGTAGTGTAGCGTAACCGAGAGGTGTCAGTGGTAGTAAAAGATGTGCTGCCGGAAGTTTAAATAAGTCATCTTCTGTTTTTAAAAAAAAAAAAAAAAAAAGTATATAAATCCCTTTTTTAAGGTAAGATTATTTAGATATGGGGGTGACCTGAACCTGACATTTAACCCTTACTTAGACTCTTCTACTCTAAACCCTAAGCGACCACGTCAGACGGCATCAAAGGTAGCTAAACTGGTAGCAGAGCTAATCTTAATAGATGTCTGGAGACATCACCATGGAAAACAAAGAGATTACACGTTCCATTCCTCTGCTCACAGTATGTACTCCAGACTAGACTAACTGTCCAGAGATGAGTCAAATAGAGTCTTGGATACATGGATAGGGGAGTTTTTACTCTCAGATCATGCACCAATATATATGTTTGGATTTAGGGGAAGTGAAACGTACCACTTTTTGGAGACTAAACGTCTCCTTGCTCAGAGACGAAGAGGTTAGGGACGCAATAACAGAAACATATAATAACTTAGTGGTAGAGAACACTGACCGGGGCACCTCGCAGTCTGTTATTTGGAATGCAGCAAAAGCAGTGTTAAGGGAAAAGCTAATTCAGATAGCCTCATGGGGGAAAAAAAAAAGATTAGAGAGGCATGGAGAACAGAATTGTTACAACGGATACAAGAATTAGAGGGACAACAAAAACATAACATAAACAAAGATAGAACTAAACATATTTTAATTTACATAAGAGAACTTTCAGGTATCTTAGATTATCAGGTTGAGCAGAAGCTCCTCTTTCTGCACCACAAGTATTATGAAGGGGACCATGCTCGTTAAAATTATTAGCCAGCTGTCTACGAGTGCAGAGAGCTAGAGCTACAATCACTAAGATGTGGCACCCCAAGAGAAAGGCTATGGTGCTAGGAGTAAGGGAGATCTCAGATGCCTTTAGGGAGTACTATACAACACTATACTCGGAGGCAGGCTATGGGGAGTGCAGGGCAACAGGTCTTCTTAAATAAATTAAAACTACCAGTATTAACCTCTGAACAGGGGCAATCATTGCTAGCCCCTATTACAAACCTAGAAGTACAGGCCGAGATTGGACGGTTAAAAGTAGGAAAGTGTCCGGGATCTGATGGTTTCCCATCAGAATTTTATAAAGTGATGGGAAGCTGATACAGCCTCAGTTAGTGAGAGTATATGCAGAGGTAATGAAAGGTGAGATAGCTCCCCCACTGTCTTGGTCTAGGGCCATTATTTCAGTGGTGCCCAAGCTGGGAAAGGACCCAGCCAGGTGCTCTTCTTATCGCCCCATTTCATTATTGAATACAGACTGTAAGATCCTGACTTCAATCATAGCGAGGCGCTTACAAGTTTTTCTCCCATCTTTAATTGGTTTGGACCAAACGGGCTTTATACCTGGCAGACAAGCGCAGGACAATTTAAGACTAACAGTACACATAATTGATCACATACAGAGACAGGAATTTCCCGCTCTAGTAGTAAGCTTGGATGCTGAAAAAGCCTTTGACCGAATCTCCTGGTCTTTCCTGGGCTCGGTCCTTTCCCGGTTTGGTTTCCCCCAACAGTTCAGTAGTACTTTATTTAGATTATATGAATCCCTGAAAGCACATGTGAGAGCAAATGGCCATATGTCAGAGGCATTGGACCTAAAGCGGGGTACTAGGCAGGGATGCCCCTTGTCCCCCCTTCTTTTTGCTCTCTACATAGAGTCATTGGCTCAAATGATTAGACAGCACACTGAAGTAACAGGGATTGAATTAGGAGGAATCACTCATAAAATAGCATTGTATGCTGATGACGTCCTCTTATACATGACCAAACTGGAGAGCTCCCTTCCTACAGTGTTTGATTTAATTCAGGAGTTCTCAATAATGGCAGGCTACAAACTTAACAGAGAGAAAACAGAGATCCTTAGTTTCAACTATGCGCCAGGGGAGGTTATGCAAAGAAAATATCCCATGGGTTGGGATCTGAACTCCATAAAATACCTGGGGATTAGAATCGGCACAAACAATGCACAATTGGCGGAACTTAATTACCCCCTGTAATAAAACAATTGAAAGCTGACTTTAGAAGATGGTCACTGCTACCTTTGTCCCTAAATGCCAAGGTTCAAGCACTCAAGATGAATGCACTACCATGCCTTCTGTATCTCTTCCAATGTGTGCCTTGTGTGGTTACGCAAAAAGAAATAGATAAGTGACAGAGACTTTTCCTAGAATTCCTCTGGGGACATAAAAGATCCAGGATATGAAAAACAACTTGATATCTACCTAAGCAAGAAGGGGGCTTGGCCTTCTCTAACTTAGCAAGCTACTGGGTAGCATCCCAGATGAGGATTGCCCTTCTTGGGGAAAATGCAGATTATGAAGCACATTGGAAGAGCATAGACTTGACAGATCAGAGCCAAACCCCGCTCCAGGCAGACCTTTTCTCCAGAGGAGGACCAGATCAAGCGCAGAAGTATACAGGCACACAGGTGGTGTTGGCTGGTTGGAAAAGGGGAATCAAAAGAGGTGAGACACGACAACTCTGGCTTTACAGATGGTAGGCCTGTGATCCCCAGTTTACCCCAGCTAAACTGGATACATGGTATCTGCAGCAAGCTAAAAGGGGCTTTCATTCACCATACCAGGTGATGTCTCGTTTCACCATTCTTTCCTTCGAAGTGCTCCAACAACAATATGGTTTCACCCCTACAGATAGGTTCCGTTATTACCAGCTGAGGGATGTAATAAACAGTTCCAGAACATGGTAAAAGAGGGGGGAACCCCCACAAAGACCCTAATATTCCATAGAATTTGGGGGCAAGGGGTTGAGAAAAAGGACATAACTTGGCTTTATAGGAATTATATAGAGGATCTGGAAATTACCTCACAACAAATAAAAATTAAGTGGGAACAAGAACTCCAGATTTCTCTCACAGGGCAACAATGGCGGTTGCTCTGGAGGAATACATGGTCTACATCTAGTTCACTGTTCTGGCGAGATTTTTGCTGGAAAATAAGGGTTAGATATTTTATATTGCCTGCTCAGGCAGCCCACTATGCAGAGGGAACAACACCTGACTGCTGGTGGAAATGTGGGGAGAAGTGTGCCACACAGGCCCATGTTTTTTGCACTTGTCCAATAATACAAATATTTTGGAAGGAAATTGTAAAACACTTGTCTCAACTATTCATGCTGCAGACTGAAATAGGTCCGGAGCATATGGTGTTGGGTCTTATACCAAGGGAACTGAAGAGTAAAGACGAGAGATATTTATGGGCCTTACTAGTAGCTGCTGCACTGAAATCAGTACCCAAGAGATGGCTCCAGACCTTGACCCCAGAAATTTCAGATTGGGTTGAGGTTTTGGAATCAATGCATCAGATGGAAAGAATCACTCTGGCAGTGAGATAGTAACTACAGTGTTATCAGAATAGGTGGGCTAGATGGATCTTATATGATAGAATATGATATATGACACATTCCTTAGACAGTAGAGGGAAGAAAACAGCGGACAACCACCCACTGGAAGGCCTATGAGAGTACTCACGCAGAACACCCCCTTGATGTAAATAGGTAGCAAACTGACCCAGTAATACAGCCATTGTAATTAATCAGATAATTGTCTGTAACATGTTTTATAAATTCTCCAGGTGACTGAAGTATACCTTGAGTCACATGATTCACATGAAATATGAATATGCTAAAGAAGGGGGATTTTTTGTTTTAAGACCTAATCCTGGTTATAGATTAAGTATGAGTTAATGTTAATTTAAGTAAAATTTTCTGTCTTTTTTTTTTTTTTAATCTCTCTTATGTTGATTAGAGGGGAAATAGAGGTGTTTTAATAAAACGTGTTATAAATATATAGATATTGGATGTAAAATATATATTAAATGTATAAGCCTTTGGAAATAAATAAAACAAGTATAAAAAAAAAAAGATTATTTAGATATCTGTAAAAGAAGCCACCAACTGAGAACAGAGGAGAGCGACCAAGTCAGTGGCTTCAGAAGGCAAGATGCAAGCATAAGCATGTGTTGTCATAGCAACAGTCGCTCGGGCTTGCATCTTCCCTTCTTTAGCCACCAACTTGCTTGCTCTTCTCTCTCTACAGTCTGCTTTTTTTTTTTTTACAGATATCTAGAAATATAGAAAGGTGACGGCAGAAGGAGACCAAAGGTCCATCTAGTCTGCCTGGTTGTTTTCATGGACCTCTGTTGGGCCATGCCATCTAGCATTGAACTGTTACTCAAGATGAGTCCCCAACCTCCCCCCTTTGAGTTTCCAGTTTTGCCCTCTAGTATTAGAGTTTTGGGACCTAATAAACAGTTCTGAGTATGGCACTTTGTTGATGCCTTTCAGGTACTTAAATGTTTCGAACATGTCCCGCTTCTCTCGTTTGGTCTCCAGCGAGAATAACTTCAGCTCTTTCAGGCATTCCTCGTATGGCAGGTATTGTAGTCCTGTTATCATGTTTGTTGCCCTTCTCTGGATCGTCTGCAGTCTGTTGATGTCCTTCTTTAGGTGTGGGCTTCAAAACTGGGACACAGTACTCCAGCTGAGGTCTCACCAGGGATCTATAAAGAGGCAGTATAAAGTTTCTGCTCCTGCTGTCAAAGCTTCTGCTGATACACCCCATCATTCTGTTGGCTTTGCTACATGCAGAGTTACATTGATTGGCTGCCTTAAGGGACTCATGAATTAACACTCCTAGGTCCCTTTTCTCTGATGAGGTATTAAGTTGCACCCTGTTCAACCAATATTCCATTCTAGGGTGTTTTTTGCCCTAATGCATCACTTTACATTAAAGCCGAGTTGCTATTGGTTGGACCATGCCTCAAGTTTTTCTAGGTCAGCTTGAAGTTTGCTGATGGATTCTCCGGTATTTATTTATTTATTAACAAGATTTACCAGATAAGCATACTGAGCATACATCCACTCGTTTCCAGATGCGACCTGGGGTTACAAAGCATAAAGTGCTCAAATTACATTTGGTACATTAGGCAATGTTGACGAGGAACAGATGCATAGAAGTACATACATCAGGTACAACAGGTACAAAAAGGGTGAGACAACAGGTCCAGAGATGTTACAGGCAGGACTTATGCATACATATTAGTTACAAGTTTAACGCTGAGTGCGTAATAACAATGGGGTCTGTGTCCATAGACATGTCTTACAGAGACCATGGAGAAGAGGACAAAAGAGGCAGGGGCATTAAGAGTAATGCAGTTATTTGCCTGGGGCCCCCGTTAAGTCACATTTGGATGCTTCAGTTTAGTGGATCTGACATGCAGGTTACAGTTACAAGAGACTGAGAAGTGGGCATGAAGTAGATTGGTCAGAGACCTATGGGTGGTGGTGGACTGCCTGATTGCTGCTGGGAGATTATTCCAGAGTGTGGGCAGTCTGTATTTGAAGTCCAGTTGGCCCTTAGAGGTGTGCATGAAAGGGATTTGTAATAGTTTCGAGTCAGAGCCCTGCAAAGAGTAGGCCGGGGAGGGTTGGGTTGATAGAGCGGAACTGAGATAGGAGGGGAGGGAGTTTGACCAGTGCTTAGCTACTAGAATTAGCACCGTGGAACTGTCGTTTGGAGTGCAGCGAGGGGAGACCTAGGGCGTCATATAGGTGACAGTGATGGGTGGTGGGGGGGCATTCTAGGATAAAGCGACAGAAGGAGTGGAAAAGGGGGTCCAGGTTGGCTAGGGTTGATGGAGAGGCTGCGCCGTAGACAACGTCGCCATAGTCGAAGATTGGGAGTATCATTTTGTAAACTAGCTCTCTCCTGACTGGGGTGGTTAGACACCCTTTGTTACGGTAAAGGGCTCCAAGTTTCGGGTGCATTTTTTTCTGAGGGAGTCTGTGGACAGAGAAGTCCAGTGATGATCCAGCCATACCCCCAGGTACCTAAAGAAGCTGCAGGATTCCAGGGGTGGTTCTCGCTGCCAAGCTTGAAATGTGGGTAGAGCCAGTAGCCTGAGATTCCGCGTGCTGCCAAAAGTTAGGGATACGTTTTTTGCATTGAGGACGAGTTAGTTGGAGCTAAGCCAGGTTTGGACAGCATTGAAATCCTGCTGAAGGTAGGGTTTAGAGAGACTTTTGAGGGCTGGGCGTGCAGGGCGGTGTGGAGTCAGCGTACATTGAATTGCTGAGTTTGGGCAGGATAGTGGGAGGTCGTTTAGGAATATGGAAAAGAGAAGGGGACCCAGGACGGAGCCCTGGGGGACCCCCATGGTGACTGGGAGCGAGGGGGATATTTGGGTGCCAGTTTTGACTGATTGCTTCCGCCCAGAAAGGTAGTCTTGAAACCACCTGGAGGCTAGATCAGATAGGCTAGCATCTTGCAGTTTTGCTGTGAGCTTAGTGTGAGAAACGGTATCGAAAGCTTTGGCCAGGTCAGTGAATATGGCCGATGTGATGTGCCCTTTATCCATAGCTGAGGCGATATCGTTGGTAAGTCTGAGGAGCGCAGTTATGGTGGACTGTGATTTCCAAAAGCCAGACTAAAAGGGGGTGAAACAAGACAGTTGATTATCTGGACAAGAACCCTTCCTCCCAATTTAGTATCATCAGCAAACAATGGTAATCTGCCATTTATGTCCTTACCTATGTCGCTAATGAAGATGTTGAAAAGCACAGGAATGAGGACAGAACTCTGGGGAACCCCACTTATAACATCTCCCTTCCTTGAAGCCACTCCAGTGATTACCACCCTTTGGGTTCTACCTTGGAGCCACGCTTTTATCCAGTTGATAAACTGGTCTGAAATACCAGTCTCTTTGAGTTTAGCTAGCAGACGCTTTTGTGGAATGGAGTCGAAGGCTTTACGGAAGTTGAAATAAGGCAGGTCCTCTGGGTGCCCTATGTCTACTTCGGCGGTTACTCCGTCAAAGAATTATATGAGATTTGTCAGGCATTATCTTCTGGCTGCGAATCCATTTTGCTTGGCGTCTCTGAGATTGTTCTTGTCCAGATAATCAACTGTCTTGTTTAATTAGTGTTTCCATCAGTTTGCACACCACTGAGGTCAGACTAACAGGCCTGTAGTTTCCAGGCTCCTCTTTGCTCCCACTCTTATGCAGGGGATCACATCAGCAGTTTTCCAATCCTCTGGCACTACCCCAGTCTGGAGGGAGAAGTTGAATAGTCTGGACAGTGGTTCTGCTAGTTTCTTGGCTAATTCTTTTAGGACCCTGGGGTAAATGCCATCTAGGCTGGGTCATTTAATTTGATTTAGACTTTTGAGCGCTTCCATGACACTCTTGGTGGTAAAAGCGTGAGTTCCCATAACTTCCGGTTTGCTCAAAATGCCACTTACTGGCATGGCCCATCCCGTTCTCTGGTAAAGACTGAACAAAAGAGTTTGTTGAGAATTTCTGTCTTTTGCATATCATCCTCGACTATTGTCTCGCCATCCTTTAGTTTCATCACTCCTTGAGAAGTCTTCCATCTTACCTGTGTCAGTCTTCACCATTCATCACTGGTGGGTGTCGGCTGGAGACAGGCACCCTGCGGGGAGACTTTTTGGAGGAGGGCGGCGCTTGTTGGCGCCCACCATGAGGCCTACATACATGGTGCTCATGGTTGAGTCAGTAACGGCCGTTGGGTCCTCCTCCACCTCAGTTCTGCTTCTTCCGCCATCGAGACTACACCCAGCTGACTTGAGACTACTGCGGCCTAGTAGATACTGCGATGCCAAAGTTCGATGCCGTTCAGCGCTGTTATTCCTTAGACTCCAACTCAGTTCTGCTACTTGGTGCCACTCCAGACCAGTAAGACCTTGCCTTTTTATTTTGTGTGCGACGTCGAGTCTTTACTGAATTTAAGTTTTGTTACTGTTCCGTCATGTCTGGTCGTTAGGACAAGAAGCGATCCCAGAAAATGAGTCGGCCCCTATGCGTTGGTGTCCCTGTGGCCGACAGATTTCCGTGACTGACCAACATGACGTGCGTCTCACCTGTCTTGGTCCTCAGCACAATATGGATGCTTGCGATGCCTACTTCTCAATGGATCATCGAGTTTTAGAACACCACGCATTAAAGGTTGGCAGGGCCCCGCCGACATTTGAAGTGGTTAATAACTCTTGATCCAAGCACAGGACTCTCTCGCTTCCTCTGGGTCCCTGGCCTGCACGGTCCAGTGAAGAGGGGGCCTCCTCCTCCTCTTCCAGCCTTGCCATGGAGGAGGTCCCTACTGTGGTGCTGGAGGGCTTGTATGGCTCTGTTCAAGGCCGGGAGCACCACCTTCGCAGTCACCTCCTTGGAGGTGCAGGCTCCCCTGTTGTTGGGGCCCACAGTGGACGGCATGGTTTCACTGTCGAGGTTGTCACCTTTGGCCTGGCGCAGGCTATTGGCTTCCCCCTTCCAGGGGACCCATCTGTTTTCCTGCAGGGCAAGACGGGAGCTTCAGGGGCGCCTTCCTTCCCCTAAGTTCTAGGGGACCCCGTCTCACTCTGACAAGTCACAGCCTTGAAGTGGCTAGTGGACGGTCCCCCTCCCCCTCGTTCTCCCTTGGGGGAGACTGAGGGATGTTTTCCCTCAGGGTTATTGGGTCCCCTTTGGGGTTGCTCGGTACTCACCCACCAGTGATGAATGTTGAAGACTGACACAGGTAAGATATGAAAATGATGTACCTACTGTAATTCTTGATCTTCCTGTGTATCTTCACCATTCATCACTGAATCCCCCCCCCCACCATCCCCTCTTGAGGCCTCAGTCCCTGAGATATCTGCCTCCTTTCTACCCTGAACCCCCCCCCCTTTCCTGGGGTTCTCCACTCCTGACATTTGTCGGGGTGGGGGGTTTGTGGGTCATGGTCCGAGCGAGTCTCACTCTTCGGGGTTCTACTTCTTGGGTCTCCGGCAGGGCCCCTCCTGTTCCGGATCCCTTGCTTGACCCACTGTCTGGATCTGCTGGTCTGGGAGAGGTGCCTCGGGCCTCCTGGGGCGCCCTTACCCTTCCTCCATAGTGTCGTCTTTCTCCCCCCCCCCCAAAACCCTTTGGTGTTTCAGGGGGGTAGGGGGGTTGAGAACTGTGTCAGTCCTTGATCTGTTGGGATTGAGTCGGGGGGGGTGGCCTCCCCCAAACTCTGTGGTGCAACCTCCTGTTTTTCTTTGTGCTCCTTCTTCAACCTCTTACCAGTGCTGGCTCTGCTTAAATCTGGGAGCCCAGTGGTAAAAACTTGCAGCTCTGCTACGTTCTTGCTAATCAGAGCACTTAGGCCTCCAGCTTGCAGCTCTTCTCACCAGGTTTCTTACCCTGGTGTTCTTCCAGAGCTGCCTCTGTTGTTTGGGGTCCAAGGCCACCCACCCCCCCATTCCCATACCTACTTCTTCTCTCTTTCTCTCTGTCTTCTTTCTCCCTTCTCCTCCCTTGGTCACTCTGGGGCTGGGGCCTCCTGGTCCATAACCCTCAGGCCCCTCCTCTTTCCTGTCCTCTCGTCGGCATACTCTTTTTCAGTTCATTCCTTTCCTTTTACTGTCTCTTGGGCTCCCTTGCCTTGCCCTCCTTTCTCTTTACTTGTTTCTCCTGTCTCTCCTTAGCACAGAATTGAGGTGGAGGAGGACCCAACAGCCGTTACTGTCCAACCCGCGAGCGCACGTACGCTCGGCCTCATGGGCACTGGACAGCAAAGGCATTCCCCTCCAAAAAAAAAAAAAAAGGTCTCCTGCAGGGTGCCTGTCTCCTGCAGACACCCACCAGTGATGAATGGTGAAGATGCACAGGAAGATCAAGAATTACGGTAGGTACGTAATTTTCATTTGTCTCCCAGATATATCTAAAAAACTGCTTGCTCTGACTAATCTTAAAGGGACACTGTCAACCTGTTTTTCATCATATTATTTCTAGTTGAAACCCCACATTTTATGATTGTTTACCCTCTCTAAAATTCACTGATGTTGCTGTTTTTGTCTTTCTCCTTGTTTATTAGAACTGAAATGCATGGCAATGTATATTTATAAACAACTTGTTTTGTTTACAATCCTGGTTCTGTTTTTACTGCATACTTTCTGAGCATTAGAAACACACCTAACCAGTGCAATCACTCATAAGAAAGAAGCCTCCCAAAGTCCCATTGCATCATGAGGGGCTAGACTGTTTTGTGGGTGTTCCCAAGTCCAGGAAAGATGCGATTGGAGTTGTTCAAGGGGTGTAAACAAACCTGCTTTGGTGTGATAACACCAATATGTTGGGCAATCTGTGTTTCACTTTTTTTAAGAAAATAAGAGTCAGAATCAGACTACCAGCTACATAAGCAAACTTTACTGAATGTTGGCAGTTGTAAAATATGTTTTTTAAACTGGGGACGCTTTGAGACCTAAGGGGGTAGACAGTGTCCCTTTTAAGTTAAAAAAGGAGTTTGCATACTTTTTTAACAGAATATATATTTTTTTTAAACCTGTGGCAGCACATCGTTTACTACCATTAACACCACTTGGTCACGCTACACTTCAACAATGGAACTCACTCGCTCTCCTATCTCTATAGTCCATGGCTTCCTTTACAGATGTATAAATAATCTTAAGTTAAAAAAGGTAGTTTACGCCGGGTTGGAGGTGCTGGATGCCTTACCTTGCACTACGCTGGCAGCTCGGGTTCGGGCATGACCTCTGGTCATCGGGGTGCCAGCACGAGGGAGAGGAGGGTGGGAGCAGGATGGAGCACAGGCTGTCCTCTCCTGGAAGGGGAGGGGTCACCGGCACGTAGTCCCGTTATGACAGGCGGATGTGGTAATGGCACGACAGGTGGGATGGGGTGTCCCATAGTGCGTTGGGTGTGCGTGCCTCCATATGCATGCAGGACGCATGGGGTTGGGGAACAAAAAGCTGAAAAACGTACAAAGCTACATATGGGAAACAAAAGGCAATTTACTTTTTTTTTTTTTCCAACACACGATACCTTATTTTAAACATCTGCCAGCATGCAAGGCATTTGACACAGTCCCACACAAAAGATTAATAGTCAAATTAACCAGCCTGGGAGTGGGACCCAGGGTGATAGCCTGGGTAAAACATTGGCTGGACAACAGGACACAGAAGGTAATTGTAAATGGAGTCCACTCTGAAGAAAGGGGGGTTACTAGTGGGGTACCGCAGGGTTCAGTATTGGGTCCAGTCCTTTTTAATGTCTTCATCAGTGACATTGCAGAGGGACTGGAAGGAAAAGTATGCCTTTTTGCAGATGACACAAAGATCTGCAACAGAGTTGATACACAAGAGGCGTGGAAAGGATGAAAAGGGACTTGGCAAGGTTGGATGAATGGTCAGAAGTATGGCAGCTAGGATTCAGTGCAAGAAGTGCAAAATAATGCACCTGGAAACAAGAACCCAGGGAAGAATACACAATGGGTGTGGAGGTAGTAACAACAACAAAAAAGGAAAGGGACCTGGGGGTAATCATATCAGATGACCTTAAGGTTAGAAGCAATGTGGAGAAGGCAGTAGGGAGGGCTGGGGTATACTGGGATGTATAGGGAGAGGCATCATCAGCAGAAAACAGGAAGTTGTTATCCCTCTGTACAGACAGTTGGTGAGACCCCACCTGGAGTACTGTATCCAGTTCTGGAGACCCCATCTCCATAAGGACATAGACAGGATAGAGGCAGTCCAGAGGAGGGCAACTAAAATGGTGCAAGAGAAGCCGTATGAGGAGAGACTAAAGGAGCTTAATATGTTTACCCTTGAGGAAAGAAGGGAGAGGGGGGACATGATAGAAACTTTTAAGTACCTCAGTGTAATCAACAAAGTCCAAGAGGGTAGCATCTTTCAGAAAAAGAGACTTGCAAGAACAAGGGGACACAATTTAAAGATAGAAGGAGGGCCGTTCAGGGGCAATGTGAGGAAGTATTATTTCACAGAGAGGGTAGTGGATGCATGGAACAGCCTTCCTGAGGAGGTTGTGGGGTCTAAAACTGTGGGAGAATTCAAGAATGCATGGTACAGACATAAGGCAATTCTTGTGGGGGGTAGGAAGAAATAGGCTGTTGGTTAACTAGGATCTGCGGCCTATCCTGTAGGTAGGGAACTGGGCAGACTAGATGGGCCTAGCGGTCCTTATCTGCCGTCAAAGTCTATGTTTCTATCTATGTTTCATGTTCTTTACTACCATTAACACCGCTCAGTCATGCAAAGCATATAGTACCCAGGGCTTCTATACCAGTGGCGAACATATGGCATTGACAAATGCTTGTTAGATATTTGAGCAAGAAGAGGTAGTTGGGGGAGGGACAGTGAGAATCAGAAGGGCAGGTGGAGGGGAGATTGTGCAGAGGAGAATCAGGAGAAGGCTGAAATTTTAAATGATTACTTCTTTTTGTAAAATTAAATATTTTTTTATTGTTTTTCAGTAAAACATGCAACAAGGTGAGACTGCAGCACATAACAAAACATCACTGGCTACATCCGTACAAACAAAGTCTGTTAGATAACTGTATATTAAAGTGAAATTCATCTCATAGCATCAACATTAAGCACAGGCAGATGAGACATAAAGCGATCACATATTACACAATGCATCACATAACCCTCTAATATATCCTGTAGCCCTCATTAGCACTACAGTTTGGTGCAAAGCATTTGCAACTAGAGTCACTGTAGTTCATTCTGCGAGAGGGAGTACAGAGTTAAAAACTTGCCCAAACTTTCTTGAAAGGCATTATCTGTGATATTCATACTGGCTGTCATCTGTTCTTGTCCTAACAGTAAATCCTGGTACCGTTCGTCATAGCTGATATTACCCTGATCGAGACAGTGATGTAGGATGGGTTTTTTGACCAAGACAGCTATAATGGCTATATGGAATCTTCTTTCCTTTACAGGAATCCCACTATAATCTCTGACACATACCTCTGGTATAAAGAGATCTGCGAGGACCATTAGTGAGTTTGCTCTGTTTTTGATGGCCTGCCAAAGGGGTTGGGCGAGTTCATAATCCCAGAAGATAAGCAGTAGAGAACCCCTCGCCTTGCAACATCTTGTAAAGCTATCATCTTGCAGGCTGCCCATTTTATGCATTCTAACCAGTGTATAATAAATGCTATTTAATATATTAAACTGTGTAAGTCTGCTTCTCTCATGCTGATATATAAGTAAGTCTGTAACCGCATTTTTTTTCCTCAGTTAAATTTGTTTGTCTGGAAATTTGGACTTCCAGTATGGGCACTCACCATTTGATTTATAAGGTATATGATAAAAAATTGTTTGATATTGGGATAATATGGCATGCAGTTGTGTGGCACAGTTCTCTAGAGTAGTTAATGTTGCTGCAGATAGAGCCTCCCAAGGAGGGGGGCCCAGATGTTGCTGTATGGCATGTGTAAGCTGCATAAACTTGAAGGCTGCTCTGTCTGTAAGGTAGTATTGGGCTTTTTCACTAATGGCCATTTCATATATTTCAAACAACATGAAGTCTTGCTGTATTCTGACTATTGCAGTTAGCCCCAGCCTTTAAACTGCCCCGGAGAACAAAGGGTTAACTTTCTATGCAGAGCATAGAATGCTAAACTCGAGCTCGGTCGAGGTCTCTGTCTGGAGCCCTTTGAAATGCAACCGTCAGATTCTTTACTCTGCCTCACTGAACAGTCGCTCCGGAGATTTCTCCTTCAGCTCGGTTCGAAAATCGGTTAAAGTCTCGATTAAGTTGTTGGTTTTTACCGAATTTATTTCCGCATAGTCGGTTCAGTCTCTGTCTGTGGTACCGTGAGTACTAGATAGGTTTTGTTCTGTTTTTCTGTGTGGAAATTGTAAAGTGTTGGATCAGTTCGGCTGAACCGATCATTTGTATTGAATCCTTGTGTTTTACTTTAGAGTGTGGTTACCGGTTCTTATCGGTTCTAAAAAAAAAAAAAAAGTGTTTAGAAGGGTGTTGGAAAAAAACGGTGACATGGTTAGGAACCGATAAGGGAGTCTTGCCTGGCAGTTGCCATAAAAAGGGTAAGTTTGGTTAGGTTGGCCATGTCTGAGAAACCCAAGAAAAAAAACTGGGCCCACTGGGTTTCAACACTGCAGTGAGTGTGGGGAGGTCTTTGCTAAGGCCGACTCCCACACCACCTGTGTTTATTGTCTGAGGTTTGAATACCTTGATTCAGACTGCCAAATTTGTATAAATTTTCCTAAATCTACCCTTGAAAAGAGACTAGGTAGACTGAGGGAAAAGGAGGGTGAGAAGTCTGCTGACTCGGATGGCCAGCCCGGTTAGGTTCCGACCGAACCAGAAGGAGTGCCCTCTGACCAGGGCGATACTTTTTCGGGCAAGGGGAGAAATGATCCTGAGGGGTCAGTTCCTACAAAAAGGAAACGCAAAGAAAAATCAACCGGTTCGGATCCAGAGGTTCATGTTCCAACCGCCGAGGAAATAGCGAGAGCGATTCAAATTGTGGAATCGCCTCGCCTGGTTCCGACCGATCCAGCACCTTTTCGCAGGGGTTTGGTTCGGTCAGTTCCCCCGGTTCAAGATTATACCCCTGAAGATTTTTATGAACCGGAGTTTGTGGAGGAGGGGGAGTTTGAAGATGATGGTGATGATGATGAAAGTCTGGATGTGCCTGTGGAACCAAACATCTCCCCAGACAGACCTTCTGGTGTATCCCCTCCTAGGCTTTCTGAGTCCCCTTCCCATTTTTTGTTTTACAGAAAAGTGGCTGAAACCCTCCAGCTTCCTATGGAGGAGGCAATGGAGGATCAGGAGGAGCCTGATTATGTGGAAATGATGGACATCCCAGAGTCCAGGAGACTGTCTATTCCCCTTCACAAATCTTTTAGGAAACAGACACAAAAAAATCCTGAAATCTCCCAATTCTGTACCTCCTGTTGACAGAAGGATAGACTAGGGGTACATACTATCAGGCTCAGATACGGAGTTTTTATGCCAGCAATGCAGCCACGTTGGGGTAGTGCAGGCTGCAGCCTGTGACAAGGCAAACATTCCCTTGGCTTAACTCCCCCCCCCTCCCCCCAGATAAAGACTAAAGGAAGATTGATGCCATGGCAAAAAAAAGTACATGGCATCTTTCCTGGGACTCAGGCAGGCGAATTATATGGCCTATGCAGCCAGGTACCAGAAGTCCAGGTGGGACACTGTACTGGCACTGGCTAAACAGGCCTCCCCCCAGCTAGCCAAGGAGCTGGAGGAGGTGGCTGCAGATGGGATTGAGGCATCAAAAGTTCAGTTTCATGTTGCTGTGGACTCTAATGATGTGTCGTCAAGAGTCATGGCGACATCTGTGGCTCTTCGGAGAATGGCTTGGCTCAGATGTACTAGCCTTTCGCAGGATACCCAGGCTAAGGCCATGGATTTTCCTGTAGTAGGTAATTCTCTATTTGGGGAGCAGACAGAGAATTACATGAAGAAAATGGATGAGTACAGGACCACTTACAGGAGTGCTCAGGCCAAAGAGAGGCAGGCAACTCCTCAATGGCAGCAGTCTATGGGCAGGGGCAGGCCTTTTCATAGGTCTTTCTACCAGCCACAGGCCTCTTCTTCCTTTTCATAGAGGGGGTTCTTCAGAGGGCGAGGCAGATGGGGGATGAGCAGGGCTGCATCCACTCTTCAGCCTAAGGTCCCTGCCAAGCAGACACCTTGACGGGCCTGCCCGGGTCAATTCTCCTATTCCAGTAGGGGGCAGGCTGACTTACTTCGTCCAGGACTGGATGTCTATTACATCAGACAAGTGGGTCCTGGAAGTAGTAGGCCAGGGACTGGTTCTTAGCTTCGAAAAATTTCCGAACATGAGAGCTAGATCTTTTCCATCTGCAGATCCCTCAGAAACCATTGCCCTAGAGGCAGAGGTTTCATCTCTGCTGGCTTTAAGAGCCATAGAGTACCTACCCTATACTGGGGCAAAGGTCTGTACTCCAGTTACTTCCCTACCCCAAAAAAGACGGGAGTGGTGACCCATCCTAGACCTAAGATACCTAAACAAACATCTTTTAAAACCAAAGTTCAAGATGGTAACTTTGGCAATAATCCTTCCCTCTCTAAGGCCAGGGGACTGGCTAGCCTCTCTGGACCTCAAAGATGCCTATTTTCACATTCCCATCAGGTGCTCCCACAGAAAGTACCTCAGGTTCGAGTTGCCCTCAGGCCACTATCAGTTCAGAGCAATGCCCTTTGGCCTAACTTCAGCCCCAAGGGTTTTCACAAAGTGCCTGGCAGTAGTAGTTACCTTTATAAGGAGGCAAAAGATTTCAATTTTTCCATATTTGGACGACTGGCTCATAGTGGGCCAGTCTCCAGACCAAGACAAGTCAGACCTGCAAGTGACCCAGCAAGTGCTTACTTCTCTAGGATTTCTTCTCAACCTTCCCAAGTCAGTTCTTGAGCCAGTGCAGCTCCTTACCTTTATAGGGGCAGAGCTGGATACTGTCAAAGCAAGAGCCTTTCTTCCCCTGGAAAGGGCAAGAGTTCTTATAGAACTGGCTTCTTCCTTCAGCCTTCAGGTGTCTTGACCAGCAAGGCATTTCCTCCAGCTCTTGGGCCACATGGCAGCCTCAGTGGTCCAAGGGGCAAGATTCCAGATGAGGGACATTCAGTTCCATCTGAGGGCCTTTTGGTCCCAAAAGGACTCCCTTACCAAACTGATCCCAGTGACCCGGACCCTGATCCAAGCCCTTCAGTGGTGGCAGGATCAGGACAATCTAAGGCAAGTGGTCCCATTTGCCACTCAGTCTCATTCAGTGGTCCTTACCACGGATGCTTCCCTCCTGGGCTGGGGAGCCCATCTGGGGGCCCTCACTGCCCAAGGACTGTGGTACCCTCAGGAATCTCTTCTCCATACCAATCTCCTGGAACTCAGAGCAGTTTTTCTGGCCCTGCAAGCTTTCTCTCAGTCAGTGCAGAACAAGGTGGTTCAAGACAGAACAGACGACACCACCACCATGTGGTATGTCAACAAGCAGGGAGGCACGCGGTCTACAGCCTTGTGCACAGAAGCCATGAAATTGTGGTCCCTGGCTTATCCCCTGCAAACCTCTCTGATAGCAGTCCACCTTCCAGAGAAGGACAATGTGTTAGCAGATGCACTGAGCAGGATTTCACAGGGCCATCACGAATGGTCCCTGGACCCTCTGGTCTTGAAGGTGATTTTTTTTCAAGGTGGGGCACTCCAGAGATAGATCTCTTTGTAGCCCCAGTCAATCACCAACTTCCTCTCTTTTGTTGCAGACCCCCAGTCTTGGACACAGTCCCTCTGGATGCTCTGATTGTGAACTGGGAAGGAAAATTTCTGCATGCTTTCCCTCCCTTTCCTCTACTGTTCAAAGTTTTAGTCAAGATAAAGTCACAATCTTGCAGAGTGATTATGATTGCTCCAGATTGGGCCAGACAGCCTTGGTACCCCCTGTTACTGTCAACTAGCAGTCCATCTTCCCCTGTCTCTTCCCAGGAATTACAACCTGGTAACCTCCTCTCAGGGGAGGATTTGGTACCCCAATCTTCAGTCTCTCAATCTCAAGGCATGGCTCTTGAAGAGTTAGTTTGCAGATTTGCATCTGTCTCAGGGGGTTCTGGATATTCTCAAAGTCTCTCGAAAGTCTGCCACTAGAAAGACCTATAACTCCAAATGGAAGAGTTTCAGCATTTGGTGTTCTAAGCAGCATATTTCCCCAGACACTGCTGACTTGCCTACAGTTCTGGATTATATGGTCCATCTTAATGGCCTAGGCCTCAGACCAGCTACTCTCAAAGCACACTTGCCAGCTGTCTCCGCTTTTCTGTCAGTGGGGAAGTCTTCCTTACTATCATCTCATCCTGTGTTCTGTAAATTTTTCAAAGGATTGCTTCATACCAGTCCTCCATTCAGAGACCCTGCCTCTGCCTGGGATTTAAATGTTTGTATTGCTCAACTGATGCAACCTCCCTTTGAGCCTATGTCCTCAGTAGAGCTTAAGTACTTGACTTGGAAAACTGTGTGTTTAGTAGCCATTACCTCTGCCAGACGTATCAGTGAACTGCAAGCCCTGTCAGTGGAACCTGATTTTATATCCTTTCATAGGGATAAAGTGGTCCTTAGAACCAATAGAAGGTTCATGCCCAAAGTGGTTTCAGATTTTCACCTGAACCAGTCTGTCTCTTCCTGTTTTCTTCACTGATCATTCCTCTTCAGGAGAGAGGAGGCTACACAGTTTAGATGTTAAAAGGGCCCTTAGCTACTATATAGACTGTACCAAGGGTCACAGGTTTAATTCCCTCCCGCTGTTCCTCACTTATGGAGCAGTAGGGAAGGGCAAACCTGCCACCAAGAGAACTATTGCCAGGTGTATTGTATCTTGTATACAATTCTGCTGTGAGAAACTAGGAAAAATTCCACCCTCAGGCCTGAGGGCTCACTCCACCAGAGGTACAGCTGCTTCCCTGGCTGCTGCCAGGGATATTCCTCTCTTAGAAATTTGTCATACAGCTACCTGGAAAACAGTCCATACCTTTCCCAAGCATTACTCTCTGGATATCCAGGCTAAGAGTGATGCTTGGTTCGGCACAGCAGTACTTCAGAGCTTATTCCCAAAGTAGGTTCTGTCCCTCCTCCATGGAGGTACTGCTTGGTAGTCTGCAATAGTCAGAATACAGCAAGACTTCATGTTGTTTGAAGAAAAAATTACTCACCTTAGTAATTATGTTTCTTCTAATGGAGTCTTGCTGTATTCTGACCTGCCTCCCCTCTCAGAACCTGTTTTTGGGAAGTGGGTGGGCAGGTGCAGTGTTTCATCTCAGGGGTGCTCCTTTTACACCCTCTTCTTTTTGTTTGGGTGTTTGTCTTGTCTTTATTCTTGTTTGGATTGGTTTTTGCTTTTGGGATTCCTGACTTGAGTCTTCCTTTGGGGATCCAAAACTTTTTGTTGCCAGTTGGCTAGTAAAAAATTTACAATTTCCACATAGAATAGTTAGTGAGTTTTTTGCTCGTAAGAATCTGACGGTTGGATTTCAAAGGGCTCCAGAGACCTCAACCAAGCTCGAGCTCAGCATTCTATGTGCTACATAGAAAGTTAACCCTTTGTTCTCCAGGGCAGTTTAAAGGCTGAGGCTAGCTGCAATAGTCAGAATACAGCAAGACTCCATTAGAAGAAACAAAATTACTAAGGTGAGTAATTTTTTCTTACTGGCCTGTGCTGCGAGGTTAAATGATTACTTCTGCTCAGTCTTCACAGCTTTTGTGGGGGGCCGGACAGACCAGCATGTAGTAAAAAGCTCCAGGGGGGTGGAAGAAGTGGACACTAGTCCCTTTATGAACAGAGTTCAAAAGGGGTTGGAAGCCCTTAAAGTCAGTGTCCGTGGCTCAGCGGGTTGCATAGTTCCCTCTGAGGCCGGAAGATCAGAAGGCTGTGGGTTCCATTCACACAGCAGGCATTTGGGTTAAATCCAGATAGTGACACTATAGTGCAGCATGGGGGGTGCTGCACTCCTGAGGTGCTGTCTTTCAGATGAGACGTTGAACTGAGGTCCTGTCTGCCTGTTCTGGTGGTGGTTCAGGTGGACATTAAAGTTTCCATGGCACTTCTTGAAAAGAGAACGGGAATTTTTATTAGCAAAATCATAATACAGACACTCAAAACAATCAGTACAAAGGAACAGGATCCATACAATAACATGGATTCCATAATAGTAAGGTCACATCTTATCATCACAATCTTACATTTCATTCTATAAATCTTCAGTATTATCTGTCCCCTGCTGTCAGTCAAGAACCAAGTACAATGTTGCCAGTACTTCTGAAATTTTGCCCTAGGAAGTTTTGCTTCTTCTGACTTCTAGATATGCAGTAGATTACTAGAAACCTGTAACATAATTTGAGCATTTGTGTACACCTTCTGCTGCAGAAGGAACGCACACCAAGCTTGCCACATGTAAAACCTGCACATGGCAAAAATCAGCCTAAATGTGCTAGGATGAAATTTTCTCAACCAAGGGGCAAATAACCCTAAAGTTACCATATCATATGTAATCAGATACAGTGCATCCTCTCCCCGTGTATTCAAGAACAATTCCCAGAAGGCTACAACAAAGGGACACTCAAAATAGAAATGCTCCATAATTTCTACCTGTGATAGGCAAGTGGAGCGAGGGCATACCGTCTCTTCAGCTGGCTTATGTTTGTGTATATTGCATATACCAAGGTGGCCATGACAAAAGAGCCAAGAGTATCCCCGTATTTTATGGGAATTCTTGTCAGTTAATTGTTGAAACACTTTGTGTAGGTTGTCCTCGTTGCTGCCAGGTATTTGGGGGGCCTCATAAAACCACTCCCACAACACCTCGTTATATCATTTTTTCCGAGTATTAAGAACAGTGAATTCTGTGATTCATTTCCATTGTCTCATTTTTGTGAAGATTGATTTGAGGAACGGAGGTAAATAACATTTTTTAAGATTAGAGAGGGACCAAATAAGGTTCTTCATTCCATATTAACTTAATTGCCATGATCCATGTGGCAAGCATCGAAAACCAAACAGGGAAGTTTCCATTTAAAATTGGGGAAATATTCCATTTTATGAACAAGCTATGGAAAAAAACGATAGGATGGATCATTCTAATCCCTCCATAACAGTAATCATGATATAACACATTCCGTTTGATAGGGCTGAACCTGCTTCCCCACAAGCATTGGAAGAAAACATTCATAACTTTGGCTTCCAAAGCAAATGGAAGTGGGACAATGTGTGCCACATGTAGAACTAGTAGCAAGATTAGGGTTTTTAACAAATACACCGGTTTTTCTTTTTGCTATGGTGTGCTGTTTCCAAGTAGCTACCATCCCAGTAGCTTTATTGAGAGTACGATTCCAGTTCAAGGAGGGATCATCCTGACTGCCGAAAAAGAGACCCAAAATTTTTATTGGCATTTCTGAAACCTGAATGTTTGCCACCTGTAGGGGGTGGCTGCTATTATCCAAAAGGTCCATGTATATAACTCTTCTTTTAGAAAAGTTGAATTTTGACCCTGATGCCTGTTCAAACTGTTATAGTAGAGGTGTCAATACTGTTTCTGTAATATCCACAGTGGTAAGTATGCAGATATCATCTGCATCTGCGCTCACTGCTGGGGCCTCAATCCCGTTTAAGAGCGTTAATCTAGGGATATTACAAGAAGCCTGTAATTTCCTTAAGAAAGGATCAGTCTGAAAGGCGTATAGTATGGGGCTTAATGGACACCCCTGTCCAACCCCCTTTAGTTGCTAGAAAAGCTGTTCCTGTGGTGCCATTTATATATGGCGGGACCCAAGCCTGCTGATATAGCAATGTAACCAGTATATGAATTTTCTAGGTGTGTGGTGTTTCTCAAGTACTTGATAAAGATATTTGTGGTCCACCTGATTGAAGGCTTTCTCCTGATCAAGTGATATTACCAGACATGAAGATTGGTTATGAGCCCCTTCAGAGATAATATCTTGTAGCATAACCAAATTATGAAATAGTGACTGCCCAGTTACTGCACAGCTCTGGGCCGAGGATATTAAATCTGGGGCCACTATTGCTAGACGTTTCAATAGTAGAGGCTAAAATTTTATAGTCCACATTTAAGAGACTAATAGGCCTCCAGTTCTGAAGGTAGTGCCTGTCACCTTTTTTAAATAGTAGAATTAACAAAGAGTGAGCCATATGCTGTAGGAACCGTGATTCCTGCAAAATAGCATTAAATACTGTTGTCAAAATTGGAGCCATTAATGAAATGTCCTCTCCCCCCCTTACCAGTCTGCTTAACTGCTCCTTATGCCTTAGCAAATTCCCCTCCATCTGGAAAACTGCTGTCATCACTCCTATCCACAAAAGTGGCGACTGTACCTCCTCTGGGAATTTGTCGCCCTATCTCCCTCCCCTCCCCCCAAAGCCCTGGAAAAAATCATCTCAGACCAACTCATGCATTACCTCACCAGATATGACCTTCTATGCAGGGAGTAGCACGGTTTCTGGCAAGGCCACAGCACCACAACTGCCCTCCTAGAATTTACCAGTTTTCTCCACTCTGGACAACAGACACCCAGCCGGTGCGGTCTTCATAGACCTGTCATAAGCATTTGACACCGTTAATCACACCCTCCTCCTATCCACCCTCTCCCATCTAGGCCTCTCACAGGAGGTCACCGCTTGGTTTGCAGACTACCTGTCTACCAGGTCCCAGCATGTTAAAATAAATGGCATTCTCTTCTCCTGTCTCCCGGTCCTCTCCGGGGTCCCCAAGGGTTCCATCCTGTTCAGCCTATTTCTCAACCCAGTGCCTGCTCTGAGAAAATTCTTCTATACGTTGATGATGCTGTCTTCTTCTTCTCCCACGCTGATCCTACCTCCTTTCAACAATCCCTCCAGAACTTCTTTAGTAAAGCCAAAACCTGGTTTGTCAACCATAGGCTGGTTCAAAACCACAAAAAACTAAGGTTATGTTGTTCTCCCATAACCAAAGCAGACTCAAAGGAACCTCACTCCAAATCCTTACCAACCAGCTCCACCTCCTCAAGCAGGTGAACTCCTTTAATATCTTGGGGTCACCCTTGACTCTGCGCTCACATTCCATGACTATATCCACCTCCTAAGCTCTGCAGTTAGTGCTAGGATTGGCATGCTCTATCACCACAAAAACTGCCTCCCCCCAGACGCCCTCTGGCTCACTATCTCTTCCTCCATCCTGTCCCTCATAGATTATGGGATCCTGATCTATGGGACAGCTGATAATACCACCCTCAATAGAATCAAGATCACTTTAAACAAAGCTTGCTGCCTTATCACCAGCAGTGGCAGGCTCACAAACACCTGCACCTTATACAACTTGGCTAACTGGCTCAACTTTGAGGGTCGCCTGAGGGTACCATACATGACTATTCACAAGAAAGATAACCAGTGGTCTTGCCCCACCCCCTCCGGTCTTTCCACTGTTCTCCTACTGTTACCCTCGACTGTTACCACACAGAGTTCTGCCAAACCTACCCCCACCTAGTACCACACTTCAGAACTGCCTTGGGACAGAGATCTTTCTGCTGCAGAGCACCTTCCTGGATGAACTCCTTACCCAGCATTATCACACTAGAAGGCAAACTCGGCCACTTCAAATCTCTCCTCTGAGAACATCTCCTTACCCCTTGCAACTGTCCTTAATCTCCAACAGGTCCATCCTGCTCCATTCGCATGCACCTCTCCCACCATCAGCCGCATGACAAGGTACCTCTGTCCTGTGTATCCTTTTCTTCTTGACTGTACCTAATTACTGTTACCTGTATGGCACCATAACCCCATTGGAAATGTTCTGTTGAGATTTAATATACTGCCTGTATTCTTGTAACACTGTTTTTTAAGCACCTTATCTATTGAAAATGTATTATTTGTAATCTGTGTACTTCTCTGACGTGGAGCCTTTGTAAAGGAGTCTGTGACTCAAAGGCTTGTAATTCCGATATTGTTCAAATAAATAAATAAAAATAAATAAATAAAAGTTTTACAAAACTCTGCAGTCAGACCATCCAACCAAGGGGAAGATTTCATTTGTAAGCCTGCAATGGCTTCCTTTGTTTCTCACAATGAGATATGTCTGGTTAAATCTACCTGTATGTTTGAAGGGATGTCTTGTATATTCAGATCTTCAAGGAAACCATCCGACTGGGTTGCAGAGGATGGAGAACTAAACAGATCCTCTGGATATGTTTGCGTAGTGTCTTGGATTTTCTTTGGATTGTCTTGAATATGGTTAGAATTTATGACATAGTCTGTCATAGCAGATTGCACTCTATCTTTACAGCCTTTAAAAATATCTGCAACAGGTCTTTGACCACGAGTATGTATTGGGCTTCCATTTTTAAGGATTCTGCCCTATTGTACTGGTATTCAGCCATTTCAGATTTGATCCTTTCAGTATCAGCTGTATTTTTTATGCCTAAAGAATAAGCATCAGAGATCAATGCAAAAAACTTTTCTTGGTTATAAATACTTAAAACATGTAAAAGTATGTGTGTTGTGTGCCCATTTCTTAAAGGCTGTTTTTAGCTCCTTTTTAAATTGACCACCAATCTGTCACGGAGTCGAAAGCTTCAATAATAGACACTCGCGCTTTAATGAAGTCACATCATTGTTTTATTAATACAAGATTCTGCATTATACAATGGCAAGAAAAAATGTTTGTTCCTGATTGGTCAGACTGGAACTGGAGCTGGGATGTTATCCCAGCATAACATCCCAGCTCAAATCCCAGCATATAGTCGACCACATTAAACATTAAAACATGATCCTTCCACAACCGTGCCTACCAGCGGCATCAGCGGTACCGCTCTGCTTGAAGGCAGCGGTTTCTGCCAAGTTGAACATCTACATTTCCCCCACGTGAACGCCACTGCCACTGCCAGGAATCAGTGCTCCCCACACCCGACACACAAACCTCACTGTATCTGTACCCACTTTTGGTAAAAAAAAAAAAACTGGTTAACTGAAAACCATGTTTAGCTCCAAAACATTTTTTTTGAACGGTAGTTCAGTGTCACAGCTGAGCGCGAGCATAACCACGCGTTAAACTTCCTGACCATTGTGCAGTTTTTCTGCTGTCAGTCCTTTCTCCTGGCAACAATAAAAGTTGTACCAGGAAAAGACAACTTCCATGATGAGACAGGGTTCAAGTTGCCGCCTTCATACACGAACGGGGGATTACCTCTGCCGTCACCTCTAACTTCCACACAGCAGCAGGTGGCTGCATTCTGACACTCAGTGAGAGACACCCGAAAATAAAAGAGGGAGACAGAGAGGGAGATAAGCGCATTTAAATTGCAGGGCGGGGAGGGGGAATTTAGGAACAACAACAGATGTATGCGGGAGTGGAGAGCCACAGTAACAACAGCTTCAATACACCTACTTCTCTAAATCAGCACTGTTTTCTTACAAAGTAAACCTACGCATTAAATAAACACAGAAAATATACTTTTAAATGTATTTTTCTGTATCTTTTAAAATTTTTTTGCACTCACGAGCCATTGTATAGTAGGAATAATGCCCTCCAGGGTGGGTGTTATGCTGGGATAACATCCCTTCTGGTGTGTTGGACGGCCTCGGGCCCAACCACCCGAGGCAGGATGTTATCCCAGCATAACACCCACCCTGTCAGGCATTATTCCTTTAACAATCTGCCATTCAGTTTCCACCTTGATTGTGGTTTTGGGACATCAGATGGCAGCTTGCACTGTATTGACTGCCGTATGGTCAGAGGTTTCACATGGAGTAGCCTGAGCCTTAAATATCGTGAGTTATTTTGATAAAAAAATGTAGTCTATGCTTGTGGCCAGAAGACCTCTGATATAGATTTTTGACTCTTATTTGATTTTTTTTTTTTTTTAAAACATCTACCAGCCCTCAGTGCTGACAGTGAATTTTAGGCAATTTGTATCGCCCCTTTCCTATTCTTTGGGGAGAGGCTACAATTGAAATCCCCAGCAAAAATGACACACTGTGCTGTGTGCAGATAGGGCTGCACCACACGAAATAATGCTGAACGTAATGCAATCCCTGGAGGGGCATAAATATTAATAAGACGAAGGGAAACTGTGAAAGAAGAAACATCCAACATGAGAGCCCTGCCTGGACAAATTTCTTAATACCTTATGAACCTGAAAGTCAAACCCTTTAAAAAGAATTCCTACACCATCACATAAATCTGTACCCTGTGACCAATATGAGGCTCCTAAGTCCCATCATTGTCATACTGAGGCTGTTTCATATAAGGTTTTAAGGTGTGTGTCCCCGGTGGTGGCACTTTTTATGCACTGAGGTATGCATCCGTGTCTGCAAAATCGCAGAAAAAGTTTTTTTTTTTTTAAACTGCAGACGTGGATGCTTGCCTCCATGTATTTTTTTTTATAGGGCATTTGTTTTTGTCCCTTGCCAAGGAATGTTGCTCCACGTTTATTAAAAAAATAGGGGTGTTTCCAGAGTGGAGGTGGGCAAATCTAACTCTCCCTCTGTCTCCCTGCTCTGCCCCAGTGCCCTGCTCTGTCTTCCCGGTCTGTCTCCCAATATGTACCCCCCGGTCCCCCAAGTAGTGCTGTGGTGAAGTTTCTGCACAGGGTCCGCCACGTCATGCTGGGATATCACGGCATATTATCAGAAGAGCAGGAGGAAGGCAAGTTGGGAAGGCAAGGAAGGAAATTCAAGCAAGCGAAGCCTGGAGGTGGCACAGACCAGTGGGGGGAATCTGGGCGGACTGCCTTTGAAAGCCTGCGGGAAAGTCGCCCGGAAAGTCTGTAAAGTCTCACCCGGTGGAGCACTGTTTACTGTTACCACTACCATTTCCATCCCAGGGTTTCCATCCTGCAGATCAAGCCCAGACACCAACCCTGTAGAAGCTGGTGCCAGGAGCCAATGCATAATCTCCCTGAGAATCTCAGTTTCGGGCACAGTGAGTTGAAAAAAGAGCCACCGGGAAGGGCTGCGTTTTTGGCGGCTTTTACTTGTAGCAGATGTCTTGTGTTTTCTCCCTAAGTTCCCGGTTTTTGCCCGTGTCCCATGTTTTTGGCACCAGTTTTGCCCGGTCTTTTTCATTTTTTGGCACCCCGTTTTTGCACCTCTCTCCTGGACGCACCTGGACCTCTCTCAGGTAAGGTTTTCTTGGCCGTTTCCCCTCCTGGTTTTCTCTGCTGTTTCGGGTATTGGTCTGGGGCTGACATCCACATTTGTATACCTGCTAATCAGGCTAAGATGCCCGTTTCAAACTGCTCACAACATTTTAGGTAAATGGGATGACTGAAAAGGATAGGGCCCTGGGGATAGGACAGGTGAGAAACAAGTGCAGTAACATGATCTAACTGATAACACCAAGTGTGAACAGTGCAGTAAAACACATTTGCCATGGCATGTCAGTAAGGAAATGAATTTATTGATTTAGGTAAGGCAATTCAATAACAGAGCTGACGGCAACTATTACACTGAAGGTTGTGACTGAACAGAGATAACTGAGGGATTAGAATTGAGCTGTAGCACAGTAGATCTGCGATCCGGGTCTGTGTGAAAGAGCGGTGGGATTCAGACATGAATGGGACAGATAGTGGGGCTTAGTAAAGGGCAGATTAGAGATAAATTGGGGCAAGAGGGAAGAAAGAGTCACTAGGGCTCTTTCATTTTATATTAGATCGATAGGTATGAGCAGACGCAGTGTGCACACAGGCTTTTTTCTGCTAACAGAGTCTATATGTTTCTCTGTTTCCTTTGAAAAGACAACTGCACTGGGACTTCAGAAAAAAAAAGGCAGTAAAAAGTTAGCCAATCAGCAGGGACACTGTTTACTGGGATTGAGAAAGGGCATATTCCATTTTGCACATTGTAAAAAACGGTATTGTCACCGGTGTCTGTTAAGCCTAAATCCAGTTTTACCGGTGTTTGGTTTTGTGTACTTTATTTAGCAATTTTTAACTCTGCTAACATGCATTTTAGCAATTTTGATCTCCACTATTGCACATCCTTCCATCCTTGTACCAATTTAAAGTTATTTTAGGTACAAGATGTGATGGCAGTAGCAACACTACAGCCTCCATCCCTAAGGTGTGATGGAAGCAGCATTACGACCCCATCCCTCAGGTGCGATGGCAGCACCAACAGCAATACGGTCCCCATCCCTCTGATTTGTGATGGCATCAGCAACAACACTATGACCTCTCTCCCTCAGGTGTGACAGAAACAGAAGCACTGTGGCCCCCATCCCTGAGGTGTGATGGCAGCAGTACTACGTTCACCATTCCTCAGGTGTGGCAGAAGTAGCAGCACTGCAGCCCCTGTCCCTTGGGTGTGATGGCAGCAGTACTACGTTCCCCATCCATCGGTGTTGATGGCAGAAGCACTACAGCCCCCACCCCTTTGGTGTAATGGCAGTAGCAACAATGCAGTCCACATCCCTCTAGGGTGATGGCAGTAGTGACAGCACTATGATCCCCTTTCTTCAACACCCACACCTGACATGCACAAGTTACAAATGACTTGGTCTCTTTGCTTGTAGAACTCAGATGTAAATTAATCTGAACCATCACCGCTAAGGTGGACTACCTTTGTTTTTTCCTATCTATAATTTAACTGCCTGAATTGGATTTCTGCCTGTGACACCGCTGACAAGGTTTAGGACTTGGGTGTTGGAGGGCCAGCTGGAGGGTGAAGGTTTGAGTGTCCAATGACCACTCACCTTCTCGAGGGAGGGTGGGTTCACAGCTCAGCATTTACTGGCCCCTGATGGATGCCAGAGGCATGACAACATGTCAGCACTCACTGCAGGAGGGAGCGTGATGGACGTCAGCTTGTGCCTTGACATCATGTGGCCTGTCACACTCCCAAGAAAATGGGAAAACACCTGCTGACCAACCGAAGGACAGCTGTTGGTCCCTCCAGAAGCCCCAGACATGTCTGTTCTGACCCCTGCCAAGCCCAGGATGCACAGGAAGCCCTTTAGGGCATTTCTCCTCTGCTGGTAGCCTCCCACAGGGGTAGGGGCCCACTCAATGAAGGATTACTTTGGGTTACCTGGTAGCACAGCAGCAAGGGGCAGTGGATGGTGGTTGGGACTCAGCAGCGGTGGTAGGGGGCCTTGGCAGGCCTGAAGGAGTGAATGGCCAGGGGTTAGAAGGAGCAAAAAAAAAAAAAAACTGCTTGAATTTGCTTCTTTGAAATACAGTGTCTTCACCTAAAAAAAATCCAGTGGAGGACGTTCAAATGGATTTATGCATCTCCCAGACATGTGGATACTTTTTTTTTTTTACTTTGTGTCCATGAAAAGGGTGTCTCCCAGTTTTCATGTCTTTGTTCAGATGTGAATTGAGCACTACTCTGCTGACCAGCATCATACAGCCCCTGGGGTCTTACCTTCTGTATGTCATTACATAGATACATAGACAGTGTCGGCAGATAAGGGCCTATGGCCCACCCAGTCTGCTCATTTGAGCTTGTAAATTCAGTTTATATTTTCCAAGAAGTCTTTGCCCTTACCCCTGACCTCCAGAATTCCTTTATGTCTATCCCATGCATTCTTAAATCCCGTGATTGTTTCAACCCCCACCACTTCCTCTGGCAGGGTGTTCCACTTGTCCACCACCCGTTCTGTGAAGAAATTCTTCCTCACGTTTCCTCTGAATCGTCCTCCCTCCAACTTCATCCTATGCCCCCTAGTCCTGGAACGTCTTTTTCGCTTAAAAATAGTGTATTCCTGCACCCTGTTCCTCCCTGTAAGATACTTGTATGTCTCTATCATATCTCCCCTCTCTTCCTCCTTTCCTCCAGGGAGTACATGTTCAGTTCCTTCAACCTGTCCTCATAGGACTTGTGATGCAATCTATGCACCATCTTTGTTGCCCTCCTCTGAACCTTCTCTATCCTGTCTATGTCCTTATGTAGGTAAGGTCTCCAGAACTGTACACTGTACTCCAGGTGGGGCCTCACTAGTGTGTTGTATAGTGGAATTATGACCTCCCTTTTCATTGACTGTGCTTTCAAAATCCACTGGCCAAACATAAGTACACTTAAATACTTAACATTTGCTTTTTGTTGAAGCAGTCTATCAGAAAACTTTTTGTTGTCACAGAGACTGAAACGGCAGGTGGGAGAAAAGGTGCAAATTACCTAATTCACCTAAATGGGTGCTAACTGTGAAGTCTTTTCATAAGTAGTAAGGCATTTTCTTCTTTGTGAACATACTTTCATTCAGACTAGTTTTCATTCAAACAGCTGAGGATTTTGGATGGCCCTACTGATTATAAACTTGAATAAGCTAGTTGGTAACAGTGATCCTGCGTTTAGCAATCTACAATCTAGATGCTTATATGCAAAGAATACAATAAAAACCTGACTAAAATCTAAAACAAGCTTATAAAACGCTTAAATGTATCTGAACATTTATCTTTATCTATACAGAATCATTGCAGCCCAAGTAAAACTCAGGTAAATTACATGGTACCCTGACTACTATTCTACGATGTAGTAAACATATATTGGTATTTTTTTTATATTCTTTTTAAAGCAGGTAAGGCCCACTAGGCAGAACTGTCTGTTTTCAGGAGTGACCTAGGAGCACTGGGGAGGTTAAGTGACTTGCTTGGAGTCACACAGTATGCAAATGGAGGTTGTGGGAATCAAACTCAGGTCTGCTGGATGTACCCAGTTCATTCACTGTTTGTTACTCTAACCACTAGGCATGGGTGGTAAAACTGAATGGCTAATTACAACAAAGCAGTGCGGGTGATTTCCTTACTGTCTCTATATTGTCACTGGCTCCCAACGCTTAACTCACACCTGTGATCTCTGTTCTCAAGCTGGATGGTTGGATCTTGCCAATCGAATAAAACACCAAACTTGTATTACTACTAAGAAAATCTTGCTGGGTCTTGCCCCCACTGTAGTCTGTGCCCTCATACAACCGTGAAGCCACACCCGACATACCAGGGGATCAAAACCTCAGCTTCTGCAAATCCCGCATTGCCGCACAACACAAGGCCAAAGATCCTTTGCTTACCGGGCCACTAGTTGGTGCAACGGTCTTCCCAGCGACATCTCATCCTCACTATCGCTCAGCACTTTTAAGACTCTTCTCCGCCTAACACTCACTGCCTCCAACCTCTGTGACTGTTGTGGCTAAACATGTCTTTTGGTTCCATAGCTGAAGATGTCCTTTTGGATCCACATCTGCTCCCGCACTTTGCCAGCACCCCCCTCCTATCTTCACCTCCTCTGCTGGCCCATGACAAATGCCACCCGGCTGCACTACCTCTATTCTTATCTGCCTTCCACCTCTCCTCTCTGTCCCCCCCAACCTACCTCCCCTTTTCTCCCATCCACTTAGTCTCCCTGATTTCATCCTCCTCCTTTCCCTTTCCCAAAGTTTCACCTTATTGTTCTTTTTTCATCTACAAGTGTTTTTTTTTTTTTTTTTAATTTTTATAAACTGTTATCTTTGCTTATGATTGTCTCAATTGTACCAGTGACATGGAACCTTTGTAAAAGAGCCTGGCTCAAAGGTATTTGTAATCCTAGAACAAATAAATAAAAATAGATATGCAGCAAAGCAGAATGAATGAAAAGCACAGCAGCATTCATTTTAAGTTGCTGAAATCTGGGCCGGCCCACTGGCGCTGTGGTAGCACTATTGCTTGCAATGCCAGCGATCCAGGGTCAGGAGCAAACTCTAGTTGCTGGAGGTCTGGTCAGGGGAGTAGGATCGAGCACCTGGGGGACTGCCCTCCTCCTCCAGGGAGGGTGGGCTGCAGGTCCTGCTGCTTTACCACCACCTGTGTGACCATGGGTGGTGATGCAATGGTGCTGCAGAGTGATCAGGAGAGGAGGACCCAAGCCAGGATCTGGAGCAGTGGCATGTTTCTGTGTGACCTACCTCCCTGGATCTTCTGAAGTGCTGGTGCCCTCAGGGACAGAGACCAGAAAACCAGGAACGATCACCCCACATTGGCCACTAGCAGAATTGACCCAGGTGCCCCAGACTTCATAACCAGGCTCCATGAGGGACCCACTGAGCTGCCCGACACACACTAAGGGAGTGTGGAGGGGTGACCTGGGGTCCCTTCCCTTCCCACCTGGGGGGGTACAATCCAGGCAGGATAGGGGCAGGACCACAGGAGCTCCTGAGCATTAGCTGGGGGTGAAGCTAAGGGATAGCCAGCCTAGGGATCTCTGAAAAGTGAAGACTGATGCTGTGAGAAGGGGACATAGAGAAAAAAAAAATTTTAAAAAATGCTGAAATCTCAGAGATTCTGTGCAGTGACATGCAATTTCCGTGAGGCACCGGTATAAGAATTCAAAATCCGCAAACCAATCAGGATTCCGTGATTGTTACTGGTGTTTCCGGTAAAAATGGAAAACCAGGATCCCTGCCAATCAGATGATAGTTATAAAGTAACATCTATTTGTATTTTCAAGTTTTCTTGTGATTTTAAATTAAATTCTGAGAGTGTGTGTTGGGGAGGTAGGGAGTGGTAATGCTGGTATCTCTTGCTCAACACACTGTCTTCTGAGTGACATTTTTCTGTGTTTAAGCACCATGTGCCAGTGCAGGGGGCCTCCTGCTTGTGAGTTTTAGTTCTGGCCTATTGATATGAAGCCAGTGCACATCAGCACTCACCACTGTCAGAATGACGTTATGAGCTTGGGAGCTGCTAGTATCTGGAACTAGTTGGGGACTACATACTTCAAATTGAGGTTTAAAGCTTTAAACCCTGGTCTGTGATCACCACACATATATTACTGAATTCCAAACTGGGTTACAGTGGGGGATCAGCTGGCACAGAATCATGCCCGGAGCCCGGTCTGTAGATTATTGCTAATATTACGAGAATAGATTATTTGACCGTAATAGAACTAATGAGCAAGCATAACAATGATGGTGGGAAGCAAAGGCTCTGATTTAAAGCATAATTCATAAGAGATGCGTTACTAGATGGTAGTAATGTTAATCGTAGTGATTGTGGTCCAAGATATAGTCATGCATATATATTGTATGTGCTGTCTTCAACTTTCCTCTTTTTTCTGCTATGTATTGTGTTTATTGCAAATCAATAAAAATGCTGAACTTAAAAAAAAAAAAAAAAAAAAAGCAGATCCAGCGACCGGGATAGGGATTTTTGGGGAGGTGTGCCACATACCATGTCTAACTGTACTGGGGCATGGTCCAACAGCATGCAGGGTTGTATGATGGCTGCCATTGGGAAGGATGGTCTGGCAGGCTAACCAGTCAGCTGTACAACTGGTGGGCAGCGGAGCAGTAGGTGTAGTCTCCGGTTTTAGGGTTGTGGAGATACCAGACATCTGAAAGTTCCTGGCCTGTCATCCAGAGCTTAATTCCCAGGCTTAATCCCATGCGCTGCTTTATGTGAGCTGCTTCTTGGCTGCAGTCTGCCAGGTGGTCAAGTAGCAGGTTGGAGTCTTCTCTGAGATGGAGTGGGGCACTGACCTCATTAAATTGGACTACCCAGACAGCTAGTTAGTGGAATAAGGAAGGTGAATCTTCATTGGGCACATATAGGTTACCATCTACCATCTTTATCCCTACAGAGTTTTTAACTGTCCAGTGCAAGGATTTATGGATAAGAATGGATACTCCCAATTTTTTGACATTTGCTGAGCTGCATCCTTCCACCCCTACCCACTCACTCTACAGTTTCTTTGCGTATTGGGTCAAAGTTTAGTTTCCTGCAAGAGAGCCACTTGCATATGTAACCTTCTGAGGTGAGTTAGGATTTCTTTCCTCTTGATGGGTGACTTCAAACCTCTCACTTTCCATCTATGTAGTCGTAAGTCTGCCAGTCTCTTGTCCCTGAAGGGCACACAGCCCCGGAGTGCGCTGCAGCCGCGGCGTTTCAAGGCAGGACAGAAGTCTCTTGTCCCTGAAGGGTACACAGCCCCAGAGAGTGCTGCAGCCGCGGCATTTCAAGGCAGGACAGAAGTCTCTTGTCCCTGAAGGGCACACAGCCCCGGAGAGCGCTGCAGCAGCAGCGTTCAAGGCAGGACAGAAGTCTCTTGTCCCTGAAGGGCACACAGCCCCGGAGAGCGCTGCAGCTGCGGCGTTTCAAGGCAGGACAGAAGTCTCTTGTCCCTGAAGGGCACACAGCCCCGGAGAGCGCTGCAGCCGTGGCGTTTCAAGGCAGGACAGAAGTCTCTTGTCCCTGAAGGGCACACAGCCCCGGAGAGTGCTGCAGCCATGGCGTTTCAAGGCAGGACAGAAGGTAATTGTTTCTCCAGCTGGTGGAGCACTGGTCGGTAATTTTAGTCTTGGCGCCTTTTTCGTGACAAACCAGCGGGGGCTTGCCTTGCTGCTAAGCGCCGAGACCTCCGCGGCCAGTACAGAAGGTTGCTCAGGGGCAGATATCTGAAAGTACTAGGGCTTTTAGCGAATATTTGCTAGTAGTGGCTTCAGTTATCTGGTTTGGTGCCATACGCCCTACCTCAGCCCTGCTAACCCTGCCTACACTACCTCTCTATTGGAACAGTGTGCAGTAGGCAAATGACTCGCTTTATGGAAGCATAATAACAGTACATCTCACCTTAAAGTTGGACCTGTTGATGGATTGAAAATGTTGGAAATGTTTTACAGTCTGAACGTTTAACTTACCTGTGTTGATAATTTAAGCGATTTTGTACTAGACTGTTTGCCTGTTGCATCTTTTTTTTCTTCTCTTCCCCCTCTCCTCTTATGACCACACTTCATCCCTCACGAACTATCCTTCTCATGTGCCGCATTGCCAGTCTGCGACCTAATTTAACCACTGGATTTCTTCTCTCCTTTCTCCACAGTCTCTTGTCCCTGAAGGGCACACAGCCCTGGAGAGCGCTGCAGCCGTGGCGTTTCAAGGCAGGACAGAAGGTAATTGTTTCTCCAGCTGGTGGAGCACTCGTCGGTAATTTTGAGTCTCCGCCCCTTTTTCGGCGACTGAAACCGCGGGGGGACTTGCCTCACTGCTAGCGTTCGGGACCTCACGGCCAGTACAGAAGGGTTGCTCAGGGGCAGATATCTGTGAAAGTACTAGGGCTTTTAGCGAATATTTGCTAGTAGTGGCTTAAGTTATCTGGTTTGGTGCCATACACCCTACCTCAGCCCATACACCCTACCTCAGCCCTGCTAACCCTGCCTACACTACCTCTCTATTGGAAGTGTGCAGTAGGCTTCCCAGCTGCTGTGCAGCTGCTCCCCACTCCGCCCCCCAACCCACACCCTTGTCCGCATGTCTTAAATGGCATGGGATTCGTGGAGCCCCGCCCAGTGGGAGTGTAATTTTATCTATCTCCCTACTTTCTCATTTGCATCTTCTATCTCTTCACCACTAGAGGGCTCAACAGTTCATATAATCTTGCTCATCTTTCCTGTTCCTTTTTCTTTATCTTTTCAGTTGTTTAGTTGTACTGTACTCCTACAACTTCTACCAACCTTTCCTGCTACCTGGCAAGTGTAAAATGCCTTTGTCCGATTGTTTCAGTTGAACTTTAACCTTCCAGCTCCCTGTCCATACCAAATCCTTGTCCAGTATTGACTTGGGCCTCTCTAGGATCTCACATCTTTGTTTTAGCCAGTATTGCACATCTGCAATGCTAACTCCATTTCTAAATAATAGTGTGATAATTTTAACAGTAAGTTTCGTTAATGGGATGGGAAAGAAGGGGGCCCAGAAAGCAGTATATTTTACCAGGGGGTACTTTTGCCAGAAAGTTTCTAAAGTAGCTATGTTTTTAAAACTCATGTCATAAAATGTATCATTGCAAAGAGATCTTGGGGCTGAATGCGTATCATTTCCTTTAAAATTGTGTGCAGTACTGTTCTCCTATTAGGAACTGCTTATACGTCCCCACTATACTTAAGCCGCACATCGTTCCTACACTGCGCTGGCTCCCCCACCTGCTGAAATAAATCAGCCAGACGAAAGGGCCTGGAAGAGGCCAGTGTTTGATTAGCTTTCACAGTTTCTATAACGTTAACCCCTGTCTCTGTGCCTAAAGAGGCTGGTTCTGCCAGATGTGGCATAGAGTCACCTGAATCTCCAGGACAGTGTTGTTCTGAGTGTTTAGCTTTTGTTGGTTGCAACTTATTGTTACCGTCCTGTCTAGTGGCTTGTTGAGAGGTGCTAGCTTGATCTGTGGTCCGGAAGCTGCCGTTCCCGATTAGGGTCCAAATGTCCTTCAGTATTCTCCATATTGTTCTGGGTTGCCATATGTATGATTTCTGCAGCGGCAACTGGACCAGGTGGTCTCCAGCCATCTTCCGACTGTCGCTGCTCCTAGCCCGCTGCCTCTAATGCTTTTGTTACGCTCCATACTGGACCAGACATTGTATCCTGCTCCTGTGCCCCTTGTGTAACTCCAAGGACGCTCTCAGTGCTTTCCCACCCACAGATGCCTTCGGGGAAGCAGCCACAGGAGATCCCGTGACGTCCTCAACTTGCGTCGGCACAGTCCATGAACAACACCCAGTAACAACCGGGTTCTCTCTCTCTCTCTCTCTCTCTTTCCATGGTACCATCATTGATCCGCTCATCTGAATCCTCTTAACAGCAGCTGCACCAAGAAAGTGCAGTGAGTCTTCATCGCAGACCGCAACAAGTGTTCTGCATCAGTCTCGGGAGCTTGCATTAACTGCGCAGAATTTCCCTGAATCTGCATGGCAACCGTAGTAGCTTCCATATTGTCATCAGCCAATATTGGGGACTCAACTGAAATCATACCCGAGTGTGGCCGTATGCCGGTCACTGTCTGTATATTATCACTTACTCCTGGCATTCCAGAGTTGTTATGCTCTACAGTAGGTTGCGCTGGGAGGCAGCCTGTACCTCCACCTCCTCTTTCAGACTGTGCGCCATCTTGCAGCTGCCAACAAGGGGTCTCTTTACTGGCAAGAGTAGGAGAATTTCCCCAGTGTCCTGGCCAGATTTCCCCCCATTCACTAAAAATACCACCAACAGCTTAATCAAGTTCCTTTGTGTCAGTTGGTTTCCATCTCTATCTCTCCCCCCGGATGAGGCTTAAAATAGGCAGAATTGCCTAGTCCTCCTTTCCCAGTCAACAATCTCGAAATAAATAAAAATAAGGCGATGGAGCTGGACAATATTTACACAAAGATCCTAAAGAAGCTGAGCCAATGTGCTAGCTTTCCCTCTGGCAACACTATTCAGTACCTATTTAGAGGCAAGGGTAGAACCAGAGGACTGGAGGAGGGCTGATGTGGTCCCTCTGCACAAGACCGTCAGCAAGGAGGAGGCTAGCAAGTACAGGCCAGTCAGTCTCACTTCAGGGGTGGGGAAGTTGATGGAGACCATACTGAAGGAGAGGAAGATGGAGTGCCTGGTGACAAAAGGGCTGCAGGACTACCGGCACCATGGATGGCTCCGGGGGGGGGGGTCATGTCAAATGAATCTCATAGATTTCTTTGTCTGGGTGACTAGAGACATGGACCAGGGCAGGGCAGTGGATGTGTCCTATCTGGACTTCAGTAAGGTCTTCGACACTGCAGCACAGGAGGCTGGGGAAAAAAGTAAGCTTGGGGGCAGGGGAGAAAGTGATAAACTGGTTATCGGACTGGCTGAAGGATAGGAGGCAGAGGGTGGTGGTGAATGGCAGTCGCGGGAAGTCTAGGAAATAAGACAGAGGAGTGACTCGGGGGGTGGTGCTGCAGGGATCAGTGGTGGGACCAGTTCTTAAATGTCGTCATAAGCAATATTGGGGAGGAGCTGGAAGGGAAGGTGTGTCTCTTTGCAGATACTACAAAAATCTGCAACAGGAGTGGACACTCCGAAGGGGGTTGGAGAGAATGCATAGGGATCTGGGGTGATTGGCGGAGTGGTCTAAGGTGTGACAACTGGGTTTCAATGCCAAAAAGTTGAAAAAGGTCAGGTCATGGACCTGGGGTAGAGAGACCCAGGAACTGTGTATGAGATGGGGGAGGTACTTATGGTCACTATGCAAGAAAAATACCTCAGGGCGATCATATCTGATGACCTCAAGGTAGCTAGTCATTATGTCAAGACAGTTGGAAAAGCTAGTGGGATGTTGGAGTACATAGGAAGGGGGATTTCTAGCAGGAGGAGAGAGTTGGTATACCCATTTTATTGCTTTCTAGTGAAACCCCACCTGAAGTACTGCATCCAGTTCTGAGGCCGCACCTCCAAAAGGACATAGACAGGTGGAAGTGATACAGAAGAGCGCCAACAAAATAGTACGGGGACTGCACTAGAAGCTGTATGAGTAGAGTCTGTGGGATCTCAACATATACTCCCCAAGAGAGAGGAGAGAGATAGAGGGGCCATGATTGAGACCCGTAAGTACCTTACAGGGGTGAACAAGATGCAGGTGGCTGTCTCTTTCAGAGAAAGGATGGCAGCAGGAAATGAGGGTATGCAGTGAAGCGGAGGGGGGAGGGTTTAAAAGGGATGTGAAGAAATGCTTCTTCACGGTGTTGTGGACCACTGGAAACAGCCTGCAGGCAGAAATTGTGGGGGCCAAGACTGTAGGAAGCTTAAAGCATGTGTGGGACAGGCACATGTGGAAGACTAGTGGAAAGGGAGGAGGGCAGGGGGAACGCCAGTGTCCAAGAATGGTCAAAGATGTCAGAATAGGCAGGGAGAATCGGGGCAGAGTAGATGGGCCAACTGATCCTTTTCTGCTGGCAAAATCTAGGTTTCTTTGGTTTTTTCTGTAAAGCAAGGTACGTACAAGTTGAACTAGCAAACAAGGTAACACGTACGAAGCAAGCTACATACAGCTTAAACTAACATACAGGATAGTAACAAGTGCAAAGGCTCATGATGCTGGGAGCATCTGTAGTAGAGACCCCAAGGAGGGAGGGAGAGAACCCCAGAGAAGGAGGAAGCAACTTCTGGTGGGGTACTTGATTGTTAGGGGAATAGATTTGGGAATAGGAAGGGGGACGGAAAGAGAGGTCAGATGCCAGTGTGGCGCCATGGTCCGGAAGGATGGAAAATGAATTCTGGGGCTCGCTAGGGCAGCAGGAAGGAAGGAGGAGATGGATGTCATTGTCCCCCTGAGGACCAGTGATCTAGTTAAGGATAGTCCGGGGGAGTTTAGTGAACTGGGGACTGGTCTTAGACAGATGGTGCACCAAGTGGCTTTTGCTGAGGTGCTGCCTGTCTACGACAGTGGGGAGGAGAGGGTTCTAGGGACATGGATATGTTGTTCATCCACACTTATTGGCAGGTTCCTTGCTGCTTTAAATCTTGCCAGAAGGTCTTCAAGCTGGCTCCTCCCACCCACCCGGGTGGTAAAGCTCTCGGCTCCGCCCCATGACGCCAGATCTTCCTTACCGCTTGGAAGCTCAGGTTCCCTCCTTAGCTCTCTGCGTGATAGACTGGTTCCTGATTCTTTCGGTCTCTCCGAATTTAGTTGGAAGTTTTCTATTACTTCGACCTTCTCCCTCGTGGCTGCGATGGATAATTCGTTTTCCGGCTTCTGGAGGCACCCGGTTAATTCCTTCAGGAAAGACCTGCACTGCACGTGCGTTTACTGCCTTGACTTGGACCATGATCTGCAAGTTTGCGATTTTTGCTGTGCCCTTTCGACCAGTTCCCTGGAGGATCGTGTGGCCCGTTTTGGACTCGGTCGACCTGAATATTTTTCCGTGCCGGAAAAATCCTTTGAGACTCGTTGGGCAGTGTCCGCTTCGGCTGTCTGAGCTGAGCAGCTCGATCTTCTTTCCTCCATGGAGGGGGCGGCGTCCAAGTCTGCCCCCCCCACGGTCACGGCGCTTATCCCGCTCTCCTTGAGTTCTCCTCATTCAGCTTCGTTCAAGGAGTTTCACCAGTCCCTTTCCTCAAAGGGAGAGGGACCCTCGGGACCTGCCTCTAGGCTCAGGTCAAAGGAGTTGCAGGCTAAGTCCCATCGTCAGCGCTGGCGGGAGCGGGAGACCTCCCCTTCCCCTGTCGTCCGACTTTCGACTTCGGCCGAGGGTGCAGCTCAGGCCGCTGGCTTCACGGTGTCCCCGTCAGGTCAGCCGGCCAGGACTCCCGTCGGCGTTGTCGAGTCTCTCGACCTGTCATCTGGGCTGTCTTCTGCTGGAGCTGCCATCCCCTCGCCAGTTCCCACGGCGGAGGCAGAGATTCTGTCTGTACCTTCGGGGTGACAGGCCTCGGTCCTTTCGTCCGAGTCGAGGGAAGAGCAGGCGCTCCCCGCTCCTTCCCAGGCCCACCCTTGGTTCCTCCGAGGATTGGGGTCTCAGTCCTCTTCTCGGTCAAGCCGCTCCTGCCGTCTTCGGCGATCTCGGTCAGGGCACCTAGTTAAGTGGCATTACCGTTCTTCCTCGTCTTCCTCCTCGGATGAGGAGTGGCTTCGGTGCAGATGGTGTCGATGTTACGAGGAGTTCATGTGGCAGCAGTTGTTATTGTCCGGGAATCAATCGACACCGATTCATTCCCTGTCCTGCAAGCAGCTGCCGCCCGATCGGCCGACACAACCGCTCGCTGCAGTCGAGGTGTCCACTCCAGAGCCGGTTGTTCGTCCGATTCTTGCTGCCCCACTGTCTTCGGTGGAACTGTGGTCGGGTCACGACCTGTCCCGCAGGTTGTCTGTTCCCCTCACTCCCGCCCGCCCTCGGCGGACGAAGAGTGACTCAGGTCTGAGGCAGCTCTTTGCAGACCCTTCGGAGTCCGACTTCGACCCCTCCATGTTCCCCAGTCGGGAGGACCCGGGGTCCTCTCCGGAACGCTCTGTGGACACCTCTGGGTGTTGGAGGTGCTAGGGGAAGGTCCTGCCTCGGGATTGCGAGCAGTCACCACCCTTTCGAGCCGTTGTCCCATGGGGGTCTTGGGGTCCGCAGCCTCATTGTCGGCCCGCTGAGCCGACTTGCCTGGCCCTCTAAATAGAGGTGATCAGGAAGGTTGCGGATCCTCCTTCAGACCCTGGGTTCGTGTCCAGGTATACCTGGTCCCAAATGAACGGTGGGCTTGCGCCCTATTCTTTAGCCGTACGTCAGGATGGTCTCTCTGTCTCAGATATCCCATCCTCAGAATGAGGCGTGTGACTCTTTTCCTGGACCTCCAGGATGTACTTACACTTCGTTCTGTCCGTTTCGTGGGAGACTCCTCCGTTTCTTAATCGGGGGATCTTGTTACGAGTTCCAGGCCAGGCCCTTCGGTCTCTGCTCAGCAGCATTCCTGCAGCACTGAGGGGTCCGGGCGTAACCCCACCTGGATGGCGGCCTGACTGCAACCCTTCCAGGTGGAAGAGGACGGTCCAGAGTTATGGCCCTCTAGGTTGCTCTCAGACTGGTCTCCTTTTGTCGGAGCCACGTTGGAACTCGTGTCTTAGGGGGTGATCCTTTTTCGGGACGAGGCTCGACTCTTGAGTCCGAGCTCGGCTCCTGGCAGACTGGGCTGAGGTTCTTCCTCCCTTACCTAGTCAGGTCTGACTGGGCAATTGCGCCCTGCCCAGGACCTCCTGGGCCTCGCGGCGGCCCGCTCCAGCGTGGTCTGTTTGGACCCGCCGGTCATGCATCCCCCTAATGGGGGCTGGCCAGCCAGCGGTCACAGCGCTGCGTTCCTTCGGACCAGTCCGTGACAACAGCCCAGGGGTTAGGGAACGCTCTCCTTCGGACCGTTCCAGCTCTTTTGCAGGAGAACATCCTGTTCGTCCGCCCTGAGTCGACGGTCTTCTCCAACTGATACATCTCGGATGGGTGGGGGTGCCCATCAAGGAGAATACAGAGTGCACCGCCTCTGGTCCTCTCGGGAGTCCTGATGTCTTTCCTACCTGCTGGAGCTCCAGGCGGTCCGCTTAGCTTGCACCGCTCACTCCGTCTGTGCGGGGTCTAGTGGTTTAAGTCCAGGCGGACAACACCACGACCATGTGCTAACTATCCTGCCAGGATCGGATGAGCCCCTTGCCTCTGCGTAAGGAGGTTCTCCGCATTGGGTCTTTTGCGCAGCCAGGAGGCAGTTTCCTAGCCATTTCAATGACTGGAACCTCCATCACCCTGGCCGATGCTCTAAGCCAGATAAGGGCTGCGCCTCATGAGTGGTTTCCCTGCTGGAGGTAGCACAAGATCTTCTCCCTCTGGGTCACACCTCGGGTGGACCTTTGTTCTTTTCCCTCCAGGGAGAACTCGAGGCCAAGACTGTCTCATGCCCGCCCCCTCAGCTCGGTTCGCTGTAGGGGATGCCTTGGAGGCCGCGGACCCTGGGCCTCTTCTATGCCTCTCATCCATTTCCCCTTGACCCTCAGGCAAGGAGGGACTAGGCGCAGGAGATTCTGGTAGCCCCAGACTGGTTTCGCCAGCTCTGGTATCCAGCTCTCCTCAGTCTCAGCCCCAGGCTCCCGAGGCGGCTTCCAGCCCACCCGGTCCTGTTCTCTGTTGTTAGGGGAAGGTACTCCATCCGGACCTTCTATCCCTACACCTGACGGCCTGGTCCCTGTGTGGCTAGTGGCCAGGCCTTGGGTCTTCCGGCAAGGTCCTCGATGTTTTTGAGGCATCCTGCCAGGAGTCGACCAGACATGCTCGCCTTCAAATAGAAGAGTTCTCCATTTGGCGTTGGGATAGGGCCTGGTCCCCTCTCCTGTTCCTCGGCAAGCATTCCGGACCATCTGCGGTCTGTTCTTTATTGAACAAGGGCTTCGGTCGACGACCCTCTAGGTGCTTCTGTTAGTCACCCCTGTCTTCTGGGCGTGGGCCGGAAGGCAGTTGGTGGCGCAGAAAAGGTGGTCGGACGCTTTCCTAGGCCTCGATCACACCTCCCCTCTGGGGAGAGTATCCCCATTTCTGTGGGATCTTACACTGGTATGGGCTTAGCTCACGGGCAAGCCATTCGAACCCTTGCACAGGTGTGAGTTTCCCTGCCTGTTGTGGAAGAACACCTTCTTGGGGCTTCCATACCAACCAGAAGGATGGGAGAGTTCTAGGCGCTCCTTTGAATCTCCCTATCTGGTCTTCCACAGGGACAAGGTTGTCCTGCGCCCCACCTGAAGTTCCTTCCGTAGGCGGTGGCGGAGTCCCTTTCCCTAACTGGGTATTGTCTCTGCCGGGGTTCAACCCCATTCACGCCTCGGAGGCCATATATAGGATCCATTGGGACCCTATTTAACGCTCGCCTACCCAGGGAGCGTAGGGCTGAAGTTTGGGAGAGGTTTGCCAGCTGTTTGTCATCTACGCTGAAGCCGCACCTGGCAGACCTGCAGCCAAGCGGACGACGAGCGGGTGGGTCACCTCCTCCATAGGTCTCCGCTATAGGCGGGCGGGCATGGAGCCTCCCAGAGGGATAAGTGCTCATTTTACCTGCCCTTCCGCTGCATCGGTGGCTGCTTCCGAGGATTCTCCTGTCCTGGATATCCACAGGGCTCCTACCTGGAAGCAGGCATATACCGATTTCCCTTTCCACATCGACCTTGGATCACGCCGGGATGTTGGTCCGGGCCTCGGTTCTCCAGTCTTTATACCTAAGTAGGGGGTGTGCGCCTTGCCTCCCTCCTGCCGGAGAACTGCTAGGAGTCTGCCAGTAAGTGTGGATGAACAACATATCCATGTCCCTAGAAATACAGGTTACTCACCTGTAACAGGAGTTCTAGGAATGGTATATGTTGTTCATCCACACGACCCACCCGGCCTCCCTGGCTTCGACACACAACCTGGCTTCCAGCGGGCTAGATCTGGCGTCATGGGGTGGAGCCGAGAGTTTTAGCACCCGGGTGGGTGAGAGGAGCCAGCTTGAAGACCTTCCGGCAAGATTTAAAGCGGCAAGGAACCTGCCAGTAAGTGTGGATGAACATATACCATTCCTAGAACTCCTGTTACAGGTGAGTAACCTCTATTTCTCTGCACCAGGAACTTCAACTCCTAGTTGAAGGAATGGTGCAGAGAGGAGGAGTTCAGCTACATTGGGGACTGGAACCCACCTGGCAGAATGAGTACGTGTACAGGGGTGATGGCCTACGTCTATCCGGAAGAGGAACCGCAGTCCTTAGTGGATGGTTTTAAGTGTTACTTCGATGAGCATTTAAACTAGCTGAGGGGGGTGGCATAAGGAATCTGGGAGGTAGAAACCCCCGCCCCCCCCACACAGGCTGAAGTAGAAAGTAGGGAGTACCCAAGGGGAGAAGACCTCCCCGGGTGCAAATTAATAAAGGAAGCAGGGGAATAGAAATGGATGGGGAGAGGAGCAGAAGTATTAAAAATACCGGGGGGGGGGGGCAAAAAGGAAGAAAAGGAGGGTAACAAGCAGCGTACTAAAAAGAAATCTGGAAGGCCATGTTTGTGAATGCTGGAAGTTTAGGAAATAAGGTTACAGACCTGGAGGCCATCATGGTAGAGGCCGACCTAGATATAGTGGCCATTACTGAGTCATGGTGCACTGAAAACCATGACTGGGACATGGCCATATCAGGCTACATTCTGTTTAGGAAGGACAGGGTGGGAAGGAAGGAGGGAGGGAGTGTGGTGCGTTACATGAGGGAAAGCATAAAAGTTATACAGATACAGGGAATATAGGGCAGGGGCAGAGGTACTGTATGTCACCCTGGAGATGGAGAACGGAGCCACAATTCACAGTGGCATGATCTACAGACCTCCAGCACAGTAGTAGTGTTAGATGAGGTTCTGTTGGAAGCCGCTGGCAAGATGCCAACAAAGTGGAGGTGCTGCTGGTGGGGGACTTCAATCTGCCAGATGTAGATTGGAGCCTCCCAGCTGCAGGTTCAGCTAGAAGCACGGACTTCCTAGACTTCCTGCAGGGGGCGTTCCTCAGGCAGCTAGTCAGTGAGCCCATGTGTCACGGGGCAGTAGTGGACCTGGTACTTACTAACAGGTCTCAAAATGTGTGAACCGTGAACAGCCCATGTTGGAGGGGTGCAGATAAGGGCTGCCAGCCCAAACAATACTCAGTCAAGAAGACCTGCACTCCTTCAGCTTCAGGAAGTAGAGACACTCACAAATTCAGGCTTTATTCAGTTCATGCATGAGTGTAGAACAGTCCACTGCCACAAAGCCCCATCTGCTTTGTGGCAGTGGACTGGTCTCTATTCACTCACTGCAAGACTGAATAAAGCACGAATACTGTGAATTTTTTTTGAGCGTGTGTCTACTTTCCTGGAAGCTGATAAGGAGTGCAGGTCTTCTTGGACTGAGTACTTACTAACAGGGACAGTTTTGCAGACATCAAGGTGTGAGGCCACCTGGGGACCAGTGATCACCGTACATTGTGGTTCAATATAAGGACAGCTGCGGAACTGAACCACGCATGGACGAGAGTCCTGGACTTCAGGAAGGCAGATTTTATAAAGATGGGTGAATGCCTCAGGGATGACCTGGCGGGAGGGGCGGAGGAGCAACAGTGGGACAGGCTAAAATGGGCATAGTGAAGGCAGCAAACCTCTACATCAAGCAAGTCAACAGAAGCAATAGGGAAAAGAGACCACTATGGTTCTTGAAAGAGGTGGTGGTAAAGGCTAAAAAGGTTTGCATTCAGAAGGTACAAGGAGATGCAGAGGGAGGAAGATAGGGAGGTTATCAAGGGAAATGGTGTGAAGCAGGGAGATCAGTAAGGAGCGTAAAAGTGCAGACTGAAGAGAGAATAGCCCAGGCAGTATCAAAAGGGGACAAGGCATTTTCTAGGTGTGTAAGTGAACCAAAGCAGTAAGGAGCGTAAAAGCGCGGACTGAAGAGAGAGTAGCCCAGGCAATTTCAAAAGGGAACAAGACATTTTCTAGGTATGTAAGTGAACCAAAGAAGGGAATGTAAGGTTAATAAGGGAAGGGAGGGACTGCACAGAAGGGTCCAGGAAAAGGCAGGCATCTTGAACAAATACTTTTGCTTAGTGCCGTTGGAGGAAAGGTAGAGGAGGGACTGCAAAAATGTAGCAGGAGCACCGGGGTTGGGGGGTACACTAGTCTTTTGTCGGAAGAGAATCCTGAAGACACTCGCAAATGTGTAAGTGGAAGATGCAGTGACTTGGTGTTTTTAAACCGAGAGAAAGCGTGAGCCCATGAGTTTGTGTCTCCCACACTATGTGGGCACATAAACCTAATAATGGCCTAGTAATTTATCCAGTTCTGTTTTGAATAATCCAAATGTTGAAACATCTACGAGGCTTTGAGGTAATTTGTTCTATGCTCTTGTCACCCTTACTGTAAAACAATTGCCCCTTCTTTTAGTCTTAACCATTGGGATCTCAATGTGCTTGTGTAATCTTAAATTTAAAGGGCTTTCTTTAAATGTTAAATTACATAGATTTAAAGTTCCCGAAGTATTTAAAGGAAAGCTGTCCTTTGCAGGGGCTCCTCCCTACAATCTCCAGTTTAGCTTTATTGACAAAACTGCTTTTAACTGCGCCACAAAGTAGTTTATTCTAATTCTGAAAAGTTCGTTACCTGGAAGTATGGTGGATGCTTGGGCGGCTCCATTAACTGTAAAGGTGTGGCGCTGCACCATGTGCTTCAATAGAAATGCATTGAAATGCACGGTGCTGTGCCACACCTTTACAGTTAATGGAGCTGTCCAAGCATCCACCATACTTTCAGGTAGTGGACTTTTCAGAATTAGAATAAACTGCTTTGTGGCGCGAGGAAAAAGATGATTTTCTCAATAAAGCTAAACCGGTGGATGAGATTTGCTGGGGCGAGAGCCCCTGCAAAGGACAGCTTTCCTTTCTTGTACAGTAATAACAGATCTCCTCAGCTCTAATGTCATCAGTTTCAGTGTTCTTCCAGGCAGTGACTGTAAGTTGCATTTTTTTTTTATTTTCTTATTTATTACTCTCTCTCCCCCTCGGTTCTGGTCTCCTCAGGAGCACCAAGGAGTCATCCCCCTGCGGTCTGCTCCTACCTGGTCAGTCCTCTGTCGCCCATGTAGCCTCAGTTTACCCCCCCCCCCCGGTGGGGACGAGGTGGGCTCCAACACCCTGACAGTGCAGTAGCGTCGGTTGGAAGGGTGCCAGGAGAGCGGCCACAAATCGGGGCAAGCTCCGGTGTTCCATCTCCGCCGGTGCCGAGGGGCATTTTCCCCAGTTCTGGGAAGTGGCTGACGCCCTGACGTCAAGGTGTTGATTCCGATGTCTGCCACTCCCCTACTTCTTCTTCTACTCATCAGCACTTGCTGTGTCTCTGGCTTCTGCCAGAGAGCAGCCGAGCACTGAACAGGGACCCCTGTCCCTCCCGGGAGAGAAGAGCTGTCCTCCGGACACTCAATCCTCTCCCTCCCTCCCTTGCTGACCCCCAGCAGCCCGGGCTTGTTCCCGAACCTGGGTTGCCAGCGTGGTGCGAGGTGTGGCATCCAGCGCTTCAATCCTCCGCACCACCGAGCCGGCAAAGTTGCATTTTTTAATCTCGGGATTAACCTTGTGCCACGCCTTTGAACTCCTATAAATTTAGTATCTCTTATGAAGTAGGGCGACCAGAATGGTGACCTATAGTCCACATGAGGATGCACATAGTTCCTATATAAATGAATCATACAGTCCTCATCCCTAGAGATGAATCCCTTCCTGATTATATTTATATATCTATTTGCTGTCTGCATTGTTTTTCTAACCTGGCATTGCATGGTGAATGAACTATCAATCAATACACCCAGGTCTCTTTCCTGTGCTACAGGTTCAAGGGCTGTTTCTTTTAACATATAGGTAAATCTGGGATTATTATAACCAAGGTGTAGGACAGTACACTTCCCTGGGTTAAACTCCATTTTATTCTTTACCTCCCAGTATTCTATTGGTTGCATGTCTTTTTCTAGTGATTAATATTTAGCTGCAGTAATGACTACCGAACAGATCTTTGTGTCATCCGCAAACTTGACAACAGTATTGCTTAAACCAAGCTGTAAATCTTTAATGCAGTTAATGAACATTTTTGGTCCCAGAACAGACCTCTGAGGTACTCCACTCATCACCGATCCCACACTGGAAAGTCTACTGTTGATTCTCGCTTGTTGGGTACACTTATCTAACCATGAATCTGCCCATTTGACTAGATATGAGCTGTACCACGTATTATTTAATTTGTCTATCAGCTCTAAATGAGGTACCTTATCAAAAGCCTTTTTAAGATCCAGGTATATCACATCTATCTGTATTCCCTCATCAAGCGATGCAGTAGTGTTTTCATAAAAGGCTATCAAAATAGTTGCGCCGGAGCTTCCCTGAGTAAAGCCATGTTGGGTCATATCTTTGAGGCCCTTGATGGATGCTTCTTCCTCAAATCTGACCTTGATGAGTCTTTCCATTACCTTACCAGGAATGGAAGTAAGGCTTATGGGCCTGTAATATCTGGCAATGCCCTAATCCCCTTTTTATGGATGGGGACTACAACTGCCTTTTTCCAGTCTGATGTCATAACTCCTGATGTTAACGATTTATTAAATAAGATTCTAAAGGGGACGCATAATAAGTTTGCTAATTCTTTTACAAATCTTGGATGAATTTCATTAATTCCAGGGGCTGAATTTGATTTCATTGCTTTCAGAACTGACAGCACTTCTGTATCAGTGAACCCTTTTATTTTAGAGTAAGGATAACATTTTTTTTTTTATTATTGTGTACTTATTTTTGTTATACACAGTACAGAAGTATTTGTTAAACGTGTTTGCCACTTCGGTATTATCCTTTATTGTTCTACCATTATTGACCAATGGGCCAATAGATATACCACCCCTCTTTAAGTTGTTAATATAGGAGAAAAATGCTTCATTATTATCTTTGGTACATGAGATCTTAAACTCCAATTTATGTTTTTCCTCTTTTATTAACTGCTTAGTAATTTTGAGCTTGTTCTTATATTTTGATTTAGCCAACTCCGTATTGTTCCTTTTATATTTAAATGCTCTTTCTTTCTTTTTAATTTGCCTGTTTAGTTTTGTGGTCATCTACAATGGCACTTTACCCCTATTGTTAATTTTCTTGTTTGGCACATACCATTCTTCAGCTGTTTTTATAATACTTTGGATGTGCATCCAGCATTCCTTGACTGTCAGTTGTTTAAGAATCCCATCCCAGACAGTAGTGTTTAATGTATTCTGTATTTTTGCATAGTCAGTTTTATTAAGTTTTTGACATATGTTGTTCTCATGTCTGTAGAACATCAACCAGCATATGTAAAAGTCACCATATTGTGATCGCTATTTCCAAGGGTTTCCTTAACAGAAATATCAGATATACTTTCCACATTACTCATGACTAAATCCAGAGTATTGTTTTCTCTGTCAGGTTGCATAACTTTGTGTTCTAGGCCCACTGCCATTAGGGTGTTCAAAAAGTCAGATTCATGGTTAGAGCTGCCAGTTAACTGGGACTAGTTATTCCTTGGTGATTAAAGTTGCCCATTATTATCACTTTGGGGAAGTTTGCAGCCTTTGATATTTCTTTAAACAGTTTTTCATTGTATTCTAGTGTACTTGACTGGGTCTGTAGCAGTTACCAAGGGTGCCCTGAAGTCTTATTAGCAAAATGTATTTGTAACCATATACTTTCTACGTCAGTAATGCTTTCAGCAGTAATTTCTGTGCATTCATAGATTTGTTTAGTATAAATGCAGACCCCACCACCTCTTCCATCGACTCTATTTAAAAAAAAAAATAGATTGTATTCCTGTATGTGTCTTGACCAAAGGTTAGTTTCGTCCCACCAGATCTCTGTTTGCGGCAAAATCAGTGTTGTCCCTGTGTAATATAATTTCTAGTCCTGTTTTTTCGTTGTATATTTAACTACTAGAAACCTGTACTCTTGGGGTTATTATGGGTTGCCTGTCCATTTATGATGGGTTTAGTTTCCCTTCGCCCCCTTCCATTTAGTTTAAATGCATCGATATACATTTTACATTTTTTCCCCTAAAGTAACACTTCCTATCTTGTTTAGATGTAGGCCGTCCAACTAAAGAGATTCAAGTTATTTTCCGAAGTCCTCCCTATGAGTTAGACATTTTAATCTCTTTTTGAGTGTCCATTTCCTTAACCAGTCATTTATGGATTTTATTTTACTCTGCTTTTCTTCCTGCCCTAGGAACTGGAAGTATTTCCAAAAAGCAAACCTTATAACCCTTTTGTTCTAGTTTCTTGTATAATGTTTCAAAATTCATTTATGTCAGAATTATTGACATTGTTGGTGCCTACATGCATAACAACCAGGGGACTGGGATCACAGTTTTTGAGAACATCTAACTGGTCAGTTGTATTTGAAATTTTAGTCCCTCTATAACTACTGCACAGTCGGTTGTATTTGTCCGGGTTACATAGCTAAGTATTGCAGTAAATATATATCGCGTCTCCCAGGATAAAAACTTGTTATTGATTTTGTTCTGGGGATTGTGTAGAATGTCGGACACCCTAACCGGCTACGATGAATTCATAGCGCTACTTACATACAAAGTCACCTTTTTTTGGTTTAGTTGTTATGATTGTGTATATAGAAGTGGAGGGGTGTATGTGTGTGGGGCTGTGCCCCCCCCCAAATTAATGATTGTTGTGATGTGTTAGGAAGGGGGTGTGGAGGTAGAGCACCCCACATCATATACAGTCAGCCGTATGATAGCGTAGTGGAGTTTGGTATTCATGAAGTGTTTGCACAAATCTGCTTATGCTTGTCCGACATTCTATACAAACGCCTTTGTTCTGTATCTGTTTTTTCACTGGGCGGGGAAATTTCAGCCTGCTGGTTATTGACCTGATTATTTGTAGTTAGTGTTGAATCTACAGCCTGTTCCTCATCTTCATGGTATCCTACTGGTATAACTAAAACTTCTCTACTGGGACTAAGAACTAGATCTCTTGTACTGGGACCTTCAATTAAGGGTTAAAAAAAAAAAAAGAGTTGGTGTGTTTGTCAGAGGTAGTTGAAGTAAATTATCTGTTATCTGTGTACTTATCTAGGTGCTTGTCACAGGTGTCGGAAGGGAATTGTTATCTGTGAAATTAACTAAGTGTAGAAAGATTTGCGAAGTAGGGGGAGTGGCTTAGCTAGAAGGAGCCAGGTTAAGACCAGATATAAATACTGCCCTAGATATGTATTGTATTGTAGGTATTGTAATCCTAGATTGAAATAAAATTAAAAAAAAAATAAATAAAGATAGCTTCTGCCAGAGGACAGACAGAACTCCAGGAGGAAGGAGCTACTGGTATAACTAAAACTTCTCTACTGGGACTATATTGCCCTCCTTCCCTTCCCTCCACCACCCACCCTAAACCAGTTCTACTTTTATAGGCACAGGATTTAACTGACAACAGGAACTTCCTGTTTGGGAGCGGGAAGAGAGTGATCACAGAGCCACCAAAGACTCACCATCCTAGAAGGGCAAGAGTAGCTCTCCACCCCCCCAGCTGATGGAGGTCTGACTCTGAGCAAGTAAGGAGACTACTGAGAAATATAGGAACTTCTTGTCTCAGAACAGGAAGATCAGGAGATAAAAGGGTGCAGAGGCAGTAAGTAAGTAGGGAGAGAAAAAAAAAGAAATAAACAGAGGAAAGAGTAAGTATTCCAAATAACAGGGGGCCAGAAAAAAGACATGATGGGAGTGGTGCAGTGCAGTGGCTGTGGAGCAGCAGTCTTCCGGGAGATGTTTTGGAGGATGCAGTGTTGTCCCATCTGCAGACACCTCTCTGGACTGAGGGAGGAGGTTGCTTATCTCCAGGTTGAGTTGGCCAGGATTTGTGGGACCTTCTCTTCCACCCAGGTACCACCAGAGTCACTGCCGTTGCCTTAGAGGTTGCCAAGAAAGAGGAGTGGTTGGACCACAGAGGGCTCAGGGAGGGTGAGGGTGGTGGAACAGAGGCTCATCCCTCCAGTTGTACCTCTCCACAATTTCTGTGTCGTTCTGGAAAAGTGTGGTTCCTCTATGGAGGCACCCACAGTGGAGACCAAGGAGGATGCTGTTAACCTCCACAAGGGAGACCCAAAGGAGGGTGGAATGGGACCTCACAGGGGAAGGAAACAACTCCTGGTGGGGGGGACTCCATTGTTAGGAAGGTAGAACTGGGGGAGGAAGGGGAGAGGGAGGTATGGTGCCTGCCTGGCACCATGGCTTGGAGAGACGGAGAGAATCCTCAGGATCGCAGGAGCAGCTGCACAGGGAAGGGAGCTCGATGTCATTGTCCACCTAGGGGCAAATGGGCTGGCTAAGAAAGGGATCAGAGCATTGCAAGAAGCGTTTGTGGAGATGGGGAGGGGCCTTAGACAAATAGCACACATGATAACCTTCTCGGAGGTGCTGCCTGTCTATGGCGTGGGTGAGGCTAGGGTGCTCCACACCATGGGATTCAATCAGTGGTTGAAAAACTGGTGCAGAGCTCAGGGATTTGGCTTCATTGGGGACTGGGGGTCCACCTGGAGGGATGCAGGCCTATACTGGCATGATGGTCTGTGTCTGTCCAGGAGGGGAACCAGGATCCTAGGTGATAGGTTTAAATACTTCTTTGATAAGTATTTAAACTAGCCAAGGGGGGAGGCACTGGAAAGGAGCAGGGAAATCCTAGCCCCCCCCAAAAAAATATCGGTGCTAAGTGAGGTAGACACCAACATAGAGATGTCAATAGGGAGAAGCGAAGGGATAAATGGAGAACGTGACAAAGGCAATAAGGACAGGGATGGGGCAAAAAGGGGTAAGGCCATCAAGAAATGGAGGGTATTGAGTACCACCGCCCGTAGTCTGGGCAACAAGCTCCCTGAACTGGTGGCCTTGACGGAAGAGGGATGCCTGGATATTGTAGCAGTCACAGAAACATGGTACACAGAGAACCATGACCGGGATGTTAACATATCAGGGTACACAACCTACAGGAGAGACTGAGGGCAGAAGAAGGGAGGGAGTAGCTCTCTATGTAAGGGAAGAGAAAAAAGCAACTGAACAAAAGAGTAAACAGGGAGGAGAGGAGGCACTGTGGGTCACCTTAGTGACTGGAAATGGCACCACGGTCTGCACAGGGGTTGTATACAGACCCCCATGTCAGGGGAAGGGAATGGACAAGGTTATGATAGAAGGCATACTCAGGATGGCAGAGAAAGGGGAGATATGGTTGATGGGGGACCTTACCGTGCCAGATGTTAACTGGAGCACCTTTGCGGCAGCCACATCCAAAAGCAGGGTCATTCTTGATGCCCTTCAGGTGGCATGCCTCAAACAGCTAGTTTTGGAACACACTCGTGAGGGAGCAATCTTAGACCTCGTAGTCTCAAATGGGGGGCAGTGAGAGGATCTCAGATCTAGAAGTGGGTAGCCATTTGGGAACAAGTGACCACCAAACAGTGTGGTTCACGATAAACTCTGCTATAGAGTCAAGCCATACAAAAGTGAGGGTTCTGGACTTCAGGAGGGCTGACTTTGGCAAGATGGGAGAGTGCCTTAGAAAAGCATTAGCAAAGAGGCTAGAAGGCGGGGTGGAGCAACAATAGGCAGATATCAAAACTGCCATCACAGAGACAACAAGCCTTTGTGTGAAACAAATAAATCAAAACAAAACTAAAGAAAAAGCCACTATGGCTCTCAAAAGAGGTGGTGGTGAAGGTTAGGGAGAAAAAGATAGCATTTAGGAAGTATAAGGAAACGCAGATGGAGCAGGACAGAGAACAGTACCAATTACGGCAGAAGGAAGCAGGAAGGGTAGTCAGAATAGCAAAGGCACAAATTGAGGAAAAGATAGCTAACTTGGTTAAGAAGGGGGATAAAACCTTTTATAGGTATATCAGGGAGCATAAAAGGGAGGGATAGTGAGGCTGAATAGAATGGATGGTGGCTGAGCAGAGAGTGACAGTGATAAAGCAGGGATACTGAATGAATACTTCTGTTCCGTATTCACAAAAGAGGAAGCGGGGGAGGTGCCTAATCCAATTAACAGAAGCACTCTGGAGAGGGGGGTTGATCCCAGTCCTTTCACAGAAAAAAGGGTTCTGAAAGAACTCCTAAAACTGAAGGTGGACAAAGCAATGGGGCCAGATGGAATTCACCCCAGAATTATAAAGAATTAAGCAGAGAACAGTGACACCACTGAATCGCTTTTAACAAATCATGGGAGGATGGTGTGGTACCTGAGGACTGGAAGAAGGCGGATGTGATTCCCTTTACAAAAGTGGGACCAAGACGGAGGCAGGAAACTACAGACCTGTCAGTTTGACCTCTGTGGTAGGGAAAGTGATGGAATCACTTCTGAAGGAAAGAATTGTGGAGTACCTAGAGGCCAGTGGGGCACAGGACCCAAGGCAGCATGGGTTCACAGCGGGAAGGTCATGTCAGACGAATCTAATTGATTTATTTGACTGGGTGACCAAAGTAGTGGACCAGGGAGGGGCTGTGGACATGGCCTACCTAGACTTTAGCAAGGCATTTGACACAGTCCCACACAAAAGATTAGTAAATTAACCAGCCTGGGAGTGGGTCCCAGGGTGGTAGCCTGGGTAAAACATTGGCTGAACAACAGGACACAGAAGGTAATTGCGAATGGAGTCCACTCTGAAGAGTGGGGGGTTGCTGGGGGTGCCGCAGGGTTCGGTACTGGGTCCAGTCCTTTTTAATGTCTTTATAAGTGACATTGCAGAGGGACTGAAAGGAAAAGTGTGCTTCTTTGCAGATGACACAAAGATCTGCAACAGGGTTGATGCACAAGGAGGCGTGGAAAGGATGAGAAGGGACTTGGCAAGGTTGGAGGAATGGTCAGAAGTATGGCAGCTTGGATTCAGTGCAAGGAAGTGCAAGGTAATGCACTTGGGAAACAAAAACCCAGGGGAAGATTACACAATGGGGGGGAGGTAGTAACAACAAAAAATGGAAAGAGACCTAGGGGTAATCATATCAGATGACCGTAAGGTTGGCAAGCAATGCGAGAAGGCGGTAGGGAGGGCTGGGGGGATACTGGGATACATCGGGAGAGGTATCACCAGCAGAAAACAGGAAGTTGTTAACCCCCTGTACAGACAGTTGGTGAGTCCCCATCTGGAGTACTGCGTCCAGTTCTGGAGACCCCATCTCTGCAAGGACGTAGACAGGATGGAGGCAGTTCAGAGGAGGGCAACTAAAATGGTGCAGGGTCTGCAAGAGAAGTCGTATGAGGAGAGACCAAAGGAGCTTAATATGTATACCCTTGAGGAAAGGAGGGAGAGGGGGGACATGATAGAAACATTTAAGTACCTCAGTGGAATCAACAAAGTCCAAGCAGGTAGCATCTTTCAGAAAAAGAGATGTGCAAGAACAAGGGGATGTAATTTGAAGATGGGGGGGGTGGTGGTCTAGGGGCAATGTGAGGAAGTATTTTTCACAGAGAGGGTGGTGGGCACATTGAACAGCCTTCCTGAGGAGGTTGGGGGGGTCTAAAACTGTGGGAGAATGCATGGGACAGACATAAGGCAATTTTTGTGGGGGGTAGGAAGAAATAGACTATTGGTTAAATAGGCTCTGCAGCTTATCCTCTAGGTAGGGAAATGGGCAGACTAGGTGGGCCAAGCGGTTCTTATCTGCCGTCAAAGTCTATGTTTCTCATGCTCCATTTCAGTTTGTTCCAGTGGTGTCTCTGAATCAGGGCATGGTATAGAATGAACTGTCGCAGAGCTTCCATCCTCCTGTAGCACACTTAATACTACAAATCTGTTCGATACCTGTATTTCATCATTTGTGGTTTCAGTAATATTCTCCCTTGGTTGAACCATACACCAGTCATCTTCATGCATTTCTTGTGTTCCAGTACGTTTTCTTTTGCCCACTTTAAAAGTTGGTGATTCAGTGTTTTGTGGGTCACTATTAACATTCTGCTGATTATTGCCTTTTAGCCTAATTTCCATTAACTCCTGTGATTTCTCAAATTTGTCTAATCTTGGGCATTTCTGCTGTGAGTCTGATGCTAGTTTCTTGTTTGTATCACACTTTTCCCAAATTCCCCCTTGATGACTTCATCATTTATTATCATGTACATTAAACATTCTATAACCTTAAACCAGCATCCCCTTTGAGCATGACAATAGTGTTGCTCTTGATTTTATTCCCAGCAGTAATATTGTTGTTTATTAAAAATACAGTGGAGAAACACAGAGAGTGGGCGATAAGATGCAAATGGGTGCATTCCTTGTGTTACTTCAGAGTTTCTATACTACTAACTTGCTTAATACTATCACAGCCAAGGCCTATATTGTCTGATGTGGCAACTATAAGTATCGTACCTGCAGAAGATAGCTATGTATTAGAGCAGTTTACCTAGGCCTGCTTCCTGCTGTTCCCGCTGGACATGCTAGACACGTGCCAAACGCATGCATCACCAGCTCGAGCTCAGCCTCCTCATTCTTTGAGCTATTAAAATACTGTGCGACCCAGGGGCCAGATAGGGTGCATCCAAGGGTGTTGAGGGAGTTCAAGGAGGTATTGGCTGCACCACTGACAGTATTATATGACAGATCATTGGAAACAGGAGTGGTTCCAGAGGACTGGAGGAGTGCAGATGTAGTTCCACTTCATAAAAGTGACAGCAGAGAGAGAAGGCTAGCAGTTATAGGCCAGTCAGTCTGACTCAGTGGTGGGAAATTTAATGGAAACAGTTCTGAAGGAAAGGATTGTGGAATGTCTTGAATCCAGTGGATTACAAGACCCGAGGCAGCATGGATTCACAGTGGGGAGGTCATGCCATACAAATCTGATGGAGTTCTTTGACTGGGTGACCAAGGAATTAGATCAGTGAGGAGTAGTAGATGTGACCTACCTAGATTTCAGTAAGGCTTTCAGCACTGTGAGACTAGTAAGCAAGCTGGGTAGCTTGGGGGTGGGTAAAAAGGTGGTAAGCTGAGTAAGAAATGGGTTAGGGGATAGGCAACAGAGGGTGGTGGTAAACAGAGTTCGTTCTGAGAAAGAGAGGGTGACCAGCGAGATACCTTGGGGATCATTGCTTTAATTTGTTTATAAGTGACATTACAGAAGAACTGGTAGGGAAGGTCTTGCCTCTTTACGGATGCCATCAAGATCTGCAACAGGGTAGATACGTGTGTGTGTGTGTGTAAAGGATGAGCAGAGACCTGAGAACTCTTGAGGAGTGGTCAAGGGTATGGCAGTTGGGTTTCAATACAAAAACGTGCAAAACAATGCACTTAGGGCACAAAAACCCAGGCACGGAGTACAAAATGGGTGGAGTGGTATTGATGACAACCAAGTAGGAAGGAGACCTTGGGGCAATTATATCTGATGACCTAAAGGTGGCTAGGCAGTGCGGTAAGGCAGTTGGAAAGGCTAGCAGGATGTTTGACTGCATAGGAAGGGGTATCACCAGCCGAAAGAGTGAGGTGATGTTGCCCCTGTATAGATCACTGGTAAGAAGACCCCCCCTCCCCGAGTACTGTGTCCAGTTCCAGAGACCACATCTCCAAAAGGATACAGATAGAATGGAGTTGGTCCAGAGAAGGGTAACTAAAATAGTGCATCGTCTGTATCAAAAACCCTATGAGGAGAGACTAAAGGCCTTCAATGTGTACACCGTTGAAGAGAGGATAGAAAAAGGGGATATGACAGAGACCTTTAAGTATGTCACAGAGGTAAGTAAGGTACAGGAGGGAAGTATTTTTCAGAAAAAAAGGTGCTCAAGAACATGGGGACATGCTATGAAGCTGAAAGGGGGTAGATTCAGGAGAGATGGGAGGAAGTACTTCTTTACAGAAAGAATGATGGATTCCTGGAACAGCCTTCCAGCAGAGGTGGTGGGCAAAAACAATGCTAGGGTTCAAAAATGCATGGGATAGGCACAAGGGAATCATAGTGGAAAGGAAGGGGGAGTCGAAAAGAGCTGTAGATCATGTATGGTCTGTGGTGAGAATGTAGGTAGGGAAAAATGGGCAGACTGGGTGGGCCAGATGATCCTTATCTGCTATCAGAGTCTATGTTTCCATGTTTGTATGAGCTAAATGTCAGACACCAAAAAAGAAACCCAAAATGAGCTAAAAACTGACTAGGGTCAAGAGCATGTAGTGGTGTTAATAAGGTAGGAGCCTTAATTATTCATGCTGCCAGTGGGTTTTGTCCCACTTTTTGTTGCCCACCCTCAACCCCTGGGTACAGCGAATGGTATCTTACAGCCCCACCCATCTGTTGGATGCTGGCCATTACAGCACAATCCCCACTGTGTTGAAGCCAGCACCACTTCTCAGCAGAGGTGGTACTGAGAAAGAGGGATGCTCATATCCTCCTCTGGGGTTGTCACGCGATGCCTCTGTACTTCATTCCAGACCCAGCCGGCCTGGTGTGGGGGAGTTTGACTTGGGTCTCATCTCAAACCCAGGTCTCACACATGGCAGTACCAGTGGTCCAAGTATTACTGTGCATTTTCTGAATAACAGCATGGTGGTAGCCAAGGGAGGGGGGCAAGGGAACAAATCGGGATATGAATACAATTGGGGGTGCCCAAAATGAGCCAGAAAGATGTCTGTCATACAAATTTTATTTTACCAGCTACACCAGTACGAGTTTCAGGTTATCAGCCATACGTACCTAATCGTACATGAGGTCTGGCTTATGGTTAGATATTCTGCTATGCCTACCATGTCTGCATAATTATGCATTAGGTCTGGCTTGTGACTGTATGTTTTGCCATGTGTATGTAATTATGCATGAGATCTGGCTTGTGATTGGATGTTCTGACATGCATAAGCAATTACGCGTACGTGCTGGCTTGTGATTGGATATTATACCATGTGTACCTAGTTATGCATGAATAGGCATCAATGCTATTTTTTCTCTCTATTTTAAGGAACCAACTTGGTATACAAACACATTCAGCTTTAAAACTTAGCTAGTTTTCGAAGGACTAACATAGCTACTTGTATTTGTTACTTGAATACGTGAATTCAATCAATCACTTTATTTAACCAGGCATAAACACCATTGAGCAAGCTCATTTTCAAGGTGGCCCTGTTATCAGGAGTTTTGAGCTTTTTTTAAAATGAACACCCTTCAAACTTTCACCTCCCCCAACAGGAGATACGTATGTTTGTTTTTTCTGGCATACTTTAATTTTTAATTTTTTTTTAATCCTCCAAAAGCCGCTACCCAGAATGCTTTCAGCACCATTTTCTTGTATGAAAAAACTACAAGTGCTCATGTAAAATACTAAAGAGATAGTTTACTGACTAAAACTAATATCAGTTTTTAAAAGCGGTCAACCATTACCTTTTATATCTGAGGTACTTTTATTTTCCCTTTTGGTTAATTAGAAAAGTGTATACCTGATGTTAGTGTGCTGTGTGGGACAGCGGTCTGCCTGGCAGCTGACATCTGTCTCTATCCCCCCCTCTCTATAATCAGCATTGTGACCTCTCTGACATCGCTGCTGTTTAGGAACAGCCACTCAGTAGCTGCTATGTTAGTCACTTCTGATGTTACTGTCAGTGAAATCACAATGCTGATGATGTCGAGGGAAGAGAGAGAGATATTTCAGCTGCCAGGCTGAAATCTGTTCCTTGCATCCAACACAATATTTATCAAATAGTAGACTTTGTAATGAGTGAAAGGAAAAGGAAAAATACTTCAGAAATAGAAGGTTACAATTGACTACTACTGCTTAAAATTTGTATTATTTTCCTGCCTGCCTCTTTTGCCTCCTCTAGCTCTTTAAGTGGTGGTGGTGGTCTAGACCATTAATTTTTTTGTGTTGTTAAAGCTGTGTATCTAACTGCTCATTTTGTACTCTCGCCCCCACCCCCCCAGACTTCATACCCCGCAGGCAAGTTAAGCAACCTGTTAGTCACTTTGTAGACACTGCCAAGCGTGTGGCTGTTGCTCAGTATTTCAGTTTTTTCTTTCCTCTGTTTCTTTCTTTCTCTCTCTCTCTCTCTCTCTCTTTCTGTCATATTAACACATAAACAGCCTTGCTCCCTCCCCCGAGTACCTTGTATATTTCATAAATTGTTACTTGAGCTCTGCCTGTGAGCATTGGCCAACCCATCAGCTAAATTTGGGAGATTATGTTCACCAGGTCAAGTATCAGGTTCTGCGAATCACATGCAAGCACAGTATTTATTACTGAAGCCACTCTCCGACTCCTAGGATTTACTTTGCACTCTTGAATTCTGCCTGGATACCCTACTAGGACTAAGTTATAATTCCCTGGAGAAAAAAAGGAAAAGAAAAGTTTTGAACACCCTTGTTTTGTGTCTCTTTTTTTTTTTTTATTTCAAGAGTCTTTGATTGGGATTACATTATATCATTATGTTTCTGGTTCTTCTAGCGACCACTGAGTTGAAGGACTTCTTCACAAAAGCCAGGAATGGATCAATCCGTCTTATAAAGGTTGTCATCGAAGATGGTAAGCTTTTGCTCTTACTTTTTTTGTGGAAGTGGAGAAAGGGCTAACTTTTTAAATCATGTTCTCTGATTTGTCAGAAACCAGAAGTGGTACCAATGCAGAGAAGCTAATGGAAAAAACTTTGTAAGGCCTTTTGGAATGCAGGCTGCTTAGAATAGACGGCAGGGCTGCTGAATGTGCTTCCACATAGCACACACTTAAAGGTACAGAATGCTAGGACAGGTTTGTTTTGTGTCTCTTAACGATGGTGCAGATATGGTTTGCCCTTGTGAACGCCTACAGACGGTGCCCATAAACCTGATCAGGAAGCTCCCATCAAGTGTGGCTAAAACAGTAATGTGATGCAGTGTCTCTTGTTTTGCGCCAGGACCGAATTTAGAAGTAAGCATCCAGGAAGTTTGCATTTGGGCGAGGCTGATGCTGAGATGGTTTGTGCTGGACTACTAATCATTGACTAGTTGTGGCCACAGAAGGTTTTTTCGGGCCCTGTGCAAAGCCGTGGTAGTCACAACCCTAAGCATGCATTATCAATATGCTAGCAACCACAGTGATTGATGGTTTTTATCATTTAAGAGTTTCTCACCTGAAGCCACAGTCCTGCCTGTATCCAGCCACCGCTCCTCCACTGCCGACCCCGAAGCTGTCGTGCCCAGCTGGCATAGGCAGCTTCACCGTCAAGAGAGGCTCCCCCTAAGCCTCCGTGCCCTGGCAAGGATCCATTACCGGCACACGCCATCCAGGCATTGTCAGCCAATGAAGCTGCGGCCATCGAGCTCCTGCGGACTTGTACTGCCATTTTTCCTTGTTCTTTTTCCCTGATGGGAGCACGGATGTGCAGTGATGTCCATGCACTGGCGTGCAGACGTCTGCTGTGCCCCCCCCCCCAACTCGGCACCCATGCATCTGCAGTACCTCCGGGTGACCCCAGGGACCACCAGAGCGCAGTGTGCATCCACCCCTTTCCCCAGGACTAGGAGAGCTGTCGTTGGATCTCAATCCTAGTCCTCCCCTGTCAACCCCAGACGACCCGGGCTCATTCCCTAACCCGGGTCGCCAGCGTGGAGCGAGGTGTGGCGTCCAGCGCCACAACCCTCGGCGCCACTGGGCCGAGCGATGGTATGCTTTATAAGTCGAGAGAAAGGCATATGCTTAGCCATTCTCTAAAGGCTGCAGGTTAGGTTTATAAATCTGAGAATCTTATTTAGCCAATCAGAATTGCTTATTTTTAAATGTTCCAATACATTTTAATTTGATAAGAGTGTTGTGCTGTAGTAACAGCCTTAGCTTTCTAAACCGCCGAACACTAATGGGATGATCTGGTTTCCATAATAGCGTTATCATTTGTTATTCTTTTAACTCATTCTCTCCCGGTGGCCATTTTTGGTTGGGTTCAGCAGTGGATGGTACAAATGCCATAGGGCAGCTACGAGACTGAAGGAAAAATAAAACATTTTATATAGAGGATGACAGTGGTAGATACTAGATTTGAAATGAGGGAGACAAGACACCTAACCTAGTAATTTAAGGCCTGAAGGGTCTTTAAGTCAATCCTGTCCACCTCTTACCGCTTCATAAGCAGGGATGAAATAAGTATACTATGCATACAAATATGCCAACAGATAATGGCCTTACAGTCTGTCTAGTCTGCTCAAATATGCAGTGTCATTTTACATTTACAGAGGGAACTTCCTCCCCAGATCCTCAGAGGCCTCACTACCCTCTCCTGCAACTGCTCCTAAATTCCTCACCACTGCCCAGCCCTCACCTACCCTCACCCCCTCCAGTTTCCGCACCCGACTCTCACTTTCCAAGTGGTAATACCACTGTTGTAGACACTTATAATCAGTCCGCTTAACATTTTTTAAAGAGCTGGTGATATGTTTAGGTGAACTTTAACAAAACATAATATTTAGACACAGTCCGGCTTGTGTTTCCCATTGGTTCTGTATTTCTCCTCCCCATTATTTATTACTGAGGTAATTTGTACGAAAACAGGATTTCTGCTTCTAAAGAGTTCATCTATTCCTGCTGCTTTCTCCCTACCTGAAGTCATAGAACACTGCTTGTGACCTCACAATTACTTCCATGGCAAAAGACTGTGATGTCACAACAGAGAATTATGACTTGGAGTAGGGAGTAAGCTATAGAGGCAGATGAACTCAAAATAAACTCTTAAGGGACAATGATCATATAGTCATACCCATTTCTTTAGTAATAAATTATGGAGAGGAGAAATATATAAAACATAAATGGAGTGCAAGCAGAGTTGTACCTAATTTTTTTTTTTTTTTTTAAAGCTTTCTTTGAGGCATCAGTAGCTCTTAATAGCTATTGTAACCGTTTCCTTTACCCTAGTTCATGACTTGCACTGTACCTATTCTCAATAATACTGAACTGAAGCACTGTTTTTCTGCTCTATACATGGATTGCCAACTGTGTTTTTTCCTCTACTATGTTCTCATGACTTACTGCACCTCGATGTATAATGTGTGCTACTTCTGTGCTGTAAATAGACTGCCAGCATGTTATTGTATTTGTTTCTCGAGTGTTAAACCTCACTTAAGCCTTTCCTGGTGAAACATTTCAATAAATAAATAAAATATCCCCCTTGACCCCCCGTCAACTACCCCTCCTCCCTCTACCTGTAACTCCCCCCCCTCACCCTGTCCCACCGTCTCTTGAAGCTGTCCACTGTTTTAGGGATACAACCCCCTTTGGCAGCTTGCTCCACTTAGCCACCACCCTGTCTGTGAAAAAGTGCCTCCTCATCTCCCTCTGCACCTTCTCCCCATGAGCTTTAGGCTGCTACCCTTAGTAGTCTTGTTTCCACTAAGGCTGAAGAGACCATTGGTGATGATCACCCTGATTATACCTTTGAGGTACTTGAAGGTCTTAGTCATGTCCCCCTCTTCTGTCCTCAAGAGAATACATGTTGAGCCGCCTGAGCCTGTCCTCGTAGGTGTAGCCTTGCTGGCCCTGGATCATCTTGGTTGCCCTTCTGTGGACCATTTCCAGCAAGTTGCTATCCTTCTTGAGATAAAGGCACCAGTACAGCACACTGTACTATTTGTGGGGTCTCACCAGAGACCTGTACAGTAGCAAAATTACCTTTATCTTCCTGCTGGTGATTTCCCTGGCTGTGCATTCCAGCATCCAATTTGCTTTGTCTGCAGGCTTCCTGCATTGTGCTGAGTGTTTCAGATCATGCTTGATAATTACACCTAGGTCCTTTTTCTCCTCTGACCTGGTTACCTGCACACCACCCAATAATTGGTCCCTGGGTTTTTCACTTCCAGGTGCATAACTGTACACTTTTTAGCACTGAACACCAGTTGCCAAATGCTAGACCACTTCTCTAGCCTAGCAAGGTCTCCCCTGCGTTCTTGTTTCCCTTCCTCTGTGTCGACCCTCCCACAGAGCTTTGTGTTATCCACGAACAGGCATAGCTTACTCTTGATCCTATTTGTGATGTTGTTTATGAAAATGTTAACACTGGACCGAACACAGAGCCCTGTAGAACCCCAGTGGTCACTGGCTTAGCTTCTGAAGATTCCCCCCCCCCCCAGTAGCACCTTTTGGTTTCTGTGCTGTAGCCAACTTCTCACCCACCCAACAGTCTTAACCCCCACTCCTATGTCTTCTAGCTTCATAACCAGTCTTCTGTGAGGTAGAGAGTGGAAGGCCTTGCTGATGTCCAGATAGAGGATACCAGTGGCTTGCCCTTGTCCACTGTCCTGGTGACTTAGTCAAAGAAGTCAGTTAGGTTCATCTGGCAGCACCTCCCTGGTACAAACCCATGCTGCCTCATGTCTTGGAGTCCATTATCCTCCAGAAAGAAAAAAATACTCACCTTAGTAATGTTGTTTCTTCTAATGGAGTCTTGCTATATTATGACAATTGCAGTATGACCGCAGGTTAGAACTGCTCCGGAGGTGAAATAGTTAACTTTCCATGCAGGCATGGAACTTAGAGCGCAAGCTCGGTTGAAAACTCTGTCTGTTGTGCTTCAAACGCAAACTGTCAGATCTTCTGACTAAAACTCACTAAGGTTCTGTGTGGAAGCTGTAAACCTACACTAGCCAACTGGCTACTAACATAAACACTCATTTTGGCTTAAAACAAAGACTCAAGTCAGGAGACTCAAAAATGCAAAAACACAACACCAATTCACCCAAAAAGGTAGGTGAAAAACAACAAGGTGAACATCAAAAAAAGTGCCAACCCTGTACTGCCCACCCACATCCCCAAAACAGAGGTTCTGAGAGGGGCAGGCAGGGAGGGAGGTCATAATATAGCAAGACTCCATTAGAAGAAACAACATTACTAAGGTGAGTAATTTTTTCTTCAAACAACATAAGTCTTGCTATATTATGACAGTTACAGACTACACAGCAGTACCCCATGGAGGAGGACAGAACCTACCTGAAATAGGCTTTGAAGCACGGCTGTAAAGAAACCGAAAGCATCACCCAGCCTGGATGTCCAGGGAGTAATGCTTGGTAAGTGTGAACTGTTTTCCAGGTAGCTGCTTGACATATTTCTAGAATAGGAATGTCTCTGGCAGCAGCCAGAGAAGCAGCTGTACCTCTGGTAGAGCGAGCCCTCAGGCCTGAGGGGAACTTTACCCAACTTCTTATAGCAGAATTGGATACAAGAGACAATCCACCTGGCAATGGATCTTTTAGTGGCTGGCTTCCTTTACCAACTTCGCCATAGGTGAGAACAGTTGAAGGAGTCAAACCTATGACCCTTGTGCGCTCTATATAGTAACTAGGGCTCTCTTCACATCTAGGCTGTGAAGCATCCTCTCCCCAGAGGAGTGGTCAGTGAAGTACACTGGAAGTGAAATAGATTGATAAAGGTGGAAATCTGAAACCACCTTAGGCAGGAACTTTCTGTTAGTCCGAAGGACCACCTTATCTCTGTGAAAAGAGATAAACTCCTGCTCCACTGACAACGCTTGTAATTCAGCTATGCGTCTGGCAGAGGTGGTGGCTACCAAAAACACAGTTTTTCAAGTCAAGTACTTGAGCTCAGCTGAAGACAAGGGCTCAAAGGGGGGGTTGCATAAGCTGAGCAATGCAAACATTAAGATCCCAGGCAGGGGTAGGATCCCTGAATGGAGGGTTGGTGTGAAACAACCCCTTAAAAAACTTGGAAAATGCAGGATGAGCTGAAAGGGAAGAGGATTTATCTGCTGAAATAAAAGCAGACACAGCTGCCAAGTGCACCTTCAGGGTAGCTGGTCTCAGCCCCAAAGAATTCAGGTGGACCATATAATCCAGGACTGTGGGTAGATCAGTAGAGACTGGGGAAATATGCTTTTCCGAGCACCATATGGAAAACCTTTTCCATTTGAAATTGTAAGTAGCCCTGGTGGAAGGCTTCCTTGCGGCCTTCAATATATCCATTACACCTTGTGAAAGGTGTAAATCAGCAAACTCTAACTCTTCAAGAACCAAGCCTTGAGATTGAGAGATTTGAGATTCGGGTACCAGACCCTTCCCTGGGCACAGGTTAACAGATTGTGATTCCTGGGAAGGGACAGGGAGGATGGACTGCTAAGGACAGCAGGAGTGGATACCAAGCTGTCTGGTCCAATCCGAGACTATCAGAATGACTTTGCATGATTGGGATCTGATTTTGACTAGCACTTTGAACAGGAGAGGAAAGGAGGGAAGGCATAGAAACTTCCTCCCAACTGAAACTAAGGCATCCAGTGGGAGTGAGCCCAACACTGGGGCCTGCAGCAAAAAGGAAGTTGTTGATTGTCTGGGGCTGCAAAAGATCTATCTGCAGGGTGCCCCATCTGGCAAATACTACTCCCAAGACCAGGGGATCCAGTGACCATTTGTGGTGGCCCTGGGAAATCCTGCTGAGAGCATCTGCCAGGACATTGTCCTTGCCTGGGAGGTGAACTGCCGTAAGGGAGGTGTTCAGGGAGTAAGCCAGAGACCACAACTTCATCGCTTCGGTGCACAAGGCCACAGACCGAGTGCCCCCTTGCTTGTTGATGTACCACATTGTAGTGGTGTTGTCTGTTCTGACCTGAATACTCTTGTTCTGAACTGATTTGGAAAAAGCTTGAAGTGCTAGAAAAACTGCTCTGAGCTCCAACAGGTTGATGTGGAGCAGAGATTCCTGGGGAGATCACAGACCCTGGGTGGTGAGGTCGCCCATGTGAGCTCCCCAGCCCAATAGGGACACATCTGTAGTAAGGATTAGAGAATGAGACTGAGTGACAAAAGGAACCCCTTGTCTTAGGTTGCTCTGATCCTGCCACCACTGTAGGGCTTGGATCAGGGTTCGAGTTACTGGGATCAGCTTGGTAAGAGGATCCTTTCTTTGAGACCCAAAAGCTCTCAAATGGAACTGGATGTCCCTCATCTGAAATCTTGCTCCTTGCACAACTGCTGTGGAAGCAGCCATGTGTCCTAGGAGCTGCAGAAAATGCCTTGCTGGCCAGGAGACCTGCAGGGGGAGGAAGGCCCTGGCTTCCTGTGTGTTCAGTTCTGCGCCTATGAAGGTAAGAAGCTGGACCAGCTCTAGAACTGACTTTGAGAGATTCAGAAGGAAACCTAGAGCGGTAAGCAGTTGCTGCGTTATCTGAAGGTGTAAATTGACCTGGTCTGGGGACTGACCTACTAAGAGCCAATCGTCCAGGTAAAGAAAGATGGCAGTCTTTTGCCTTCTTAGGTAGGCAACTGCTACAGCCAGGCATTTGGTGAATACCCTTGGGGCAGAAGTGAGGCCAAAGGGCATTGCTCTGAACTGGTAGTGGCCTGAGGGCTGCTCGAACCTGAGGTACTTTCGATGGGAGCTTCTGATGGGAATATGGAAGTAGGCATCCTTGAGGTCCAGGGAAGCTAGCCAGTCCCCTGGCCTTAGAGAGGGTAGGATAATTCCCAGAGTCACCATTTTGAATTTTGGCTTTAAAAGGTGCTTGTTTAAATATCTGAGATCCAGGATGGGCCGCCATTCTCCTGTCTTTTTTGGGGTAAAGAAGTACCTGGAGTACAAACCTTTTCCCTGGTGTAGGGGAGGAACCCTTTCCACAGCTCTGAGAGCCAGGAGGGTAGAGACCTCTGCCTCTAGGGCGAGTGCCTCTGATGGAGTTGCAGGTGGAAAAGATCTGGTTCTCATCTTTGGAACTTTTTTGAAGCTTAGAACCAGTCCCTGGCTTACTACTTCCAGGACCCACTTGTCTGATGTTAAAGACTTCCAGTCCTGGACAAAGTAAGCCAGCCTGCCCCCTACAGGTAGAGGAGAATCGGCCTGGCAATCCCATCAGGGTGCCTGCTTGGCAGGGGCTTTGGGCTGAGGGTGGAAGCAGACCTGCTTGTACCCGTCTGCCTCTCCCTCTAAAGAACCCCTCTGAGCATAGGCGGAGGAGGAAGCTTGGGCTTGGTAAAAAGGCCTGCCCCTGCCTCTAGGAAGCTGCTTTTGAGGAGTGGCCTGCCTTTCCTTGGCCTGTGCACTCTTATAGGTGGTCCTATATTCATCCATTTTCTTCATGTAATTCTCTGTTTGCTCCCAAATAGAGAATTTCCCTAACAGGAAAATCCATGGCCTTAGACTGGGTATCCTGAGACAGGGTAGTACATCTGAGCCAAGCCATCCTTGAGTGCCACAGATGTAGCCATGACTCTTGATGAAACATCATTAGAGTCCACTGCAGCATGAAATTGCACCTTGGATGCCTCAATACCATCCATAGCCACCTGTTCCAGCTAACTGGCAAGCTGGTCAGGGACTTGTTTCGCTAGGGCCAGCACAGTATCCCATCTGGATTTCTGGTACCTAGCACCATAAGCCATATAATTTGCTTGTCTGAGTCCCAGAGATGCTGCCATGTACTGTTTCTTTGCCATAGCATCAATCTTCCTGGAGTCCTTCTCAGGGGGGTGTGAAGATAGGGGAATATTAGCCTTGTCACAGGCTACAGCCTGCACTACCCCCACATGGCTGCATTGAGTGAGGAAATCAGTGTCGGAGCCTGATAATGTATACCTCTTGTCCATCCTTTTATCCACAGGAGGTATAGTGTGAGGAGTTTTTAAAACTTTTACTGTCTGTTTCCGAAAAGATTTATGCAAAGGAATAGACAGTCTCCTAGACTCTGGAATATCCATCATTTCTACGTAGTCTAGCTCCTCTTGGTCATCAACAGCTTCCTCAACAGGAGCTGGAGAGTTTCAGCAACTTTTTTTATAAAACATGAAATGAGAAGGGGACTCAGAAAGCCTTGGAGGAGAAACCCCTAGGGGTCTATCTGGAGAGATGTCCAGATCAATGGGCACATCCAGATCTTCAAAACCATATTCACTCTTCTCATATTTCTCTTCCCCTTCCCCCGGTTCATAAAAATCCTCAAAATCATAATCTTGAACCGGTGGAACCGGCCCAACCGAATGCTTACCTGAAGGTGTCGGTTCGGTCGGAACCGGAGAGAGAGACTGGACAATTTGAATTGCTTTAGCTATTTCCTCAGCAGTTGGGGAGAGAACTTTTGGCTCTACACTAGCTGACTTTCTAGTCCTTTTTGCTGGAACCGGCTCCTCAGAACCGGCTCTTCGTTTGCCAGAGGAAGTATCGCCCTGGTCAGAGGGCACTCCCTCCGGTTCGGTTGGCACCGAACCGGGCTGGCCATCCGGCTCAGCGGACTTTTTGGCCTCCCTTTCTCTGAGCCTACCAACTCTCTTATCTATGGTGGCAGCAGGAAAATTGTGACAAATCTGGCAGTCTGAATTGAGGTGGTCAAACCCCAGACAATAGACATGTGGTGTGTGGGTCAGCCTTAGCAAAAGCTTCCCCACAAACACTACAGTGTTGAAACCCAGTGGGTCCGGTTTTTCTTTTGGGTTTCTCAGACATAATACCAGCCTAACCAACTTGCCGTTTATGGCAATCACAAACAAGACACCCTTATCGGTTTCCAACGTGTCACGGAGTAGGTAAGAAAACCGTAATGAAATCTGTTTTTATTTTTAGAACCGATAAGAACCGGGACCGCACTCTAAAAAAGGACTAGAAGATTTTAAATACAACCCGATCGGTTCAAACCGAACCGATAAAGAATTACAAGTTCCACACAGAAAAATAAATGTAAACCTATCTATTACTTACATTACCACAGACAGAGCTTGAACCGACCGGTTGCGGTTTAATTTCGGCTAAAAACCGAAAAATAATACTTTTAAACCGACAAAATGAACCGAGCAGAAGGAGAACTCTCCGGAGCGACTGTTCAGTGAGGCGGAGTAAAGAATCTGACAGTTTGCGTTTTGAAGCACAACAGACAGAGTTTTCAACCAAGCTCGCGCTCTAAGTTCCATGCCTGCATGGAAAGTTAACTATTTCACCTCCGGAGCAGTTCTAACCTGCGGTCATACTGCAATTGTCATAATATAGCAAGACTTCATGTTTGAAGCTCACCAGTGTCTCTTTAAGGATGGTCTCCATTAGCTTGCCCCCCACTGTTGAGGTCAGGCTGACTGGCCTGTGGTTCTCTGGTTCATCCTTTGGTCCACTTTTGTGGAGGCGCACCACGTGTGCAACAGGGTTGGGTAAGACCCTGCCCCATTTGTTATGCAGAGATAATTAAAAGGAAGGATCTATTTTGTCCTTCCCTATTCTGTTACTTGTCTGTCTCTTGCCTAATTGTGCAATCAGATTTTCCTTGTGGCATCTAGGAATTGGCCACTCTCATGGTCCCACAGAATTCCCCTGTTATCTGTCTTCCTTCACTTGCTATTTCTATTCTTTCTTTCTCCCACTGCTTCTCTGTGGTTAAGAGCTATATATAAATCATTATACGAAACTGGGATTCCCTAGTTTGAAAATGTATGTAATTACGTTGTTGAAATAAATGCAAACAGCTACTTGGGTTAGTTAGAAAAGTTAGCAGTTTGGAACACAAGGTTGACCTTGATAAACCTTTTGACCTTCACAAGCTTGTTGACAGAGTTATCAGCAGGAAGCTAGTTCTGCACATAATGTATTAATTGGTGTCACCTGTTAAGAAGTCTGGATGTACTCTTCAGGCAGATCACAGAAAGGGCAATGACAGAGTTTTGTTATATTGTGTGAAAGCAGGAGATACAACTTAACGAGAACAGGATGCAGAATTTAATTGCCAGTAGTCAGGGATCCAGGGTTCCTGAATGAGGCTGGACCTGACACCTCTTACTGTACTTTGCAGGCCACCATTTTTGGAAAGGAGACCTCCTGGTACCATAATCAAGAGGTGTGCTCTGTCACAACTATTGTACAAGTTGTAAAATTCACTGAAATGAGTATGACGTGAACGAAAAATATGAGAAACTTCTGAAGAGTGCAAATTGTACCAAATATGATCTAGAACTCTCAGTATTGCTCAGATCTGTCTAAAATTTGTACCAGTTATGCATGTTGAGGCTATTCACATAAAACAAGTCTCATTGTCATCATGTCTTTACAGTACGGACCAGTATATGCAATTATTGTCAGAAAATATTTCCAAAATTGCAGATTTTTCTGCTACACTTTTGAATAAACTTTTTGATGTTTCCTCTGACAAAGTAGTCATTACATTTATATTATATTATACCATATTTCTATCTTCTACAGTGTTTCTGCTTTTATTTATATGAAGCCTGACTCGCAAATCATGATTTATGACTGAGATATTCTATTTTGTGTACCTATACCTCCAAATGGACCCGGTCATAATTTGTAGACATATGAGTAAATGATTTATGAACAAAAAACTTTTTGTTTTGTTTAACTGATGTAAAGAAAGAATAAAAACAAGGGTGCACCACATTAAACAGTGTTAAAATTACAGATTTGATGCAAAGAGTATAGTTTAGAATTAAGGAAATAATTATGATTAAGATTTAATTAACTGCATATATAAAACTTGTTAGTCAGTGAATAAGGCTGTAGAATTTCCTGTTTAGTATTACATTGATAATGGCTACTTATTCAGTTACATGAGAGCATCACTATACTAATCATTAAGTTCATGACTTTCACCAGTCTTATACAGATATATCAATCAATCAATCAAGTCTTTATATAACCAGGCGTTCATCGTTGAGCAGAAGCTCATTTGCAAGATGGACCTGGGTGGAGCATGAACAATTGTATATACAGGTCAACACAGGTATTTACAAGGCAATACAGATAATACTCTTTACAGAGAGGAAGAAAAAGAAGTTCATATGTACATAGAATTATACAGATATTGTACAGATTACATGGTATTACATACATAGAAGTGTCTATAGGAAGATAAAGCAGGTTATCTAAGGTTGCAGGAGGAAGTGTGGAAGAAAAAATAAAAATATACACCAGGTAGAGGTGAAGGGGGGAAGAGAGGAGGAATTAGGGGAGAAAGGCTAGGAGGCACGGTGCACAGAAAGGAGTTGGTAAAGCTGGATGTAGAAAGGTGGATGGAGAAAAGGAGTATGTGTGAGCCCCGGGATTGAATGCTATAAAGTGCAGGGGCATGGTAGGATGTCACAACCCAGGGTAGTGAGCTCCTATCCGAGGTTGGGAAAAGGAAGAATAAGGGATGGATGGGCCTAGTGTTGATAAGACAGGGGGATAAGAGAACAATTAGGCTGGTGAGGAGCAAGCTGGGGGGTCAGTACTTAAAATTGGGTCTAGAAGCGTGGCTATATACCAGTGCAGACACGGTACTGGGTCTGAGTGGGTGAAGCAGTTACATACTTCTCTGATTGTCACGAATAAAAGTATCTTGAAAGCATTTATACCGATTAGGTGCTTAATTTGAGGTTTTTGTAGATCGTTCCATAAGGTGGGTAACCACGAAGCTTATGGCTGCCCTGCGAGCGATTTTGCTTTGGTACTTTAGTGTAATAGCTGAGTAACTTCTTAATGCGTATTTCCCAATTATACTCAGGGAAGACAGCAGGAGATATAAGTAAGGCAGCTTATTAGCGATGGCTCTGTAGGTCAGAAAGCGAGCGTTTCTGTGGCGCCTGAACTTTAGTGATGTCCATCCACTGCCATATAGGGTGCAGTGATGTGTGTGAGGAGTCTGTTATAAACCTCAGTGCTCGATGGTAGAGTGTGTCCAGTTTAGCCATGTAAGAGTTGGGGCATTGGCTGTAGAGGAAGTCAGCGTAATCAACCAATGATAGGAAAATGGATTGGACCAGTTGTTTCTTGGCATCTCTGGTGAGAAATTGGCTGATTCTAAAAAACAGTCCAAGCCTTTGCCAAAGTCGTTTTAGCAAGTCCTCGATATGTTCAATGATATGACCTTCAGTGTCACTTACTCACTGTCACTGTCTTCCAAAGTCAGACTCATTTGAACGTGACTACATTTCATGGGGTCAGCATTACACATACATGCGATAACACATTTGACATTTGCCCTAGCACAAATGCAGCCTCGTTAGCATTTGTTTCTTTTGCATTTGCAGTACTTGGTTTCCATGGTCACTTATGGCTTTGGTTCCTTTGTCATCGTATGTGGGACTAGCCTGCCTTTTTGAAGAATTTGCCCAAAGAATGTAGGGTCAAGAAGCATTGGATTTGACCTGCGAGCCCTTTTACTAACTGCTGTCTGTTGCAGAGTGTGTAGCATGTGAAGTCTGAAGGCATCCTTTGTTGGTGGCAGAGTCCATAGGTCATCCTTTGTTGTCACATACAGGTGAGCTCGGATTGCATGCAGGCCACCACTGAACTCGTCTCTATAATATAATTTCATGAAGAACTCATGCTGCTGAAATGACCTCATCAGTGACATCTAGACTTACTCCAGGTTTGCCATAATCTGCTAATGCATGAAGGTTGGTTGCATTTTCAAGGGCAACTTTTAGAGCACGCTTCTTCCGTCTTCTGAGGGGATAGCTGACAGTATCACAGCCACTTAAGATGTAAGCACTAAGAACAACTGATGTGAGTTGTGATGCGTCCGTGTTGCACATTGTGCTAAGAGAAGCTGCTACTGAATGGCATGGCAGGTACATGCCCATCTTCTGAACCCATAGCTCTTCTAGACCAGTCATCTGAGTGCTATAGTAGATGTACATTACGATCATATCAGTGTCTGTGGCTGCCACTAATACTCTCCGATATCCACGTTTGTTTACATAATATGTGATATAGGATATTATTCTTGTATCTGCTTCTTCATATTTCGTACATGACAATTCAGGAATTGGTACCACGTCACCTTTTGAGACAAGAATGGAATGACCTGGGTCCTTGAACAATCCACCAAGAATCAGTCTACATCCCTCTGGTAGCTGAGTGTTGTGCTTTACCAGGGTTCGACCTTAACATAGCTTTACTAGTCCAGGGCATAGTACAGATTCCCTTGGACTAGTGCAAATGTCTCCCTACCTGTCCATGTGGGCTAGTGCGTTTTGCATCAGACGTCAGTTTCAGAGAGTCAGCCTACTTCTGTTCCGAACGCGAGTACTGATCCGCGGTGCAAGGCAGCAAAATTTGAGAGGGCATGGAACTCTAATCGGCCACTAGTCAGTCTAAATAGCAGTGGGAGATGCCAGTACTTCTACAATTCCTTGCAAATACCTGACCAGCTTGTGATAGGCAGTCCATTGGCTAGCAAAGCTTGTTACCGATATATCGTATGTTCCTATTGGCTAGCCCTGTGTTTCACAAGCTGGCAGGGAGGGGGAAGCACTGGCATTGGGAACAGCACCGGGAGCTCACGTCACAGCGGAGGCCACAAATTATATTTTTAACTGCAGCAGCAGGGGGAGTAGGGGCAAGAGATTAGAAAAGCGCAGTAAATGTGGATGGGCGGGCTCACAGCGTAAGGCTGATCACAGGATTGGGAAATTTCCTGAGTGTGCGAGGTCATTGGCACCAAGTGGCTGTGGGGCAGGGCTTTACTGTGCTGGAATGGGGAATATAAGGTGCCTTTTGTAAGGCCAAAACCGCGGAAGATTTGAAAAACTGGACAACAAAGAAGGCATGGTGATTGTGAAGGGCTACACAGGCTGTTTGGCTTCTGAGGACTTGCTGCAGAACTTCAACTTCATGGACAATTTGCGGTTTTCGGCGGTTTGTGATCAGATCGGTTTTGGGACTCGGGAGACTGCTGTTTTTCTTTGGAGGAGTTTGGACTTCTCGTAGACTTGAAAATCAAAGATGAGCAGACTGGGAGCTGGTCACTCTACTCGCCACAGAATGCTAGGCTCAGTCATGTAAAGTATGTTTTTTTTTGTTTTTTTTTTTTCAAGTACATTTCTGAAGTTGTGACAATGTGGTGGGCAGAGAAGAATGTGCCTTCAGAGTTTGCCAGCTGTTGGGCTGTATTTTAAATCTTGAAAAAAATACTGCTTTACTGTGTGATTATTTGACTTTTAACTGCTTATTTTTTCCAGTTTGTTGTTTAATTTTGACTTGCAATTAAAGACCCAGCCCAGTAAATGCAAGGGGGCTGGTGTGTAAAATTCTCTTGTTTTTCTGTTCACTGCCTGCAAAAGAAAGGGGGGCTGTGGCTTGTTGGGCTGGCCATTTGGATTGGTTGCTGTGGGGATGGGCATGTTTGGCTTCCTGTGGGGCTGGTGGTGTTGAGGAGGGAAGAAGAAAAAACAAGCATTACATCATGTACTCAGTGCCTGCTGCAACAAGTATAATGTGGTGGGGTTTGTTCTCATTTTCTGCTGTTTAGTTTGCTGTTGAGTGAAAGCCCCAGTGACTGCAAAGGGGGCCGGGGGGGGAGATCTGTGGCTTGTTGTGTAGGTGGGCGTGGGCATGTCTGTGGCTTGCTGTGTGGCTGTTGGTTTGTAAGGGCCAGAAGAACAATTGATTTCCTACCCAAAATGTACTGCTTAGTTGAATCATGTCTGCAGTTATAAGGTAGCATTTGTTTTGTGGGGTGGGGATGTGTGGAGTGCGGTGGTGTTTTGCTGTGAGGTTGTGTGAGGGCAGAGGATAAATATACTTAAACTAGCAGTGTGCCTGCCACCATTTCTTTTCCTTTTCTGCAGCTTCAAACATTGATTATGCCAAGCTCAGGTCGGTCATGGATTTAAATCACAGTAGATTTGGTTACCATTCTGAGGTTTTTTTGGGGTCACTGGGGAACTCTCTGAAAGGGTCTACTGTTCTGGTTTGCCGATACTCATGTCTGGTATAAAATATATTTTGCAGACAGTACAGATATCACAGTGGATTATTGTGGGGGGGACAGATTTTTCTATATTTACGAGTTACTGAATGATTATCTTTTGAACAATTGGTCATTTTGTATTACTTCATCACTATATAAATGTAAATACATTTTTTTAACTGTGCTGCTTTCATTATTTATTCATTGTGTTGTGGGTCAATAGCACATAGTGACTTTGAGTGCGGACTAGTGCAAATCACTGCGGGCTAGTACAATTTTAGACTGACCTGTCCTGCTGGTTAGTGGAAAAAAAACTTAAGGTCAACCCCTGGCTTTAGCCAAGCACATCCCAAGAAATCAAAGAGAATGGCCTTGTTTTGGGAGTTGGCAATGAAGTCTTTCCAGTAGGGGATGAGCAGGCATTCTCCAGGTTCATATGCTTTGCTGTTCGTGTGATGAAGCTTTTCCCATTTTTCTCGCTCCTCACTTTTCAAGCTTACTGATGGACTAACATCATACCTATCTCCTACAATATTAATGCAGTTGAAGCTCGCTGGTTTTATTCGAAGTAGTGTATCTATATACTTCTTCCTGCAAGTCACCAAATGTATGACTGTCAGGGTTTTTATATTGTTGAACAAATGCCATTGCATCAACAACTAGTACTGTAGGTTCATCTGAATATGGCAGATTACCTTCCTCTGGCCACAGTTCACCAAGGTGACTTTTTAGGGTAGCCAGGTAATCAGCTTTGTTGCCTTTTCGCATGGCATAGCCTTTGGGAAGATTGGCATATGGCTCAAAAGGAGCCGAGAGATATTCTGTGCATTCATATCTAGGCTAAAGTGCAAGTTCCTGACCACATTGCTGTCTTCCAGGGGTGTAGCCAGGAATTTCTGAGCTGCACACCAAGTGGACTCTACTGCTACCCACCCCCTCTTAGAGTGAGCTACCCCTCCCCAACCGTCCATGCCCTCTCAGACGCTAGCGTCATTTTCAAACACCATGAAGTCTTGCTATATTATAACAATAGCAGTCAGCCACTGCAGCTGAACTGCCCCGGAGAGGAAGGAGTTAACTCCAGAAGATCTGGAGTTCTACAGCGCGAGGGCGCTGTGCCCAAAGCTCTATCTGGCAGTTTCAAATGAAACTGTCAGATTCTTTACTCCGCTTCACTGAACAGTCGCTCCGGAGATCAGCTCCTTCAGCTCGGTTCATTCTCGGTTCAAGAGAGTAGTTTTCGGTTCATTTGAACCGGCAAAAATCATTATTTTACGCATTTCGGTTCTAAGCTCTATCTGGTAACTGTAAGTACAAAATTCAAGTCTGTGTGGAAAATTAATTATCGGTTCGTTTGAACCCGATCGCTGCAATTTTCTGCCTTTTAAAACTGTACTGTGGGTTTTAGAGTGCGGTTCCAGTTCTTATCGGTTCTAAAAACCGAAATTATTACGTTTTTCAAATACCGTGACACGGTTAGGAACCGATAAGAGTGTCTTGCCTGGCACTGCCATCAAAGGGCAAGTTTTTGGTTAGGCTGGCATTATGTCTCGAGAAACCCAAAGAAAAACCGGGCCCACTGGGTTTCAACACTGTGATGTCTGTGGGGACGCCTTTGCCAAGGCTGACCCACACACCACTTGTGTCTATTGTCTGGGGGCTGACCACCTCCTGTCAGACTGCCAGGTGTGTAAAAATTTCCCTGCAGCCACCCTGGAGAAGAGATTGGGCCGGCTCAGGGAACGAGAGGCCAAAAAGTCCGCTGACCCGGATGGCCAGCCCGGTTCAGTACCCACTGGACCAGAGGGAGTGCCCTCTGACCAGGGCGAGACTTCCTCGGCCAAAAGGAAGACTGGTTCAGAGGAACCAGTCCCAAGTAAAAGACAAAGAAATCAGGAGGTTTGGAGTCCAGAATTGTGTCTCCAACTGCTGAGATAGCTAAAGCCATTCAGATTGTCCAGTCACTGTCTCAGGGATCTGTAGAACCACCAACAGTTGGTAAAAGGTTGGTTCGTTCAGTCCCAGTGGTTCAGGATTTTGAAGTTGAGGATTTTATGAACCACAGGAGGGAGGAGGAATTTGATCAATATATGTGTGGCTGGGAGGGTCTGGGCGTGCCCATTGAACCGGCATTTCTCCAGACAGACCTTTAGAATCTCCCCTACTCTGTCTGAGTCCCTTCTTTCTTTATTTTTACAAAGGTTGCAGAAACCCTCCAGCTTCCTTTAGAGGAGGCTGTGGATGAGCAAGAGGAACCTGATTATGTGGAAATGATGGATATTCCAGAGTCTAGGAGGTTGTCTATTCCTTTGCATAAGTCATTTAGGAAGCAAACAACAAAGATTTTAAAAATCCTCATTCTGTCCCTCCTGTAGATAAAAAATGGACAGAAGGTATACTTTGTCAGGCTCGGATACAGACTTCCTTATTGAGCAGTGTAGTCATGTAGGTGTGGTACAAGCTGCAGCCTGTGACAAGGCTAATATTCCTCTGGCCTCACATCCTCCTGACAAGGATTCTAGGAAGATTGATGCCATGGCGAAGAAACAGTATATGGCAGCTTCTTTGGGACTCAGGCAGGCAAATTATATGGCTTATGTGGCTAGATATCAGAAATCTAGGTGGGACACAGTATTGCAGTTAGCCAAGCAGGCCCATGGCCAGCTGGCTAGTGAGTTGGAACAGGTGGCTGCTGATGGCATTGAAGCCTCTAAAGTTCAATTTCATACTGCTGTTGATGTTAATGATGTTTCCTCCAGGGTCATGGCCACTTCTGTAGCTTTCCGTAGGTTGGCATGGCTCAGATGCACTAATCTGTCCCAAGATACTCAGTCAAAGGCTATGGATTTTCCTGTAGTGGAAAATTCTCTGTTTGAGGAGCAAACAGAAAATTATATGAAAAGATGGATGAATACAGAACTACCTACAAAAGTGCCCAGGCTAAGGACAAGCATGCCATGCCACAAGGCATGCTCCCAGAGGTAGGGGCAGACCCTTTTCCAGGCCTTTTGACCAATTTCAAGCCTCCTCTGCTGTCTCGCAGAGAGGGTTTCTTCAGAGCAGGGTAGGCGTGGCGCCAGTGAACCGTCTCCCTCCCTCAGCCTAAGGCTGCTGCTAAGCAGGCACCCTGATGGGGTGCCAGGGCCGTTCTCCTGTACCAGTGGGGGCAGGTTGGCCTATTTCAGCCAGAGCTGGCTGTTCCTAACTCGGACAGATGGGTTCTGGAGGTAATAGGCCAGGGTCTGGTTCTCAGCTTCAGATATTTTCCAAAGATGAGAGCCAGGCATTTCCCACCTGCAAATCCTTCAGAAGCCCTTGCTTTGGAAGCAGAGGTTTCTTCTCTTCTGGTCTGCAAAGCAGTGGAAAGGGTTCCTCCTTGCCATCAGGGCAAGGGGCTTTATTCAAGATACTTTCTTACCCCAAAAAAGACAGGAGAATGGCGGCCCATTCTGGATTTAAGATACTTGAACAAGCATCTGTTGAAACCAAAGTTCAAAATGTTAACTCTGGCAATGATATTGCCTTCCCTAAGGCCAGGGGACTGGCTAGCTTCCCTGGACCTCAAGGATGCCTATTTTCATGTTCTGATCAGGCCTTCCCACCGAAAGTACCTCAGGTTCGAACTGCCCTCAGGCCACTACCAGTTCAGGGCAATGCCCTTCGGCCTTACCTCTGCGCCAAGGGTATTCACAAAATGTCTCGCTGTAGTAGTGGCTCATTTAAGAAGGCAAGGGGTTGCCGTGTTTCCCTACCTGGACGACTGGCTCATTGTGGGTCAGTCTCCAGGTCAGGTGAAATCCCACTTGCAAGTCACCCAGCAGCTTCTCACTTCTCTGGGATTCCTGCTAAACTTACCAAAGTCAGTTCTGGAACCAGTTCAGGCCCTAACTTTCATAGGGCGGGGTGAACACAAGGTTAGCCAGGGCCTTTCTTCCCTCGGAAGGGTGGACAGACTCATCGCCCTGGCATCCTCCTTTACCCTCTGGTCTCGACCAACAAGGCATTTTCTGCAACTCCTCGGGCACATGGCTGCTTCCACAGCTGTTGTGCAGGGAGCAAGATTCAGATGAGGGACATTCAGTTCCATTTGAGGGCCTATTGGTCTCAGAGGAAGGACCCCTTACCAAATTGGTCCCAGTTACTCAAACCCTGATCCTGGCCTTACACTGGTGGCAGGATCAAAGCAATCTGAAACAAGGGTTCCCTTCATTCCATTTCTCCCTCCCTCACCCTCACCACGGATGCCTCCCTGTTAGGGTGGGGGCTCCTGCGACCTTACCACTCAGGAGTGTGGTCTCCTCAGGAATCTCTGCTCCACATCAATCTTCTGGAACTCAGAGCTGTCTTTTTAGCTCTTGGGTCTTTTCAGATTCTGTCCAGAACAAAGTGGTTCAAGTCAGGACAGATACCACCACAATGTGGTACATCAACAACAAGGGAGCACTAGGTCTTCAGCCTTGTGCACGAAGCAATAAGTTGTGGTCTCTGGCTTATTCCCTAGACACCTCCCCAATGTGGTTCATCTCCCAGGAAGGACAATGTGCTGGCGGGCGCCCTCAGCAGAATTTCTCAGGGCCATCAGATGGGCTCTGAATCCACAAGTACTGGGGTCTGTCTTTGCCAGTTGGGGCACTCCTCAGATAGATCTTTTCTCGGCCCCAGACAACCACCAACTTCCTCTTTTTTGCTGCAGGCCTCCAGTACTGGGCTCAGTCCCTCTGGATGCCTTTCTGTTGGATTGGAAAGGGAAGTTCCTGTATGCCTTCCCCCCCTTTCCTCTCCTTTTCAGGGTACTAGTGAAAATCAGATCTCAACCTTGCAGAGTGATTCTGATTGCCCCAGATTGGGCCAGACAGCCCTGGTACCCTCTGCTCCTGTCCCTGGCAGTCCACCCTGCCCTGAGCCTGCCCAGAGTTCTCGACTTACTGGCCTGTGCACAGGGAGAGTGTGTATCCGGACCTCAAGTCCCTCCACCTCAAGGCTTGGCTCTTGAGGAGCTAGAATTGCTGATTTACACCTTTCTCAAGGTGTTATGGATATTTTAAAGGCTTCAAGGAAGCCTTCCACTAGAACCACTTATAATTCTAAGTGGAAGAGGTTTTCCATCTGGTGCTCTGAGAGGCAGATTACCCCAGAATCTGCTGATCTTCCCATTCTTTTGGACTGTTTGGTCCATCTGAATTCCTTAGGGCCTTAGACCAGCTACCCTGAAGGTTCATCTGGCAGCTGTCTCTGCTTTTGTGTCAGCAGGAAGCCTGCCTCCTTTCTTCTCACCCTGTGTTCTCCAAGTTTTTTAAAGGGTTACTTCACACTAACCCTCCCTTTCGGGAACCAGCTCCCGCCTGGGACCTGAATATTTGCATTGCTCAGTTAATGCAACCCCCTTTGAGCCTCTGTCTTCAGCAGAACTCAAGTATTTAACTTGGAAAACCGTTTTTCTAGTAGCTATCACCTCTGCCAGGCCATAAGTGAGTTACAGGCCCTGTCAGTGGAAGAAGATTTTATCTCTTTCCACAGAGATAAGGTAGTCCTTAGGACTAATAGAAAGTTTTGTCTAAGGTGGTTTCTGATTTCCACCTGAATCAATCTATCTCCTCTCAGTATTTTTCACTGAGCATTCTTCCTCAGGTGAGAGGAGACTGCACAGCTTGGATGTCAAAGGGCATTAAGTTACTATCTAGAGGGCACCAGAGGTCATTAGGTTGAATCCCTCCAACTGTTTCTTACCTATGGCGAGGTTGGCAAAGGGAAACCTGCCACTAAGAGAACAATTGCAAGGTGGATTGTCTCTTGTATCCAATTTTGTTATCAGAAACTGGGTAGAGTACCCCCCTCAGGATTGAGGGCCCACTCCACCAGGGGTACAGCTGCGTCTCTAGCGGCTGCTAGAGACATTCCTATTCTGGAGATTTGTCAAGCTGCTACCTGGAAGACGGTTCACACCTTTACCAAGCATTATTCCCTGGATGTCCAGTCCAGGAGAGATGCTCAGTTTGGCACAGCTGTGCTTCAGAGCCTATTTCCTAAGTAGGTTCTGACCCTCCTCCATGGAGGTACTGCTGTGTAATCTGCTATTGTTATAATATAGCAAGACTTCATGGTGTTTGAAGAAAAAATTACTCACCTTAGTAATTGCTTTTCTTCTCATGGAGTCTTGCTATTTATACTACCACTCCCTCCTGCCCCTCTCAGAACTTCTACTTGGGTAGAGGTGGCAAATTGGTGCAAGCACTGTGTCATGCCATTTTAGTTTTCCCCTAACCCTGTTTTCCTTTGGGTTAGGGATCTAGATTGTTCATTTAGGTTATTTTTTATTGCCCTCTTCTTGGACTTGAGTCTTGGGGGGAAGGGGGGTTCATATGTGCTTGTCAAGGGTGGTAAAACGAACCATAATACCATCAACCTTTGTTATTATGGTTCTGGGTGTTTCTTTGTTGTTTATATTGTTGTTATTACTACTAGTAGGTTAGCCATAGGCTAGTGTAGTTTTTCCACACAGACTTTTTTCCGTCCTTTGATGTTGGCTTCGTAAAGATCTGACAGTTTCATTTGAAACTGCCAGATGAAGCTTTGGACACAGCGCCCTCACGCTGTAGAACTCCAGATCTTCTGGAGTTAACTCCTTCCTCTCCGGGGCAGTTCAGCTGCAGTGGCTGACTGCTATTGTTATAATATAGCAAGACTCCATGAGAAGAAAAGCAATTACTAAGGTGAGTAATTTTTTCTTCTGTGTTGTATGCCAGCACACCATTTCACCACCTACAGGTGTCAGACTAATAGACTGACTTTTGGTTACAATACTGCATTGTGACAAGCCTCTGTACCACATCAAGGTAGCCGGTCCCACTTTTCCAAGTGAACACATGGTATCTTGACATAATATACTAACCAACAGCGGCTAGTAAAGTTGTTTAGTGAAATAAAAAGCCAAATGACATGGTGGATAATAGATAGAACACAAGTTATATTGCCAATTATCCAAAGGGAAGGACTGAAAAATGAGAAGCAGAGGTGGAAAGTTGGAAACTGCCCATACACCCATAGTACTGCATAGTTTTTGTATTAGGGCTGCACAGATTAATTTTTGCACTTTTTTTTCCATTATTAACCAAATAAGGCCAACTAGCTATGCACAAGTACCTGTTACAGGGGTCACCTGGGAGCACTGGAGGGGTGAAGTGACTTGCCCAGAGTCGCATAGTATGCAAGTAGAGATTGTGGAAATCAAACTCAGATCTGCTTAGATCTACCAAGCTCATTGCTCCAACTTCTAGGCTATACTGCCAGCCCTTTTGTATCTTAAGTAGCTCATTTCTAGATGTGTCCAGGGCCCAAGGGAGGGAACAAGGGACTAATGCTACAAGTTATTGTAACATACACACAAAATGAATAGCTTCTTTAAATTAATGAATGAACCTGACTTAGAACAAATGCTGAGCACACTCCAAAACAGCAGTCATGGAACTCCACCACAATAAAACTTGACGTGTCTTTTACTCTTGGCACCATTCTCACCATAGACCAGACTCCTGTTCAAAGTCACACCACACTATCCCAGCAAACAAACCCATACGCAATGCACTATTTCTCTGGCATACTAATACTTTCCCTATTTCTCTGATTTAAAATTAAAAAAGATTACTAAACATAAAATGACTAAACATTTTATATAAACATTGTATAATAGCAATATCCAACTGGCGGTGTTAGTGATGCCAGGATTTACCCACCCCTGGGGTGTTGTTAGTCACCGGCTATGCCTCATGACTGAACACCGCCCCAGGGCATAGGTAAATCCTAGCATCACCAACACCCTCTCATGGTATGTTGCTTAAATAACTGTACAAGCTGTGGTTCCCTCTGTCAGGGAGGGGAAAACAAGTGCAATGCATGGTTCTGAGTGTGGCAGTCATGGTGACACCTCTCAGGGCAGGTGGCTGTTTTTTGATGGGGTCCCAGTCCAGTGTCCCTCTTAGTGCAAAGAACGCCAAGAGCTTGATACTTGTCTGAGGGTGAGGACAGTTGAGGGTCAGCAAGCCAGCTTTTGTTTTTTTTGTCTCCATCACAATACACTGAAGGTTAAATATGTGCCAGAGGGGGTGAGGGGGCATGGAGGAGGCAGGAATTTGTAACAGCAGTGGTGTAGTAGGGGTGCTGTGGTAACAGGAGGAACCTGCAGTGGAGGAGATATTAATTCACATCAAACTAAACTGCACAAAGTAACTGCACCAGAAAGATTATGTACTGTATGTATTGAAAGAGCCCATCAAGGCATCATACGTCCGGAGCCAAAACTGGGGGGGCACCATATCACTCAGTCATTTGACTCCTCAAATACCCAATCAAAGAACTGATCCTAAAATAAGCCTGGGGCAAAAAAGACTTAAATCTTTGATGGGCAGTTACGTGAGAGAGTGTATGCTGACCAGGACTGCCCTGACACGCTCACCAAAACAAAAAAGTGCAGGCATAAAGACTCAGAGAAAGAATACAGGCCCAGTAAAACAGATGAAATAAATAAACTAAAGTCACCATCATCATTACACTGCATGAATGATTTAAGTCCACTTACTCAAGTTACTTGAGTTGTACAGTCACTCTGTCTCAACGGTCCCCGATTTGAACCAGATTCCCTGAAGGCCGAAGAGGACTCCCTGACTGGCAGGCGGCTTGGCAGCTAAAGACCAGATTGTATAGCCAGACGTCTCCTGACCTTGCTGCGTGTCTAGTCGCTCCCGCTCCGAAAAATGTAAGTTAATAAGCCGCCATGTTGTCGAACTGCCAGGACTGTGACTTCAAAGCAGCAACGCCAGTGCGCAACTCCTCTGGTTCCTTTTACACAGCAGGTCGCATTACACCTCGCAGGAAGGATCGGTATCGATGAAAACAAAATCCTCCGATCCTCGTTGTCACAGCGGCGCACTAGCGTACTTTCTCTGCAATTTTTCTCCTAGGCTCTCTCCTGAAGTCTTGATCTGCTACTGCTCCACAGCCCCAACACAAACAGACCACAGTGCCTCTAGGACAGGCATTTAAAAAGCCCGCCCGACCCTTGACCTGCCCCTTACTCCACAGGCCACATCTCCGTTCTCAAAACGGACCTGATTGAGACAAGGGGCAATGTCACAGCAGCCTAGTTCTCAATCAGGTCAGCCCAGCAGCCCCAGCATAATTACGGATGTTGGACACGGACATCATCCAGCAGCTTAAGGCAGCAGAGCAACCCCACCCCCCACACCAATCAATGGCAGTTTTAAGGCACAACGAGCAGCCGGGAAAGCGCGCGAAAAAAAAAAGAAACAAAGCGAGGCAGCGTGGAGAAACCAGCTGGTGCCTGCTACCCAGCTGATCTGCTGCAGCACGCCGTGGCGTGTCAGGCGTATCGGTAGCTATGCCCTTGCTGTCTTCTTCATAGACCTCTTTCGCTTTCTGAATGTGTGAGGGTGTTTTGGCTTTACTCGCGAATGTCTAAAGCTTTACAGTTTTAACTTTTTCACTGCCACGCTGTTGTGCTGCGGTTAAGGCTGCAATGCCCTTTTCCTTGGCTTCAGTGAAGTAATTTGATGTGGCCTTTTGAACAATAGAAATGTTCAGAAGATCACTGATATCACAGGTAAATGGACTGATCATTCTGCTAGTGACCACATTCATCATTGTTTGAATTGTCGTACTGTCCTTCTGTGCTGTATACTCAGTCTCCATCATGTTTGTGATCATCAGTGCCGTGAAAGTGAGCCATCACTTTTGTTTGTTCAGAGATTGCTGTCAGTAGTAGTAATGAACGCATTTATTTCTTCATAACGCCTGGCTGCCAAGTTATGCCATGGAAAAGCTGGGTCTTGGCATCTTTATTTGTTTATTTAAGAGTTTAACCAGGAAGGCATTCTGAGCGGAGGCCGCTCGATTCCAGGATGCGTCCTGGGGGAGGGGAAAATGGAAAAATATTACAAATACAGTAAATGTACATGAAATACAGTACAGTAAACAAATATTCAAGGCAGTTACAATACATTTTTTTATACTTTTTATTTGAGTATGTCCAAGTACATATACAATATATTAAACTTGGTTCCATGCACTATAAAGTTACACGACATGAGTCTTCTATTAAGGATAATGAGCATATCACCCTTTATTACATCATTGGAGGGTTAACAAAAATAAAGATCTGTAATTTACGTTTGTAAACACATGTGTTGTAAATATATTTCTTAAATGGCTTCTTCGCCATGACTATGGACTTTTTAGTAAATATCCGTACCCGAAAAGTCCCTGAATGAAACACCTCTGATGTTGCCTTAAATGGCATATCATAAGTCCAAGTAAAACCAAAAATGTATCCCAGTAGTAGTGGAGATGTCTAAATGTACATTTGCTCCATACGTAGTAAACAGGTATATTCTACTACTTTTTCTCGATAAGTAATTTATAAGCTGGGAATTTAGAAATTAAACAGAGGGTTTCAAATAAGTAACCCTACTATATTAAGTTTTTAACAGGTAACATTTAACCTCAGCAGTTATTCAATTAACTTTGAATGCATCATACAAGTAAATGGCCCTTATTTTAAACAGAACAGGCCCTCTCAGTCCCCCTCAGTCTCTGAATCTTCAGAATCCTCGTGACTGGCAAAGTCAGATTTAAATTTCTCATCTCTCTTCCCTGCCTCTATCGGGTCATTGAAAATAAAAGTTTTACCTGCATATTGAATATGCAGTTTCGCAGGGTATAACAATATATTTGCGATCTCTCCAACTGATGCAGCTCGGTTCTCACCGCATTGAATGCCTTCCATCTCTGGTGTGTAGCACAGGAGAAGTCTGGAAAGAAGTAAATCAGAGAGCCATCTGGTAGGTGAACTTGTCCCTTCTTTTAGGCTGCCTGTAGGATTAATTCTTTAATGGTTGGACCAGCCATGACCATCAAAATAGTTTGTGGTGTCCCTTCTTGCAGAGGTCTGCGCCGTGGGGGTAATCCTGTATGCCTGTGCTATCGCTTCATCCACCGAAATGGCAAGAGTAGTTTGCACTAGAGTGGTTATATATTCCAGCAGGTTTTGACCCTCAGAGTTCTCTGGGATCCCTAGTATCCACACGTTAGCTAGGCGGGCACCATTCTCCAGATTTTGTAGTCGTTAGCGCAGTAGACTGTTTTTGCTCACCAGACCTGCAGTAGCTGTGTTACGGCCTTTTCAGCCATCGTGTGTGACAAATTGCTTTGTGTTGCCAATCCTTCCAGTTTGTTTTCCACCATTGTGACCCTCGAGGTAAAACCATTGACTTTCTTCTCTAGTTCCTTGACGAATGTATCCAAATCTTGACTGCTCTTAGAACTGCTGCGTTAGAGGGTTCAGTATCCGAGCCATGTGATGGGCCCTGTTGTTGCTGCCGGTTGTTAGGCCTCCCCAGGTTGCCTCCGATAAAGTTGGCAAAATTACCGTTTTTTGCACGCTAATTTTATTTTTTGGGTGCAGGATACTTTAAGAGCCGAAATCAAACCTGTACGATGCCCAAAGCTTCATTTTATAGTTGCAAATTTATGAATATTGAGCCTGTAGGCTGGAGCTCCTGTACAAGACATCTTTACCAGTCGGCATCTAGCCATGCCCCCTCAGTTACAATACATTTTTGCTACAGCGCCGAAATCCCCAAAAGTTTACACAGTGGATGGGAGTGAAAACTACAACACATTTATAGAGACCAAAAAGGTGCCCAGCATACTTATATATAAACAACTATTTTGAAAGGCCCTAGAATCCTCAGAATGGGTGGATACATCTGCTCGAGGGCCATATCAGTCTACCCACCATTAAACGTAATCCAACTGTTTGGCGCATGGTGAATTTGCAAAATCTGAACACTTCAGCGATGCCTGGTGCTGTGGTTGGCAGGTCTTTCATAGTGGACAGGTAATGGGGAATGCAGGAAATAGATTTGTGATGACCAGCAGTCACAAATTATGGAAGCATTTTCCCAGCTTCAGCCAGGTATTGCTCCTAGTGTCCACCTCGCTCAGCATAGATGTAGCAGTTCAGAATCCGAATCATGTCCATGTACATAAGCCAGAGCCTTGCTATTGGAGATTTGCACTTTGCCTCATGGAACTTGTTCATTAACGTGTCTGCTTCTTCCAGTAACCTACTTGTTTGGACATATGAATCATTTGTATTTTGTGCATCCTTGGCATCCATGGCATCTCAGTCTTTGAACACTTTCTGAGAGCAGTGTCATGCACTCCATATCTTTGTCATATTCGCCAGTGAGACAACTTTCAAATGGATTCCAGTGTAGCTCATACATGGCAGCAGCATGAACTAGTCTTTGAGCGCTCAGCATAGCATAATAGTCTTTGCCCGACATGATTTTGTTGGCAGTTCAACGGAGGCAAACATTGGCTTCAACAAGGAGATCCTCTGTTCCAGTTTCTTTCATTAAATACCCAATTGCCCCCATGAAATTCAGTGCAATGTGGAAGTCACCCACACGAAAGATGACTTTGCCATACTTCTCCGGCTTCTTTTTCTGAAGGCCAAGAGCAGTTTCACAGACTGATTCGTCCCAGGAAATTATGTAGAATTCCTGCCCAATTTTCTGACCTTCATAGAATATAGAACTCATGCTTCGACCACATCAGGGTTTACAGGGGGTTCTGGAAAGAAAGACCCGTACCCAATCATAGTCGTCTGTGCTTCCTGTTGGTTAACTAATTCATAAAAAGAGGACCATGTAACTGGTTTAGATTGTTTTGACATCTAAATAGTGTGTGGGACCCATATTCATTAAATGCAAAAGTCAGTTAACAGGATGAAGTGGTTCTCTGGTGAGCTGTGGTGCTATTGCCATGCCAACAAGTGAACAACTGTTCTGGTGGTCTTTGAGGGTGAGATTGTTTTTCCTTGCTTGAAATTATTAGATATAGGTTTCATAGGTGAATGCAGAGCTATGTAGACAATAGTGCTTTTGCTCGCCAATTTATCAATACCCCTGAATCTTATGTTTAATAAGGAAACTATCCAATCTGTACTTAAAGATATTCATAGTGCCACTAGCTACTACCTCTAATGGTAGTTTATTCCAGATGTTAGTTACTCTCAAGGTGAGCCAAGATTTTCTTTTATTTGTTTTGGGACAGTCCACTAACAGTTGTAGAGGGTGTGCCCTAGTATTGCACAATGATTCCCTGAATCTCAGTCCCAAAAGTTTTCATAAACCTGGATCAATAAGTGACTTATAAATCAAGCACATATCTCCTCTTAACCGCCTAAACTCCAAGGAGTATAATCCCACGGTATTTAACTTCCTTAGATAATCTTGTCCTTTTGCCTCCTGTATGTGGTAGGTAGCTCTCTGCTGGACTTTTTCCAGTGCAACTATCTCTGCTCTTCCACTAGGTGACCAAAATTGTGCACAGTAATCCAAGTGCGGCCTTACTAAAGATGCATAGAGAGGTAGCAGGACTTCCTTGCTTCTAGATGTAATGTGCTTATTTATACAATGTAATATCCTACTTGATTTCTTAATAACTGAGTTACAATGTGTTTTGAATGACAAATCATTTGTAACCATAATTCCCAGATCGCTCTGTTGCTCCACGATACTCAGTATTTGTCCTCTAAGTGTATAAGACCAATGTATGTTTGCTCTCCCGAAATGCATAACACAGCATTTATCCACATTGAATAACAATCTTTTTTATCCAGTTCCCAGATTTCCAATGCATTTAATGCTTCCTGCAATCTTGTAGCATCATCCTGGTTATTTATGGGGTGTCTTACCCTGGTGTTGTCAGCAAACTCAGAAACCCAAACTCCATTATTGACACACATTGAGGCAATATATACATTAAACAAACAAGGCCACAGCACAGAGCCCTGGGGCACCCCGCTAGTCACCTCGGCCCACGCAGAGTTAGTCCCATTAATACTAACAGATTGTTTTCTGGAATTGACCCAGCTAAACCATGTGTTGTTAATGCATCAATAAGTTCCCCATGAGGGACCTTATCGAAGGCTTTTGAAAAGTCCAGGTACACCATGTCCACGGACTGCCCCTCTCCCATGGCCTTACTAACCCTTCTATAAAACTCCAGTAAATTGGTCTGATAAGATCTTCCAGTAGTAAATCCATGCTGTACTGGATCCATCATGTCCATTTTCTGGACATGCTCCATAATATAGTCTTTTAATATGCCCTCAAAGATTTTTCCTATGACCGACGTCAGACTACTCGGTCTGTAGTTTGATACATCATGTCTGCTCCCCTTCTTGTAGATAGGAACCACCATGGCTTGTTTCCATGCCTCCAGGACATACCCTTTATTAATGATTTTTGAAAGATCATTGCCAAAGGTCCAGCCAAGAAATCCGCCATTTCCTTAATTATTCTCGGATGTACTCCATCTGGGCCCTGGGATTTATTATGATATATTTTTTGTAACCTTTTTAGTATCCCTTCTCTAGTAATCAGTGATCCAACATCGAATACAGTTTCTAAATGATCTAATTTAGGAGAAGATTTATTGTTAAAAACTGATGTAAAAAAATCATTGTACATTTGGGCTAAATGGGACTGGTCAGTAACCGTGCTACCATCCGTTGCATGTAGTGGGCCTATAGCACGACAGACTCCCTTCTTGTCTCTAATATATGCATAAAAGGACTTGTAATTATCTTGAACCCTAGTTACAAGACTCTACTCATATTTTATTTTGGCATCCTTAATACATTTTTTGGACTTTTTTAAGAGATCCTTGTAGATGTCCCAACATATGCTACTGCCAGATCTTTTAGCCCTAAAAAAAAGCCCTATTTTATTCCTTAATCAATTGCTGCACAGATTTTGACATCCATTTAGGTAGGATCTTAGTAGTGCCATCTGATCGCTTTATTAGAGGGGTAAAAGCTTTAGTTGCTGAGGTTATTTTATCCACCAAGAGATCCCACATGGAGTCAAGTGTTTTATTTTGAAATTCTTCAAGCCAGTTCCAGTATGTGATTTCACGCTATCAGAATCTGCCTCGTTGTAATTATATTTGCTAGTCGTACTTTTAGTAATATCCATGAATGTGCCTAGGGAGAAACAGACCATAGAATGGTCCCTTGACCCAAGAGGGGGGGAGAACCTTTCAAGTTGTTATGTTGTCAACTAAATTACTTAGCACAAGATCTAATATATGATTTTCTCTAGTATTGGAGATGACCCACTGATTCATCCCTGCTAGCAAAGATGATTCTAGGTAACGTGATTCGATAACGGGTATTTGTCTGTAATGTTGCCCAGTTCATGCCAGGTAAGTTTAGGTCACCAAGTACCACATTACTTTTAGTGGTACCAATTGTATTTAAGAAATCCAGTATTTGTTCATCCTGTTCCAGTGTAGCAGACAGTGGTCTATATACTACTCCAATATTAACAATATCTGAATGGTGGGGAGATATCTTAACCCATAGCACCTCAATTTTATCCCATTTTGATGTGGCTGTTGCCTCAGAATTAATTTCATTAGAAATATACAGAGCCACTCCCCCACCTCGTTCCTCTTGTCTATCTTTATGGAACAAGTCGTATCCATTGATCTGCTTTTCCCATGAATCATTTGAACTCCACCAAGTCTCTGTAACAGCACAAATACTAATATTTAGATGTTTGATAGATAATTTTAACTCTCCAAACTTGTTATTCAAGCTCCTAGCATTTAACGAGAGGAAGTTATGTGTAGTATGGTCTTTTTTGTGCTCTTTTAAAAGAGGACTGGTAGGCTTGCCCCCCCTCCCCCGCTAAGTTTAAACTTTCCTCAATTGCCTGTCTTAAGTTGGTAAGCAAAGGTTCGTTTATCCCTTCTATTTAAGTGGAGGCCATCCTGTGCATATAGCATATGGTTCCTAAACTTCGCACCTTGTTCCAGAAAGATGTAACTTTCCCTGAAGCACCATCTTTTCAACCATCAGTTAAGGTGTAATATAACATCATTATCCTCATGAGATGCCCTGAGCACAGGTAATAACCCAGAAATGATAAGGTCACAGCCAGCTTCTGTAAGAATCCTCCCTATCTCCTCATAATCTCTTTATATTTCTAGGAGTCTTCTTTTTCCTACATCATTTATTCCTACATGTATTAAAGCTAATGGTTTATGGGTATTTTCTCTTAAACCAGGGAGGAGGTTTTTTGATATCTATATGTGTGCAAAGACTCGTGTTTTTTTTTTTTTCCCCCACTAGGGTCACCCTAACAACCATTGACTTTTGATCCTCACATTCATCAGCATACTGATATATTGCATGTGAGGGTCGTGCATAGTTTTACCATCCTTTGTACTCTCATGGAAGTCTAGGTTGTCAGTTGCACACTGTGTGAATCAGCCTGACTTCAGATTCATGGGTATGAAAACCCCTTCTTGAGCTTCCTGCTCATAAGCAGCTGCTGCCATGGTAGCAGTATACCGGTGGGCATCTTGGTAGCTAATGATGTTTACAAATCTGTTTAGCACGGTTATGGTCTCATTTCTCCGGGTGCCTTTAGTATGTGTAGGGCAGTACGAACATGTTTTGGTGTTGGAACACCAGCAACGGCTGCGCAAATATCTTGTTCAAGATTCTGTACTCTTGAGTGTTGTTTTGGGTTTAGCTGAAGTCTCCCATCCTTACCTACTGCTGGAGTAGCATCAGTAAGCATCCAAGCCACGTGATTGTAGAGAGTAGAGCCCACACGTTTTGAAGCTGCTTCATAAGACACATTTCAGGTTTGTTTCACATGTGTCTTGGTCTTGTAATGTGCACTCTTTAGCTGATGTAATCTTTTGACATTCTTCTCTGCCAAACACTTTAAGTTCAGACCTTATTAATTTTGCTGCATTGTAACTGAACATATTTGCATCCATTTGAGTCTGAGTATCATCGGGTTTGTCTTCCCTTTATTCTGTATATTCTGATTCTTCCATAGTTTCCTTTAGCTTGGCGACTTCTGAAAGCAACTGTGCTGAACACAAGAGGCTTGATATAGCATTATCTACACCATAATCTTCTTGATGTACCATTATCTACACCATGATCTTCTAACCACTGATGCTATCTGTCACAACGTTTAGCAATATAGAAGACAATTCCACTGTCAAACGGCCTATCAGTTTGAGAAATTAGTCAACAGAACCCTACGTCAATGATTTCCTCGCCTTCCATGACTGTTCTTCTATTTATATAGTTATTAAGACATGATCAATGGTATTGAAACTCATGTGTTATTAGATGTAGTCATTCATCCTCAGACCCTTGCAACTTATGTAACATGGTACTATCATTGGGTTCTTTGGCTTTCTGCCACATGGATTTTTGACTGTCAACAATTGCAGACATCAACAGTTTCCTGCGCCCCCTCTTATCCCACTCCTTTTCACACATAAAACATTTACTCTTGTAATCAGATAGGCTGTTTATTGAAGATTGTGTGCTCATGTGAGATGAACCTGGTTGCTCACTGTCCTGTTTTGAAACTCTGCAGCATTTTTATTCACCAGTTTTACGTTGCTATAGCTTGCATGCATTACTGGGGTCTTTGCTAAGAATTCATCTTTCTGTAACATGTCCTTTTCCAGTTGGAAAGCGACATCATTATCATGGTTCTGAACTGCATACAAGCAGGCAGGATATCCAAGTTCTGTCAGTCTTTGTAAAAGGCCACGTTTTGCATCTTGCTAACAAATGAGGCAGCGGGAATAATTTGTGCTTGTTCGCTGCCTTTTAGTGCCGACTTGGAATGGTGGCTGCATGGTTGATTAGTCATAAATCTGAAATACAAAAATACACGTTATAAATACTTGGCACAAAGCATCAAACTGATTACTTTAAGAGCATTCCCTAAATAGGAAAATGACTAATATCATAAAACTGCTATACAGTATTTCAAACTATACCAAAATCAAACTAGAAATGTATAAATGGCTAAAACTGGCAAATGCTGGGTAGGATGGTGACCATGTCCATTTGGTGGTATGGATACACAAAACGGAATATCTCAGTCATAAATCATGATATTTGAGTCAGGTTTCTTTTAAATGAAAGCAAAAATATTATAGAAGATAGAAATATGGTATAATTAAGCAATAATGCACAACAGGGTGTGGTATATCATGATATCGTCACGCCTCAGGTGTATTGTGAGGCACGAGGCCACAGGCCGAGTGTCTTATGCACCTGAGGCGTGATGATATCCATGAATATACCACACCCTAGCTGCATATACAAGCAGTAACCACGATGAGGTGTGAATTACGTGCTGATAAGAGCACGCCCAGGGGTGTACTAAGGCACGAGGTGCTTGTGCTTGAGTGCCTTATGCCCCTGGGCGTGTTTTATTGTACCCCATACCTACACCTCGGAGTGTTATTGCTTGTATAAAATGGGTTCCATTGTGTGTGTGTGTGTGTGTGTGTGTGTGTGTGTGTAAAAAAAAAGTTATTTAAAAGTCTAGATAAGAACTTTTAAAATGTTTAAAAACTGTTAATATAAATAAAAATGGAAAAGTAGTCCATGTGTTTGTACTGTATTGATAACTAGAATATAGGGTGCTGGTGTCTGTAGCTCACCCCCCCCCCCCGAGACACACACACATTGTTTTATTTTAAATTTTTGTTATATTTAAATAGGCTGTTCAGGAGCATGGGCAGATTTCAGTTGGAGCAGGTTGGAATCGGGCATGTCAGCGAGGAGCTGGGAGCTGTTGAACTCGCTTGAGCCACTTCCGTTTTTCGGTTGGGTCATATTTAATTTCGTCATATTTACATGTTTGCACAGCAGTGTAATCTTTTGTAGTTTTTTAGTATAGCAATTTGGGGTGTACAGAGGTAGAGGGTAATGGATTAACGGTGCCAACCAGTGAACGAGCTGGCTTATGATAGCCATTTCCGGTGTTGTATTCAGGTTTCTCGGGGTTACAGACAAGGCACAGGAATTTTTTTTGTATGGAGAACTAGGTCTGTGCTGAGTGTTTTTTGCTTTTGTTTTTTTGTAATTTTGAATGATAGAACAGAGGATCAATTCTGTGGTTACCTGGAGAAAGGATGTAGTGAAACAGAATGCTATCAGGAGCGAGCGGTTCTGGTTTCAGCGGTTGCAGTGTGACTGAGGTACTTACTTTTTTTTAACAAGGGGGAAAATGCTATGGATGAATTTATTTCAATTATTTTTGTTACACTTTCGTGTTTGACAGAGAGAGAGAGAGAGAGATGGGCTTTGTGTTGTTTGATGCCTATGACAGCAGTGTGATGTTTCGCACCGGTGCTGCGTGTTGTGCCCGCTTCTTAGAATAGTTTTGAGCTCGGCTTGGTTACTGATTTCTGTGTGTTGTGAGGTCAGCTATGGGAGAAAAGTGCCGGTTAGCATAAATACACGCTGATAAGGACACGGCTGAGAGGTCCTTTTAGCCAATCAAATTAAGCAATTTTGTTTACCCATTTTATAATGCGAATTATAAAATGGCCCACAAGTGTTTGTAAATAGCCGATCTTGGTAATCAATTTTGGACCATGACGATATTGTGAGATATGGTCACAGGTCAAAGTCTGCTTTAGCCAATCAGCTTCTGGAATTTCTCCTATCCATTTTATAATGTAATATAAATGCCATGATTACTTTGTCAGAGGAAACGCCTTGAAGTCTATTCAAAAATTTAGCCAACAAATCAACAATTTTTTTAAGCTTTCTTTTTATTGAGTTTCATCTTGCCACTTACATCAAGTAATAGCACAAGAAAACGGCAAACATCAAAAAACATTTGATCATACACTATTATTCTTAATATATGAAAGGTTGACACTTTTCTGTTGTAACCTCATAAGAGGGATGCACCAAAATTAGTCTTATTTTTACAGAAGCGACCAAGTTTGCAGCCAGTGTATTTTTAGACATTAATTAATAAACATCATGTGACATTACACTTACCAAAAGGTATTATAAAACAATTGAGTCCAATTTTTCACATATATTCTAACACATTTTTAAAATAGCATGTAGAGCAACATTATACACCTGTCAATTAAACCAACATGTAATGATGATTTCAACTACACTCAATCGATTTAGAGATAAAAAAAAACGTTTCAACATTAATCTCTTTATAAGGGCGTATATAAATTCTCAGTAGAAGAGGTACAATTCTGCAGAGTACCATAAATGCCTTTGTGGGGCTTTCCAATTCGGAGAGTTAATAGACAGAGGTAGAACCTCACAAATGGCTCCGACACAATTAAAAAAAAATCTAGAATCTGGAGCTTTGGTCTTACGCACCTAGTGTGGGCTTAAATCAGACTTGTGGATGCCACCATCTTGATCTCATGGCTTCAACTGTTCAATTATAACATTTCAATACTGTGCCATACTCAATTCTGGACTCCCCTACACCCAATACAACATTTTATTTTACACAGGTAATAACTCATAGGAATGCACATGAGTTGTGAGTGATTAGAAGGTCTGTGAAATCCACAAATAACCTTGTGATAGTTCTTAAAGATGTCAGTTCAGGCCTTCAATAACGGGATGTGTACCTAGGGACATAGTGTTTGGAGCCTACCAGTTACTCACTGTCCGACTGATGATCTTCTGGATCAGGTTCTGCCTGGGCCGAGAGTTTTCCTGCAAAGTCTCCAGGCACCTTAGGAGCAGTTGAAACTGTAGGTTTTATATTTGTTTGTAAACAGAAGACACGCTGGAAAGAATATTCTGCTGGGATGCCTGCTGCTCTTAACTTTGCTGTCACTCCCTCAAATGCTTTTCATGTGAGCCTCGTGGCTTATGCATAGTCAGGGGAAAAATAACAACTTAGCTTCTCCCAGCATAATCGGGGAATGCTCACTGACTGCCTTTAGTATTTGATCTTGGACTATGGGTGTGGTGATTGTGAATAATACAGATTGGGTTCCATCTTGAATGTTCACAGCCATTTTGAGATTGATTTCCCTTCTGATCCCAGCAAGGTGACTTACTAGAATTTCTCCTATCCTAGCAAAATCAGCCCTCATAAAGTCCCAAACCTTTGTCCTGTTCTGACTGTCCCCCTGCCCATGTCTGGGTGGAATCACACCAAGTGGTGGTCACTACCTGCAAGTAGCTGTTCCACTGTCACATCCTGAACATGCCCGCAGTTGGACAGGCTCAGGTCCAGTACAGGTCTCCCTAGTGGGTTCCAAGATACCCTGGGCCAGGAAACTACTTTGAAATACATCCAGCAGTACTTGCTGCCTAGTGCAAGAGCTGGCTGGGATTTTCCAGTCACCCCAGGTAGATAGAAATCCCCCATTATTATTACCTCCCCCCTACTGGCCATTTTGGTGATTTGAGACCCTAGTACCCTATCCGGTTCTTTTGCCTGAGAAGGTGGCCTTTAGACAACCCCATCCATGGTTTCTTCCCCCAGGTGATTGTACCTGAACCTGCAGTGATTCAGTCTTGCGCTGCTTCTCCTGTGGTACAAGTTATCCCTTCCTGCAAGTACAGATCCACTCCCCGTAACCCCCTTTCCGATCCCCTTATTCTTCCTATATAGGTTATACCCTGGAACTCTGAGGTCCATGTCTCTGTGACAGCCGCTATGTCCACCTCTTCCTCTTCCTTCAGTGACTACAAGTCTGCCCTCTTGTTTCCCAGGCTTCTTCTTTTCTTTTTTTTTTTTTTTTATCATCATGGCACATTTTCTCTCCTGCTAGTCGGCCCCCATCTGACTGACCCCCCCCACCAGGCCCTGTCCACCGGAATCACCGGCTCTACATGCCCCACCGGGGGGTTAGTCTTCACCCTGCCAACTGGCATTTTCTCTGGTTTTCTCCCGGAGACCCCAGGAGTCAGTGTGCATGTGCGTGGAGGCACGCATACGTGGAACAGCCCCGATAACGGCCTCCTGCCCCCACCCCCTAGCCTATTGCCTAGGCCCCCTCTGGCCCGAGCTTCCTCCAGCCTCCACTGAGGGTCGCCGTCAGCCGAGGGATGCCGCATTTCCTCCCCAGAGAGAAGAGCTTGCCTTTCGGCAGCTCCATCCAGCTCTGCCTCCCCCCTCCCCCCCCATGCTGACTTCTGATACTTCGGGCTCGTTCCCCAACCCGGGTCACCGGCATGGGTCGAGGTAAGGTGCCAGCGCCTTAGCCCTCTATGCCACCAGGCCAGTGTTTTTCAGGCTTCTGGCATTCAGAGACACCACCCTTCACCATGACTCGGGATGTCCTTTATCTTGATCTGCCCCCCATCACCCCCATCTTCTTCCCATGCTGCTCTTATTGGGGGGGAGGCCTAGCGGCCCCCTCCATCAGATGACTAAGGGTACTGTGCACCCTTCTGCCTTCCCCCCAGTCATTTTAAATTGAGGTTGTTCCCTGTGTATTTCTCCTGCTTGCTGTTTAGGACCCTTGTACCCTGCCTACTCAGATGCAGCCTGTCCAGTGCATAGAGGTCCTTATTTTCCCAGGTTCCTCCCCAGCCCTCGATGAGCCTGTACCCCTCCTTTTCACACCAACCCCAAGCCATCCATTAAATTTCTCAGTCCTTGCCTTCCTTGGTGTGCTAGCCCTTGGGACCGGAAGCATCTCTGAGAAGGCTACAGTCCTCCCTGCCTAACTTCAGATTCTCCCCATTTCCCTGAACCTCTCTTGCACCTCCTTTACCCCACATCCTGCAAGGTCATTCATCCCCAGGTGCACTATAAAGTGGGGTTTCCCCTCCCCACTGACCCATAGACTGGACTATCAGTGATCCCACTCTTCCTGCTGTCATCCCTGGAATACATTCTGTCCTCTTACGGCTTGCCCTTGACTCCTTCCTGCAACATTTTGCCCCCTTCACAATTGTCACCCAAGATTACAATCCTCCCTCGTCTATCCTGGTCTCTCCCTCCTCTCTGTCAGTCCTGCTGCCCACTGCCACCTACCTTCCCTTTCCCCTCTTGTCCCTCTTTTATTTCCCCTTGATTTACTTCCCCGTCCCCTTCCCCATCTCTCTTTCCCCTTTCAAACCCTCTTGTCTCACCTTTTTGCTCTCCCTCCAGCCTGCCCTCTGCTCTTCCCTTATGTTTCCCCTTTGTCCTGCATCCTTTTCTCCCTTGTCCTTACCCTCTCCTTCTCCATCTGTCTCTCCCCTCTCCTCTGAACTCACTATCTCTTCCCCCACTTCCCTTCCTCCCTATCCCACTGTCCCTTCCCATTCCACCAGGTTCCTCCTCCTCCTTGTCCGGTTCCACATCTACAATTCTGAAGATGCTCTCACTGCACCACCACCCCCCAAAATCAATCCTTTCCTTTTCACTTCACTGTAATCCACCCCCCCCCCCTTTCCTGGGTCCTCTTTCTGGCTGGGGAAGGGGGACCCTTGAGACTTGCCTAGGCACCTGTCCTTTCCTACCCTCCCTTGGCCCCTTCTCCACTTATGGCCATACCTGCTTCCAGCCCCCAAGCCCTGTATCCCAGCTGCCCCTCCCTTGATCACTTTATAAATCCTCTCCTCCATCAGTGCACCCATTTATTGCCTCAGCTGCCATACCTCCGCACTCAACTGGCTAAACTTTCAGCATACCAGACATCCTCCAATCTCCCAGAAACACTGCAGCTCCACATCTTCTATGCCCCATAACCCTTCCTAACTTGCTGTGCTCCCAGTGCATTTCCCCCTCCCCACATGAGGGGAACTGTCAGCAATAAGAGCCTCACACCCAAGGGCGAGGCTGATCCCAGTTTGCACTTTGTGCACAAAAACATTTTTTTCACTTACTGTTTACTCCAGCACAGTAGAATATATTAAGCTAATTTTGCTGACTTCTAAGATGCCATTTCTTGTAACCAGGCATCCCAGAATCCCCAGCAGCTGACATCAGAGGAGGGCTGCAGAGCTGGGAGATTCAATAGCCTTTAACAGTCCGCAGTATATATGTTAATGATTTTGTAAGCTAACATCAGGTGTTTGCTGGTCCTGCTGTGCTCACGAGGCTTACTGTCATCTGTGACTGTACCTAGCCCCAAGAGAACAGCAAACAGCAGATTACAGCTTATAAAAAAACTGACATTCACTGCAGACTATTGAATCGCCCACTGTTGCAGCTCTCCTCTGATGTCAGCTGCAGGAGAGTCTGGCATTTCTGGTTACAGGAAATGTCAGCTTACAAGTCAATGAAATTAGCCTGATACAGTTTATTTCACTGCAGTAATCAGTAAGTAAAAAAAAAAAAAAGTGTTTCTGCACACAAAAGGCTAATGAGGATCATCTTCACCTTTGGGTGTGAGGCTGTTATTGCTGACGGTTCCCCTTTGTTTCTAGGCCCTCCTAAAAGTGTACTTAGGTAACCCTTTTAAACTTTTGTATCTGCTACTTTGGACTAATTGTAGGTCTGCTTTAGGAATGCACTATATATCCTCCTGCTAGCTTTCCTGCCTGCTGACTCTAGATAGGGAGTAGCTGAGATCCCCAAATATCGCTGTTATTCCTCCGGCTAATCCCCTGTAGGCTGACCCTAGATAGCGAGTATCAGAGATCCCTTATACCACTGCTACCACCAAACATGCACCAGTAGGGATTCATTATTCGTTATCTAATTATAAAACAGCATTGAAACAAACACCATCTGAATATGTGTTTTCCTTTTTTTTCCTAGTCTAATAGTTTACTAATTTTACCCAAACTGAACCACATGATTGCATACTGGTGTGTGTGTGTGTGTGTGTGTGTGTGTGTGTGTGTGTGTGTGTGTGTGTGTGTGTGTGTGTGTGAAACATGAAACAGAAGTTGACGGCAGATAAGGACAGCAAGGCCCATCCAGTCTGCCCTTTTATTTTTCTACCTTATAAATTTGCCATCAGCCTTTGCTCTGTCAATGGCCTATCTAGTCATACTCATCTTTATTTCTCCCTTATGCCTATCCCATGCCCGTTTGAAGCCCTGCACTGTATTCATATCCACCACTTCCTGAGGTAGGCCGTTCCATGCACCCACCACCCTTTCTGTGAAAAGATCTTCCTCACATTACCCCTTAATCGGCCTCCCTCTAATCTCATGGTGTGTCCTCTTGTCCTGCTATTTTTCTTATATTGAAATATGTAAGACTCTTTCACCTTGTTAATGCCCGTAAGGTGTTTGAATGTTTCAATCATATCACCTCTCTCTCCGTGTGTGTGTGTGTATGTATATGTGTATGTATGTGTGTGTGTGTGTGTGTGTATATATATATGTGTATATATATATATATATATATATATATATCACATATACATACACACACATTAGGGCTGAGGTCTTTTAAATACTTTTTCTGTAGCGTGTGATAATACAGTCGTTTTTACCTACTGATAGTTTACATTACAACATAAACAATGCATTTATCATGTCTTTCCCAATTGGTGCCAAGGCCGAGATTGAGTTTGTGATAGAGGACAGTGGTTTTGCCATTTATGGAAGGATCAGTATTGCACAACGCAGCAGCTTACACAGGTTGCTTTGGTCAACATAATATCCTATGCAGAATGTCTAGGCTGGTGATGTAGCCTAGAGGGTAGAACAAGCTTTGAATGAGTTTGGGATACCCAACAGACCTGAGTTTGAGTCCCACAACCTTAACTTTTTTTTCAGTTCATTCTTCATGGCCCCCTAGCCAGCCCCCGACACAGGAACACACTCCACCATGGGACTTCCAACGCCACAAATTTACCTCCTCATGGCACAGCCGTCCAGGGGGAATGGTAATGCCCAGGGTAGCCCCGTGGCAGCAGTGCCTGGGGCTGGTGGCCAAGCCAGGAGGTCATGAGGCATGGGGGAATTTTTCTTTGTAAGCAGGTTTCCCTCAGGAGGAGCATGGTGTGCAGTGAAGCCAAAACGTCAGCCCACGCACCCACAGGTAGACGTTGGTGTCTGCCTGCCCCTCCACCCAGACCTTGGCAGGCTCTGGTGATCCCACCCCAGCTCACCACTAGGGGCCACGCAGGCACCGAACACTGTGACACCCCACACTGGAGCGGAAGGCAGTCCTTTATGCAGCTCATCTCCTCCCCAGCAGCCATTCAGCGTCCCAACCGGGTTGCCGGTGTCGCAGGCGGTTTTGCAGCTGCTTCACCGGTGACCTTGTGCAAGGCTCTTAACCGATGAGTGCTCCAGGGACACACTGTGAAACAAACTTTGGCTCAGTGTGCCTTTCCCAGCCAAAAATTGTAAAAATAAAATAATAAAAAAATAAATAAATAAAAAATAAAACAGAAGCCCTTCCTGACCCCATTACAGTAAATTGGGTTAGCCGGACTCGTTATTGGGGTCCTAGGTTTGGGAACACATACATGGATTTCTCACTCATCGCTCCATCTGGCAGAAGGCAGGATCATCTCCACTGTGATGCACCTGCATTCCTGGGTAGGAGTACTAGAATGTTTTGCGCTCCAGTACCTCCTGCAGTTAACTTATGGGTAGGTCATTGTGGGATCACAGAGGCAACAGAGCTGATGGGACAGAGGGAAGACAGATATTGGCAGCGGTCGGGAATGGAGAACAATAAGAGGGATATAAAAACACATAATTAAAAAAAAAAATCGTGGAAATGCATTGAACGTACGGGATACCCTCTCTTTTTCTGGGAAGGGCCGATGCAGAGCTGTGCTGCAGCACTGACACCTGGGTGACCACAGCTGGAAGTGTAGACTGGAGTGGCTAGAGAGGAAGGATGTTGGCTGACTTCATAAAGCGCTGGCAGTATAGCCTAGAGGTTAGAGTAACGAGCTGTAAACGTGCTTGGTACATCCATGAAACCAAACCTGGGTTTGATTCTCACAACCTCCACTTGCATACTGTGTGACTCTGAGCAAGTCACTTAACCCGCCCAGTGCTCCTGAAAACAGGCACTTGTGCCTAGTGGGCCTTACCAGGTTACTAAAGACTAAAACAAGTAAAATAAAAAATAAAATTATGCTGTAGTGTGCACACTAGCACATTGAAGCCCCATCTGCTGACATCCTGGAGAGGAAGCCAGAGTATCATCCTTGCCCTGAAGGATGATGCCCAGGACACTGTGGTCCTGCTGTCTCCTGTACGTGCCCTGCCCCACCCCCGGCAGTGACCCTGGGGTTGGAAAGAGGGCCGCAGGCTGGGGTGACCGGGCTGAATGGTTTCCTGGAGGCAGATGTGGGCATAGCCAGTAATCATGGGGAAAAGTACAGATATGGTGGTAATTAACAAGAAAAAAAAGAAGAAATAACTGAATGCAGAAATCTAAACTCTGGAGTCTCATGCTGAAGTTTGGAAAGATATTGTGTATTTGCCTTATTGCATTACAAGATTATGAAGCCTCCAGTTAAACCTAATTCTAACCACAGGTATTCTTCTATATTCCTAAATCTCTACAGCCAGCCTCCTAAGCAGAGCTGCCTGGAGATGATGGAACTGTATGCTAATGACAGAACTATCATTGGCTCGTGCCACATATTCAAACTGCTGCCCTTATCAGCTGCAACGTTCCACCAACATATCAGATTTGTTTCTATGCCTGACAAGTCAAGACGCCCAGGAGACTTCCCTCTCTGTCGTTCCTTGTGGTTCTTCACTGAATACAAGTAGTTTCTTATGTAACCCTTGGGTGGTGCTATCCCAAGGGATACTGTCCCTGCCTGCACTGTGGCATGCAGGTTGAGGGGCCTGGGCTCTCTGAATGGGTGCCTTCACTTGCGGGACAGGGTTGTTGGCCACGTGACTGCCTTGGGTACAGCCCTCTGGGACACTGATACCTCACCTCTGGCTCCCGTAGTGGTCTGACTATGCTTGCAGCTACCCCACACCAATACACTTTGCAATATACAGTGAATTTCCCCTGATAACCACTTACCACCAGGGCTGGATTGGCTGGAACGCCCTGGAGACCCCCTGCAAAACAAGGCCTGTAACAGTAAGCAGCAATATCACAGAGCTTTCAGTACAGAGATACACCACCACCAGTTTAGATGCAAAAAGATTTAGATCTGATTTATTAGAGGAATGTAAAGAAGGGATGGGCGATAATCTAGAGGTTGGTTGATTCAGGTTATAAGGCATGCACACAGAGGTCCCTGTGATACAGTCACACACACTCTGGGTACCCAGTTGGAACTACAGGCTAGCCTGAAGTGTTCCCCGGGGTAGGCCGGCGTTGCTGCTGGTCGAGGCCCTATGGAAGGAAGAAAACACAACATGCACTTTAACCCTTTTATTGGATGGCTCAGTCCGAAAAGATTAGCAACAATTATTAAATCAGTTGACACGCTTTGATTTGAGCTCTGTTGCAGGGAGCTATCCTGGTGTTTACTCATGCTACCAGTACAGAATGCAGGATGGCCGAAATGGAGACCTCCGGAAGAAGGGCTGGATGGCTAGGAGAAGCAGGGCCCACACCAAGCACCGTGGTGACTTTCCTCTTTGTTGTTGACCAGGGGGCCGAATCCCTGGCGGGTTTCTTGTTGGTTGTTTCTCTACAGCGTGAGGGATTTTCTGGTCAGGTTGGCAAGACCCAGACCAAGTGAACAATTCGGATACAGTCTGTTTATGTGCTGGATGCAGCTTCCAGCAAGCGTGATGCATTAGGCAAGGTGGGGAACCAAATCGAGACCCACCTTCACAATCAGCACACTTAGAGTAAAGGTAGGAGAATTACCCCGGATTCGGATGACAGTCTGTTTGCAATTTACAGTATCTCAGCGTAAACCGTATGCTCTGTAGTAGTTTTGGAAGTCCTGACAGGCCGATCGCGTAAACGCAAGTCTTTGGTCCTCTTTAGGAAAAATGTAGTCACAATTCAGCGATTCTGTCGCAGTACTTTTCGGAGCAGTCCGAGCTATTGAAGGCTAAAGTTCCCTCACTAGGGAACATGATAGCAGGTAGGCCAGACAGCCTCCCCGATTTTCCCCTGATAACCATATGAGTGCCGCCTGAATCTCTCGAGCTGTTCACTCTTTCAACTCCAATTCTCTTCTACCCCCTGCGGCTGGCAACACGGGACTTTGCTTCAGATCCAAAAGGTTCGATTCTCTGACCCACCTGTCTGTCACAGCTAGAGCTCCCCCTCTCGATCCATTTAGGCGCCAAACTTTAAAAACTACATTTCCTACAGAATTTTACTTCCACAAGGTCCCATTGGGGGCAGGCTCCATTTTAAGCCCTCAATGGTGCTGACTGGTGCAGATAGGCAGTCCAGAACCAAGATGGTGGCACATAAAAATGTCCATGCTACAAAGAAAAGCAGATTAGACAAACCACAATATCATTTCCATTTAGTACAGATGATCAGCAAACAACCACAGAGTCCCATGGGGCTCCCCCCTGCACATTTGTTGAAGGCAGAAAGAAGTGGCTGAACTGCAACCCAGGCGGGACTCCAGCCTAGAATCACTCAGTCCCCACCCAAATTAATTATAAACTGCAAAAATGGGCAACTCTTAGAGACAGCACGGAGGCCAACTGGGCACTCACATGCAAACACTTTTAAACTTGCTAAGACACAGAACAGCACCCTGGCAGTGGGCATTTAGTCTCACTCAAGGAAGACTTTCGGGAACCCCCATTTGTAGGGGGGTTACACCTGTATTATTATTCTTATTGCTGCCTTTATTTTCTGTATATTACCTTTCCGTTATTTAAGTGTTGTTTTAGTTTATATTTTCTGTTCCTCACGGTTCGGTATAACTATTGAGGAATCGGGTCTTGGTACCCTTTCCCGGAGCTTTATTTACTGTCTCCAGTATTTAGTTTTTATTTATTTGAATTATTTTAGTTTAACAAATTATTTGATACTGCTAACCCTGTTTCTGTGAACCGATAACCTGGTTCTGTTTTTGTGGTTCCCGGTTCAGTATTGGAACTTTCATTGGTTCCTGAACCGATCGCATTTAAAAAGAAAAAAAGAGTAAAATCTTTATTGCAGTTCTGTTTTTCTTCATTGGTTGAATGATGGTGGAAAAAACAAAGAAAAAGACTGGATCCCCAGGGTTTAAAAACTGCCTCAAGTGTGGGGATGTTTTTGCAAAGGCAGACCAGCACAATTTATTTGTGGTCTACCTGGGGAGTGACCATTTTTCAGCAGAATGTGACATCTGCAAATCATTCTCTCAGAAAACTGTAGAAAAAAAGACTGGAAAGACTCCAGAGAAAATTGGAGAAGGGTACTACATGTTCTGACCAACCAACAGCCTCTAAACCTGTGGGTGAAACCGGTGTCTCTTCCTTGAGCTCCCCTGACAAGGGTGAAACAACTACTGGAAAAAGGATGTGTGATCCGGCTGACTCTCCGGTTCTTACTAAAAAAAACTAAGAAAACAAAGCACGTTGATCCCCTGGCTGATAAACTAAAAGGGGTTTCATCTGTGCCTCACAGTCTGCCATCATCAGAGGAGATTGCCCAAGCCATGAAGGTCATACAGGCTTTGCGGGGTTTTATACCTACTCCAACCCTCCCAGCACCAGTTCAAATCCCAGTTGGTACCTCCTCTGATCCAAACGCATCTCAGGAGACGGAGTTTGAGGAGTACGATTTACCTGAAATGGATGAAGGGGGAGTCTTGAGCCTGAGATCTCACCAGAGTAGGACTTTGGTTCTCCTCCTACACCAGAGGATTTTACCTCTAGTTTTCCATTTGTAAGAAAAATAATGGATGCCCTTGATCTGGCTACCACAGAGGTCATAGAGGATGAGGAAGAGGCCGAATATATGGAGATGATGAGGTTAACGCCCACAAAGAAAATCTTACTCCCTATAAACAAGTTCTTTAAAAAAGACTTGTTTAAAATCCTGCAGTCTCCAAATTCTGTTCCACCTTTGGACAAGAAGGCGAATAAAAAGTACCAGCTGGACAGACAAGGGGCTAAATTCCTCTTTTCTCATCCTGACCATCAGGGGATAGTCCAGCAAACAGCCTGTGAGAAGGTGAGGGTACCTCTGTCATCTTACCCACCTGAGAAGGACTCTCACAAGATAGACAGCATGGCAAAAAAAAATGTTACTTCGCTGCTTCACTGGGAGTAAGACAGACTGTCTATCAAGCTTACTCGGCACAGTATCAAAAGTCACTGTTGCATTCCATGATGAAACAGCCAGGTTTGGGCTGGAAGCAGCCAAGCATCAATTTCAAATGGCAGCAGATACCAGTGACAATGCTAACAGATGGATGGCTCTTACCATAGGCCTTAGAAGGCTGGCATGGCTCAGGGCTACTAATTTAACGCAGGATACCCAGACCTAGGCTATCAATTTCCCTGTAGAGGATCATTCATTATTTGGTCAACAGACTGAAGCATACATCAAGACGGTGGATGAATATAAGGCCACCTATAAAAGCAGTTCTTCAAAGGAGAGGCCCTTTTTCTTCTATAGGCCTTACGGAAGGGGAGGCAGAGGAAGGACAGCCTGTATTAGGCCCTTTTATCAGGCACAGGCTGTTCCCCAGTATCAGCAATACCCAAAGCAGACTGGGTATTTCAGGGGCAGAGGTAGAAAAGGCTCTAGGAGAGGTTCCCAAACTACCCAAGCTCAGCCCCAAGCAAAGCATTACCCCTGACTTTATTTATTTGTTTTTCCTCCGGGTGGGTGCCATAGACAAAAAAAATGACACTCTTCAGTCACGACCCGGGAGGTTACAAGGATAACAAGGAGTACAACAATTGCAGGATTACAGGGATTCAGCGTTAAACAGCGAAAACGTAGTTACATTACAGTATATACATAGTAAAATATCATGTGAATAAGGATGTGCAAATACTGAAAGACAAGGGCAAAGGTCAAGCACCAACATATACAGTTTAGGTAGTAACATCCAATTTGGAAATAAAGTGCCATGATAGAATAAACAAAAACACAAGTGCAAATAAGGTCTCTATAGGGAAGGTTATACAGGAATGAGAAAGGAGCTTAGGGGTAACAAAAGTGAAAGAGCGGGAGATGGCAATCAAGGAGGGTTAAAACATGAGCAGGAGGCCTGTCTGACGAGGAAGGAGTGACACTTGGTTTTAAACTGGTCACAGCTGGGCACCTGACGAACTTCCAGGGGTAGTGAGCTTCAAAGATTTGGCTCAGCCTGCTTCCTTTGAGCGTTTTACAGCTAGGGACATGCAGTAGAGACCTGTCAGCTGATTGAAGGGCATGGGAGGAGAGCTGAGGGAATAGTAGGGAGGCTAGAGAGACAGGGATGTCAGCTCTAATGATACAGACAGTCGGGGAGCAAAGATCAAGGAGCCGGTGGGGGGGGGGGGCAGTTAAGGTCCGCATAGAGCTGACAATGGTGATCAAGGCCACCTTCCTTCTACCAGTAGGTGGCAGACTGGTTTACTGTTTCCAGTCTTGCCAATCCATCACCACAGACAAGTGGGTCCTGGAGGTAGTGAGTCAGGGTTTGTCCCTGAGTGTCAGGTCTTTTCCTCCCTTGAGAACAAGGATGTTCAAACCAGCTTCCCTCATAGAGAAAAAACTCCTGGAGAAGGAGGTTCGAAGCCTCCCTCAGCTAAAAGCAGTGGAGTGTGTTCCAATTCATAAGAAAGGAAGAGGTTTCTATTCAGGATACTTCCTCACCAAAAAGAAAAATGGGGAGTGGCAGCCTGTTCTAAACCTCAGACTATTGAACAGGCATCTAATAAACACAGAGTTCAGAATGGTCACACTGTCAATGATTTTGCCAGTAATCCAGCAGGGAGATTGGCTGGCATCTTTGGATCTAAAAGAGGCCTGTTTTCGCATTCCAATAAGAGAATCTCACAAGAAGTACCTCAGATTCAGACTTCTGTCAGGGCATTACCAATTCTCAGGTTTACTTTTTGACCTCACTTCAGCACCCAGGGTATTTACAAAGTGCCTGGCAGTGGTAGTAGCATACCTAAGAAGGTTGGGTATATCAGTCTTCCCTTATCTCGACAACTGGCTAGTGGTGGGAAGTTCAACACAGTAGGTACAAGATCATCTAAAGGTAACACTAAACATGTTACAGTCTCTAGGATTCCTGGTAAATCAGGACAAATCCATTCTCCCTCCAGTACAAGAACATAGAGGATAGTATATGGGCAACAGTGAACAACAACACTCTTCTTCACTTCGAGAGGTTGTCATGACAACCAAGAAAACCTTGAGCGCAAAACTCTAGAGGTTTTTGGTTGGCATGAAAACCTCGAAGTGAACAAGTGTTGTTGTTCACTGTTCTCCTACACTGTCTTTGTAGTGCATGGGCAACAGTAAATGAAAAACAGCGTGTTCCTTCCTCCTTGGTTGTGTTGTGATGTCTGAGACCTGCCCCCCCTCCGGCTACTGTACAAACACTCCAATTGCTCCGTCCACAGCTGGTGTACTACTATATGCCAGCAAAGATTTCAAAGAAAACAGCACTTACTATCTCCTCCTGTGCCTTCGGCTAATTGCCATCCATTCTGTGACTGCCGACAAAACTGCGAGTTGTGCATGTGCAGATGTGATCCATGCTGTTGTACCATTGTTGTGACGTACCCACGATCGTACAACATCGTGACGTCACATCAATGGTGCAACAACTCTAGGGAAAGCTAGATTTCTGATGAATACAACGTTCTAACATGCACTATAAAAGGGTAAACGGGAAGGGGAGGAGAGGAAGCACTGTGGGTCAACTTGGAGACAGGCAATGGCACCACAATCCGCACAGGGGTTGTATACAGACCCCCTTCTTAGGGGGAGGAAATGGACAAGGAAATGATATACTTAACTCGTAGACTGATTTTAACTTTAATCACATTGAAGCTGCTACAGGACCTGAAGTGTGCTGCATAGACTGCTGTTTGAGTCTGCACATGAGTCATCTGTTGTTGAGAACTGTATATGCTAAAGTTCTGTGGAGCTGTGACTGATTTGGGTTGCTAGGTAATAGCACAGTACCTGACCTGCTTGCAGCATTATTGCCATCATCTGCTTTCATTGAATTCTGTACTGGTCTCCACATTTTCCAGATGGTGGCAGCTCTGGGAAGTGGAGGGGTGAGGCGATTTCAATATAAAGGCTGCCTTCTACACAGCGGCAGCAGCTAAGTGGGACGGCAAAGTGAAGAGAGGAGTCTGACCGGAGTCAGACCGGGGACGGACTGGGCTACTAGAGTTTGTAATATCTTGCTTAGAGTTAATCCTTTCTTTTGGGTTTGTACCTATAGATTAGTTATGATTAACAGAGGGATATTGTTGTGTGTAGCCTATACACTTTGTGTTTTGTGTACTGATGGGTTATTTTGTTCTTTGTGTGTTAATAATGACTTTAGAACATATGAAAATCAGATTCTGGAGTTCCGGACTCAACTGTTTATTCCTAATTATAGTCATTTATTTGGTGTAAAGGTTAAATACATGTGTTATAATTTGGGTTACAGTGTTAGGAAATGTAAGACACGGAAATGTGTTCTGCCTGTTTGCATAAGAACCTGGTTACATTGCTTTCTCTTGCTAATTCGATCTGGCAATGTTGAAAGCAACCCTGGTCCTTTAGCAAACGATATGGCAGATAGTGATTTTTTTTTGCAGCATTCATATGGCCTCAAAATTATGCATTTTAATGTATTAAGCTTAACATCTAAATTTCATGAGGTGGAGTCATGGATTAGTTTATATAATCCGGATGTTCTGGCACTGACTGAAACCTGGTTAACCTTACCTGTTCTTGATACTGAACTTTGTATACCTGCTTATAAACTTTTTAGAAAGGATCGTGTCACTGGTAGAGGGGGTGGGGTTTTGTTTTATGTTAAGGAATATTTAATGGTAAATGAGACCACTATATTTAACAGTAATTTGGAATATTGTAGACATATTACTATTCAGTTATTGTTGGATTTGTCAAAAATTAACTATTTGTTGTGTATATCTTCCACCTAATGGTAGCAAATCAGGCTTACAAGAACTTAAATGCTTTGAATACTGGGGGTTTCTACAGAGTTAATACTACTGGGGATTTTAATTTAAATTGGATGGGTTCAGATCTAACAAAGTTAAATACGGTCTTGTCTCAGTCTGGTTTACAACAAATTATTACTTTGCCCACTCGACACAATAATAGATCAGGAAATCACACATTGCTGGACTGGATATTAACAAATAGACCTATTAATATGATAAAATGTGGTTTGACCTCTGATTCGTTAAGTGATCATCATCCAGTCTTCTGTATTTGGAAACATGGGGACTGAAGAAGTCTAAGCCAATTATAAAGATTTGAGATCTTTTTTAAATTTGATGTACATTCTTTTTGTACAGAGTTGGGTAAAATAGATTGGTCTTTTTATATTCTATCCCTGATGTGGATTCTGCATTGCATTTTCATTACTGAGTTTACACATGTTTTGGACCAGTTAGCTCCCTTGTTAAAAGAAGGGTCCGAGGGAAAACTTATGGGTGGTTAACACCTCCTTTGATTAAACTTATGAGACAACGAGACAAGGCCTGGAAAAGCGTATAAAATGAACCATTCTGCTTCTGGTTATCATGCGTATAGGACTTTAAGGAACCAATGTAGAGCTAAGATAAGAAGGCTAAAACAGACTATATTCATCTATAAACAAATGTGAAGGGTTATCTAACGCTACTACTTTTGGAAAACAATTAACAATTTCATAAGGCCTAATGTTTGTCAACCAGGTTCAATGAGGTTGAGACGGTGACTTGTTGTCTTGTCCACTGAAGATAGCTAACGAGTTTAATTTGAAATTTACTGCATTGCCTGATTCCTTTAGTGACCAGTCCAAGGTGAACTACTTGGGATTGACTGAAGATTTTACAGTTAATCCTAAACTGTACCTAAGGACTACTACTACTCCGAAGGAGGTAGAAAGTTGTTCGTTGTATTAAGAGGACAGCTCAGCTGGTTCTGATGGCTTATGTCCTAGTTTATTGCGGATGCTGCCTCAGTTATAGCACTTCCAGTTAGTATTATTTTCAACTTGTCTTTTGTTACAGGTACTATACCTAATATATGGAAACATACTTTGGTCACTCTATATTTAAATCTGGTTCACAACATGAGTTTTGTAACTACAGACCTATTTCTATCTTGTCTGCTTTAGCTAAAGTTCAGGAAAGAATAGTTTATAATCAGTTGATTGGGTATGTGGATCGCTTTGGATTATTGTCTCAGAACCAACATGGTTTTAGAAAGGAAGGGTACTGAGACTGCCTTGGTCGAGTTCACGAACGCGGTACTTAATGGCATGGATAAGGGTGTCTGACAGGTGCCGTGTTCGTGGACTTGATCAAGGCATTCACCTCAGTTGATCACCAATTGTTGATTTCTAGACTTGAGTCATTGGGAGTTGGTGAGTCTTTCTTGGACTGGACGAGGGATTATTTAACAAATAGGTTTCAAAGGGTTAAATATAGGGTGCTGTATCAGACTCTGTAATGGTTAAGTGTGGGTTCCACAAGGTTCTATTTTGGGGCCACTTTTGTTTTCTTTGTTTTTGATCAACTAGTAAGTGTGATTAATAATGCTTCTCTAACACTTCGCTACTGCTACGTGCAGTAATTTATACGAGGGCTTGTCAGTTGGAGATCTAGGTGTTTCTTTAACAGAGGAAATGTGCAATTTTCAGTCTTCACTTATGGCCTGTAAATTACTCTTAAACAAATCTAAGACAAAGGTGATGGTTTTGGTACCCCACCTAGACTGAGATCTGAGGTTGGCACTTTGGAAGTTAAATCTCTTGATGGATTACTGTTTGACTATGTTGATACATTTCAATATCTTGGGTATTACTAGATTCTCATCTAAGTTATGAATCTCATTTTTGAAGGTTACCTCAAGAATACATTGTAGATTAGGTTCTTTGTACAGAATCCGTTCATTTCTTATTCCTGAGTCTAGGCTGGTTATTTCAAATTGCTGCTTACTTCCTATTGTGAACTATGCAGCTATGATTACTGACACTGCTTCTGAGCCAGTGATTTCAAAGTAATCCACTTTACTTCACTTGATAGCTAAGTTTGCTTTAAATTGTTCTAAGTCATCATCATGTGTGATTTTGAAAGAAATGGGCTGGTTACGGTTTCATTAAATTTCCAATACTGTGTGGCCAAGTTCATATATAAAGTTATGGACTCTGAATTCACATAGTATTTCAAAGTTTTGAGACCATATATTGATGGTCATTATTCTAGACATAGGTCAGACAGTAGGTTTCTGAGATTCCTTTTATGAAATCTAAAAGTGGACAAAGATCCTTTGCTTATATTGCTCCATTTATTTGGAATGAAATTCCTCAAGATATTAGGTGGTTGTGTTCTGTCAAAAGTTTGCCGATGCATTAAGGATGTATTTCGAATCTCAATTTAATTGTAACTGTTTTTTATGAATTTTTTTTATGAATTTTACACGTAACAAAGACATTTTTGTCTGCAATTTGCTGCATTGTATATGTATGTTTGGTTATGTATTGTCTGTATGCAATATATGTGGGTCGCACCTGTAAAAGGAACTTGTTTCCAGTGTGCTTACCCGTTAAGCGAATAAACAATATACTGTAAGGTATCCTTAGAATGGCAGAAAAAGGGGAGATATTGTTGATGAGTGATCTGAATATGCCAGATGTTAACTAGAGTGCATTTGCTGCAGCCACATCCAAGAGTGGGGTAATTCTAGATGCCCTGCATGGGGCATGCCTTAGACAACTAGTTTCAGAACCCGTTCAGGAGGGTGCAATCTTAGACCTGGTACTCTCATATGGAGATGGAGAGAGGATCACAGATTTAGAAGTGGGTAGCCATCTGGGAACTAGTGACCATCGATCAGTATGGTTCACAATACACACAGCAGTAGAGTCAAGCCATACAAAGGCAAAGGTCCTGGACTTTAGGAGGGCTGACTTTGCCAAAATGAGGTGAGTGCCTAAGGAATGCACTAACAAATGGTTAGGATTGAGGGGTGGAAGAACAATGGTGAATAATCAAAACTGCCATCACTGAGGCAACAAGCCTTTGTGTGACGCAAATAAACAAAACAAAATGATGTAAAAAAAAAACTATGGTTCTCAAAGTAGGTGGCTGGGAAGGTTTGGGAGAAAAAGGTAGCATTCAGGAAGTACAAGGAATCACAGAAGGATCAGGGCAGAGAACTGTATCAGTTAAAACAGAAGGAAGCAGGGAAGGCAGTCAGAACAGCAAAGGCCCAAACTGAGGAAAAGTTAGCCAACTCAGTTAAGAAGGGGATAAAACCTTTTATAGGTACATCAGGGAGCAAAGAAAAACCAAGGGAGGGATAGTGAGGCTTAATAAAGTGGAGGGGTTGGGAAGAGGGTGACTGTGAAATGGCAGAGATACTAAACAAATATTTTTCCTCAGTATTCACAAATGAAGAAGGGGAGGCACCTAAACCAAACAATAGAATCACTCTGGATAGGGGGGTTGATACCAGCCCATTCACAGGAAAAGAGTTCTGAAAGAACTCTTAAAACTGAAGGTGGACAAAGCAGTGGGGACTGATGGGATTCATCCCAGAATTCTAAAAGAACTAAGGGTAGAACTAGTGACACCACTGACTACCCTTTTTAATAAATCATGGGAGGATGGGGTGGTACCTGAGGACTGGAAGAGGGCAGATGTTATTCCACTTCACAAAAGTGGAAGCAGGGCAGAGGCATAAAACTACAGACCTGTTAGTTTGACCTCAGTGATAGGGAAAATGATGGAATCACTTCTGAAGTAAAGAATTGTTGAGTACCTAGAGGCCAGAGGGGCACAGGACCCAAGGCAGCATGGATTCACAGCGGGAAGGTCATGTCAGACGAATCTAATAGATTTCTTTGATTGGGTGACCAATGTAGTAGATCAGGGAGGGGCTGTGAACATGGCCTACCTAGGCTTTAGCAAGGCATTTGACGCAGTCATAGAAACTTAGAAGTTGATGTCAGATAAGGACCTTTTTCTACCTTTTAAATAGGTTCCACACAGAAGATTAATATTCAAGTTAGCCAGCCTTGGATTGGGTCCCAAGATGGTAGCCTGGGTAAAAAATTGGCTGGAGAATAGTACACAAAGTGTAATAGTAAACAGAGTCCACTCTGAAGATAGGAGGGTTACTAGTGGGGTACTACAGGGTTCAGTTCTAGGATCGGTCCTCTTCAATGTCTTTATAAGTGAGATTGCAGAGGGACTGGAAGGAAAAGTATGTCTCTTTGCAGATGACACAAAGATCTGCAACAGGGTTGATATGCAAGTTGGGGTGAAAAGGATAAGAAGGGACTTGGCAAGGTTGGAGGAATGGTCAAATGTATGGCAGCTTAGATTCAATGCTATGAAGTGCAAAGTAATGCACATGGGAAACAAAAACCCCAGGGAAGAGTACATACTCGGGGGTGAGTTACTAACAACAAAAATGGAAAGGGACCTGGGGGTAGTCGTATCAGATGACCTAAAGTTGGGCAGGCAATGTGAGAGGGCAGCACGGGGAGCTTGGGGGATACTGGGATGCATAGGGAGAGGCATCACCAGTAGAAAACAGGAAGGTGTTATCCCTCTGTACAGACAGCTGGTGAAACCTCATCTGGAGTACTGCGTGCAGTTCTGGAGACCCAATCTCTGCAAGGACATAGACAGGATGGAGGCAGTCCAGAGGAGGACAACTAAAATAGTGCAGGGTCTGCACCAGAAAACATATGAAGAGAGACTTAAGGAACTTAATATGTATACCCTCAAGGAAAGGAGAGAGAGTGGGGACATGATAGAAACTTTCAGGTACCTCAAGGGAATCAGCAAAGCCCAAGAGGGTAGCATCTTTCAGAAAAAGAGATGTGCAAGAACAAGGGGGCATAATTTGAAGGTAGAAGGGGGATGGATCAGAGGTAATGTGAGGAAGTATTTTTTTCATGGAGAGGGTTGTGAATGCATGGAACGGCCTTCCTGAGGAGGTTATGGAGTTAAAAACAGTGGGGGAATTCAAGAATGCATGGGACAGACATAAGGCAATTCTAGGAGTGGTGGTACGAGGAAGTAGGCTATTGGTTAACTAGAATCTTCAGCTTATCCATTAGGTAGGGGAAATGGGCAGATTGGGTGGGACAAGCGGTCCTTATCTGCCATCAGATTCTATGTTTCTATGTCCTGCATTTCATAGGAGCAGAACTGAACACAGTAAAGGGAAGAGCTTTCCTCCCCCAGGACAGGGTGCAAAGCATTCTACAGATAGCTGCCTTGTTCAAGCTAACTGAGCCACGACCAGCAAGACAGTTTTTGGGACATATGGCTGCAGCAACAGGCACAGTCCTGGGAGACAGATTCCAAATCAGAGATGTACGGCTTCATCTCAGGGCACACTGGTGCCAAAGAAAAGACAATCTGACAAAACCAGTTCCAGTAACAAAAACTTTGCTTAAGGCCCTCCAGTGGAGGAAGGAAGCTTACAACCTCAGCGGAGGGGGTACCTTTCCAAAGAGAAACACCATCAGTTATTCTTACAACCGATGCCTGTCTGTTAGGGTGGGATACTCACTTAGGGGATCACGCCACTCATGGAACCTGGTCCATCACAGAGTCACTCCTGCATATAAATCTGCTGGAGTTGAGGGCAGTGATCAAGCAACATGAAGTCTTGCTGTATTCTGACAATTGCAGTTAGCTCCAGCCTTTCAACTGCCCTGGAGAACATAGGGTTAACTTTTCTATGCATGGCATAGAATGTTCATCTCGTGCTCTGTTGAAGCCTCTGCCTGTTGTTATTCGAACTGCAACCATCAGATTCTTTACTCCGCCTCACTGAACAGTCACTCCGGAGATTTCTCCTGCTGCTCGGTTCAAAGTCGGTTGAAGAGTCGGTTTTCGGTTGTTTTTTCTTCCGAAATTGTTGTTTCTGCATAGTCGGTTCAAGTCTCTGTCTGTGGTACCGTGAGTACTAGATAGGTTTTGTTATGTTTTCTGTGTGGAACTTGTAAAGCCGTGGATCAGTTTGACTGAACTGATCATTTTGAGGTAAAATTTGTACTTTACTTTAGTGTGTGGTTACTGGTCCATATCGGTTCTAAAAAAAACATGTTTTAGTACGTTTTTTTCTCAAGACCCGTTACACAGCCAGGAACTGATAAGGGAGTTTTGCCTGGCGGATTGCCGAAAAAAGGGTAAGTTTGGTTAGGTTGGCCATGTCTGAGAAACCCAAGAAAAAAACTGGGCCCACTGGGTTTCAACACTGCAGTGTGTGTGGGGAGGTCTTTGCTAAGGCTGATCCCCACACCACCTTTGTGTATTGTGTGGGGTTTGACCACCTCGAGTCAGACTGCCAAATTTGCAAACATTTTCCCAAATCTACCCTGGAAAAGAGATTAGGTAGACTGAGGGAAAGGGAGGCCAAGAAATTTGCTGACCCGGATGGCCAGCCCGGTTCGGTTCTGACCGAACCAGAAGGAGTGCCCTCTGACCAGGGCGATACTTCTTTGGGCAAAAGGAGAGCCAATTCCGAGGAATCGGTTCTGAAAAAAAGAAAAAGAAAAGACAAGTCGACCGGTTCGGACCCAGAATCTCATACTCCGACCGCTGATGAAATAGCCAAAGCGATTCGTATTGTGGAATTGCTTCGATCGGTTCCGACTGATCCGGCACCTTTTGGCAGGGGCTCGGTTTGGTCGATTTCCCTGGTTCAGGATAATACCCTGAAAGAATTTTATGAATCGGAGTTTGAGGAGGAAGGAGAGTTAGATGATGATTATGGTGATAGTGAAAGTCTGGATGTGCCTATTGACCCGGACATCTCCCCAGGCAGACCTTCAGGTGTTTCTCCTCCTAGGCTTTCTGAGTCCCCTTCACATTACATGTTTTACAGAAAGGTGGCTGATACCCTCCAGTTGCCTGTGGAGGAAGCAGTGGACGATCTGGAATTGTCCGACTATGTTGAGATGATGGACATCCCAGAGTCCAGGAGACTGTCTATTCCCCTCCACAAATCTTTTGGGAAACGGACACAAAAAATTCTTAAGTCTCCTAATTGCATACCTCCTGTGGACAGAAGAATGGACAAGAGGTATACTCTTTCAGGCTCAGATATGGAGTTCCTTTATCAGCAATGCAGCCATGTTGGGGTTGTACAGGCTGCTGCCTGTGATAAGGCAAGTATTCCCTTGGCATCACACCCTCCAGACAAGGACTCCAGGAAGATTGATGCCATGGCAAAGAAGCAGTACATGGCATCATCCTTAGGACTCAAGCAGGCTAATTATATGGCCTATGCAGCCAGGTACCAGAAGTTCAGGTGGGACACTGTACTGGCACTGGCTAAACAGGCCTCCCCCCAGCTTGCCAAGGAGCTGGAGGAGGTGGCTACAGATGGGATTGAGGCATCTAAAGTTCACTTCCATGCTGCTGTAAACTCCAGTGATGTATCATCAAGAGTCATGGCTACATTTGTGGCTCTTTGGAGAATGGCTTGGCTCAGATGTACTAGCCACTCACAGGATACCCAGGCTAAGGCCATGGATTTTCCTGTAGTGGGTAATTCTCTGTTTGGGGAGCAGACAGAGAATTACATGAAGAAAATGGATGCGTACAGGACCACTTACAGGAGTGCTCAGGCCAAGGAAAGGCAGCAGTCCAGGGGCAGGGGCGGGCAGGCCTTTCCAAAGGCCTTTTTACCAAGCACAGGCCTTCTCTTCTTTTTCACACAGGGGGTTCTTCAGAGGGAGAGGCAGAAGGGGGATGAGCAGGCCTGCATCCACTCCTCAGCCTAAAGCCCCTGCCAAGCAGACACCCTGATGGGTCTGCCCGGGTTGATTCTCCTATCCCAGTAGGGGGCAGGCTGGCTTACTTTGTCCAGGACTGGATGTCTCTTACATCAGACAAGTGGGCCCTGGAAATAGTAAGCCAGGGACTGGTTCTCAACTTCAAAAAATTTCCCAAGCTGAGAGCCAGATCTTTTCCACCTGCAAATCTCTCAGAAACCCTTTCCCTAGACCTAGAGCCAGAGGTTTCTTCTCTCCTAGCTCTGAGAGCTATAGAGTACCTACTCTACACTGGGGCAAAGGATTGTACTCCAGGTACTTCCTAACCCCCAGAAAGACAGGAGAGTGGTGACCTATCCTGGACCCAAGATACCTGAACAAACATCTTTTAAAGCCAAAGTTCAAGATGATAACTCTGGGAATTATCCTTCCCTCTCTAAGGCCAGGGGACTGGCTAGTCTCCCTGGACCTCAGAGATGCCTACTTTCACATTCCCATCAGGTTCTCCCACAGAAAGTACCTCAGGTTCAAGTTGCCCTCAGGCCACTATCAGTTCAGAGCAATGCCCTTTGGCCTAACATCAGCCCCAAGGGTCTTCACAAAGTGCCTGGTAGTAGTTGTTGCCTTCCTAAGAAGACAAAAGATTTCCATTTTTCCATACTTGGACGACGGGCTCATAGTGGGCCAGTCTCCAAACCAAGTCAAGTCACACCTGCAAGTGACCCAGCAAGTGCTCACTTCTTTAGGATTTCTTCTCAACCTACCAAAGTCAGTTAAGTGCAGCTCTTCACCTTCATAGGGGCAGAGCTGGATATGGTAAAAGAAAGAGCCTTCCTTCCCCTGGAAAGGGCAAGGACCCTTATGGAACTGGCCATTTCATTCAGCCTTCAGGTGTCTTGACCAGCAAGGCATTTCCTTCAGCTACTGGGCCACATGGCAGCTTCTACAGCAGTGGTCCAAGGCGCAAGATTCGAAATGAGGGACATTCCAGGGTTTTAAATAATTGATTAGCAGTTTTTTTTCTTGGGACAATGCTAACTGTACAGAAAGTATTCATATAGGTTTTCTGGAAGTGTTATGTTTGTTAAACACAGTGAGGCAAGTGCTATGCATTTTCACAATGTTTTAGCACTTTTGTGAGCAAAACGCTAATCAATTTTTGGAGTTAAATAAATCCCTGCATTCAGTTCCACTTAAAAGCTTTTTGGTCCCAAAGAAAGGATTCCCTTACCAAACTAATTCCAGTGACTCGAACTCTGATCCTAGCCCTGCAATGGTGGCTGGATCAGGACAATTTGAGGCAAGGGGTTCCATTTGTCACTCAGTCTCATTCAGTGGTCCTCACTACAGATGCTTCCCTGCTGGGCTGGGGTGCCCATTTGGGGGAACTTACCACCCAGGGACTGTGGTCACCTCAGGAGTCTCTGCTTCACATCGGTGTCTTGGAACTCAGAGCAGTGTTTCTGGCACTGCAAGCTTTTTCCAAATCTGTACAGAACAAGGTGGTTCAGGTCAGAACAGACATCACCACCACCAAGTTATACATCAACAAGCAAGGAGGCACTTGGTCTACGGCCTTGTGCACAGAATCAATGAGGTTGTGGTCCCTGGCCTCTTCCCTGGAAACCTCTCTGATAGCAGTTCACCTTCCAGGGAAGGACAATGTCCTAGCAGATGCACTGAGCAGAATATCCCAGGGCCATCACGAATGGGCCCTAGATCCTCTGGTGTTGAAAGTGATTTTCTCAAGATGGGGCACTCCAGAGATGGATCTTTTTGCAGCCCCAGACAATCACCAACTTCCTCTTTTTTGTTGCAGACCCCCAGTCTTGGGCTCAGTCTCCCTGGATGCTCTGATCCTGAACAGGTAAGGGAAATTTCTGTATGTTTACCCCCTTCCCTCTCCTGTTCAAAGTGCTAGTCAAGATAAGGTCACAACCATGCAGAGTGATTCTGATTGCTCCAGACTGGGCCAGGCAGCCATGGTATCCCTTGTTGCTGTCCCTAGCAGTCCATCTTCCCCTGTCTCTTCCCAGGAATTACAATCTGTTAACATCCGCTCAGGGGAGGATTTGGTACCCCAATCTTCAGTCTCTCAATCTCAATGCTTGGCTCTTGAAGAGTTAAGAGTTTGCAGATCTGCATCTTTCCCAAGGGGTTCTGGATATCCTTAAGGCTTCTCGGAAGCTTTCCACCAGAAAGACCTACAACTCCAAATGGAAAAGATTCAGCATTTGGTGTTCCAAGAAGAATATTTCTCCAGACTCTGCTGAATTGCCTACGGTTCTGGATTATATGGTCTATCTTAATGGGTTAGGTCTCAGACCAGCTACTCTCAAAGTACACTTGGCAGCTCTTTCTGCTTTCCTGTCTGTAGGCAAGTCTTCCTCACTGTCATCCCATCCTGTATTCTGTAAGTTTTCCAATGGATTGCTTCACACCAATCCCCCCCTTTAGGGATCCTGCTCCTGCTTGAGATCTTAATGTTTGCATTGCTCAACTTATGCAACCCCCTTTTGAGCCTTTGTCCTCAGCAGAGCTTAAGTACTTGACTTGGAAAACTGTGTTTTTGGTAGCCATTACTTCTGCCAGACGTATCAGTGAATTGCAAGGCTTGTCAGTGGAAACTGATTTCATCTCTTTTCATAGAGATAAAGTGGTCCTTAGAACTAACAGAATGTTCTTGCCTAAAGTGGTTTCAGATTTTCACCTCAATCAGTCTATATATCTCCTGGTTTTCTTCACTGATCATTCTTCCTCGGGAGAGAGGAGGCTACACAGCTTGGATGTTAAAAGAGCCATTAGCTACTACATAGAGCGTACCAAGGGTCACAGGTTCGAATCCCTCCAGTTCCTCACTTATGGAGAAGTTGGGAAGGGCAAACCTGCCACCAAGAGATCTATTACCAGGTGGGTTGTTTCTTGTATCCAATTCTGCTATGAAAAACTGGGTAGAACTCCACCCTCAGGCCTGAGGACTCATTCCACAAGAGGTACAGCTGCTTCCCTGTCTGCTGCCAGGGATATCCCTCTCTTAGAAATTTGTCAAGCAGCCACCTGGAAAACAGTTCATACTTTTACCAGGCATTACCCTCTGGATAGCTAGGCTAGGAGTGATGCTTGGTTTGGCACAGCAGTACTTCAGAGCCTGTTTCCAAAGTAGGTTCTGTCCCTCCTCCATGGAGGTACTGCTTGGTAGTCTGCAATTGTCAGACTACAGCAAGACTTTATGTTGTTTGAAGAAAAAATGACTCACCTTAGTAATTATGTTTCTTCTAGTGGAGTCTTGCTGTATTCTGCCCCCCCCCCCACCTCCCATCTCAGAACCTAGATTTTTGGGATGTGGGTGGGCAGGTGCAGTGTTGGCACCCTAGAGGTGCCCCTCCTTTTTACACCCTCTTTTTTCTTTGGGTGGAATGTTGTTTTATTTGATTGGTTTTTGTTTTTGGGTTTCCTGACTTGAGTCTTCCTTTGAGAACCAAAAACATTATATTTCTGCCAGCTGGCTAGTTAAAAATTTTACAGTTTCCACACACAACACCTAGTGAGTTTTTGCTCATAAAGATCTGACGGTTACAGTTCGAATAACAGGCAGAGGCTTTAACCAAACTCGAGATGAACATTCTATGCCATGCATTGGAAAGTTAATTCTATGTTCTCAGGGGCAGTTGAAATGCTGGAGCTAACTGCAATTGTCAGAATACAGCAAGACTCCATTAGAAGAAACATAATTACTAAGGTGAGTAATTTTTTCTTTCTGGCCTTGAAAACATTTGCCCATCTGGTACAAGGAAAAGTGGTGCAAGTCAGGACAGACAACACCACAACAATGTACTATATAAACACACAAAGGGGAGACAAGGTCAGACCCTCTATGTCCAGAGGCATTGAAAGTCTGGAGTCTGGTTAACTCACTGAAGGCCTCATTACAGGCCATTTCATGTGCCAGGAAAGGATAACACCCTGAGCAGAATCAGTCGGGCCTATCACAAGTGGTCCATCAACAGGCAAGTGCTGGACACAGTGTTCAGGAGATGGGGCACGCCAGAGGTGGATCTCTTTGCAGCCCAAGAGAATCATCATCTGCCCCTCTTTTGCTGCAGACCACCAGCCAAGGGAACAATCCCATTGGATGCTCTAGCTCTGAACTGGTCAGGGAGAAGTCTGTATGCTTCTCCTCCCTTCCCTCTCATTTTCAGAGTCCTGTTCAAAGTTGGGTCACAGCCTGCATCAATGATTCTGATAGCACTAGACTGGGCCAGGCAGGCATGGTACCCTTTACTACTCTCCATGTCTGTAGCCAAACAAATACTTACCCAGGAGGCACAACCTGTTGACCTTCCACCGGGGCAAGATTCTGTATTCGAATCTCTGGTCTCTCAGACTCTAGGCATGGCTCTTGAGGACTTAGAATATGCAACGTTAAATCTCTCTCAGAGTGTTCTTGATATCCTGAATGGATATAGAAAGCCTTCAACTAAGAAAATATGTGCTTTAAAATGGAAGGGGTTTTCTATTTGGTGTGGATCCAAAGAGATTTCTCCTACTGTAGTGGAGATCCCAGCTGTCCTGGATTAGCTCACATACCTCTACTCTCAGGGCTTGAAACATACATCCCTGAAAGTGCATCTGGCATCAGTCTCTGCCTATATTTCTGCTAGGAGAGGTATCTCCCTGGCATCCAATCCCATTTTCAAGATGTTCTTTAGAGGTTTGTGCCATTTGCACCCACCTGTTAGGGAACCAGTTCCAGTATGGAACCTGCACATATGCATTGCTCAGCTCATGAAACCACCTTCTGAGCCTATGTCCTCTGCATATTTAAAATATGTTACCTGGAAAACTGTTTTTCTGGTTACAGTTACTTCAGCCAGAAGAGTTGGTGAACTCCAAGCCCTGTGTGTTGAGAAGGACTATCTTTCCTTCTATAATGACCAAGTGGTGCTAAGAACAAATAGGAAATTACTTCCCAAGATGGTTTCTGATTTTCACTTAAACCAGTCCATTACATTGCCAGTTTTCTTCACTGACCATACTAGTCCAGGTGAGCGTGGACTCCATAGTCTGGATCTCAAAAGGGCATTAAGTTACTATATGACCCACACCAGGGATTATAGACATGATGGACAGCTATTCCTTACCTGTGGGGATGTAGGTAAGGGCACCCCAGCTTCTAAGAGGTCAGTCTCTCGCGGGATAGTCCAATGCATTCAGTTTTGCTATTCGAAAGTTGGCAAGGAACCCCAGTAGGGCTGAGGACTTATTCAACCAGGGGCACAGCTGCTACTATAGCAGTGTCCAGAGATATTCCTTTAGTGGAAATCTGTAAAGCAGCTGCCTGGAGGACAGTGCACACATTTACTAAACACTACAGTTTGGGCACACAGTTCAGAAACGATGCCAGGTTTGGCACAGCAGTCCTGCAGAGCCTTTTTCCCCCAAGTAGGTTCTCTGCCCACCTCCAAATGTACTGTTTTGAAGTCTGCAGAGAATTAGGAATATAGAAGAAAACCTGGGGTTAGAGGCAAAAATTACTCACCTTAGTAATCTTGTTTCTTCCAGGGTATTCTTCTGTTAAAGCAAAAGGAAGCTGGGAAGGCAGTCAGAACAGCAAAGGCCCAAACCGAGGAAAAGATAGCCAACTCAATTAAGAAGGGGGATAAAACCTTTTATAGGTACATCAGGGAGCGAAGGAAGACCAAGGAAGGGATAGTGAGGCTTAATAAAGGGGAGGGAGGATGGGCAGAGGTGACTGTGAAAAGGCAGAAATACTAAACAAATATTTTTGCTCAGCATTTACAGGGGGGTACCTAAAACAAACAGTAGAAAACGCTCTGGATACAAGAGTTGATACCAGCCCATTTACAGAAGAAAGGGTTCTGAAAGAACTCTTAAAACTGAAGGTGGACAAAACAATGGGGCCTGATGGGATTCATCCCAGAATTCTAAAGAACTAAGGGTAGAACTAGTGACACCACTGACTACCCTCTTTAACAAATCATGGGAGGATGGGGTGGTACCCGAGGACTAGAGAAGGGCAGATGTGATTCCCCTTCACAAAAGTGGGAGCAAGGCAGAAGCAGGAAACTACAGACCTGTTAGTTTAACCTCAGTGGTAGGAACATGATGGAATCACTCTGAAGGAAAGAATTGTTGAGTATCTAGAGGCCAGAGGGCACAGGACCCAAGGCAGCATGGATTCACAGCGGGAAGGTCCTGTCAGACAAATCTGATAGATTTCTTTGACTGGGTGACCAAAGTGGTAGATCAGGGAGGGGCTGTGGACATGGCCTACCTAGACTTTAGCAAGGCATTTGACACAGTCCCACACAAAAGATTAATATACAAGTTAGCCAGCCTGGGAGTGGGTCCCAAGATGACAGCCTGGGTAAAGAATTGGCTAGAGAATAGGACACAGAGAGTAACAGTAAATGAGTCCACTCTGAAGAAGAGGGTTACTAGTGGGTACCGCAGAGGTTCAGTATTAGATTCTATCCTCTTCAATGTCTTTATAAGTGACATTGCAGAGGGACTGAAGGAAAAGTATGTCTCTTGCAGATGACACAAAGATCTGCAACAGAGTTGATGCACAAGGTGGGGTGGAAAGGATGAGAAGGGACTTGGCAAGGTTAGAGGATAGTCAAATGTATGGCAGCTTAGATTCACAATGCTAAGAAGTGCAAGGCAGTCACCTGGGAAACAAAACCCAGGGAAGAGTACACAATGGGGGTGAGATACTAACAACAAATAAAATGGAAAGGGACCTGGGGTAGTCATATCAGATGACCTAAAGGTGGGCAAGCAATGTGAGAGGGCAGCAAGGAGGGCTAGGGGGATACCGGGATGCGTAGGGAGAGGCATCACCAGTAGAAAACAGGAAGTTATTATCCCTCTGTACAGACAGCTGGTGAGACCCCAACTGGAGTACTATTTGCAGTTCTGGAGACCCAATCTCCGCAAATACATAGACAGGATGGAAGCTGTCTAGAGGAGGGCAACTAAAATGGTGCAGGGTCTGCACCGGAAGGCATATGAAGAGAGACTTAAGGAGCTTAATATATATATAGCCTCAAGGAAAGGAGGGAGAGGGGTGACATGATAGAAACTTTCAAATGCCTCAAGGGAATCAACAAAGTCCAAGAGGGTAGCATCTTTCAAAAAAAGAGGTGTGCAAGAACAAGGGGGCACAATTTGAAGATGGGGGGTGGGGTGGCTCAGAGGTAATTTAAGGAAGTATTTTTTCACAGGAGAGGGTTGTGGATGCATGGAACGGCCTTCCAGAGGAGGTTGTGGAGTCAAAAACAGTGGTGGAATTCAAGCATGCATGGGACAGTCATAAGTCAATTCTAGGGGGGTGGGAGTAGGAAGAAGTAGGCTGCTGGTTAACTAGGATCTGCAGCTTATCAATTAGGTAGGGAAATGGGCAGACTGGGTGGGCCAAGCGGTCCTTATCTGCCGTCAAATTCTGTGTTTCTGTTCATAACTCTCCCACCCTGCCTCCCCTTCCAGAACCAGAGCCTCTGCACTCCTGGTCGAGTATTTTTTTATGTTTAATATTTTTGTTAATATTTTCATAAAGATAACCAATACAGACATTACAGAGAGATACAAACTTCATCCATCACTTCTTAAAAAAGGGGCAACTAAAACTATTTACATACTGTAGGTCCTTTTACATTACAAGGTTCATTAAATCAAGTTACATACACACAAAATCCATTCCCAATGTCCAACATGAGCACATATTCTCCGATTAACATATATGATAGTCTAAGATTTCATCTTCCTGAATTCACAATCAGCATTTCCTCCTCAGTTAATGTACTCAGAAAAGGCCCCCCTCAGGGCTGTGAAGCTATCTGTTCGGTCTCTTTCATAGTATGTTCTCTGTTCTAGGGCCAGGGCTCTTACAGACAGAGTGCATCACTGTAGGATAGTGGGTGTCTCGCCTGAAACCCAGGTATTTAAAATGGCTTGTCTGGCCTACAGGAGCAACACCCTTACGCACCTCTGGTGCAGGGACCACTCTTCATCTTCCTCATCTGCTTATACTAAATAAAAGGTTAAGTGGTGATATCGGAAGTGGCAGGCCAAGCATGGCACTAAACTGCTGCGCCACCTATTCTCGGTACACATGAAGATGCGGGCGGGTCCAAAAGCAGTGAAAATATGTGCCTTTGTGCTCCTTACACCTGCTACATGTCTCTGACACTGCAGGGTAGAATCGGTGAGTCATCACTGGGGGATAATACAGCCTATGCACAAACTTATAGGCAGTTTCCTTATATCTATTGCAAGATAATATGCCCATATATGATTCCAAGATAAGTCCCCAGTTGGTGTCTGATATTGTAACTCCCAGGTCCCTTTCCCATAACCTACATGTCTGGTAGGTCACATTCTGTATACTTCCCCATAGGAGGTGAGCTGCTTTCCTAAGCATTCCCCCAGGCTAATTCCTGGCCTTAGAAATAAGTTCCTCCATTTGTTCCAAAGGCAAGTCTCCCTTCCCTTGCTTCCTTATCTTTTTGCAATAATCTCTGGGCTGAAAGAACCTGAATGGGTGGCTACTCGGTATCCCTAGTACTTCTATGAGCACCTGGAAGGAGCCCAGGGCCCTTCCTTCCATACATATCCCCTATGCACTGCACCCCCTTCGCCTCCCACTCAAAAAAGGCTGGGTCCTCAATACCCGGCCCGAAGAAAGGGCTGCCAGCAAAGGGTAATAATAAGATCTCCACCTCTTTACTCCCCAGAATCCGCTTAATATGTGCCCATTTCGTAGGGACAGGGTGATTGGGAAAGGGGGGGGGGGAGTGGCACTATATGTGAAGGAAGGACTGAGGTGTGTAGGGGAGGAGGGTAGTACGGAGTCACTTTGGATGCAAATCCAGGATTCCAATAATAGGATTCTTAGAATGGGAGTGGTATACAGGCCACCATCTCAGACGGAGGAGTTAGACAGGGAACTAGTGGGACAGATTGGGAGGACCTGCGAGAAGGGTAGTGTGGTGATTGTGGGGGACTTCAACATGCCAGGAGTGGACTGGAGCACCCCAACAACCAGGAACAGAAGGGAGCAGGTACTGCTGGATGCCTTCCAGGACAGCTTCCTGCTGCAAATGGTCAGTGAACCAACCAGGTTAGGGAATACCCTTGACCTTGTGCTGGCAAATGGGGACTTTGTGAGAGAACTTACAGTGGAGGAACCGCTGTCAGGGAGTAACCACCACTCAGTTTGGCTCACATTGGATATGGGCAAAGAAGGAGTGGAATCTGGCACAAGAGTGCTGGACTTCAGGAGGTCTGACTTTGGGAGGATGGGGAAGTGGTAAAAGGGTACCTGGCCAGAATTCAATCTAGTATGGACACTGACCAGAGGTGGGAGCTTATAAAGCTGGGGATAGTGGAGGCAACCAAAACCTGCTGCAAGCCCAGAGCAAGAAGGCTAGGGCTAAGAAACTGAGCTGGTTGAGCAAGGAGGTCATGGAAAAGGTAAGGAGGAAAGAGCTGCCTTTAGGACGTACAAGAAAACGGGAAGGGGGGAGGACAGGGAGAAGTACTTGACAGAATCGAAGGAGGTGACAAGGGCAGTAAGGGGAGCCAAAGTATCTACGGAACTCAGGCTAGCACAAGGCATTATAAAGGGGGAGAAGGACTTCTTTAAGTACATCAGGGAGAAAAGGAGCTGTAAGGACCACATAGTAAGGAGTAAGAAGGAGGGGGGTTGGGTGGAAGAAGGGTGCGATAAGGCAGAAGCACTAAATGAGTACTTCTGCTCAGTATTTACTAAAGAGAAGAGGGGGTTGACACCCAAGGTGGGAGAAATGGCAGAAATGGGGGGAAGAGGTGACAGATGGGGAAATTGTGGAGGGCAGAGTTCGAGAGGGTTTGAAAGCACTGAGGGTGGACAAGGTGCCAGGCCCAGATGGCATCCACCCCAGGGTACTGAAAGAGCTGGCAGAGGTCCTTGCAGGACCTTTGGCAGACCTATTTAATGCCTCACTACATTCGGGGTGTGTACCTCAGGACTGGAGGATGGCTCATGTGGTGCCCCTCCACAAGAGTGGCCCCAAGGATGAACCAGGAAACTACAGACCAGTGAGCCTCACATCCATCGTGGGTAAGCTAATGGAGACTATTCTGAAGGAGAGGCTGGTGGCCCTCCTAGAGGCCAAAGGACTACAGGACAGCAGACAGCATGGCTTCTTACATGGCAGATCTGGCCAAACCAACCTGGTCGAGTTCTATGACTGGGTGACTAGGCTACTGGACAGGGGCCATGCAGTGGATGTCCTGTATCTGGACTTCAGTAAGGCATTCGACTCGGTGCTGCATGGAAGGCTGGGAAGGAAGTTAGTAGGCACAGGGGCAGGTGCAAAGCTGGTGAGATGGGTAGGAAACTGGCTTCAGAGAAGGCAACAGAGGGTGGTGGTGGTGGTGGGTGGGGATCTCTCAAAGGGCAGTGACGAGCGGTGTTCCACAGGGCTCGGTGTTGGGATCAGTGTTGTTTGGGATATTCATTGCAGACATATCATGGGACATCAAGAGCAAGATCAGTCTGTTTGCTGATGATACCAAGGTAGGCGTGGTGGTGGATGACCTAGGGCAGTGGCAGGGGTTGCAGGATGATCTGGCAAAGCTTGAAACCTGGTCAGACACCTGGCAACTGGGGTTTAATGCCAAAAAGTGCAAGGTGCTGCATTTTGGGATGAAGAACCCAAGGAGGAGTTACCAGCTGGGGGAGAGTGCAGCTAGCACAGACAGGAGGAGAAGGTTCTGGGTGTGCTCATTACATGGTCAATGAACAACTTGGCACAGTGTAGGTAGGCAGCTGCAAAGGCCAACAAAATGCTGGGTTGTATTGCAAGGGGTATATCCTCGAGGAGGGAGGAGATGATTCTGCCACTGTATAGGTCATTAGTTAGACCACACCTGAAGAGGGACATTAAGTTACTGGAGGGGGTGCAACGCAGGGTGACAAAGATGATCAAGGGGCTGGGGGACTTATCATATGAGAGGAGGTTGAAGGAGTTGAACATGTACTCACTGGAGGAGAGGAGGGACAGGGGTGACATGATTGAAACCTTTAAATACATGAAAGAAATAAACAAGATGGGTACAGAGGGGCTGTTCAAAGTAAGGGAGGGGAGGGCCACCAGGGGCCATGATATGAGACTAGAGGGAGGAAGGTTCAGGAAGGAGATGAAGAGACACTTTTTACAGAGAGGTGGTGGCTTGGTGGAATCGTTACCTGCAGAAGTGGTATCCAGTAGAACAGTGGACTGCTTCAAAGGGATGGGGCAGGACAAGGGGAGGGTTAATGAAGGGAAGGGTGGAAGGAGGGCAGCTGCAGAATAAGAGTGCTAGCTGCACATTCGGAAAGACTTGATAGACCTCAGGCCTTGTCTGGCAAATTTCGATGTTCAGAGAACCCATAGTACCATGGGAAATGGACTAGCCCACAGTAGCATGTACTCTCTGGTTCTCCACTGGATAGATTAGCTGTCAGCCTGCCCTGAGCTCCATTTCTTCTAGGTTCTATCCAGTTAGCCATGGCTGATTTAGCAATGCAGTCCTTTATAATACGTGTGTGTACTGCCAAAAATACTGCTTCAGATCTAGGAAGTTTAACCTCCTCCGCATGTTTGCCTTCAGCCTTCCTAGATTAGTCCTTGTTCTCGTCCCTTGCCTGAAAACTCTGGAACCACTTTTCTAATTTCTTGGTGTCTCTTTTATTAAGGCCCATGGGGAACATCTGGAGCAGGCAGAGGACCCTAGGCGATGTGTTTATTTTAATCAGGTTAATGCGTCCCATCCAGGACAGAGGCAATGCCTGCCATCTCTTCCCTCAGAATTTTGATCATGGGCACATAGTTCAGCTGCTATAGAGCTGCAGTATTTCTCCCTGTAGAGCCGCAGTATTTCTCCCTATGTTCAGTCCCAGATACTTGAAGGAAGTAGTCACTACCTTCAGCCCCCACTTGTCTTCTCTGAACATAACTCCAGGATTGCCTACATAAAGAAGTTCTGACTTATCTAGGTTAACCTTATAACCTAGGAAGCTATCAAACCTTGAAATAAGCGACAGGAGGGGCGGAATAGAGTGGTCCGGATTTCACAGATATAGAATTGTGTCATCTGCATATAATGGCCATTTGTTTTGCCCTGCCCCCTTCCCTCTAACCCCTTCAATACTGATATGTTGCCTTATGGCTATAGCTAGTGGCTCAATTGCCAGGACAAACGAGAGGGGACAATGGGCGCCCCTGCCTCGAAACAAAGGGAACCTTTCAGATAGCATACCATCAGTCAGAACCAAAGCCTGGGGGAGCCGTACAGGGCAGTCACCATTCCCAAAAATTCCCTCCCCAAGCCAGATATGTTCGGTGCCTCAAAGAGGTACCCCATTCAGTACGGTCAAATGCCTTCTCGCATCCAAATGTATAATAGCTGTAAGACCTGGGAGCTGAGAAGAGCATTGTACCACATTAAGGGCCTTCCTAACATCATGATTTGAGTGCCGTCCCGGGATGAAACCAGTCTGGTCTGGGTGTATAATGGTTGGAAGAACCGCATCCAGACGGGTTGCCAAAATCTTAGCATAGATTTTAGCATCAGCATTTAACAATTAAATATGTCTATGGGAAGTACAACTCTTCGGATCCCTCCCAGGCTTCGGTATGATACAGATAGCTGCCTCTCCCATAGTAGCAGGCAGTGAGTTCCCTTCCCTGAAGACCTCCCACAAATGAGCCACCATTCCCGTCCCATCAACTTGTAAAATTCTGCCGGCAGGCCATCTGGCCCACTTGCTTTGCCTGGTTTCATTCTAAGGATGGCATTGCGTATTTCCTCTTTGGAGATTTCTTTGCTAAGTGTCTCCTTTAACAGTACAGGGAGGCAAGGGATCTCATCCCCATCCGAAAATTCTTTTGCTCTGTCTAGGGTACCCTCCATTCTGTACAGTATAAGGCCTGATAAAATTGAGTGAAGCATTTCCTGATTACCTGAGGATCCCTATGCAGTGTTTCCCCCCCCGTGATCTCTAATCTCATGTATCCTCATATTTCTCCTCCTCCCTTTTAATCAGGCTCACCATTAATGGTCCTGGCTTATTACCCCACTTGTAAAACTTATGTTTCCAAAAGAAGAATTGTGCTTGTGCTTCTTCCAGTAATGTATTATTTAAAGCCTCTCTACTGGCTGCCAGCAGTCGTAATGTTTCATCTTCCCCCTTACTAGCTGCTCTACGATCCGGCTCTCTAACTTGTAAATGCAGCTCTTCTTGCCACTGTAATTTTGCTTTTTATATATCTTGCTACATATCCAATAAAGGCCCCCCTCATGTATGCTTTCCCTGCGTCAATGGCACTGTGTCCTTATGTAGTCTAGTGTACAATGCCAGTTGGTCCTGGAGGAAGGTTTTAAATTCCTGAGAGCTTAGTAGATAGGATGGGAAGCGCCAAGAAGTACCCCTCAGTTGTTTAATGTCCATCTCCAGAGTGGCTAGTACCATAGCGTGATCAGATATATGGATAGGGCTGTGCTTAATAGCTGCTAGTTTAGAGTACCCCCCCCAATGTATATGTGGTCTGTTCTAGACCATGTCTTGTGTGGGTTGGAGAAGAATGTGTACTCCCTAGCTCTAGGATTTGCCGCTCTCCAGGTATCCAGAAGATCTAGATCTGCCAGGCCTTCCTTCCAGATCCTCATACAGCCCTTCCCTCTGTCCTTTCCCTCCGAATGATCCATGCCTGCGTCTGGGTTTACAATTAAAATCACCTTCTATCACTAATCCCTTGAAGTGTTCCTTAACCAGCAAGTCAAGAACAGTTCGATTAGAAGGTTGGCTCAAATACAGCAGGCGCATATACAGTATGCTCCCACAGGTGATAGGTACCCTGTAGAGCATCCCTTCTACAAACACGTACCTACACGTACCTCCCTTCTTTGCCATCCTGCACAACTCTAATCAGCTTGAAGGGAAGACTCTTATGTAGCAGTACAGTTGTCCCCCTCTTATGTGATGAAAAGGAGGTGGCATAGCAGGCTCCCACCCAGCTGTGCACCAATTTCTAGTGCTCAGCAGGAGTCAGATGTGTCTCCTGTAGTAGGGCTATATGAGCATGCGCCCTCCTAAGGGCTGTTGGTACATAAATTCTCTTGATTGGGAAGGAAAAGCCTCTGATGTTCCAGCTGATTATGTTTAGCTTCTCCTTGTTAGCCATCTTTGTTTCAGATGTGTCCTTATGACGACTAGCCCCCCCAAAACGGCCTATCCCTGTATCAGTGAAATTACGTTTGAGATTTCCATCCAGCTTGTGCCAACTTGTGGACCTGATAGTATGACAAAACCTTAAAAGCATAACAGTGAACCAGAACATATTTAAAACAGTAACCTTATAACTATTTACATGCATCTCTCTCTCTCTCACCCCATACCCTTTCAGTAACAACATACAGCATTCCTTAGCAGAACAAGTATGCACTATTCTTTAAGAAAAAAACTCGGTTGAAAGGTTTGGTCTGAATAAACCAATCTCTGCACACCCCGGTCCCACAAACCGTAAGGCAATATTCTTGGTAATAAGTAACATTCCTGTAACCCCCCACAAAGAACTCCTCAGATGAGACCTGTGAGAACATTGCTGTCAGAGTAGTATAACCCCTTAATAGGCCGTTCAGCTGGTTCTTCTATAGCCTAGCATCAGGGTTCGCTCGTGGGTTTCATCTGCTCAACAAATTTATTAATTTAACCATGTTCTCTTTCCTTCAGCTTAGCATCCTCCCCACCCCCCTTGTACTCCCAAAGTTCAACAGGTCTTCCGCATGTTGATGCATTAAAGCAGCTGCATGACGGGCCTCGTGATTCAAATCCAACGCGCAGGTCCACCAGCAGCGCCTACGACAGCCCACGGGCTCCAGGGCAACACCCTGCCTCTTCTTCCACCGCTAGGCACCAGCCGAGCGGTTGAAAAGACAGACACCTCAAAAGGACATGGCCTACCTAGACTTTAGCAAAGCATTTGAAACAGTCCCACACAAAAGATTAATAGTCAAATTAACCAGCCTGGGAGTTGGTCCCAGGGTGGTAGCCTGGGTAAAACATTGGCTGGACAACAGGACACAGAAGGTAATTGTTAATGGAGTCCACTTTGAAGAAAGAGGGGTTACTAGTGGGGTATCGCAGGGTTCAGTATTGGATCCAGTCCTTTTTAATGTCTTCATAAGTGGCATTGCAGAGGGACTGGAAGGAAAAGTATGCCTCTTTGCAGATGACACAAAGATCTGCAACAGGGTTGATACACAAGTAGGCACGGAAAGGATGAGAAGGGACTTGGCAAGGTTGGAGGAATGGTCAGAAGTATGGCAGCTTGGATTCAATGCAAAGAAGTGCAAAATAATGCACCTGGGAAACAAGAACCCAGGGGAAGAATACACAATTGGGGGGGGAGGCAGTAACAACAAAAAGGGAAAGGGACCTGGGGGTAATCATGTCAGATGACCCTAAGGTTAGCAAGCAATGTGAGAAGGCAGTAAGGAGGGCTGGGGGTATACTGGGATGCATAGGAGAGGCATCAGCAGCAGAAAACAGGAAGTTGTTATCCTCTGTACAGACAGTTGGTGAGACCCTATCTGAGTACTGTGTCCAGTTCTGGAGACCCCCATCTCCAAGGACATAGACAGGATAGAGGCAGTCCAGAGGATGGCAACTAAAATGGTGCAGGGTCTGCAAGAGAAGCCGTATGAGGAGAGACTGAAGGAGCTTAATATGTATACCCTTGAGGAAAGAAGGGGGCATGATAGAAACTTTTAAGGACCTCAGTGGAATCAACAAAGTCCAAGAGGGTAGCATCTTTCAGAAAAAGAGGCGTGCAAGAACAAGGGACATAATTTAAAGATATCTGAGGGAGGTTCAGGGCAATGTGAGGAAGTATTATTTCACAGAGAGGTAGTGGATGCATGAAACAGGCTTCCTGAGGACGTTGTGGGGTCTAAAACTGTGGGAGAATTCAAGAATGCGTGGGACAGACATAAGGCAATTCTTGGGGGTAGGAAGAAATAGGCTGTTGGTTAACTAGGATCTGCGGCCTATCCTGCATGTAGGGAAATGGGCAGACTAGATGGGCCAAGCGGTCCTTATTTGCCGTCAAAGTTTATGTTTCTGAAGTGATCCTGGGATTCAGGCACCTCACCAAATAGGAGAACCGCAGTTTACAGAGTTTTCTGAAAGTCTTAATCTCAGTTACAGGCCCTTTTCCCGAGCAGGCACACCATGGCAAATTGTTAGTCAACCACTCGCTTACTCCACAGCTAGTTAAGCTTTCACATCCTCGGGGAGCTCCATGGTTATCCAGTCAGATAGCTAAATCAGTCTAATTTCAAATCAGGTGGTCTCTTCTTCCGTTCTTCTCCCAATAATAGACAGTTCCTCATGAGCAGTCAAGTTTTAATAGAACAGAAACTCCTCTTCCCCTCTTCAAACAACATGAAGTCTTGCTGTATTCTGACTATTGCAGTGATATCCAACCTTTGAACTGCCCCGGAGAGGAAAGAGTTAACTTTCCATGCTAGGCATGGAACGCTGAGCTCGAGCTCGGTTGAGACTCTGTCTGTTGTTGTTTGAACCCAAACCGTCAGATTCTTTACTCCGCCTCACTGAACAGTCGCTCCGGAGATTTCTCCTTTGCTCAGTTCAATTTAGTTGGTTAAAGTGTAGTTTTTTTTCTCGGTTTCAACCGAATTTATTCCATCTAACCTGTTGGTTCAGTCTCTGTCTGTGGTACTGTGGGTACTAGATAGGTTTATTATTGTTTGCTTCTGTGTGGAACTTGTAGACGTTGAATCGATTCGGTTTGAACCGATCAGGTTTGTTTAAAAACCTTTTTTTCTGCTTTTAGAGTGTGGTAGCCGGTCTTTATTGGTTCTAAAAAACAGGGATTTCATTACGTTTTTTTCCACAACCCGTAACATGGTCAGGAACCAATAAGGGTGTCTTGCCTAGCGGATTGCCGAATAAAGGGTAAGTTTGGTTAGGACTGGCCATGTCTGAGAAACCCAAGAAAAAACCGGGCCCACTGGGTTTCAACACTGTAGTGTGTGTGGTGAAGCCTTTGCTAATGCTGACCCCCACACCACCTGTTTATTGTCTGGGGTTTGACCACCTCAATTCAGACTGCCAGATTTGCAAAAATTTTCCCTCAGCTACCTTGGAAAAGAGAGTAGGTAGGCTGAGGGAAAGGGAGGCCAAAAAGTCTGCTGATCCGGATGGCCATCCCAGTTCCGGTTCCAACCGAACCAGAAGAGATATCCCTCTGACCAGGGGCGAAACTTCTTGAGCAAAGAACCGACTCTGAGAGTCGGTTTCGTTAGAAAGAACAAGAAGGGATAAGTCAGCGGTTTGGATCCACAAGTTCTTTCTCCGGCCGCTGATGAAATAAGCCAAAGCGATAAGGATTGTTCAGTCGCTAACCCAGTTCATTCGACATTTTCCATCAATTAAGGCTGGTTAGGTCAGTTCCCTGGTTCCAGATTATAATTTAGAAGATTTTTATGAACCGGAGGAAGAGGAAGTATGAGGATAGTGATGGTGATTATGAAAGTCTGGATGTGCCCATTGACCGGACATCTCCCCAGACAGACCTTCAAGGGTTTCTCCTCCTACGCATTCTGAGTCCCCTTCCCATTTTATGTTTTACAAAAAAGTGGCTGAAACTCTTCAGCTTCCTATGGAAGAAGCTGTAGAGGATCAGGAGGAGCCTGATTATGTTGAGATGATGGATATCCCAGAGTCCAGGAGGCTGTCTATTCCACTTCATAAGTCTTTTGGGAAACAGAAGACAAACATTTTAAAGACTCCTAATTCTATACCTCCTGTGGACAAGAGGTATACTCTTTTAGGCCCAGATACAGAGTTCCTTTCCTAGCAGTGCAGCCATGTTGTGGTAGTGCAGGCTGCTGCCTGCGATAAGGCAAATATACCCTTGGCTTCACACTCCCCAGATAAGGACTCCAGGAGGATTGATGCCATGGCAAAGAAACAATACATGGCAGCATCTTTGGGACTCAGGCAGGCTAATTACATGGCCTATACAGCTAGATACCAGAAGTCTAGATGCGACACTGTAATGGCTGTAGCTAAACAGGTCCCTCGCCAGCTTGCCAAGGAGCTGAAGCAGGTGGCTGCGGATGGTATTGAGGCATCCAAGGAGCAATTTCATGCTGCAGTGGACTCCAATGATGTTTCGTCTAGAGTCATGGCTACATCTGTGGCCCTTGGTATGATGGCTTGGCTCAGATGTACTAGCCTGTCTCAGGATACCCAGACTAAGGCCATGGATTTTCCTGTTGTGGGTAATGTTCTGTTTGGGGAGCAAACAGGGAACTACGTGAAGAAAATGGATGAATACAGGACCACCTATAGGAGTGCTTAGGCCAAGGAAAGGCAGGCCACTCCCCAGAGGCAGCATTCAGGGGCAGGGCAGGCCTTTTCATGAAGCCTTTCTACCAAGCCCAGGCCTCCTCTTCGCCTTTGCCCAGGGGGTTCTTCAGAGGAGAGGCAGGCGGGTACAAGCAGACCTGCTGCCACCCCTCCGCCTAAAGCCCTGCCAAGCGCACCCTGATGGGTTTGCCGGGCGATTCTCCACCACCCGTGAGAGCAGGCTGGCTTACTTTGTCCAGGACTGGATGTCTTTAACATCAGACAAATGGGTCCTCGTAGTAAGCCAGGGACTGGTTCTCAGCTTCAAAAAATTTCCCAAGATGAAAACCAGATCCTTTCAGCCTGCAAATCCTTCAGAGGCTCTTGCCCTAGAGACAGAGGTCTCTTCCCTCTTGGCTTTGAGAGCCATAGAAAGGTTCCACCCCTACACAAGGGAAAAGGATTGTACTCCAGGTACTTCCTAACTCCCAAAAAGACAGGAGAATGGCGGCCCATCCTGGATCTCAGATATTTAAACAAGCACCTTTTAAAGGCAAAGTTCAAAATGGTGACTCTGGGAATAATTCTACCCTCTCTAAGGCCAGGAGACTGGCTAGTTTCCCTGGACCTCAAGGATGCCTATTTCCACATTCTCATCAGAAGCTCCCACAGAAAGTACCTCAGGTTCGAGCTGCCCTCAGGCCACTGTCAATTCAAAGCAGTGCCTTTTGGCCTAACTTCAGCTCCAAGGGTGTTCACAAAATGCCTGGCAGTAGTGGTTGCTTTCCTCAGAAGAAAAAAGATCTCCATCTTTCCATACCTGGACAACTGGCTCATAGTAGGTCAGTCTCCAGACCAAGTCAAGTCATACCTACAGATAACTCAGCAACTGGTCACTTCTCTAGGATTCCTTCTGAATCTTTCAAAGTCAGTTTTGCAGCCAGTGCAGCTCCTCACCTTCATTGGGGCAGAGCTGGATACAATAAAGGCAAGAGCCTTCCTTCCCCTGGACAGGGCAAGGACCCTTGTTACATTGGCCTCTTCATTCACCCTCCAGGTGTCTCGACCAGCAAGGCATTTTCTGCAGCTCCTGGGCCACATGGCTGCCTCTATAGCAGTGGTCCAGGGAGCAAGATTTCAAATGAGGGACATTCAGTTCCACTTAAGAGCCTTCTGGTCCCAGAGAAAGGATTCTTTGACCAAGCTAATCCCAGTGACTCGAACCCTGATCCAGGCCTTGCAGTGGTGGCAGGATCAGGACAACCTAAGACAAGGAGTCCCCTTCATCACTCAATCTCATTCTTTGATCCTTACCACAGATGCTTCCCTCTTGGGCTTGGGAGCCCACTTTGGGGATCTAACCACCCAAGGGTTGTGGTCACCTCAAGAATCTCTGCTTCACATCAATCTCTTGAATCTCAGAGCAGTGTTTCTAGCACTTCAAGTTTTTTCCAAGTCTGTTCAGAACAAAGTAGTTCAGACCAGGACAGACAATACCACCACAATGTGGTACATCAACAAGCAGGGGGGCACTGGTTCTACGGCCTTGTGCACAGAGGCACTGAAATTGTGGTCTCTGGCCTATTCCCTGAATACCTCTCTGATAGCAGTGCACCTCCCGGGGAAGGACAGTGTCCTGGCAGATGCTCTCAGCAGGAGATCCCAGGGCCATCACGAATGGTCCCTAGATCTCCTGATTTTGAAAGTGATCTTCTCCAGATGGGGCACCCCACGGATAGATCTTTTTGCAGCCCCAGACAATCACCAACTTTCTGTTTTTTGCTGCAGGCCCCCAGTGTTGGGCTCAGTCCCTCTGGATGCCCTAGTTCTCAATTGGGAAAGGAAGTTCCTGTATGCTTCCCCCCCCCTTCCCTCTCCTGTTCAAGGTGCTAGTCAAAATCAGGTCTCAACCCTGCAGAGTGATTCTGATTGCTTCAGACTGGGCCAGACAGCCCTTGTGCCCTCTCTTGTCCTTAGCAGTCCAGCTTCCCCTGTCTCTTCCCAGGAATTACAACCTGTTAACATGTTCTCAGGGGAGGGTTTGGTATCCGAATCTCAAATCTCTCAATCTCAAGGCCTGGCTCTTGAAGAGTTAGTTTGCTGATTTGCATCACTCTCAAGGGGTTCTGGATATTTTAAAGGCTTCTTGAAAGCCTTCCACCAGAAAGACCTACAACTCCAAGTGGAAAAGATTTACTATATGGTGCAATGGGAAGCATATTTCTCCAGAGTCTGCTGGCTTGCCCACAGTCCTTGACTGTATGGTTCATCTCAATAGCTTTGGACTCAGACCAGCTACACTAAGAGTGCATCTGGCAGCTGTCTCTGCCTTCCTGTCAGCAGGCAAGCACTCTTCCCTTTCAGCTCATCCTGTATTCTGTAAATTTTTCAAGGGATTGCTGCATACCAGTTCTCCCTTCAGGGACCCTGCCCCTGCTTGGGACCTTAATGTTTGCATTGCTCAGCTTATGCAACCCCCTTTTGAGCCTTTGTCCTCAGCAGAGCTTAAGTACTTGACTTGGAAAAATGTGTTCTTGGTAGCCATCACTTCTGCCAGACGCATAAGTGAGTTACAGGCCTTGTCAGTGGAGCCTGATGTTATCTCTTTCCACAGAGATAAGGTGGTCCTCAGAACTAATAGGAAGTTTTTGCCTAAGGTGGTTTCAAATTTCCACCATAACCTGTCTATGTCTCTTCCTGTTTTCTTCACTGACCATTCCTTCTCTGGGGAGAGGAGGTTGCACAGCTTGGGTGTGAAAAGGGCCCTTAGTTACTACATAGAAGCGCACCAAGGGTCACAGGTTTGACTCCCCTGAACTGTTCCTCACTTATGGTGAGGCTGGTAAGGGAAAACCTGCCACTAAGAGATCTGTTGCCAGGTTAATTGTCTCTTGTATACAATTCTGCTATGAAAAATTAGGTAGGATCCCACCCTCAGGCATGAGGGCTCACTTTACCAGAGGTACAGCTGCTTCCCTGGCTCCTGCCAGGGATATTCCTATCTTAGAGATTTGTCAAGCAGCCACCTGGAAAACAGTATATACTTTCACCAAGCATTACTGTCTGGATATCCAGGCTAGGAGTGATGCTTGGTTCGGCACAGCTGTGCTCCAGAGCCTATTCCCAAAGTAGGTTCTGTCCCTCCTCCATGGAGGTACTGCTTGGTAGTCTGCAATAGTCAGAATACAGGAAGACTTCATGTTGTTTGAAGAAAAAGTTACTCACCTTAGTAATGTTGTTTCTTCTAATGGAGTCTTGCTGTATTCTGACCTCCTTCCCCCCCCGCCTCCCCTCTCAGAATCTGGGTTTTGGGATGTGGGTGGGCAGGATCAGTGTTGGCACCCTAGAGGTGCCTCCCACCCTTTTAATTTTCGGTATGTGTTGTGTTTTGTTTTTTGGGTTTCCTGACTTGAGTCTTTTTGCCTTGGAACCAAAATACTTTATTAGATTTTGTTGCCTGTTGGCTAGTGTAAGTTTACAGTTTCCACACAGGATGCCCAGTGAGTTTAGCTAGTAAAGATCTGACGGTTTGGGTTCAAACAACAACAGACAGAATCTCAACCGAGCTCGAGCTCAGTGTTCCATGCCTTGCATGGAAAGTTAACTCTTTCCTCTCCGGGGCAGTTCAAGGTTGGATATCACTGCAATAGTCAGAATACAGCAAGACTCCATCAGAAGAAACAACATTACTAAGGTGAGTAATTTTTTCTTCTAAGCTGGACTATGCACTCACCACCACCTTCAGCCAATTTTCTTTTCTAGCTCTGTAACAAAGGTAGCGGCCTTGTCTGTTTCCCAGAAGCTGTATGAAGCTCCCTCGTGTCTTATTCGGAGCGTGGCAGGAAAGATCATGAACTAGTCAACCTTCAGGTACTGGCATTCAGTGATCACTTTGTTGAATGCTCTCCTTTTCTTCCCTATTCTTGGAGAGTGATCCTGGTAAATTTTTTATTTTATTTTTATTTATTTATTTAGCTTTTGTTGACCGGGTAAGTGCACTAGACAAATCCTGCCTATTTTCAGGCACGACCCGGGGGAGGGGGATACAGATGAATGCCAACTGACCTTGAACCAGATTAAATATTGTAGCTCTGTGGCATCCCGGTAGGCTTTCCACATTTTCTGACTATCTTGAAAGTTATGAAACTGAAATATCACCTGGCGGGGCGGCTGTCCCTCTGGCAGCCTAGGCTGCACTGCCCTATGCACCTGCTTCAGCTTGTAGTGACCCCAGCTGGCTTCAGGCTGTGAGGCCAAAAGCCTAGCGGCATAAAACTCTGGGATATTCTGGTTTTCTTTTCCCTTCGAGAGGCCCCGGAGGCGCAAGTTAGATCACCAGTGGTAATTTTCCTGATAATCCAGGGCCTCCTGAAGTTCAAGCACCTCCTTTTCCAGCTCGTTGATGTGGTTGGGGAGCGGAGCCAGAGAGTCCTCTACAGACGATATACAGCCTTCTACCTCGTTCAGTCGTTCTTCTGCTGCACCAATTGCTTATCTAAAGCCTCCAGTCTCAGGTCGATCTTTTCTTCAGGTCTGTCCAGTTGTGGGGACGGAACATCCACCAGCTGCTCCTGGAGTTCTCAGTCGATCGCAGAGATTTCTGTGGTCAAAATAGAAATAGGCCCCAGCACACCGGTCTGTATCGCCGATGGCTGCCGCTTAGTGTTTTTGGGACTTAAGTGCTGCAGTTTGCCACCCGTCACAACCACGAACTTGTACATGTTTTCAGCAGACAAAATCTGAGGAGTCCTCTTAGTTTTAACAAAGGACTACCATGGATTAAAAGGCAATTTGTTGAACTGGGGAGCGGAGCTCAACAGAGAGACACGTCTTTATGCTATTAAGCGGTCACGTGACCCCCAAACCGAGTATTTTAATGGAAAGTCCAAAACACTGGCATGCATAGTTTTTTGTCCTAGTGGGAAATATTTAATTCCATTCTTTTTCCAGGTGATTCTGGCATTCAGGGGAGTTTAGGATTACAGTAATATCAATTCAGTTTATTTATTTATTGCAGTTGTTTCACCAGGAAAGGCACACTGAGCAACAAGCTGCTTGTCTCCCAGTGCGACCGGGGTACACATGGATATGATAACACACAGGTTATCAAGTGAACAGTTTAACAGAAGCAAAAAAAACAGCATAAGGATACACGATTGAATGAATATACAAGCAGTGCACATTGAATGCTTAGGATATTATAGTATCAAATAACAGCTTTTGTGACACGAAGCAGCAGACAAGGTAAATTAGCACAGTAGTAACAGCTGTAAACAACAGAGGACATATATCGCAGTTATGCAGTTATACGCAGTACATAGGGTAAACAACAGAGGACTTATATCACAGTTATACATAGTACATAGGGCAAAATAGGCCCAGAATGCAAGTGCAAGGTTAGGGTTTTATGCCAGCTTCTGTAGCAAGGCTAAGGCCGCTGGTCAAGCATTGGGGAGGGGATAGTGGGACATAGCAGGTTCAGGAACAGGAGCAATTTGTAATAAGGACGTTTGCTAGGGCAGTAGACAGAGAATAGGAAGAGGAGTACCGAATTTGTGGTGGGAGGGCGTTCCAGAGCTTGGTTACCAGTGTAAGAAGGCAGCTTGACCAACAGAGGTCTTCCACCTAGGGACTGAAAGTTGGCCGGAGTCACTGGATCTAAGATAATGGGAGGTGGTGGGGCATCTGTGAGCATGGTGGCAAGGTAGGAGGGGATGGACCCGAGCCATAGGTTGGAGACAAATTTAGCACAGTGTGAGATGCGGTGGTTTTCGAGGAACGGTAGTGCCAAGGCTCGGTAGAGGTCGCAGTGGTGGGTGAGGGGAGAGGCATCGAGAGCAAAGCGGCAGAAGGCATTATAAAGTGTGTCCAGTTTAGATGGGCTGTACTTAGGGGCTGCAGCGTATACAGTGCCGCAGTAGTTGATGGAATGGAGTATCATCTTTAGGACCAGTTCACGTCGGACTCTGGGAGGGAGGCTGCTGTGGTTCCTATATAGTACACTGAGCATGGGGCATAGTTTTTTTGAGAGAGCATCGATGTCATCAGAGAAGGAGAGATGGCTGTCGAGCCAGACCCCCAAGTAATGGAATGAAGAGACATCTTCCAAGTTTTTGGCCATCCAGGGTGGTGAAGTAGGGAAGGGAGGGAAGGGGAGTCTGGCCAGGCGTTGTCGAGTGCCGAAGGCCATAGTGACAGTTTCTTTTGCATTTAGGAAGCGCTGGTGCGAGCTAAACCATTACTGTATACCACTTCAGGGGTGGAGCCAGAGTAGTAGAGTATAGTATCATCTGCATACGTGTGAATTGAGGAAGTAGAGCAGATGAGTGGCAGGTCGTTTAGGAATGTAGAGAACAGAATGGGACCAAGAACCGACCCCTGTGGGACACCAGTAGTTAAGGGAAGGGAGGTGGAGATGGCATTTGAGACTCAAACGGACTGGGTTCTATGAGAGAGGTATGATCTGGGCAAGTTTGTGACTGCGACAGAGAGGCCTGATTCAGTGAGACTCGAGAGCAGTATGGGTTGGGGGACGGTGTCGAAGGCTTTTGCAAAGTCGACAAAAATGGCTGAGGTGATCAGTCCACTGTCTGTGCATGTCAGGATAGTGTCTATAAGCCTTATCAGGGAGGAGGTGGTGGAGTGTCCCTTCCTGAAGCCAGACTGGAGTGGCATGAAGAATTTGGAGTCAGCGAGGAAGGAGGTAAGTTGGGTGAGTACAAGGTCCTCTTGTAGTTTTGCTAGGGCTCGGAGGAGGGAGATAGGGCATTAGTTAGAGGGGGAGGTAGGGGCACCTCCTTTTGGCAGAGGGATGACAATGGTGTGCTTCCATGCATGGGGACTGCAGCGGCAGCAAAGGATTGGTTTAGGAGTTTGGCAAGCGGAGTTGCTATAGCGGGGGTGGAGCGATATAGAAGTTTGGGGTCTAATCCATCCGGGGATTTGCCTTTTGAAGGGTTGAGAGAAAGTAATGCATCTAGGGCCTCTAATTGCAGAGATGTCTTTGAAGGAAAAGGAGCGAGGCCTAGTCTGGGTCTTTGTCTGTAGGTGGTGCGAGAGGTGTAGTGTTTGGCAGGGAAGAGAGGAGGGTGGCAGCACAAGTGGAGAAGTACACATTGAACTCAGTGACGACTGCTGTGGGCCCTGCTGGGAGAGAGTTATTAACATTTAGCGTTGGAGTATGATTGGCAGCCGGTGGGGTGAAAAGGGAGTGAATGACCTTCCAGAATTAAAGGTGTTTCTTGCTGTCATGGACAGCTGAGTTGTGTTACATTTAGACATGTATATTAGATAGTCTTAGTATAGCTTGCCTTGTAGGCTCCTTAGAAATCTGATACGTTGGTGGAACGTTGCAGCTGATAAGGGCAGCAGTTTGAATATGTGGCACGAGCCAATGATAGTTCTATCATTAGCATATAGTTCCATTATCTCCGGGTAGCTCTGCTTAGGAGGCTGACTGTAGAGAGTTATGAATATAAAAGAATACCTTGGAAGAAACAAGATTACCGAGGTGAGTAATTTATTCTTTCTGGTAGTGCTGATAAATGGAGTCCAAACAAAATTCATAACGCGAGTTGCATGTTGCAACCTCAAGTGTAAATTTAAATAAAGCAATATAGCAGACAGCTCTCCATGAGTGTGAAATCACTTCCTGCCGTCTTCTCTTTGGGTCATGAGCGTCATTCTTAACTTCAACTAAAACCACTAAATTGCAGAAGCTTGTATCATTGTGACAGTAATAACATGAAACGGGCAAGGAGGGGCCTCTCCTTAACTGTGAGACTTGGAGCTGCTGCTGGCTTCCTGTCTCATTAAACATCATTCTCTACTCCAGAGAAAGTGCAGGCTTGCCTTAAAAAATAGGGTTATGGGGAACTGAGCAACTTATTTATTATTTATTTCAAGTTTTACCAGGAAAGTCATACTGAGCTGGTATTGGCTTGTTTCCAGATGCCTTCTGGGGGAGGGGGAAGAGAAGAGAACAGACTCAAAGTACAATGTATAAAAATAATACAATAATATGGAAATATTTATAACAAAATGTACAATTTCAAGAACACTTATAAAATTGCCATACAGTAAATTACCATACAGAAAAACTGCACAACAGCCAAAATATCATTAAAGACCAAGCAAACCAATAAAATAAGGAACAGGGAGAAATGACTGATACTAGGGGAGCAGGGCAGTGTTGGTGTCAGTGTGGGGTAGAAGGCAGGTGAATAGAAGTCCACCCCAATATCAGAAGCAGCTGTAGGAATGAATAGAGAAATCATGGAGGAGAGATTTCAGAGCGGGAAAGGAAGATGCAGAGTGAGTGGAAGGGGAAGAAAGCAGCATAGTTTAGGGAAGTGGAACAAGAAGACAGCTTGGCCTGCAGTAGATTTCATTGGTGGAAGAACAAAAGAGCAAGAAAAAGCATTGCGAAGAGAGTAAGAGGCAGAAAGGGGGAAGAGAGGAGTGATGCAAGATACAAGAGGAAAGAGCCAAACCAGTATTTGGTGATAAAGGAGGCACAGTGGATAAGATGCCCAGAATCAAGAAAGGGATGAGTACAGAGTACAATGGTGAGTACACAGAGGTTTGTCAAGCACAAAGTGACAGGAGGAGTGAAAGAGGGGGGTCCAGTCTAGCTAAAGTGGACTTTCGAGCAGCACTTTAAACAGTGTTTCCATAGTTGAAAACGAGGAGAATCATCTTAAATTACATTAATTAATTACATAAGTAAACTTACTGACATGAGTGGATTTACAGAAAGTGGTCAGTTTAGTGACAGGGAAAGGTTTGGGGGATCTGGGAAGTTTAGTGACTGGGTAAGGTTTGGGGGAACCGGGCAGTTTAGTGACAGGGAAGGGTTTGGGGGGAACAGAGCAACTTGGTTATGTGGAAGAGTTATGGGAAACTGGGCAACATAGTGGTTCATTAGTGAAAGGGAAGGGTTTGAGGGGATGAATACATTAGTATAAAGGAAAGGTTTGAGGGGACAGGTACATTAGTGAAAGGGAGGGGTTTGAGGGGACGGATACATTAGCGAAAGGGAAGCGTTTGAGAGGACGGGTACTTTAGTGAAAAGGAAGGGTTTTAGGGCATGGGTACATTAGTGAAACGGAAGGGTTTGAGGGGATGGATTCATTACTGAAAGGGAAGGGTTTGAGGGGATAGGTACTTTAGTGAAAGGTGAGGGTTTGTGGGGATGGGTACATTGGTGAAAGGGAAGGGTTTGAGGGGACGGGCACATTAGTGAAAGGGAAAGGATTGAGAGGATGGGCACCTTAGTGAAAGGGAAGGATTTGAAGGGACAGGGTTCATTACTGAAACAAAACAGTTTGAGAGGAAACGGTACATTAGTGAAAGGGAAGGGTTTTAGATGACTGGGCACAACAGCGAAAAGGAAAAGGTTTGTGGGGGTTGGGTACATTAGTGAAAGGGAAGGGCTTGAGGGGACTGGGTGCATTAGTGAAGGTATGGTTTGTGGGGATGGAATACATTAGCAAAATGTAAGACTTTGAGGAGGTGGTGTACATTAGTGAATGGGAAGGGTCTGAGAGGACAGTATACCTTAGTGAAAGGGAAGTTTTGAAGGGACTGGGTATATTAGTGAAAGAGAACAGGTTGAGGGGGCTGAGTACAGTAGCAAAAGGTAGATTATTTGTGGGAATGATATACTTTAGTGAAAGGAAAGGGGATGAGGGTACATTAGTGAAAGGAAAGGGTTTGAAGAGATGGGCTACATCAGTGAAAGGAAAGGGTCTGGGAGGACGGGGTACATTAGTGAAAGGGAAGGGTTTGAGGGGACTGGATACAATAGTTGAAGGGGAAAAGTTTGAGGGAATGAGGTACTTTAGTGAAAGGGAAGGCTTTAAGGAGATGGTGTACATTAGTCAAAAGGAAAGATTTGAGGGGATGGGCACATTAGTAAAATATAAGAATTTGAGGGGACAGGGTACATTAGTGAAAGAGAACAATTTGAAAAGACTCTGTACAACAGCAAAAGGGAAAAGGTTTGTAATGGGTTTGTGGGAACGGGGTACATTAGTTAAAGGGAAGGGTTTGAGGGGATTGGGTACATTAGTGAAAGGGAAGGTTTTAAGGTGGCTGGTACCTTAGCAAAAGGAAAAGGTTTGTGGAGACTGGGCACATTAGTGAAAGGGAAGGGTTTGAAGGGAACTTGTGCATTAGAAACATAGAAGCTGACGGCAGATAAGGACTGTAAGGCCCATCTAATCTGCCCATTTTTTCTACCTTATGAATGTGCCATAGGCCTTTACTCTGTCAATGGCCTATCTAGTCTTACTCATCTGTATTGCTTCCTTATGCCTATCCCATGCCTGTTTGAAGCCCTGTACTGTATTCATATCCATCACTTCCTGAGATAGGCCATTTCATGCATCCACTACCCTTTCTGTGAACAAGAACTTCCTCACATTACCCCTTAATCGGCCTCCCTCTAATCTCATGCTGTGTCCTCTTGTCCTGCTATTTTTCTTATATTGAAACATGTTAGACTCTTTCACCTTGTTAATGCCCTAAGATGTTTAAATGTTTTGATCATACTTCGGGGCCCAGTGGGCTTACCCGGTTAACAAAATTTAATAAATAAATATCACATCTCTCCCTCCTTTGCTCTAGGGTATGCATATTGAGCTCCGTTAATCTGTCCTCATATGTTTTCTGATTCAGTCCCTGCACCATTTTGGTTGCCCTTCTCTGGACTGCCTCCATTTTGTTAATGTCTTTGTGCAGATGCATCCTTCAATACTGCACGCAGTACTCCAGATGCTCCCACATTTTACTTGCTATTCCACCTCTATAGGATTCCTTAGGCATCAGCTGAAACTCCTTTCAAACAACATGAAGTCTTGCTATATTATGACATATGCAGAGAGTCCCAACCTTCGAACTACTCCGGAGGTGAAAGAGTTAACTTTCCATGCCAGGCATGGAACACTGAGCTCGAGCTCGGTTGAAAACTCTGTCTGTTGTTCTTCAAACTCAAACTGTCAGATTCTTTACTCCGCCTCACTGAACAGTCGCTCCGGAGATTTTCTCCTTCTGCTCGGTTCATTTTGTCGGTTAAAGTATTATTTTCTCGTTTTTTTGACCGAATTTAAACCGCAACCGGTCGGTTCAAGCTCTGTCTGTGGTATTGTAAGTACTAGATAGCTTTTACATTTAATTCTTCTGTGTGGAACTTGTAAACAGTTATCGGTTCGGTTTGAACCGATCAGGTTGTTTTGAAATATATTAATCTGTCTTTTAGAGTGTGGTTACCGGTTCTTATCGGTTCTAAAAAAAAAACGGATTTTATTACGGTTTTCTCCACGACCCGTGACATGGTTGGGAACCGATAAGAGGGTCTTGCTTGGCGGATTGCCATAAATGGGCAAGTTTGGTTAGGACTGACACTATGTCTGAGAAACCCAAAAGAAAAACCGGGCCCACTGGGTTTCAACACTGCAGTGTCTGTAGGGAAGCCTTTGCCAAGGCTGACCCCCACACCACCTGTGTTTATTGTCTGGGGTTTGACCACCTCAATGCAGACAGCCAGATTTGCAAAAATTTTCCTGCAGCTACCCTGGATAAGAGAGTTGGTAGGCTCAGGGAAAGGGAGGCCAAGAAGTCCGCTGACCCGGATGGCAAACCCGAACGAGGGAGTGCCCTCTGACCAGGGCGAGACTTCCTCGGCAAAGGAGAGCCAACTCAGAGGAGTCGGTTCCAGCAAAAGGACAAGGAAATCAGCTGGTGTGGAGCCAAAACTTTCCTCTCAATGGCTGAAGAAATAATACATGATTAAAATTGTCAATCGCTTTCCCAGTTCCTGACCAAACAGCACCATCAAATAGCGTCTGGTTGGCAGTTCCACGGTTCAAAAGTATGATTTAGAGGAATTTTATGAACTGGAGGAGGGAAGAGGAGTATGAGGAGAGTGAATGTGGATTTGAAAGTCTGGATGTGCCCATTGAACCGGACATCTCCCCAGACAGACCTTCAGGAGTGTCTCCTCCTAGGCTTTCTGAGTCCCCTTCTCATTTTATGTTTTATAAAAAAGTGGCTGAAACCCTCCAGCTCCCTATGGAGGAAGCTGTGGATGATCAAGAGGAACCTGACTATGTGGAAATGATGGATATCCCAGAGTCCAGGAGACTGTCTGTTCCTTTGCATAAATCATTTGGGAAACAGACAGTAAAAATTCTAAAAACTCCCCACACTATACCTCCTGTTGATAAGAGAATGGACAAGAGGTACACATTGTCAGGCTCTGATACGGAGTTCCTTACACAACAATGCAGCCATGTTGGGTAGTGCAGGCTGCAGCCTGTGACAAAGCAAATATTCCCTTGGCCTCACACCCCCGACAAGGACTCCAGGAGGATTGATGCCATGGCAAAGAAACAGTACATGGCAGCATCCGTGGGACTCAGACAGGCAAATTATATGGCTTATGTTGCTAGATACCAGAAATCCAGATGGGATACTGTTATGGCTCTAGCAAAACAGGTCTCTGGCCAGCTTGCCAAGGAGCTGGAGCAGGTGGCTGCTGATGGTATTGAGGCATCTAAGGTGCAGTTCCATGCTGCAGTGGACTCTAATGATGTGTCATCAAGAGTCATGGCTACATCTGTGGCACTTCGCAGAATGGCTTGGCTCAGATGTACTAGCCTGTCACAGGATACCCAGACTAAGGCTATGGATTTTCCTGTTGTGGGTAATTCTCTGTTTGGGGAGCAGACAGAGAATTACATGAAGAAAATGGATGAGTATGGGACCACCTATAGGAGTGCACAGGCCAAGGAAAGGCAGGCCACTCCTCAAAGGCAGCTTTCCAGGGGCAGGGCAGGCCTTTCCTGAGCCTGTTACCAAGCCCAGGCCTCCTCTTCAGCTTACGCCCAGAGGGGTTCTTTAGAGGAGAGGCAGGCCGGGGTACAAGCAGGCCTGCTTCCACCTCAGCCTAAAGCCCTGCCAAGCAGGCACCCTGATGGGGTGGCCAGGGGCCGATTCTCCACTACCTGTAGGGGGCAGGCTGGCTTACTTTGTCCAGGACTGGAAGTCTCTGACATCAGACAAGTGGGTCCTGGAAGTAGTAAGCCAGGGTCTGGTTCTCAGCTTCAAAAAGTTTCCAAAGATGAGAACCAGATCCTTTCCACCTGCAAATCACCAGAGGCACTTGCCCTAGAGGCAGAGGTCTCTTCCGTCCTGGCTCTCAGAGCTGTGGAAAGGGTTCCACCCCTACACTAGGGCAAAGGGTTGTACTCTAGGTACTTCCTTACCCCAAAAAAGACAGGAGAATGGCTGCCCATCCTGGATCTCAGATACTTAAACAAGCACCTTTTAAAACCAAAATTCAAAATGGTAACTCTGGAAATTATTCTACCCTCACTAAGGCCAGGGGACTGGCTAGCGTCCCTGGAGCTCAAGGATGCCTACTTCCATATTCTCATCAGAAGCTCCCATCGAAAGTACCTCAGGTTCGAGCTGCCCTCAGGCCATTACCAGTTCAGAGCAATGCCCTTTGGCCTCACCTCTGCTCCAAGGGTATTCACAAAATGCCTGGCAGTAGCAGTTGCCCACCTAAGAAGGCAAAAAATTGCCATCTTCCCTTACCTGGACGACTGGCTCATAGTAGGCCAGTCTCCAGACCAAGTCAAGTTATATCTTCAGATAACTCAGCAACTGCTTACCTCTCTAGGTTTCCTTCTGAATCTTCCAAAGTCAGTTCTAGAACCTGTCCAGCTCCTCACCTTCATAGGTGCAGAACTGAACACAGAGGAAGCCAGAGCCTTCCTTCCTTTGGACAGGGCAAGGACCCTGGTCTCTCTGGCCTCCTCATTCACCCTGCAGGTCTCTCGACCAGCAAGGCATTTTCTGCAGCTCCTAGGGCACATGGCTGCTTCTACAGCAGTAGTGCAGGGAGCCAGATTTCAGATGAGGGACATCCAGTTCCATTTGAGCCTTTTGGTCTCAAAGAAAGGACCCTCTAACCAAATTGATCCCAGTGACTCGAACCCTGATCCAAGCCCTACAATGGTGACAGGATCAGAGCAATCTGAGACAGGGGGTTCCCTTTGTCACTCACTCACTCTTTAATCCTTACTACAGATGCATCCCTCTTGGGGTGGGGAGCTCACATGGGCAACCTCACTACCCAGGGACTGTGGTCCCCTCAGGAATCCCTGCTTCACATTAACCTGTTGGAGCTCAGAGCAGTTTTTCTAGCACTTCAAGCTTTTTCCAAATCTTTTCAGAACAAAGTTGTACGGGTCAGAACAGACAACACCACCACAATGTGGTACATCAACAAGCAAGGAGCACTCGGTCTCTGACCTTGCACACAAAGCAATGAAGTTGTGGTCTCTGGCTTATTCCCTGAACACCTCCCTTACGGCAGTTCACCTCCCAGGCAAGGGCAGTGTCCTGGCAGATGCTCTCAGCAGGATTTCCCAGGGCCATCACGAATGGTCACTGGATCCCCTGGTCCTGGAGGTAATATTTGCCAGGTGGGGCACCCATAGATAGATCTTTTGCAGGCCCCAGTGTTGGGCTCAGTCCCTCTGGATGCCTTCCTTCTCAATTGGGAAGGGAAGTTTCTCTATGCATTTCCCCCCCTTCCCTCTCCTGTTCAAAGTGTTAGTCAAAATCAGATCTCAATCCTGCAAAGTGATTCTGATTGCTCCAGATTGGGCCAGACAACCCTGGTATCCACTCCTACTGTCCTTAGCAGTCCATCTTCCCAGGAATCACAATCTGTTATCCTGTGCTCAAGGAAGGGTTTGGTACCCGAACCTCAAATCTCTCAATCTCAAGGCCTTGCTCTTGAATAGTTAGAATTTGCTGATCTACACCTCTCCCAAGATGTATTGGATATATTGAAGGCTTCTAGGAAGCCTTCCACCAGGGCTACTTACAATTCCAAATGAAGAGGTTTTCCATATGGTGCTCTGGGAAGCATATTTTCCCAGAATCTGCTAATTTACCCACAGTCCTGGATTATATGGTCCATTTGAACACTTTGGGGCTCAGACCAGCTACCCTAAAGGTGCATTTGGCAGCTGTGTCTGCTTTCATTTCAGCAGGTAAACCGTCATCTCTTTCAGCTCATCCTGTATTCTCTAAGTTTTTTAAGGGATTGCTTCACACCAACCCTCCATTCAGGGACCCTGCCCCTGCCTGGGATCTTAATGTTTGCATTGCTCAGCTTATGCAACCTCCCTTTGAGCCCTTGTCTTCAGCAGAGTTCAAGTGTTTGACTTGGAGGACTGTATTTCTGGTAGCCATCACTTCTGCCAGACGCATAAGTGAATTACAAGCTTTGTCAGTGGAGCCTGATTTTATCTCCTTTCATAGAGATAAGGTGGTCCTCAGGACTAACAGGAAGTTCTTGCCTAAGGTGGTTTCAGATTTCCACCTTAATCAATCTATTTCTCTTCCAGTGTACTTCACTGACCATTCCTCCTCTGGCGAGGAGGCTGCACAACAGATGTGAAGAGCCCTTAGTTACTACATTGGGCGTACCAAGGGTCTGGGTTTGACTCCCTCAACTGTTCCTCACTTATGGTGAGTTTGGTAAAGGAAACCTGCCACTAAAAGATCCATTGCCAGGTGGATTGTCTCTTGTATCCAATTCTGTTATGAAAAGCTGGGTAAGGTTCCTCCCTCAGGCCTGAGGGCTCACTCTACCAGAGGTACAGCTGCTTCCCTGGCTGCTGCCAGGGACATCCCCATTCTAGAGATTTGTCAAGCAGCTACCTGGAAAACAGTTCACACTTTTACCAAGCATTACTCTCTGGACATCCAGGCTAGGAGTGATGCTCGGTTTAACACAACTGTGCTTCAGAGCCTATTTCTAAGTAGGTTCTGTCCCTCCTCCATGGAGGTACTGCTGTGTAGTCTGCATATGTCATAATATAGCAAGACTTCATGTTGTTTGAAGAAAAATTACTCACCTTATAATGTTGTTTCTTCTAATGAGTCTTGCTATATTATGACCTCCCCACCTGCCCCTCTCAGAACCTCTGTTTTTGGGATGTGGGTGGGCAGTGCAATGTTGGCACTAGTAGATGCCCACCTTGTTTTTCACCTCCCTTTTTAGGGTGACTGGGTGTTGTGTTTTCATTTTTGGGTCTCCTGACTTGAGTCCTTGTTTTGGACCAAAAATATGTTATAGTATATGGTTAGAGCTTATTGTGTCTGGAAAACAAAGGTTTTCCAAATCTTGTTATAGGACAGTTCAAAGGTCAAAAGTTGTTGTACTATCGTTCTGATGTCACATCGATAGTACAGCAACCTTTAACAAACCTGCCACCTGATTAGCTCAAACTAGGCTCAATGTACAAAACAGAGACAAACATGGTAGCGATTTATGACGCGAACAACACAATCACCGACTTTTAAGTTCAGAGTCAGGACATGGACTAGAGTCATACATGGTTCCCTTCGGAAAAACTGTTTTTTAATTTTTAAAAATAAGTGGTGCGGAAAATGAAAGTAAGAAGCGGGACCGATCATAAGTGGCAGCAGCGGGAACGGGAGCGAGCAGGAGCACCAGCGGGAAAGGAGCAGCACCCACAAGTAATTATATCAATAAATTATGTGAAGCTAAACAAAAACCCATATACTATATCAAACAGTGGATGGGCGACTAAGGCTGTTTTTCCCTCTCGGGATGTTGATGACATCAGCGAGACCTCTCAAGCTTCGCTCTCGAGGTCTCTGATGTCATCAACTCCCTCGAGGGAAACACAGCCTTGTTGTGGATGGTTGCCCATCCACTGTTCTATATGTTATATTTAGTAGCCAGTTGGCTAGTGTAGGTTTACAGCTTCCACACAGGACCTTAGTGAGATTAGCTCGTAAAGATCTGACAGTTTGAGTTTGAAGAACAACAGACATAGTTTTCAACTGAGCTCGAGCTCAGCGTTCCACGCCTGGCATGGAAAGTTAACTCTTTCACCTCCGGAGCAGTTCGAAGGTTGGGACTCACTGCATATGTCATAATATAGCAAGACTCCATTAGATGAAACAACATTACTAAGGTGAGTAATTTTTTCTTTTCAACCAACCTGCACCTATTTTGGCTGCCATGTTATTGGTTTGTTGACACTTCCAATTATTATTTAGCTTTTGTTTACCGGGTGAGGTACACTAGGCAAACATATGTCTGTTTTTAGGTATGACCCGGGAGAAGTACAATACATCATGTATAGTGAGCACAGTTATAATAATAGAACAGTAAAAGAAACACACAACCATACAGTGGTAATATAGGACAGTACGATACAAGCAATGACATTGATTAGAAAAATGATTATACATATGACTGGCAAACGAAATTGATTGTACAATGTTCAAGAAATGGTAGTAGACCAGTAGGTGTCAGAGTAAGGTAGGACAATAAGTGCAAAACTGTAGGAGGAGGAGAGGTACAAATAATTAAGGTAGCAAAATAAAGAGGGGGTAAGGTAGGGACAAGGATAATTGGCTAGGGACAGGCACATACAGAGCGGCCCATCAAGAGGGAGTGTAGCTGTCTTTTGAAAGCACTAGGACTTTGGCAGGAGCGCAAGGTTGCCGGAAAACTATTCCACTGAGTAGGAGTGGCTGTGGAGAAGGCCATGGAGCCTATTTGGCGTGAGATCTAGGGATTGCTAATTGCTCAGTATCAGAGGTTCTAACCCCAGTAATGCTAAGGATATTCATAACTTTGTGCAGTCCAACCCACCAGCATCACTGGGAAGAAAGAAGATTACTATGGTAAGTAATTTTTTCTTCTAACCGCAGTAATGCTCAGGATATTCATAACTTTGTGTAGTCAGCCTGGTGGGTTGGACTGCGCAAAGTTATGAATATCTGAGCATCACTGGGAAGAAAGAAGATTACTATGGTAAGTAATTTTTTCGTCTGAGGGCATAGTGGTGTGACTAACCTACCAAGAGGGAGGCCAAGGAGTTTGGTTTCTATGTTGCGGTAATGTTATGTACCAACTTGCCTAGAGAGGAGTCAAGTAGGGCTGTGGGGGAGGGCCATCCTTGTTTGCTTTATAGGGAGTGGTGATGGGTGAGACAATTACAGGGTAGAGCAAATCTACAAATGTTGTTATAGTATACTGTCCATTTGCAATGCAAGGTAATAGAGGAGAGGGCAAACATGGATCACCCATAGGCTGGCTTAGGGAGAAGGAGGCAGCGAGCTATTGTGATGTGAGCAGCGGGAGAGAGATTGTTTCTGGCCCAGTATGCAATGCCTAGGCTGGAATTGGTGCCCTTACACAGAAAATGTCGGACAAGACATCGAGGGTGGGATTGAGTGTGCTTCAAAGATACTTGAACAGGGAGAGTTTCAAGGATGGTGCCATTCTCAGTTGTAATGGTTAAAGGGGTTGGTACATTTTTTAATTTGTGAGAGGTTCGAAAAAAGCATGACTTGGGGTAGTTCATGAGGAGTTTGTTGACTTTAAGCCAGGACTGAACAGAGTTTAGGTCAGATGCGAGGTCATGGTTAATGCTGGTTACACTCTGTGAGTGGCAGAAGAACACCAGATCTCATTTTGAGATGGAGCTCTTGCAGCAGATCATTACACATAGGACTATGCCATCAGGCACTAGGACCCCATGGAAAACTTCTAGCTAGCAGTCCAAGGTGGTTGACCACCCCCGACATTGGCTCCGCCCATGACATCAGCCACTATATAAGGGGCGTGCTCCCCCGGCACCACCTCAGTTCTTTTCTTACTGTCGACCCAGCATTTCGGGTCCATAGATGCCTCCTGCTTCCCATCAACCGCCATTTTTCTTCGCTCCGCGCAGTTCAGTTCTCTAGTTTATGATCGCCTCTTCATGTCTTCTGAGCCTTCCACATCCACTCCACGGCGAAAGGCTCAGTGTGTGTGTGTGGCAAACAAATCCCAGCGAAGGACAGCCATTCGGCCTCTCTTGTGCCTGGATCCCAGACACAAGATCAAGCAATTTCTCACATTGCCAAAGCTTCAACCAGTGCACTCGCATCCACCATCTGAAGACCCTGAAGGTCTACCTCTTGAAGCAACAGGTGGCTGCGATGCAGAAGTCTTGCTCGGGACACTGCTCCTTCCCGTCCTCCACTCATGACACTTCCCCCAAGGAGAAAAAGCACTCATAGAAGCATCATAAAAAGGACAGGGAGAAAACCAGGTCAGACTCGCGGTCCCACTGTCTGCACAGAGGTAAGGCCTCTTCTTTCAAAAGGCTGTCAGACTCTACCCACAGGTAGTTAACTCTCCCGGGGGCTGCGACTCTAATGCTTGCCGCCTCTTCTCAGGCGTCAGGCGGGAACTTTGGGCACAGGCCTTCTCAGGCCACATCTTCATCCTCGCTGGCCATCAGACCCCACAAACAGTCGTTGGGGTCTCAGGCCCAGGACCAAGCCACTTCTCCGGTGGGAGTACGCTCTTGCTCCCCCATTGTTAAGGCCTCATCCTACTGTTCATCAGCTAAGCCTGTTGATGGGCAAATGCACTGGAGTCGATACAGCGAACACTACTCCTGTGACACCTGACTGGTTGTCTCCAGTCAAGTTAGGCAGACAGATCCCTGTAGCGTATGTCTCCACGGCTGTGGTGCCAGACAAGGCTCCTGTGCCACAGGTGCCACTAGCCCCCCACAGGCCTCTGCCAGAGGACCTGATGGCTCCTGATCTTACATCAGACCCTTTGATGGCAGATCCCGACAACTGACCCCCGAACACTCCCCTGGTACCTAAACCTAGGGATGGTGACCAGGGGCAAGGGGATGGAGCGATAGGCAGCTGGTCAACAGATGCATCCCCATTGTCGGACTGGGTGCTAGCATCTTCCGGATCGACAGGGGCGGCCCCAGAGCTGCCGTCAGGCTCTATGGTCCCTTTGGCTGAGGTTGGAGCGTTATTCACCGGTTGGTGGAATACCATAAATGGAGATCTCCTTCACAAGCCTGATCAGAAGGAGACACTGGGGACCCTCCCTCCACTGCAGCCATTGCCTCCCTCAGATCTCTGTTGCCACCCCTGATGCCTAGACTGACTCCAGGTGGCTTGGACCACGACTCCATCAGATGTAAGGGCCGGGGTCGCCATTTCCCCTCATGCCCTCCTACCTGTAGGGACAGCAGATCCAAAGAACATAGTTCTCAGCGGTTGAAACAGGTTGAGAGGGCGCCACTCCCGACGTCACAGCAGGTCCAACGACCATCTGTCAGGTTGCTCTAGGGGCTCTAACGACTTCTCCACTTATTTTTCTTCGGAGGATGAACTCCCTCTGTCCTTCCCAGATACTAGGAGGGACTCTCTGAGGTCACCACCTGACGCTCCTAACTTTTTAGAAGTCATGAGGCATATACAATTCCTCAATCAGTGGGAGACTGAGGATTTGTACCCAGAGAGACGCTGTCTTGCCAGATTCTTAGGGGTCTCTGACCCTAAGCCTCTGGTCATCCCCTCTTTGGTGGAACAGTTTCAGGACGTCAGAAAGCTGGCATGGAAGTATCTAATGGCAGTGCTCAAAAAGGTAGACTACCTTTATCAAATTCCCAGAAACGAGTTTCACGTAGGTGAGCACCCTAAAGTGGACTCCATAGTACTCATGGTGGCACATGGCAGGTCACAACAGCCTAGACAGACCAGCTCTCAGCCTTCTGACAGAGAGTCTAAGAAAATAGACCAGTTGGGGAGAAGGGTTTATGCCTCGTCCACCTGTACCATAAGGTCCCTAAATTTCGTGGCTCACATGGTTATGTACCAGAAGTGCCTGTGGCAAAAAGCTATGGACCTTGCAAAGACCGAGCCAGACTCACCAAACAGGTCTGAGCTTTTAGCAGTGTTACATTCCAGAGGAGATGTGGGCAAGTTCATACTCCGCAGCTCCTATGACGCGGCTAATACTGCAGCCCTGGTGGTTGCCTCAGGTGTCACTCCTGGCTGAGGGTGTCTGGTTTTAGGCAGGACCTCCAGGATACCATCTTGGACCTGTCCTTCCAGGGCCTGGTTCTTTTCAGGCAGGAAACCCAAAAGATTTTTCAAGGCCTACAAAATTTAGGCAAGGCAATGTTGGAGGTACATAAAAAGTACAAATCAGAACCTTGCCCTTCTAGACGCAGTCGCTTTCAGAGAGAGCAAGGGCAAAAGGCAAAGAAGCAACTACAAAGAGGTGGGTTTAAAATTAAAGCACCCCTTCAAACAGCAGGCTCTGGGGGGGGGAGGTCAGTGCACCACTAGGCAGCCCAGAGCCCCCTTCCCTACTCCTTACGCCTCTGCCTGACTCCTTACCTGCCCCCCTCCACCAGCAGAGCTGGTAGGGGAGGCAGTGGGGGGTGTTTCTCCCTTTACCTCGCAGGATGGTCCAAAATCACCAAAGACCAACGGGTGCTGCAGCTCATAGAGAAGGGTTATGCTCTGGAGTTCTCCATGTTACCGCTGGACAACCCACCGGTCCTGTCAAGCTGCTCCTCCTTCTGTGCAGGTCTCATCTCGGCAGAGATTCAGACTCTCCTGTCCATGCAAGCCATTCAGGTAGTGCCAGAATACCAAAAAGGCAAAGTGTACTACTCTCACTTCTTTCTGGTTCCAAAGAAGATGGGAGACCTTCGTCTCATCTTGGACCTCAGTCAGCTGAACCTATTTATAGCATACAAAAGGTTCAGGATGGTGACGCTCCAAGGACTTCTTCTCTTGCTGCATCACAGGGACTGGCTTTGCTCCCTATACATGCAGGGCGCTTACTTGCACATAAAGATCCTGCCATCCCACAGGAGATATCGCAGGTTCACACTTGAATGCCAGTACTACAAGTTCCAAACCCTGCCCTTCGGCCTGTCCTCGGCACCTCGGGTATTCACCAAGTGCCTGGCGGTGGTAGTGGCAGCCCTTAGGCCCTCAGGAGGCAGGGGCATATGTTTACCCCTATCTAGATGATTGGCTACTGTCGGCATCCTTCAGAGAACAACTTTGTCACACTCTGTAGTGCACCTTCAGCATGTTTCAGAACCTAGGGATCTTGCTGAATCTCCCGAAGTTCATGGCGTGGCCATCTCAGAGGCTCCAGTTTATAGGCGCCATCCTGAACACGGTTCAGGGGAGGGCTTTTCTCCCCCTGGACAGGACGGAGTGCCTTCCAGCTCTGGCTCGGAGGTTGCCTCCGCGCAGCAAGCTCCAGCCAGATTAGTACTGCAGCTCCTGGGACACATGGCTGCTGCTATTATGACAGTACCCCTTGCTCATCTGCACATGAGAATGCTCCAGTGGAACCTCAGAGTGCAGTGGGATCAACGCAGCGATGATCTCGACCAGTGTGTCAGGATCTTGAAGGCAGTTCACCAGACCTTCTCATGGTGGCTGAGGCCCCCCCAGTTTATTGGTAGGGGCCCCTTTCAGCAACCCCCTGCCTTAGCAGGTAGTCACCACAGATGTGTCCGGCGTGGGATGGGGTGCCCACCTCGGGAACCACTAGACCACGGGGTCCTGGACTTGGGCAGAAAGCTCTCTCCACATAAATGTACTGGAGATGAGAGCTGTTTTTTATGCTTTGCAGTTGTTAAGAGCGAACTCCTCCCGGGTCCCATGTTAATATAAACAGACAACATGTCAGTAGTACTTTACGTCAACAAGCAAGGGGGGACGCATTCTCACCCCCTTTGCAGAGAGGCCATGAGGGTCCGGTATTCAGCGATGGACCACGGACTGCAGCTTATAGCAGTGCATGTTCCTGGTCTTTAAAACACGCTCGTAGACGGCCTCAGTTGCTGGCAATCCCAAGCCCACGAATGGGAGTTGCTGCAGGACATAGCAGAAGACCTTTTCGACAGATGGGGCACACCAGAGTTGAATCTGTTTGTGTCCCCACTCTGCGCCAAACTGCCAAATTTTTTCTCGCTAGAGCCAGGGCATGGTGTTTTCTTTTCAGACACAATGTCCCTGTCTTGGATGGGGAAGTTTCTTTATGCCTTCCCGCCCTTTCCACTTCTGCAGAGGGTTCTGCCCAAGTTACAGTCAGAGCCAGCAACCCTGATTTTGATAGCACCCTTCTGGCCCAGTCAGATCTGGTTCCCACTTTTGCAGAAACTGGTGGTGGAACCACCCATTCCTCTCCTTCTATCCTCTTGCTTGCTCTCCCAGGAGCGAGGCACCCTACTACATCCCAGCCTAAAGTCTCTGCATCTCCACGCATAACCCCTGCGGATGTTGGGCACACCAGTCACTAAGCAGACCTTGTCAAAGTGGTTGGTCAGTCGCATTGTTTTCTGCCATGAAAAACATGGAAAGTCCCTACTGGGTTCTACGAAGGGCCACTCCACCAGATGGGTCTCTGCTTCCTGTGCCTCGCTCAGAAATGTGTCTGCAGTAGATCTTTGTGCCGCATCCACCTGGAGTTCGGTCCACACCTTTATTTAGTATTACAGTCTGGACACTGCTTCCAGGTGGAGAAATGATAGCATAGGGACCTTACTTTCTGTTCCACCTCCAGTCTGACTTGGTGGTGTTTCAGTACTGCTTGGGACTCAGTTCTCTTTGTAATGACCTGCTGCAAGTGCTCTATCTCGAAGTGAGATAGTACAGTTACATAAGAATTTACCGTAACAGTAGATGTTCGAGGAAAGCTTTTGCAGCAGGTATACTTTCCTTCCCTCCTTCTCCCAATGCTTTTTCTCCGGTTATCCCTTTCGGGATGACAAAGCCTCCTTGGTTTGTCCACTGAGGTGCAAACTAAGGTGGTGCCAGGGCCACCGCCTTTATACACTGACTGATGTTGTGGGCGGAGCCGACATTTGGGGTGGTCCCCCGCCTTGGACTGCTAGTTAGAATTTTTCTGTGGGGTCCTAGAGCCTGGCAGCATAGTCCTGTTTATAATGACCTGCTGCAAGAGCTCTTCTTGAAGATCTACTGGTACAGTAAAAGTTCTTACGTAACTGTACTGTCATCTGCATAAAGGATGGTAGTTGTATATTTTTAAGACAGTGAGTGATGGAGTTAATATGTAGCGATAGCAGGGGCCAAAGGATAGATCCCTGGGGAACTCCCAGGGAGGTGGGAAGGTAGTCTGAGTGGGAGGAGCCCATCCTGAGAACCATGGTATAACGTGGTTTAAGATTCCTGTGGACCTAAGTTTATTTAGTAGTATAGGGTGATTTACTGTGTCAAAATCCTTTGTTAGCTCTACAGAGAGAGCGCCTGTCAGGTTGCCTGATCAGTCACCGAGTAGATCACATTCATTAGGGTAAGTAGCGCTGTGGTTCTTACGAAATCTGTGTTGTGCTTGGCATCAGAGTGTGTACTTTTTCTAGGTAGTTTATTAGTTGAGTAGCTACAATTTTTTCTAATCATTTACTGAGTACAGGGAGTATGGCAATTGGCTGATAGCTGGAGAATAATTTGGGGTTTCCTTTTTTAAGAATGTGTACAACATTAGCATTTTTTCAGCTTAATGGTACCACACCTGAGGTGAGAGAAAGTTTGAAGATTCTGGTTAGGGGAGGTGTGAGCTCTCATGCTGCCAGTTTCAGGAGTTTGGGATCCAGGCCATCTGAGCCTGTGGACTTGGATTCAGGTATTGAGAGGAGTTTGCGGACTACCGCATTGATGACTGTTCTAAAGTGGAGATGGGGGTTGGGGGGAGATGGATCAGACGTATGGGCATCAGGGCTAGGGAGAGGGTTCAGGGCATCTGTGACCGCTGAGAGGTCAGAGAATTGCTGATTGAAAGTGTTGGATATTGTGATAGGGTTATTGCAACTAATTCCATTTATTTTAAAATCAGTCGGGGTGCCGGCATTAGAATACCCCAAAGATTGTTTAAGGTTTTTCCAGTATCTACTGGGTATTTTGCACGAGGCTGCAAGCTTCTCTCTGTAATATTTACTCTTAATTCGTCTAAGAGCTGTCTTACACTTATTTCTTAGGTGTCTGTATTGAGTCCAAATTGTGGGGGAGTTGGATGCTTTGAAAGTGGCCCAACTTTTATCACTCTCTTTTAGGAGAGCCAGTAAGGGGTGGGTGAGCCACTTAGTTTTTTGGCCCCGGACCCTCCCGGATGTGAGTGGGGCATGTTTGTTATGTAGTTTTAGCAGGGTAGTCCTGAAGTAATGAAGTGCTTGGTCCACGTCAGCAGTAGCCCACAAGGGGGCCCAGTCAGTGCGTGCCAGGTCAGATTTATAGTTAGCTGGATTGAGGGCTGTGTAGTTCTGAAAGTGTATAATTTGGGGAGGGGCATGTTCTATGTTAATCTACCAATTGCAGTAGATGGGGCAGTAGTTGGTGATGGATTCAGGGACGATGCCAGCTGATGAGATATTGTCAGTGTTAGGTACAAAGATCTAATCTATTAAGGTGGCTGTTTGGGCTCTATTGGATATTCTAGTGGGTTCTGTGATAATTTGAGAGAGCGTAAGTTTATTGAGCAGTGATTCAAAGGAATCATTGGAGCGATTGAGCCCGTTGATATTGAAATCACCTAGGATGGCAAAATCATTATTGTTGACAGGTAATGGTCCCAATGACTCAATAAGGGAAGAAAGCCTACTATTTGGGGGAGGCAGATATACACAGAAGATGTAAGCTTTTTAGAATTATCTAACAACAGTGTCCCGGCACAGAGTTCAAAGGCTGCTACATGGTTTGGGGTTGGGGGGGAGAAATTGAGATTTGATTTAAAGAAAATCATGGTGCTACCACATTTTTTTTGGGGGGGGGGCTCTAACACTCCTAATGATGCTGTACCCTGATAACTCACATAGGGTGTCAAGACACTGTTGGTTTCAGACAGGTTTTTTATAGGTATAATAAATCAGGCTGGTAATGAGAGGTCCACACAGTTAGTTCAGTAATATTTCATATTAGGCTTCTGACTTTAAGGTGAACTATGTTTAGTCCTTTAGTGTCACCTCGGGGGGGGAGAGGGAGGAGTGACTGTTACTACATGGGCCTAGATTAGCGTCTGATATCACCAGCAGTGATAAGCAGAAGCCACAGCCAGATAAGTAGCACCACTAAGTGAAGGTATTGACCCTTTTTGTGGCAAGTAAGGGGGCGCTGCTGGGTGTGCTTGAGGTAGTGCACCACTGATGGCCAGAGTCTGGTGGGGTCAATTGTGGGAAGGGGGGGGCCGGTGGTTAGGAACGTACCAGTGTGTTTGACATGGTGTAGTTAGTTAAGTTGGGAGGTGCTGTGGGCTCAGGGAAGGAAGGAATGTCTGTGAAGTGCAGAGAAGTCATAAGGGCTGCTAGAATGATAGCATTGGATAGTAGTGAGTGAACTCTAGGGTGTATAGCCACGTTGAAGTGGGTGACCAGGGGGATTAGAGCAAAATATGGGGCAATAGTTGTTGGGCAGGCCAGGGGATGTGTTTCAGGGGCAGAAAGCACAACCTATGGAGGGGAGGGTATTACAGCTAACAAAGGGTACTACTGAGGGCCAAGGGAAGAGATAAGGTAGGGCAATGGGATATACCAAGAGGGGGGCTGGGACTTTAGGAGAGCATGCCAGGTGAAAACACTAACAGGCTTTGTGACCTACTGGATAGAGCTGCAAGCTTTGGAGTGGGCCAGGTGCTGCACACCAGAGTTCGAATCCTGTACAGATGGGGAGAGGGGTGGATACTAGAGGATATGGCTGAAATACAAGAGTGGGTGGGGAGAAGGACAGGGGAGACTAAGAGATAAGGGCACTGCAGAAATTCTGTTTAAAAATTGAATTAGTGGTAAAAGGGAGAGCAGTAGGAGCCCCTAGGGGAGATAGAAAAAGTGAATGGCGAGAATCACGTGACCCAGTTACATGAGCAAATCAGCCTATAAATGAAATGCTTACCCAGGGTGGGTGGGGTAGCCACCACAGTAGCGGCAGCAAGGCTAGTCCAGTGCCTCCGACAGGCAGCGTGCTCCTGTGGTGCTATACCTGGATAATTGCAGGCTCCAGGTTCCACTTGGCAGCTGCTGTTGTGTGGGGAGGGGAGTGGAGAGAGCTGCTAGTGCTCGACTGGAGGACTGCCTATGAGGAAACAACCACAGAGGGATTAGAAGGCAGCAGGGGATTAAAGGGTTAAGGCAGGAATGGAGAACAAAGCGGAGAGATACACAAAGCAAGGGCTAAGCAGTGAACTAAAATTGCGGTAGTTACCCTTAAGGCTACTAAAATAACATGGCAAATACGAGCTTGACCCTTTAGGCGACTAAAATCAGTAGCTAAAACATCAAGGCAAACTGTAGACAATTTAAATATCAGTCCAGTGCATCAAACAGGCAGTGTGCTCCTGTGGTGCTGTGCCTGGATAATTGCAGGCTCCACTCGGTGGCTGCTGGTGTGTGTGTGTGTGTGTGTGTGTGTGTGTGTACTAGTGCTTGACTCGTGACCAGAGGACTTCCTGGATAATCGCAGGCTCCAGGTTCCACTCGGGCAGCCACTGTTGTGTGGGGAGGGAAGGGAGAGGGAGCTGCTAGTGCTCGACTTGTGACTGGAGGACTGCCTGGATAATTGCAGGTTCCAGGTTCCGATTGGCAGCTGCTGTTGTGTGGGGAGGGAGTGGGGAAGAGAGCTGCTAGTGCTCGTCTGTCGCCCGGAGGACTGCCTGGATAATTGCAGGCTCCAGGTTCTGCTCTCCGGCTGCTGTTGTGTGGGGAGGGATGGGGAGAGAGCTGCTACTGCTCATCTCACGACTGGAGGACTGCCTGGATAACTACTGGCCCCAGGTTCCACCCGGTGGCTACTGTTGTGTGGGTAGGGAGGAGGGAGAGAGCTGCTAGTGCTTGTTTTGCGACCGAAGGACTGCCTGGGTAATTGCAGGCTCCAGGTTCCATTCAGTGGCTGCTGTTTTATGGGGAGGGATGGGGGGAGAGAGCTGCAAGTGCTCTCTCATGTCTGGAGGACTGCCTGGATAATTGCAAGCTCCAGGTTCCGCTCGGCGGCTAATGTGGGGGGGGAGCTACTAGTGCCTGTCTTTATGACCGGAGGACTGCCTGGATAATTGCAGTCTACAGGTTCTGCTCGGTGGCTGCTGTTGTGTGGGGAGAGAGAGATGGGGAGAAAGCTGCTAGTGCTCGTCTCGCGGCCGGAGGACTGCCTGCCTTGCCTCTTCCGTTCTGTATGGAGCGCTCTGCTGTTTGTAAAGTTTGGTATCTGCCTACAAATCCTCCACACATTTTTCACTCTGGGCAGCGCCGTGTTGGTGTCGTTCAGAGCAAATCTTAACTTGCACTAGAATGTTATACATCGCATTGACACTATGCACTTTTTCCCGCTCACTGTTTGTACCATTACTGTATTTTTATGCTGTCTATACTTTTTCATCATTTAATTTATTGTACTGTTTACCCGTTACCCTTCCCCCTGTTCGCACCTGGAAATGAGTCTTGGCTCAGTGTCCCTTTCCCACCTACCAATTTTTAGCTAGCAGACTAACTATTGCAATGCAGGAAACCCTATAGGAATCAGAGATGACAGTTTGAACCCTTAGTCCCTGTGGCAACAGGGTCACCAATGGACTAAAGGCCCTTGCCAGAGCAAGTGCAAGTGATTTAGTCTTACATACATTTAAAGGTCTGCCAACTTACTGTTACAGTTATAAGTGATGCAGAGAATTGTTTGTAGTCAGTGTGGTCCTTGTACAATAAGATGAACAAAGTGGTTGATTTGATACTCTTTACTGGGCCTACAAAAGATTTACAAAACACAAGCTTCTAGGGACATGGATATGTTGTTCATCCACACTTATTGGCAGGTTCCTTGCTGCTTTAAATCTTGCCGGAAGGTCTTCAAGCTGGCTCCTCCCACCCACCCGGGTGGTAAAACTCTCTGCTCCGCCCCATGAAGCCAGATCTTCCTTACCGATTGGAAGCTCAGGTTCCCTCCTTAACGCTTTGTGTATAAGACTGGTTCCTAATTCTTCGAATTTTCGAAATCAAAAGTTTTTTGCTATAAAGACTTCGGTCTTCTCTCCCTCGCGGCTGCGATGGACAAATCGACTCCCGGTTTCCGGAGATGCCCTTGCGGGCAGAAGATGTCTCGGACGGATCCGCATTCCACATGCATCTACTGCTTAGGCCTTGAGCACGACCCGCAGGCTTGCGACCTGTGCTCTTCTTTTTCGGCCTACGTCCTCGAAGACCGTGCTGCCCGTTTACAGCTGGGGCGTCCCGAGAAAAGATTTCCTCCGGTTAAATCTAAAGAGGCCCGGTCGGCGGTGTCCGCGGCGGCGAGTGTGGCGGATTAGCTCGAGCAGATGATCGCCCTCGAAGAGGAGGTGGCGCGGGCCGCTTCTACCTTGGCTGCGGCATTTGTCCCGCTCTCTCTCGGTGCCTTGTATTCGGCTTCTTTTAAGGAGCTTTGTCTGACCCTCTCGACGAAAGGTGAGGGTCCAGCTTCTTCTGGACCTTTTTCTCGGTCCAAAAAGAGAGACAAAGTAAGTCTCACCGTCGACGCTCTTGGGAGCGGGAAAGATCCCCCTCCCTAGTTGTCGACAGTCGACTTCGGTCGACCCCTCGGCTTCGGCCACTGGCTTCACGGTGTCCCCGTCAGGCCAGTTGACCGAGACTCCCGTCGACGCGGTCGAGATTTTTCTCGACCCGTTGGACGGGTTGTCGGCTGGAGAAGCTGAGAATCCCCTCTCCCCGGTTCCCCCGGTGGGAGTTGAGGATCCCGTCGGCTCGTCTGTGCCTCCGGTTCCGGAGCCTTCGGTGGAATCGTCCGAACCGAGGGGAGTGCCGATTCCCGACACCTCCCTGCACCGTCCTCGGCCTAGTCGAGGTTCTCGGTCTCAGTCTCGGACGTCTTCACGGTCCAGCCGATCCCGCCGTCATAGGCGGTCTCGGTCTCGGCACCGCAGCAAGCGGCGCCGCCACTCTTCCGCTTCCTCCTCCTCCTCGGACGAGGGGAGGCTTCGGCGCAAGTTGCGTCGGAGGTATGAGGAACTCATGTGGCAACAGCTCCTTCTGACCGGGAATAAGCCGACCATGTCGTCTTCCCCGGCCATTAAGTGGCTGTCACCGGAACGGCCGAAACAACCCCTCGTTGTAGCCGAGGAGCCTGTTCCCAGGCCGGTTGTTCGGCCAAATCCAGCTGCCCCACCGATTCTGGTGGAACCTCCTCCTCCACAGCCGTTAGTTGGGGCTCCGACCAAAAATTCTCGGTCGGCTCAGGGATTGCCCCATAGGCTGTCTGTCACCCTCACTCCCGATAGACCTCGGCAGGTGGAGGGTGGCTCAGGCCCGAGGCAGCTCTTTGAGGACTCTTCCAAGTCCGAGGATGATTCCTCCCTTTTCTCCAAGTGAATGGACTTGGAGTCCTCAGGAGGACAGTCAGTGGACGATAGCCCTTCGTCCTTCTAGGATTGCTTCGGCTCATCTCGGAGTCCACCGGGATGAAGCTCGAACCCGTTTCCTAAACGGGCAGGTATCCCCTCACGGAGATTCTGGACCGAGGGGATTCCCCTACGGAGGCCTTTCCGGTGGCCGAGGCCATAGTGGGTCCGACCTTGGAGCTTTGGCAGCGCCCTGCTTCCTGCCCTGCGCCTTCGACCAGGATGGCCAGGAAGTATGCGGTCCCTACCGGTTCCCTGTCCGGTTTTTCGGAACACCCCTCTGCTGAGGGGTTGGTTACCGACAGCGTTTTCGGCGGCGCCGAAGGCATCGAGCATGGACAAACCTCCCGACAAGGAATCCAGAGAATTGGATTATGCCGAAGCGAAAAGTCTATGCTAATCCTCCTCTCGGCCTTCGTCAGGCCAGTTCGGCCCGTCCTCATGGCACATTTTCTCATGCCCTGTTGGGCTCCCTGGATGAGGTGATCCCTCATCTTCCCGCGGATCTGCAGACTACGGTCAGGCAGGTGCGGGACCAGGGCAGGGCAGTGGCCAAACAGCAGCTCAGACTGCTTTAGACATTGAGGACTCATGTGCCAGGTCTGTGGCGGCCGCAGTGGCCATGCGTCGTCGGGCTTGGCTGAGGATATCCACCTTTACTTCGGATACCCAGCACAAGTTGGTGGATGTTCCCTTTTTGGGGACTGACCTCTTCGGCCCTGGGGTGGTAGGTCACCTGCAGAGGATCGAGAAGTCCAATGCTACCTTGGACTCTCTCTTCCGCTCAGAAGGACAAAGGCCGCAAGCCACAGCCTAAGCCCTTTCGTCCTTCTGCGCCACCGGCGCGCCCGGCCCAGCAACGTCAGGGCCAGCAGGCTCGGGCTTGGCATCCCAAACCCAAGCCGTCGGCTTCCTCCAACAGGAAGCAGGGAGGTAAAGGCCCAGGAGGTCCCTCGGCCGGTCCCTCCTTCAAGCCTGCCCAGTGACGGGCTGAGGGGTGTCGCCCCCATCCCCATCACCTCACCCCTGGTTCCCCGTGTGGGGCAGCTCCGACACTTCCTTTCTGCCTGGTCCGTTATTACCATGGACAGGTGGATACTGGAGGTGGTGGGAAAAGTCTGCCTCTAGAATTCGAGCAGGCCCCGCCCTTCAGAGCCGTCGCACCTCGGGGGGCCTCGGGGTCCGCAGCCTCACTGTCGGCTCGTCAAGCCGACATCGCTCTCCTCCTCCAAAAGGAGGTGATCAGGGAAGTAGCGGACCCCCCTCAGACCCGGGGTTTGTGTCCAGGTACTTCCTGGTTCCGAAACGGACGGGGGGCTGGCGCCCCATTCTCGACCTACACGACCTGAACAAGTTCCTAAGGTCTCGAACCTTCAGGATGGTCACTCTGGCGCAGATAATACCATCTCTGGAACACGGCGTGTGGTTCTGCTCTCTGGACCTGCAGGACACGTTCTTTCCAGTCCCTATCTCGTCCGTTACATCGAGATTCCTTCGCCGATGAGGGATCCCTCTCGAGTTCCGAGCCATGCCCTTCGGCCTGTCTCCAGCTCCCAGGGTCTTCACCAAATGCATTGCAGTGGTGACAGCTTTCCTCTGGCGCTGAGGGGTCGAGTGTACCCTTACCTGGATGATTGGCTGATAGCAGCCTCCAGACAGGAGGTGGAGCAGTCCAGAGATCTGGCCCTCCAGGTTTGCTCTCAAATCGGCCTTCTCATCAACGAGGCCAGGTTGGAACTCGAGCCGAAGCAGGTGATTCTGTTTATCGGGGCAGAGCTCGACTCTCTTCGAGCCAGAGCACGGCTCCCGGCGGACAGGGCTGAGGTTCTTACCTCCTTTGCCCAGTCATTTCTGGTTGGGCAATCGCGCCCTGCCCGGGACTTCCTGCGTCTCCTGGGTCTCATGGCAGCCTGCACCAGCGTGGTCCGTTGGGCACGCTGGCGCATGCGCCCCCTTCAGTGGGGTCTGGCCAGCCAGTGGTCACAATGCTGCGATCCATTGGACCAGCTAGTGGTGGTGACCTAGGAGATGTGGAACGCTCTCCGATGGTGGACCGTTCCATCTCATCTGCAGGAGGGTATCCTGTTTGTCGGCCCCGAGCCGACGGTCTCTCTATCAACTGATGCCTCTCTGATGGGTTGGGGTACCCATCTGGGGGAACACCGAGTGCATGGCCTCTGGTCCCGCGGGAGTCCGATGCCACATCAACCTGCTGGAGCTCGGTGGTCGCCTAGCTCTCACCGCCTTTGCTCCGTTTCTCCGGGGTCAAGTGGTCCGAGTCAGACGGACAATACCACGACCATGTACTCCCTAAACCGCCAGAGGCGGGCGCGTTCCATGCTTCTATGCAAGAAGCTCTCCGCATTTGGTCACTCGTCGTAGCCTGGGTCGATTTCCTAGCCATTCATGTGGCAGGGCCTCCAACACCCTGGCCGATGCCTGAGCCGGATAGGGGCTGCATCTCACAGTGGTCTCTCCTGCGGAGGTAGTACAAGATCTGTTCTCACTGGGGCACACCTCAGGTGGACCTGTTTGCCTCAGGGAGAGCATGAAGCTGAGGCTGTTTCATGCCCGCCCCCCTCAGCAGGGCTCGCTGCAGGGGGATGCCTTCTCGAGGCTGTGGACCCCGGGCCTCTTTTACGCCTTTCCCCCATTTCCCTTGATTCACAAGGTGCTTCTCAAGGCAAGGAGGGACAAGGCGCAGGTGATTCTGATAGCCCCAGACTGGCCCCGCCAGTTCTGGTACCCAGATCTCCTCAGCCTCAGCTCCAGGCTCCCGAGGCAGCTTCCAGCTCGCCCGGACCTGCTCTCAGTCAATCAGGGGAAGGTGTTCCATCCGGACCTTCAATCCCTGCACCTGACGGCCTGGTTCCTGAGCGGCTAGAGTTCCAGGCCTTGGGTCTTTCCGACGAGGTCCTCAATGTTGTTGAGGCGTCCCGTAAGGAGTTGACCAGGAAATGCTGTGCCTTCAAATTGAAGAGATTTTCCATTTGGTGTCAGGACAAGGGCTTGGACCCTTCCTCCTGTTCTTTGGCAAGCATTTTGGACTATTTATGGTCCCTTTCTAGTCAAGGGCTTAGGTCGACGACCCTAAAGGTGCACCTGGCAGCCATCTCTGCTTACCAGGCGCGGGCTGGGGAGCAGTCGGTGGCTCAGGAGAAGGTGGTCTGGTGCTTTTCCAAAGGCCTTGATCACATTTCCCCTCCGGTGCGAGAACCTCCACCTCCGTGGGATTTACTGCTGGTACTGGCAAAGCTCATGGGCAAGCCATTCGAACAATACACAGGTGTGAACTCTCTCACCTGTCGTGGAAACCTCCTTCTTGGTGGCTATCCGTCAGCCAGAAGGATGGGAGAACTCCAGGCGCTCTGCATTGAGTCTCCTTACCTGGTCTTCCACAGGGACAAGGTTGTCCTCGCCCCACCGAAATTCCTTCCGAAGGTGGTGTGGAGTTTCACCTTAACCAGGTGTTGACTCTGCGGTGTTCTACCCAATCACACCTCGGAGGCCGAATACAGGCTCCATGCTGGACCCTAGAAGGCGCTCGCTTATTATAAAGGAAGCGGACGGCTGAAATCGGGAGAGGTTCGTAGCTATTGTTTGTCACCTACGCTGAAGCCGCACCTGGCAAACCTGCAGCCAAGCAGGACGATAGGCAGGTGGGTCACCTCCTGCATAGATCTCTGCTATAAGTTGGCGGGCATGGAGCCTCCCAGAGGATAAGAGCTCATTCTACCCGTCATACTGCTGCATGGTGGCTGCTTCCAGGGGCGTCCCTATCAGGAAATCTGCAGGGCTGCTACCTGGAAGTCAGCACACACCTTTATTACCCATTACCACATCGACCTTGAGTCACGCCGGGATGCTGGTTTTGGGGCCTCGGTTCTCCAGTCTTTATTCCCTAAGTAGGGGGTGTGCGCCTTGCCACCCTCCTCCTGGAGAACTGCTAGGAGTCTGCCAATAAGTGTGGATGAACAACATATCCATGTCCCTAGAAATACAGGTTACTCACCTGTAACAGGAGTTCTAGGAATGGTATATGTTGTTCATCCACATGACCCACCCGACCTCCCCGGCTTCGACGCACAACCTGAGCTTCCAGCGGGCCAGATCTGGCGTCATGGGGCGGAGCCGAGAGTTTTACCACCCGGGTGGGTGGGAGGAGCCAGCTTGAAGACCTTCCGGCAAGATTTAAAGCGGCAAGAAACCTGCCAATAAGTGTGGATGAACAACATATACCATTCCTAGAACTCCTGTTACAGGTGAGTAACCTGTATTTTCAGGCTACACAGAGCCCTTCATCTGGTGTAGCCTCCAGATTCTACAGAAAACAAGCTTCTTAGGGTAGAGAAATGTACTGGTAAGTAAAGTTTTACACATGGGTATAACATAGAGGATAATGCCTGGGATTTGGAAAATAATCGCACTGTGATCACCTCCAGTGGTTGTCAGGACAACATAGCAAACCTCGAGAGCACAGTGCGATTATTACCCAAATTCCCAGGCATTAAATTTTATAGTGTATGGGGAAAGAGATGCTAGCCACACCAATCTGTTGCCCTTTATCCTCTTAAACCTTACTTTGGCAAGACAATGATGAGTCAGCAATGGTAGATATAAACATTTATTTTGACAAACATTCCTGGGCACAGAAGCATGACAAACTGTGGCGCTTCACCAACTATGTTTCCGCTAGACTAGCATTCTTTATTAAATAACCATTAATAACTGCTAAAAGTATTTAAAGAAAAGTAATTAAATTGAGGAATAAACGTAACTGATTTACAAAAAAAAAAAAGTGCAACACGATCTGGTTGGTCCAAGAAGGTTACGTTGAAAGCCATGGCACATTATTGTGGGTAGCATTGCAGCGTCGACCTCTGGAGTACAGACATCCGAAGATGCTGGACAGGCGCATGGGCAACAGGTAACTTCAGAAAGAACAATGAAGGGGAGAAAATGAAAAAAGAAAATTTATGCTACCCTCAGTGGCTCTCCCAGTCTCCCGGATGGCATGATTCAGTAGCCGAAATGCGGGACAACCAAGAGACGTGCATGGGCAGAGACACTGAGTTTAAGGTATCACTGTGACGTAGTCAAGAGGGGTTAACAACCTCTTGACATCACAAGAATACCATAACAGCGTTATAAACTGTTTGATTTCAGGTGGTAATAAGGGCTTCCAATACATTATAGTTCTTTTGATAAGGGAGTATCCAGAGACAAAAAACACTAAAACAAACAGTCTTTGAAACACTGATGGTTGTAAATCAGATAAGTGTTGTAGACACCTCTCCCAAAATGGAATGTGACAGCAGGAGGCCTATGCTTTATAAGATGTTTATATTCAAAGAGCCTCCATAAATGCAGAGTGTGAGAGTGTGAGAGTGTGAGAGTGTGAGAGTGTGAGAGTGTGAGAGTGTGAGAGTGTGAGAGTGTGAGAGTGTGAGAGTGTGAGAGTGTGAGAGTGTGACACACTACAGGTATCAGGAAGGCAAATAAGTCTAAGCTCATAAGCTTGCCTTTCTTGTGTATTATTGAAGTGACTTTCAGGAACCAGGACAGAGATGTCTGAGATGGGGTGATCACAGGAGACAACATGAATGGGACAACATTTCTTTCAGTCTGGTCACTCCATCTCTGATCTCTCCATCCTGGTTGTCAAAGGACTCTCTAAAAATACACAAAAAAGGTGAGCGTATCGGCTTAGACGTATTCACCTTCTTAATACAAAAAATAATGAACTGTTCAGTGCATAGAGCACAAAAGTTGGTGTATGAATTGTTTGAGGTTGGCAATATGGGTAAAACTCGGGATGCAGCTGCCTCCCCTGCTGATTTTTTTTTTTTTTTCTCGCTCCTAAGAAGCAGCAGCAACAATGGGAGGAGCGGCCTTTACCTTTGGGTGGAGCCTCGGGACCTGCTGATCAGCCACCCAGGGGAGTGTCCCTAATTTCTATCCAGGCAACTTTAAATCAGCTGGTGAAATCAGTCCAGAATATTGATAAAAAAAACCAAAATACTACATACCCTGACTCCTAGAATGTTGGCTTTTGAATCCAGAATGGGCCACTGTGAGCAGACGGTTTGAGGGGCTGAAATTTCGGTTCTCAAGGCTTGTGACGCTACAACTAAATTGATAAAGAAGAACTCGCTGTTGCAACAATGCCTAGAAACTGTTGCGAACCAAGCACGGAAATGGAATTTGAGAGTGGTGGGGTTAGCTGAGGTGGCAGAGGGGGAGGACTGTCTAAGTTTTGTATGCTCCTTTCTCCCACTATCTTGGGACTTTCGGAAGATGATCCCCCTCTTTCCCTTGAAAAAGCATACCGTATTACCCCACAGCGAACTGTAGCGGACTCAGCGACCCCTCGAACGTCAATGATTGTGTGCACTGGCATTGGCGATCGGGATCGTGCCCTGGCCTTGGCAAGGGGACGGAGAACCCTTAAATATGGTGAAGACTCCCTACTTTTGTTTCTGGACCTGTCTTGCAATACTAGACAGCGGTGCAAGGCATTTGATTAGATCTGGAGTCGGCTCCGGCAGCTAAGAGTCCAGCTTCAGTTATGGCTTCCCGCTAAGCTTCACCTGATGTGGCAGGGCTGCCAGTATCAATGTAATGAACCAAAAGATGCTGCTAAAATGCTCAGCTGCACAGAAAAAAGAGATGGCTGTGTCAGCGGATGGGTACATTTCCTCTGATGAAGACTGAAGCTGTGTGGTGCATTGGAAGTCAAGTTAAGTACCAGAGTTTTGGGCCAGCTGGGTTTTAGACTATAGCAATGTGGATGTCATGGACTGGCTCTGTGCTGGTTATATTAAAATTATAGTTATACTATTCTACTGTTCTTTGAGGAAGTTGTGCAGAGCCAGTTTGGAGCCCTAATTATTGTTTTCTTTGGTATAATGTCCGCCTACCTAGTTATTTGTATTCTGGACTTCCTCGGACTGCATTTACTGGGTATGGGGCAGTATTACAAATTCAATTTGTTAGCTTCATGACAGTCCTGTTAGTGTTTTATTGCCTTCTCTACTATTTTGCCACGGATTTTGTTGCTGTAGTGCTATGGAACTCTCACCTCGTTATTTTTATCTTCTTACCCAGGACAGCTGGAAATATTGTAATTTTTGTAGTAGTGTGACAAGGTGGGGGGAATATTTTTGACCATTTTATTATAGTGACCACTTTTTTTAATTTTGTTTATTCAACTTTGCTGTTTGCTCCCCCTTTGTTCTTCCTCAGCTGCATGCTGTGGGATGGTTTACTGTTCAAACAACATGAAGTCTTGCTATATTATAGACATTAGCAGTTTGATCCAGCTCTAGAACTGCCCCGGAGTGAAATGGTTAAAACCATTCCAAAATAGAATTTTGGCACGAGAGCAGCTCTATCTATGTCATTTCAAACTTGAACTGTCAGATTCTTTACTCCGCCTCAGTGAACAGTCGCTCAGGAGATTTCTCCTTCTGCTTGGTTCATTTCTCGGTTTAAAAAGTGTTTTCTCGGTTGGATTTAACCGAGAATAGTTTTATTTTAACCGCAAAACCGATCGGTTCAAGCTCTATCTGTGGTAACCGTAAGTAAATGAAGGTTTTGTCTGTGTGGAACTTGTAAGTTATCGGTTCGGTTTTGAACCGATCAGTGGGTTTAAAACTCATTTAAAACTAAAAGTTACTATTTTAAAGTGCGGTTCCAGTTCTTATCGGTTCTAAAAAACCGGTTTATTACTTTTTCCAATACCGTGACACGGTTAGGAACCCGAAAAGGGTGTCTTGCCTGGCACTGCCGTTAAAAGGGAGTTTTTGGTTAGGCTGGCATTATGTCTGAGAAACCCAAAAGAAAACCGGCCCACTGGGTTTCAACACTGTGATGGTTGTGGGGAAGTCTTTGCCAAGGCTGACCCACACACCACATGTGTTTATTGTCTGGGGTTTGACCACCTCCAGTCAGACTGCCAGGTATGTAAGAATTTCCCTTCAGCCACCCTGGAAAGAAGATTGGGCAGGCTCAGGGAACGAGAGGCCAAAAAGTCCGCTGACCCGGTTGGCCAGCCCGGTTCGGTGCCAACCGAACCAGAGGGAGTGCCCTCTGACCAGGGCCAGACTTCCTTGGGCAAAAGAAAAGCTGGTTCTGAGGAACCAATTCCAGTAAAGAAAACAAGAAAATCAGCAGGTCTGGAGTCCAAAATTCCTTCTCCAACTGCTGCAGAGATAGCAAAAGCCATACAAATTGTCCAGTCACTGTCTCAGGGTCCGTCCGAACCACCACTATCTGGTAAAAGGTCGGTTCGTCCGGTCCCAGTGGTTCAGGATTATGATATTGAGGAATTTTATGAACCAGAGGAGGGGGAGGAGGATTATGAACAGTATGAATGTGGCTGGGAAGGTCTGGGTGTGCCCATTGAACCGGACATCTCCCCAGACAGACCTTTAGAATCTCCCCCTATGCTGTCTGAGTCCCCATCTCATTTTATGTTTTATAAAAAAGTTGCTGAAACCCTCCAGCTTCCTTTAGAAGAGGCTGTGGATGAGCAAGAGGAGCCTGATTTTGTAGAAATGATGGATATTCCAGAGTCTAGGAGATTGTCTATTCCTTTACATAAGTATTTAGGAAACAAACAATTAACATTTTAAAAGCTCCTAATGCTGTGCCTCCTATAGATAAAAAGATGGACAGAAGGTATACATTGTCAGGCCCTGATACAGAATTCCTTTCTCAGCAATGCAGTCATGTTGGGGTAGTTCAGGCTGCTGCCTGTGATAAAGCTAATATTCCATTGGCTTCACATCCTCCTGACAAGGATTCCATTAAGATTGATGCCATGGCAAAAAAAAAAAAAACAGTATATGGCAGCCTCTCTGGGACTCAGGCAAGCAAATTATATGGCTTATGTAGCTAGGTATCAGAAATCTAGATGGGATACTGTTATGCAATTGGCCAAGCAGGCCCATGGCCAGCTGGCTAGTGAACTAGAACAGGTGGCTGCTGATGGCATTGAAGCCTCTAAGGTTCAGTTTCATGCTGCTGTGGATGTTAATGATGTTTCCTCTAGGGTCATGGCCACATCTGTAGCTTTTCGTAGGTTGGCCTGGCTCAGGTGTACTAGTTTGTCACAGGATACCCAGACTAAGGCTATGGATTTTCCTGTGGTGGGAAATTCTCTGTTTGGAGAGCAGACAGAGAATTACATGAAGAAGATGGATGAATATAGGACTACTTACAAGAGTGTCCAGGCTAAGGAGGCGGCAAGCCACTCCTCAAAGGCATGCCCCAGGGGTGGGGTAGGCCTTTTCACAGAACCTTTCTGCCAGACTCAGGCCTCCTCTGCCCCTGCTCAGAGGGCTTCTTCAGAGGCAGGGGCAGGCGAGGGGTGGGCAGACCTCCCACCCCAGCCTAAAGCTCCCTGAAACAGGCACCCTGATGGGGTGCCCAGGGCGATCTCCTGTACCAGTGGGGGCAGGCTGGCTTACTTCAGTCAGGGTGGGCTTCTTTAACCTCAGACAAGTGGGTTCTGGAAGTAGTAAGCCAGGTCTGGTTCTCAGCTTCAAAAGTTTCCCAAGTTGAGAAGCAGACTTTTCTACAAGTGCTTCAGAGACCCTCGCTCTGGAAACAGAGGTCTCATCCTGTTAGCTCTCAGAGCAGTAGAAAGGTTCCTCCCTGCATCAGGGCAGGGGTCTGTATTCAGATACTTCCTTACCCCAAAAGACAGGAGAATGGCGGCCCATTTTAGATCTCAGATATCTGAACAAGCATCTTTTGAAACCAAAGTTCAAAATGGTAACTCTGGCAATGATTTTACCTTCCCTAAGGCCAGGGACTGGCTAGCCTCCCTGGACCTCAAGGATGCCTATTTCCATGTCCTAATCAGAAGATCCCATCAAAGTACCTCAGATTGAACTGCCCTCAGGTCATTACCAGTTCAGAGCAATGCCCTTTGCCTACCTCTGCTCCAAGGGTATTCACAAAGTGTCTAGCAGTGGCAGTGGCCCACTTAAGGAGGCAGAGGATTGCTGTTTTCCCTATCTAGACGACTGGCTCATTGTAGGCCAGTCCCCAGAACAGATAAAATCTCACCTGCAGGTCACCCAGCAGCTTCTCACCTCCTGGGTTTCTGCTAAACCTACCAAAGTCGGTTCTGGAACCAGTCCAGGTGCTCACCTTTATAGGGGCAGGATTGGACACAAAGCTAGCCAGAGCCTTTCTTCCCCCAGAAAGGGTAAGGAATTTAGTGGCTCTGGCCTCTTCCTTCACTCTGCAGGTCTCTCGACCAGCAAGACACTTTCTGCAGCTCCTGGGGCACATGGCTGCATCCACAGCTGTTGTGCAGGGAGCCAGATTTCAGATGAGACACATTCAGTTTCACTTGAGAACCTTTTGGTCTCAGAGAAGAGACCCCCTTTCCAAGTTGGTCCCAGTGACTCGAACCTTGATCCTAGCTCTCCAGTGGTGGCAGGATCAGAGCAATTTAAGAGCGGGGGTCCCCTTCATTTCCCCTTCTCACGACTTGACTCTCACTACAGATGCTTCCCTTCTGGGTTGGGGAGCCCACATGGGCGACCTTTCCCTCAGGAGTTTGGTCCCCAGGAATCTCTGCTCCACATCAGTTTGCTGGAACTCAGAGCTGTCTTTTTAGCTCTTCAAGCTTTTCTGCATCTGTCCACGACAAGGTGATACAAGTCAGAACAGACAACACCACAACAATGTGGTACATCAACAAACAGGGGGCACTCAGTCTTGCGCCTTGTGCACCGAGGCAGTGAAGTTGTGGTCTCTGGCCTATTCCTGAACACTTCCCTCATAGCAGTTCATCTTCCAGGAAGGACAGTGTCCTAGCGGATGCCCTCAGCAGGATTTCCCAGGGCCATCATGAATGGTCCCTGGATCCTCAAGTGCTGGGGATAGTTTTTGCCAGGTGGGGCATCCCTCAGATAGATCTTTTGCAGCCCCAGACAATCACAAACTTCCTCTGTTCTGTTGCAGGCCTCAGTGCTGGGCTCAGTTCCTCTGGATGCCCTTCTTCTGGATTGGGAGGAAGTTCCTCTGCTTTCCCTTCTCTCCTATTCAAAGTACTAGTCAAAATCAGATCTCAGCCTTGCAGGGTGATTCTGATTGCCCGGATTGGGCCAGGCAGCCCTGGTACCCACTCCTTCTGTCTCTGACAGTCCATCTTCCCCTGTGCCTCCCCAGGAATCACAATCTGTTGACTTGTGCCCAGGGAAGGGTTTGGTATCCGGACCTCAAATCCCTCAACCTCAAGGCCTGGCTCTTGAGGAGTAAGAGTTTGCTGATTTACACCTCTCTCAGGGTGTTCTTGAGATCCTAAAGGCTTTCAGAAAGCCTTCCACTAGGGCTACTTATAGTTCTAAATGGAAAAGGTTTTCCATTTGGTGTGCTGGGAAAAATATTTCCACAGAATCTGCTGAATTGCCCATTTTGTCAGATTACATGGTACATCTTAATTCCTTGGGTCTCAGACCAGCTACCCTGAGAGTTCATCTGGCAGCTGTGTCTGCTTTTGTGTCAGCAGGAAAGTCATCCTCTTTCCTCTCATCCTGTGTTTTCCAAGTTTTTTAAGGATTACTCCATACTAATCCTCCCTTTGAGAACCGGCCCTGCTTGGGACCTTAATGTTTGCATTGCCCAGTTAATGCAACCCCTTTGAACCTCTGTCTTCTGCAGAGCTTAGTACCTAACTTGGAAAACTGTTTTTCTAGTGGCTATCACTTCTGCCAGACGCATAAGTGAATTGCAAGCCTTGTCAGTGGAGACTGACTTTATTTCTTTCCACAGGGATAAGGTAGTCCTTAGGACTAATAGGAAGTTTTGCCTAAGGTGGTTTCAGATTTCCATCTTAATCAATCTATCTCCCTCCAGTATTTTTCACTGATCACTCCTCTTGGGTGAGAGGAGGTTGCACAACCTGGATGTTAAGAGGCTCTTAGTTATTATATAGGCGTGCCAAGGTCACAGTTTGAATCCTCCAACTTTTCCTTACCTATGGTGAAGTTGGGAAAGGCAAACTCGCCACTAAGAGATCAATAGCCAGGTGGATTGTCTCTTGTATCCAATTTGTTATCAGAAAGTGGGCAGAGCCCCCCAGTTTGAGGCTCATTCTACCAGGGGTACAGCTGTCTCTAGCTGCTGCCAGAGATATCCCTTTATTAGAGATTTGCCAGGCTGCTACTTGGAAAACGGTACACACTTTACAAGCATTACTCCCTGGATGTCCAGGCCAGGAGAGATGCTCGGTTTGGCACAGCTGTTCTTCAGAGCCTATTCCCTAAGTAGGTTCTGCCCTCCTCCATGGAGGTACTGCTGTATTCTGCTAATGTCTATAATATAGCAAGACTTCATGTTGTTTGAAGAAAAAATTACTCACCTTAGTAATGTTGTTTCTTCTAATGGAGTCTTGCTATATTATAGACCTCCCCCCAACCTGCCCCTCTCAGAACCTCTACTTGGTGGGGTGCAGGCAACTTAGTGTGGGCACTACTTATGTCCTGTTAGCATTTTGTCCCCTTTGGGACTTTGGGGGTGTGTATGTGTACGCGTGTGTGTGTTTTATTATACTTATGTTCCATTTTCATATTATTAGAATGGTGTTAGTATTTCTGGTCCCCTGACTTGAGTCTTGGGTGTTGGGACCATCAATGGTTGTTATTATTTAGGTAGCCATTTGGCTAGTGTATGTTACAGCTTCCACACAGACCTTAGTGAGTTTGGCTGTAAAGATCTGACAGTTCAAGTTTGAAATGACACAGATAGAGCTGCTCTCGTGCCAAAATTCTAATTTGGAATGGTTTTAACCATTTCACTCCAGGGCAGTTCTAGAGCTGGATCAAACTGCTAATGTCTATAATATAAATACTCCATTAGAAGAAACAGCATTACTAAGGTGAGTAATTTTTTCTTCTTCTTGATATATGGGTTCCCCCCCATGTTGTAACTCAAGGGAGGTGTCTTATAAGGATTGTTTGTAAGACATTATTTGGTTTCTGTGTCACAATGCTACCCTCCTGTGTATCTCATAATTCATGAGTTTTGCTTGCAAAATTTAGAAATAAATACAAAACAAAGAATGTAATAAAACGGAAAAAAAAATAAATAATGGACTGATTGTAACCTTGATTTCATGACCCATTATAAATTCTCCCCAGAAATCCAAAAGACCTGCAGCTCAGGTATTCACTGGATGGAGTCGAGCATATATACCAAACATGAATCTAAAATGAGGTGCACAGCTGGACGTCCAACAACCAGATAACTCTTCCAACTCTAGGGAACATTTACAAAATCATTTATTAATTAAAAAAGTTTCGTAGCAACCCACAATAAACAGCTTGTCAACGTTTCATGCTGCACTAGTGCTTTTTCAAGATGCTTGACAACGTTGATAGGCTGTGTATTGGGGGCTGCTACAAAACTTTTTTAATTAATAAATGATTTTGTAAACATTCCCTAGAGCTGGGAAAGTTATCTGGTTGTTGGATGTGCAACCGTGCACCTTGTTTTGGATCCATTGTAAATTCTGACAACAATCTTCTTCTTGGTTCACGTGCATATACATTTCCTATGGCTGCATCTGTATATATTATCTCTCATGTAGTGGGGTGTCACACACACATACACACACCCTGTATTTATAAGCATCTTATAATTTATAGGCCTCCTGCTGTCACATTGCATTTCAAGAGAGGAATCTACATTACTAATCTGATTTACAACCACCTAGTACTTTTTTTGTCTCTGCACAAAAGAACTGTGTACCCATGTGTAAAAGTTGTATTTATCAGTAGATTTCTTTGCCTAAGAAGCTTTTTTTCTGTAGAATCTGGCTGCAGTGCCTGGTGAAGGGCTCTGTGTAGCCTGAAAGCTTGTGTTTTGTAAATCTCTTGTCAGTCCAATAAAAGATATCAAATCACCCACTTCATTCATCCAGTTACGGTGTCATGCACATTCTCAGAGTTAGGGTCCTGGCTAGACCTCCCTCTACCTTATCTGACTCTCCTTCTCACTTCACTGTCTAAAACCCCTTTTGCTGGCACACTTCTCAAAACCATGCACCTAAAGCTAGCCTTGTCCCCCTACCCAAAGACCTGCTGTTTGTGTCTCCTCCTTGGGTTGTGCCTTGAAATAAGTCCTGGCTCAGTGCTTCTCTCCCGGTCTATAAATTTAAATTGGTAAATGTGGTGGTGGTGGAGGACGCTGATTGAAATTCAGTTAAAAAAACAAAGCAAAAACAAGACCAGTAGTGCTGTGCGAAATTAGTGCAGAATGACCATTCCACCGGTGGGATTTCCGCTGGTTCTTCTGCCTAATTCTGCCTACTGTGATCTGCGGAATAACATTCCATGGAACAGCATTTTTCCACAGAAAATTATTCTGCAACAACTTTCATGTAAAATATTGAGATCCTCGGAATATGTGCGTTTTCCATGGAAAATCATTCTGCGACTGTTTTCTGCTGCAGAATTGCACCATTCCATTTCTGGGGAAAATTGGTAGTACAATTGTGGCTGAATTTTAAAAATATTCCACGGAATTTTATTCTGCCAGAATATGAAAATTCAGCACAGCACTAAAGGTCAGTATTGGCCCATTAGTTGTTATCATGTCTGATTAAGAGATTAATATTTTACTATTGTCAGCAGTGTTGTAGGAAACTGTGGTATCTGAACTCCTTATTGGTGACATACTGTTGTGTATTTGCAGTGCAACGTCCTGGGAAGCAGAGGATTCAGCTGTGAACTGATCATCTGTTGCTTATTAATTAGTGACCTGAGGTAAACTCTCCACCCCCCTCCCCCCGTGCTGATCTGAAGCTGTCAGTGGTGCTGCAGGAAGGGGTACCGACTGAGCTTTTGGGATTTGACATGTTGACCCCCCCCCCTCCAAATCATGACTTGTTGGTTTGGGGAAGACGGAGGGGAAGTTATTAAATAACAGTGTGGTACTGGGGAGGGATGGTAGTAGGGAGCACAGAGACTATGGACAGATGATGTTGACTGGAGGAGGAATGGCAGAACACCAGGTTAGCAAAACTGCCCACTGAGTACTGGTGCTGTTGCATGCACCCCCAGTATGAATTGATGGGGCAATGAAGACCACCTTGGCCTTTGGTTCGTTATGATATTGGACTGAGAAAGTGGATTAGGGAGTTAGGAACTTAAAACAACTATGCTGGATGGAGGAAGGGTCTTTAAGGAGCCCCATGTCACTATTTTAAGATATGGGAGGACTGTGGGGACTGGTAGATGACTGAGGGGCTTGAAGGGTGAATATGGGACTAGCCCGCCATGAAGGGGAAGGTTTTTATTTTTATTTTAGGGACTGTGCTGTCCATAACGCACATCAGGGCTGATCTTGATACTCTCTATATTTGAATTGGTACCTAGTGGCTGTTGGGTTCTTTGTTGTCAGCTTGAAAAATCAAAACGTTCACACCACGCGTTTTGCCTGTGAGTTCTGACCATATTTGGTAGAGCAGATTGAGAAAACCAAGCTGAAAAAAATGTCAAGACATTCTGAAATTCAGGAGGAGTTTCATTCTGAGATGTAGCCTAGTCACTGTGCACCTAAGGAAGCTTGAAAGGCTTGATAAATGGGAACTGTTCAGAAAGTAATTTTTGAGTAATCCTCAGAATAATTTATTGTGTATCTAGTTGAATGTATGAATTACATTTAGCCCTCAGCTCACAATCTCTGGCTTTTGCCCTTTTTTTTTTTTTATCTGTAACAGAAGCACACAATTCCTAGCTCATCTGTCATCAGATGTGTGTTCTCCCATGTGCATGAGGACAGTCAGCTGCCCCTGTGGTTTGTTTTATTTTCAGTTTTTTTTTTTATTATTTTCAGTTAATGTGTTTCTATAAAACAAATGCAGTGCGAGAAATTGACTTTTGCAGTTGCTTTTTCATTCGTTTATTTTGCTGCTGCTGTCAGCCCTGTTCCCAGTTGTCCTAGGTTAATAAGTCATTTAAGGCCAGATGTCAACATGATTGCTCATTTTTCATAAATAGTCTGTTGTGTGGTATTGCCTTCCTAGTGCATGAGATGGGACATTTCTTTGTCTCCATAAACAGGCATGAGTGATGGCTTGCTATACCTAAAAGGACTGCAATATCATAACTGATCAAGTAATTGAATGGTTCATTTCTATGAAACCTGATGAATGTTTTCAAAGCTTTGAGAACCTACAAAACAAGCATTTGTCAATGCTGAATGTTTGCTTGCTGGCATTGGCATTGGTAATGCAGGAGTCAGAGAGATGCATAGTAGGAATGGAAGTGAAGTATTGAACTAACGCCAACCACCACCCCCACCCTGCAGAGACTGACAGGAGTTGGGAGCACTGCTGTATCATTGGCTACAAAACTCACGCCATTCCGCCTCACTCCACCCTCAGACACCAACAGGTGTCATGGTGTGCCCTGAGTTCTTTACGCTCACCCCATTCCATAAGGGAAATAGGCTGAGATGGGTGCAGTATTGAAGAATGGGTGAACGGTTAGCGGTAAAACCCCAGGCACACTCGATACCTGTCGTGAGGCTGCAGGGTGAGGTGGAAAGGTCAGAGCACACGGGCTGACAACCCTGTCACCCCCGATGCTTGTCAGTCTCTACAGGGTGGAGCATTACTGTTGGAAACCCTAACGCCCTGGGCGTTTGTTGGTATTTTCACTCCAAATTTCAACATGGGCTTTTTGGGACCTCACCTCATGAACAATGGCACTATCATTTTGTTACTCAATCCCAAAAGGTGATTTTGCAAAGCGACTGTGCCATTCTGCGCCACAGGCCAGAAAACACATTTCAGGCTGGATGTGAAAAATGACAGCTGTACTGTTAATGAGGAGGTCTGAAAAAATGGCAATGCTGAAAATCTGGAGTAAAAATATGAAAAATTGGTGGTTATGAGCATGCATAGAAACTGCACAACTCACACTCATAATGCAATCATTTTTTAGAATTTTTTCGCCAAATTTTCAACATGGTCATTTTGGGATATCCCCTCATGAACAGTGGCACTGTGATTTTATTCATCTGTCCCGAAAGTCGATTTCCACAAATACGGTGCCATTCTGCGCCAAAGGTGCGACAACACGTTTTGGGCAGGATGTGAAAAATGGCAACTGTGCTGTTCATAAGGAGGTGTGAAAAAATGGCGATGTTGAAAATCTGGAGTGAAAATATTAAAAATTGGCAAAGTTGTTACGAGCGTGTGTAGAAACTGTGCAACGCACGCTCATACCTCAGTCCTTTCTTGGAATTTTTTCACCAAATTTGCAACATGGGTGTTTTAGGACCCCACCTCATGAACAGTGGCACTGCCATTTTGTTAATCTGTCTTGAAAGATGAATCTACACAGTGACAGCGAAATCATCTTTCGGGACCGAGTAACGAACTGTCATTGCCAATGTTCATAAGGTGGGGTCCCAAGAACCCCATGTTGAAAATTTGGAGCCACAATTCCTAAAAATGGCTGAGATATCAATCTAAGTTGAAACCCCCATTGACTCCCTTTATACAGCGCTTACCCGATTCCTCTGTTTGCAGTTCGGCTTTGAAGAGTGCAGACGTGTCACAGTCCAGAGAAGATCACTGCTTCCGACCTCCAGAGGGTAAGTATGGGTGAGGGGGGTGCGGAGAGGTGGGTGCTCAGTGTGAGGGGAGGACTGGGGAGATGACTGTGGACCGTTTTATTTTTTTACAGGAAAAAAAAAATGGGGGGGGCGGTTTTCTTTCTTTTACAGGTTTAAAAAAACATTTCGGCACACTGGGGTGGGCTCCCAGTGTGCCACAATGGTGGTGGTGGGGAGGGACATGCCGACACGGGGATTGGGCACCCCAATGTCGGCAGATTACAGATGGGTTTGGGGGGGCACATCAGACACTGGGAGTGGGCATCCCGGTCTGAAACATTTTGGCACACGGGTGGGCTCCCAGTGTGCCACATTAATGGAGGGAGGGGGGATACATGCCGACGCGGGGATTGGGCACCGCAATGTCAGCTTTCCTTGGAGTGTGTGGGGCGGGCGACAGGAGCCACGGCTCATTACTCGTTTCTCCAGGAAAGGCACACAGAACAAACAAGTTGGTGGTGGAGCAAAGGCCAGGGACAGAGTGCTGGGTGGCAGGAGCTGACAGTTGCGAGGAAGGGGGGAGGTGCCGCTGCAGTGATGAAACTGTTCATGATTGCAGCGACAGATTCGATTCAACTGCTTGGCTTTCTTTTTGAAGCTGCTGTCATCTGCAACCCCCTTGATTGGTGGCTGAGGGATGCGCTTAGTAAAGCATCTGCTGCACTGGCCACAACACTGACAGACCTCTGAAATGTGGTACTGTCACAAGATGTTTCAAACAACATGAAGTCTTGCTATATTATGACAATTGCAGTTTGTCCCACCATTAGAACTGCTCCAGAGGTGAAAGAGTTAACTTCCATGCCAGGCATGGAGCTTAGAGCGCGAGCTCGGTTAGAGAAGCTCTGTCTGGATAATTTCAAACTGAAACTGTCAGATTCTTTACTCCGCCTCACTGAACAGTCGCTCCGGAGATTTCTCCTACTGCTCGGTTCATTTCTCGGTTTAAACAGTATTTTCTTGGTTAAATTCAACCGCGAGTATTATTATTTTAACCGCAAACCGATCGGTTCAAGCTCTGTTTGTGGTATTGTAAGTAATAGGTTTATTTTCTGTGTGGAACTTGTAAATGTTTATCGGTTCGGTTCGAACCGATCAGATTGTTTAAAACTTTAAAAAAGTAAGCATTTTAAAGCTTTTAGAGTGCGGTTCCCGGTTCTTATAGGTTCTAAAAAAAACGGATTTCATTAAGTTTTTTTTCCACGATCCGTGACACGGTTGGGAACCGATAAGGGTGTCTTGCCTGGCACTGCCGTTCAAAGGGCAAGTTTGTTGGTTAGGCTGGCATCATGTCTGAGAAACCGAAAAGAAAAACCGGGCCCACTGGGTTTTAACACTGTAGTGTCTGTGGGGAAGCCTTTGCCAAGGCTGACCCACACACCACATGTGTCTATTGTCTGGGGTTTGACCACCTCAATTCAGACTGCCAGATTTGCAAGAATTTCCCTGCAGCCACCCTGGATAAGAGAGTTGGCAGGCTCAGGAGCGAGAGGCCAAAAAGTCCACTGACCCGGATGGCCAGCCCGGTTCGGTGCCAACCGAACCGGAGGGAGTGCCCTCTGACCAGGGCGAGACTTCCTCGGGCAAACATAAAGCTGACTCTGAGGAGCCAGTTCCAGCAAAGAAAACTAGAAAATCAGCAGGTGTGGAGTCCAAAATTCCTTCCCCAACTGCTGCAGAAATAGCAAAAGCTATACAGATTGTACATTCACTTTCTCAGGTTCCGTCCGAACCGCCACTGTCTGGTAAAAGGTCGGTTCGGCTGGTTCCACCGGTTCAAGAATATGATATTGAAGAGTTTTATGAACCAGAGGAGGGGGAGGAGGATTATGAACATTGTGAATGTGACTTTGAGAGTCTGGATGTGCCCATTGAACCGGACATCTCCCCAGACAGACCTTTAGAATCTCCCCCTACGCTTTCTGAGTCCCCTTCTCACTTTCTGTTTTATAAAAAGGTTGCTGAAACCCTCCAGCTCCCATTAGAGGAAGCTGTGGATGAGCAAGAGGAACCTGATTTTGTGGAAATGATGGATATCCCAGAGTCTAGGAGATTGTTTCCTAAATGATTTATGTAAGGGGATAGACAAACAATAAAAATTTTAAAAGCTCCTAATTCTGTGCCTCCTGTTGACAAGAAGATGGACAGGAGGTACACTTTGTCAGGTCCTGATACAGACTTTCTTTCACAGCAGTGCAGTCATGTTGGAGTAGTTCAGGCTGCAGCCTGTGATAAGGCTATCATTCCTCTGGCCTCACATCCTCCTGACAAGGACTCCAGGAAGATTGATGCCATGGCTAAAAAACAATACATGGCAGCGTCCTTGGGACTCAGACAAGCAAATTACATGGCTTATGTGGCAAGATACCAAAAATCTAGATGGGACACACTCATGGCTTTGGCCAAACAGGCCCCTGGCCAGCTTGCCAAGGAGCTGGAGCAGGTGGCTGCTGATGGAATTGAGGCATCCAAGGTGCAATTCCATGCTGCTGTGGATTCTAATGATGTATCCTCTAGAGTCATGGCTACATCTGTGGCCTTTCGTAGGTTGGCTTGGCTCAGGTGTACTAGTTTGTCACAGGATACCCAGACTAAGGCTATGGATTTTCCTGTGGTAGGAAATTCTCTGTTTGGGGAGCAGACAGAGAATTACATGAAGAAAATGGATGAATATAGACAACTTATAGGAGTGCACTAGCCAAGGAGCGGCAAGCCACTCCTCAGAGGCAGACCTCTAGGTAGAGTAGGCCTTTTCACAGGCCTTTTACCAAACCCAGGCTTCTTCTGCTTATGCTCAGAGGGGTTCTTCAGAGGAGAGGCAGACAGGGTGCAAGCAGGCCTGCTCCCACCCCTCAGCCTAAAGCCTCTGCCAAACAGGCACCCTGATGGGATGCCCAGGGCCGGTTCTCCATTACCTGTAGGGGGCAGGCTGGCTTCCTTCGTTCAGGACTGGGAGTCTCTAACATCAGACAAGTGGGTCCTGGAAGTAGTAAGCCAGGGTCTGGTTCTCAGCTTCAAAAAATTTCTAAAGATGAGAATCAGATCTTTTCTACCTGCAAATCCTCTAGAGACCTTTGCCTTAGAAACAGAAGTCTCAACCCTCCTGGCTCTCAGAGCTGTAGAAAGGGTTTCTCCCCTACACCAGGGCAAGGGTCTGTACTCCAGGTACTTCCTTTGCCCCAAAAAATACAGGAGAATGGCGGCCCATTTTGGACCTAAGATATCTGAACAAGCACCTTTTGAAACCAAAATTCAAAATGGTGACTCTGGCAGTGATTTTACCTTCTCTAAGGCCAGGGGACTGGCTAGCTTCCCTGGACCTGAAGGATGCCTATTTCCATGTTCTAATCAGAAGCTCCCACCGAAAGTACCTCAGATTCGAACTGCCCTCAGGCCATTACCAGTTCAGAACAATGCCCTTCGGCCTTACCTCTGCCCTAAGGGTATTCACAAAATGTCTAGCAGTAGCAGTTGCTCATTTAAGAAGGCAAAAGATTGCCATCTTTCCCTACCTAGACGACTGGCTCATTGTAGGCCAGTCTCCAGAACAGGTCAAATCACACCTGCAAGTTACCCAGCAGCTGCTCACCTCTCTGGGTTTTCTGCTCAGTCTTCCAAAGTCAGTTCTGGAACCTGTCCAGGTACTCACCTTTATAGGTGCAGAATTGGACACAAAGCGGGTCAGAGCCTTCCTACCCTTAGAGAGGGTAAGGAACCTAGTGGCCCTGGCCTCCTCCTTCACTTTGCAGGTCTCTCGACCAGCAAGGCACTTCTTACATCTCCTAGGACACATGGCTGCTTCCACAGCTGTAGTGCAAGGAGCAAGATTTCAGATGAGGGATATTCAGTTTCACTTGAGAGCCTTTTGGTCTCAAAGAAAAGATCCCCTTTCCAAGTTGATTCCAGTGACTCGAACCCTGATCCAGGCCCTTCAGTGGTGGCAGGATCAGAGCAATTTGAGACTAGGGGTCCCCTTCATCCCTCTATCTCACTCCTTGACCCTTACTACAGATGCGTCCCTTCTGGGATGGGGAGCTCACATGGGCGACCTCTCCACCCAGGGAGTGTGGTCCCCTCAGGAATCTCTGCTCAACATCAATTTGTTGGAACTCAGAGCTGTCTTTCTAGCACTTCAGGTGTTTTCTGCATCTGTTCAGAACAAAGTGGTGCAAGTCAGAACAGACAACACCACCACAATGTGGTACATCAACAAACAAGGGGGCACTTGGTCTTCGGCCTTGTGCACCGAGGCAATGAAGTTGTGGTCTCTGGCTTATTCCCTGAACACTTCCCTCATAGCAGTTCACCTCCCAGGAAAGGACAATATCCTGGCAGATGCTCTCAGCAGGATTTCCCAGGGCCATCACGAATGGTCACTGGATCCCCAAGTACTGGGGATAGTTTTTGCCAGATGGGGCACCCCTCAGATAGATCTTTTCGCAGCCCCAGACAATCACCAACTTCCACTGTTTTGTTGCAGACCCCCAGTGATGGGCTCAGTCCCCCTGGATGCCTTTCTCCTAGATTGGGAAGGGAAGTTTCTATATGCCTTTCCCCCCTTCCCTCTCCTATTCAAGGTGCTAGTCAAAATCAGATCCCAGCCTTGCAAGATGATTCTGATTGCTCCAGATTGGGCCAGGCAGCCCTGGTACCCACTCCTTCTGTCCTTAGCAGTCCATCTTCCCCTGTGTCTCCCCAGGAATCACAACCTGTTATCTTGTGCCCAGGGGAGAGTTTGGTATCCGAATCTAAAATCCCTCAACCTCAAGGCCTGGCTCTTGAGGAGTTAGAGTTTGCTGACCTACACCTTTCTCAAGGTGTTCTTGAAATCCTGAAGGCTTCTAGGAAGCCTTCCACTAGGGCTACTTATAATTCTAAATGGAAAAGGTTTTCCATCTGGTGCTCTGGGAAGCATATTTCCTCGGAATCTGCTGATTTGCCCATTGTTTTGGACTATATGGTCCATCTTAATTCTTTAGGCCTGAGACCAGCTACCCTGAAAGTACATTTGGCAGCTGTCTCTGCTTTTATTTCAGCAGAAATGCCCTCTTCTCTTTCCACTCACCCTGTATTTTCCAAGTTTTCCAAAGGATTACTTCATACTAATCCACCTTTTAGGGACCCGGCCCCTGCCTGGGATCTTAATGTTTGCATTGCTCAGTTGATGCAACTCCCTTTGAACCTCTGTCTTCTGCAGAGCTTAAGTATTTGACTTGGAAAACTGTTTTCTAGTAGCCATCACTTCTGCCAGGCGCATAAGTGAGTTACAAGCCTTGTCAGTGGAGACTGACTTTATTTCCTTTCACAGGGATAAAGTAGTCCTTAGGACTAACAGGAAGTTTTTGCCTATGGTGGTTTCAGATTTCCATCTTAATCAACCTATCCCCCTTCCAGTGTTCTTCACTGACCTTTCCTCCTCTGGTGAGAGGAGGCTGCACAGCTTAGATGTTAAGAGGGCCCTAAGTTACTATATAGAGCGTACCAAGGGTCATAGGTTCGAATCCCTCCAACTTTTTCTCACTTATGGTGAGGTTGGGAAAGGTAAACCTGCCACTAAGAGATCTGTTGCCAGGTGGATTGTCTCTTGTATCCAATTTTGTTATCAGAAACTGGGAAGGTTCCCCTTCAGGCCTGAGGGCTCACTCTACCAGAGGTACAGCTGCGTCTCTAGCTGCTGCCAGAGACATCCTATCTTAGAGATATGTCAAGCAGCTACTTGGAAAGCGGTACACCCTTTCACCAAGCATTACTCCTTGGATATCCAGGCCAGGAGCGATGCTAGATTTGGCACAGCCGTGCTTCAGAGCCTATTCCCTAAGTAGGTTCTGTCCCTCCTCCATGGAGGTACTGCTGTGTATTCTGCAATTGTCATAATATAGCAAGACTTCTATGTTGTTTGAAGAAAAAATTACTCACCTTAGTAATGTTGTTTTTCTAATGGAGTCTTCTATATTATGAACTCCTCCAGCCTGCCCCTCTCAGAACTCTACTTGGGTATGGGTTGGGCAGTCCAGTGTTGGCACTTATTTTGCCCATTATATGTTTTTCCACCCCTTCTTGGGGTTTTGGGGTGTTGTGTTTTTATTTTATCTTATCTTATTTATTTTCTGGTTCCCTGACTTGAGTCTTGGTGTTGGGACCAGGAATATGTGTTAATATTTAGGTAGCCAGTTGGCTAGTGTAGGTTACAGCTTCCAGAGAGAACCTTAGTGAGTTTTTGCTCGTAAAGATCTGACAGTTTCAGTTTGAAATTATCCAGACAGAGCTTCTCTAACCGAGTTCACGCTCTAAGCTCCATGCCTGGCATGGAAGTTAACTCTTTCACCTCTGGAGCAGTTCTAATGGTGGGACAAACTGCAATTGTCATAATATAGCAAGACTCCATTAGAAGAAACAACATTACTAAGGTGAGTAATTTTTTCTTCTTGCACATGCACAGAAGCAAACATAATAATTCTTGTTCCACAGAGGCTGTATCTTTTATTGGGCTAACAAAGGTCTATAAGCTTTTGAGGTCACCAGGAGTGAGAGACTGGTGGTTTCAAACATTTATGTACCTACCTAAACTATTTGTTACTAATAAAGGTATAATCTCTGCAAACCCCAAAATTTAGTTTGTTGGGTGTTTATCTTTCCAGCTAACATGGCACAGTCCAGTAGTCTTTTACAACATTCTTGATGTAGACATGCCTGATTACACCTAAGTGATCCCTGCCCTTCTAAAATGCAGCTAATTAAAACATACTTTGAAAAACAAAACGTCCTGTTGTCACAGTGGTAGGGTTGGTGCTTGCAGTGTTGGTGTCCCAAGTATGAGAATGACCTATGGGATGTTGGGGCCCAGCTATTGGAGAAGGACTGAGCATAGCAGAGTACGCACTCCTCTGGGGATTGAGGCTTGTGGACTTTGCAGTAACACTGCCATCAGGGTGTTACAAGGTGGTGGTGTAGCTTGAAACACCAGTAAGAGTGAGGGGAAGCCACCTAATGTTCATTGGGATGGCATGCTTCACATGCACGGCCCTGGTCCATCATCTTTGCCAATGGTGTCCCAGGGAGAGCAAGGAAAAGCAAAAATCATGGAAAATATCCTGAGACAGCAGCAGGATGAAGAAAATATGGTACAGTCAGACCCTTCACAGCCTGCCTGTCACCTCAGACAGATCAAGAAAGGACATAATAAGGTAGGTTGAGGAGTAGCCTCATGTAGGGGGGATGGAGCTGGATGGTTGTCATGGGCCTCTGATGGTGGACAAGTTTGTGATGAGGGGGTATAAACAGATGGGGGGGGAAAAAAGCTATGGTGTGACACCAGGGCTTCCAGGGACATTTGGCCATGGGTCCTTGATGCACCAGTAGCTCATTGGAACGTGTGTCCATTAGTGTTGCTAGTACCCTGGGACACACTGCTGGCTTCTCTAGACATACAACCTACTGCCCATTTCCCCCCCACAAAGTAATGGGGCACACACCATGGCAACTCCACAGGAACTTCGCTGGACTTTCAAAATTTGGTCTGGGATCAGTTTATTTTTTTTTTTTTGTTGTTTGTTTGTTTATTTTTATTTTAATCTTTGGTAACTGGGTAAGGCCCAATAGGCACCAGTTCCTGTTTTCAGGGGTGACCTGGGAGCACTGGGCGGTTAAGTGACTTGCTCAGAGTCCCACAGTATGCAAGTGGAGGTTGTGAGAATCAAACCCAGATCTGGTCTGCTGGATGTACCAAGCTCGTTCACAGCTTGTTACTCTAACCTCTAGGTTATACTGCCAGCCCATTTTGGGTGTCCGGAACCCACAAGAGGAAAAAGCTACCGAGACAAGGGATGAGAAGTGTAAACATCATACACAGTGAATATATACAGTATGATCTTGTATTTTGCTTGGGACTCATAGTAAAGTTTCTAATTCCTAGTTCCTAGTGTCCTGTCCACAACTGGGGGGTACCCACAGCATCCAGGATCACTCTTAACTGCTGTGTAAGGCCCCCTTTCCATCCTGATCCCACATTGATAATGAAGGTATGCAGGCAGTTGGGTCAAAGGGTGAGTGAGGCCACAATCCACACGACTCGCAGTGCGAGATGCGCTTTACAGAGGCCTACAGAAGCTATGCCAGCAGGACCCCTGACATCAGTCTTCAGTGCTTTCTGGGCTAACTACTCTGATCTGCTTGGGGCCCTGAGTGGACCCCTCTACGTACGGGTCTCTGAACAAGCATGGAGGGTTGGGAGATGAGATGACTGATGTTTTAATTTGGAAGAAAAATATTAGCATTTGATGTATAGTCGAAGCAGACTGATGTATCCCACAATCCTCTGGCTCTTGTGGAGCAGTGAATCAAATCAACATCTTATTAGGTCATCGGTTTACAGATCTTTGAGTCATAGACTCATTTACAAAGGCACCTCGTCAAGAGAGCAATACATCACAGCAAACAAACAGTACAGTACATGACACTTGGATTAAAAAAGCAACCAGTGTTACAGGCATTCACTGGTGGTACACGCTGTTGGAAGTTTCCTCTTCTGGTCCAGCTATGCCTTCATTGCTGCCCCACACCTGCTTTGCATTGGTGGACGAGGGAGATGGTAAATATGGATACTGCTCACAAGCCTGGCTCATAGAGCAGCATTGGGTGATGGAGTGGTGCATATGCCAGCCTGTCTCTAAATCTGGCCCTCAGACTGAAACTGTAGTCCTTGTGCCTTTCTTGTGACATCATGGTCTATTGCTGTGGAAATGACTATGATGTCACCAACAAGTTGTGGCTGTACCCCTCTTTATGCATTAATGTGGTGATTGGGCTGGACTTTTAGGGGAGAGCTTTTGAGCCCATAAGGCTCTGCAAGAAAAACTATATCTGTTTTGAAATCCTGCCAAATAGGCAGTACTAAGGACTGAAGTCAAGGCTTGTTGATTTGTAGAGCATGTGGCATTCAGTCACCTTGCTTTCTTGCAATAACAGCTGTGGACTGCTGGTAAAAATAGTTCAGTGGCAAAGGACACTTCAGCTCAGCTGAGAAGCAGGAGGTCATCTGACAGGAATGAAACAAGCTGTCCCCCCAACTCACTGGGTGACTTTAGTATTCAATGAAGGGTTTCACAATCATTTTTGTTTTCTTAGAATTTGCTGCTAGATAAAGACTACCTGTTCCACCTAGTCTTCCCCCTTTTTCCCTGCCTATAGTGTCACCACAGACCCTACTTGATCTCTGGCCCATTCACCCCCTCCCACTCTTTCGAAAATATTTCCTTATGCCTTTTCCATGCACTCTTGAACCCCGCCACTATTTTTGCCACCATCACCTCTTCTGGAAGACTATTACAGGAATCCACCACTCTGTCTGTGAAGAAGTACTTCCTCACATCTCTACTGAATCTAACCCTTCCAGCTTCTTATCTTGCCCCCTTGTCCTTGAGCACCCTTTTTTCTGAAAAATACTTCCCTCTTGTACCTTGTTTACCCCCATGAGGTATTTAAAGGTCTCTATCATCTCCACCCCTCTCTTTCAGGGTGTACATATTTAGGTCCTTTAGTCTCTCCTTGTAGGGCTTCTGATGCAGACACTGCACAATTGTAGTTGTCTCCCTCTGGACCATTTCCACTCTGTGTCCTTTCTGAGATGTGGTCTCCAGAACTGGACACAGTACTTCAGGTGGGGTCTTACCAGTTATCTATACAGAGGCAACATCACCTCGCTTTTTCCTGCTAGTGATACCTGTCTCTATGCTCCCCAACAATCCACCCATCCTCCCAGCTGTCTTGTTGCACTGCCTGGCCACCTTTAGGTCATCCAGTATGATCACCTCCAGGTCTCTTTCCTGCTTGGTGGTCATCAGTACCACCCCCTCCCCATTTTGTACTCTGCTTCTGAGATTCTGTTCCCCAAGTGCATTATTTTTGCACTTTTTCGCATTGAAACCCAGCTGTCATACCCTTGACCATTCCTCGTGTTTTCTCAGATCACTGTTTATCCTTTCCACCCCCCGGTAACGTCCACCCTGTTGCAGAATTTGGCGTCTTCTGCAAAAAGGCAGACCTTCTCTTCCAGCTCCTTTGCAGTGTCACTTATAAAGACATTAAAGATGACCGGTCTCAGCACTGATCCCTGCTGGTCACCCTCCCTTCCTCTGAGTGAACTCGGTTTACCACCACCCTCTGCTGCCTATCCCTTAACAAGTTTCTTATCCAGTTTACTACCTTTGGACTCGCACCTAAACTACCCAGCTTGCTTACTTGTCTCCTATGTGGAATGGCATTGATCACTTTACTGAAATCTAGGTAGATTACATCCACTGCTCCACCCTGATCTAGTTCCTTGGTTACCCAGTCAAAGAACTCTTTATCAGATTCATTTGACATGAGACGACCCCCCCCGGGAAACCACGTTGCCTCGGGTCTTGTAACCCATTGGATTCATGATATTCCTCGGTCCTTCCTTTCAGCAATGATTCTATTAACTTTTCCCTTCTTGATTGCCTCATGTCACCCAGTTCAACCCTGACCATGTTAGTTGATGCCGCGAATCTGAATTGGTGGAGGTGCCTTCCTTCTGCTTTCTGCTTAGGACTGGTAAATATTTTTTTTTGCATTTTCTAGATATTGGGAGGGTAGTCTGTGTTCTCAGGACTGCTTGTTGTAGAGAATTTCTGGCTGTGCTGATCCGTCTTCTCTGTCTCTGATTGTAAAGTTACCTTTTTCCACCATTTGTAGGCGGTGCCTGTCAGGCCAAGGAACTACTGGAAAATTCCACTCATTCCCATGGTTGTATGCTGCCACCAACATGACTCATACCTGTTGCTACACTGATCCATGGCTGCTTGCTGTTGCCTCTTCATCCCATGTCGGTTTGTTGTTTCTACCACTACTGTGGCTTGTAGCTGTAAACTGCTGCCATGCTGGCCCATGTCTACTTGCTACTACCACTACTTCAGCCTGTAGCTGATTGCTGTTGCCACCTACTCATGGCTGCTTGTTGCTGTCACTACAACCGGATCTGTGGCTGCTTGCTGCTGCCATTGCTGTGACCTGTGCCTGTTTGCTGGCTCCACTGTCCCATAGTTACTCCCTGCTTACTGCTGCCACTTTGACTCATTGCTGCTTGCTGTGACATTCTGACCTAAGGTTACCTCTCTGCCACTACTCCGGCCCTTGGCTGCCTGCTGCCATCACTCTGGTCCATGACTGACTGCAGTCACCACTCTGGCCCATGGATGTTAATTGATACCTTTCCAAGCCATGACTGTCCGTAACCACCACTTCGACCTGTGGCTGCCTTTAACACCATTTTGGCCCGTTACTGCCCACTGCCACTATTCCAGCCTATAGCTGCTCACTGCCACCCTTCTGTCCAGTGGCTGCCCACTGCCACCTCTCTGACCAGTGACTGCCCATTACAGCAACTTTGGCCAGTGGCTACCCATTATCACCACTTCAGCAAATGGCTGCCCACTGCCACTCATTCTGGCCCGTGGCTTCCCACTGCTGCCACTCTGGCCCATGGCTTCTCATTGCCACCACTGTGGCCTGTGGCTTCCCACTGCCACCACTCTGGCCCTTTACTGACCAGTACCACACTCCAGCCCATGGGCACCCTCTAACACCACTCTGACCTATGCCTGCTTGCTGCCACCACTCTGACTCATAGCTACCCACTTCCACCATCCTGGCCCATAGCAACCCACTACCACCAGTCCTACCCATGGATACCACTACCTCCATTCTGGCCTTCCTGGTCTGTAACTGGCCACTGACACTGTTCTGGCCTGTAACTGCCCAATGACACCGTTCTGGCCTGTAACTGCCCACTGACACCACTCTGGCCTGTTGCTACCTGCTGACTCCACTCTGACCTATGACTGCCTGCTGACTCCACTCTGGCCTGTGACTTCCCATTGACTCCACTCTATCCTGTGACTTCCCATTGACTCCACTCTGGCCTGTGACTTCCCATTGACTCCACTCTGGCCTGTGACTTCCCATTGACTCCACTCTGGCTTGTGACTGCCCACTGACTCCACTCTGGCCTGTGCATGCCCACTGACTCTACTCTGGCCTGTGGCTGCCCGCTGACATCTCCCTGGCCTGTGGCTGCCCGCTGACATCTCCCTGGCCTGTGGCTGCCCGCTGACATCATTCAGATCTGTAACTGCCTGCTTATACCGCTGTGGTCTTTGAGTGCCCTCTGACACCACTCTGGCCTGTGACTGCCCCTTGATACCACTGATGCCTGTGGCTGCCCACTGACACCACTCTAGCCTGTAGCCACCTGCTGACACCACTCTGGCCTGTGACTGCATGCTGACACCACTCTGGCCTGTGACTGCTCAGTGACACCACTCTGGCCTGTGACTGCTCAGTGACACCACTCTGGCCTGTGACTGCTCAGTGACACCACTGTGGTGTATGACTGCCTGCTGACACCATTGAGGCTGTGGCTGCCCACTGACACAAATCTGGCCTATGACTGCCCCTTTTGAAGACAAAAGTAGTCCACTTATTTCCCATGAGGATTCATTACTTTCGTGTAAGCATGGACACATTTCTACCTATCAATAGACATGTTTATGTATCATACCTGTGGTCCCTGCATATGAAGCAGGAGAGCATACTTGATGCACTTATTGTTCCTTCTGACCTTAAAATATTAAGTACTTTATCAACCCCCCAAGTAAGCTCAATCGAGGGTGACCTCTGCTTCGATTATTTTTATTTTGTTTTAGGCAAGACATGTTGTTATTTTGACTGGTTAAACATAAGTAGATTTAGGTCAGGTATGTGCTTGTATCACAGTTTCTTTTTTATATACTTCTTAATTTGAGTTTCAGTCACAGTACATTTGAATTTGTATGTCAGACACAATCTTGGTAATATATTGCAAATCTGACAACATTTAAATACAAACAGCAGTATGAATGATGTAAGCACATCTGTAAACAGCACTGTCCTACTGTCATTACCAGCAGGTGTCATGTTTTCATGGATAGTTAACTATGAAAAGTAATACATAACTCTTATGGATATCATGTTATTGTCGCAGTCTCTGTCCAGAATGCCAGCACGCTGAAAGTCGGATATGGGTCAGCATAGAAGGGCCTCACAACATTCCTAGGCTGGAAGAGACACTGCAAGGGAGGGCCCTGTGAATCTGCAAGTTTGGGGAAGTGAGGCATAGAATCTCAGACCCCCTGATACTGCATGGCCCAGTTGCCTCCCTCAGAATTACTGCAGATAAACTGCTGCTGCAACTGTCCTGCTGTTGTCTGTATGACTTAGTTGGTAGCACACCCACCTCTGGGCCATTGGGCTTGTATCATACATATTGGCACCTGAGTGTACTATTTTTTTTTTGGGGGGGGGTGCAGTACTGTTGTGGTGTGCCATCCTTCGGATGAGACTTTAAACTAAGGTCACTTCTGCCCATCTCTGGTGCTGTCCTGGCATAAATAAAAGAACCCAAGGCACTTTTCGCAAGAGATTGGGATTTTCCCTGGTGTCCTGGCCAACATTCCCTTCCTGTGAAACTGGTTCATGCAATTATCCAAGGCTGTCTCTGTGTGCTGATATGCAAAATGACTGCCACTACATATTTATGGTCTTTTCTCTACCAGTCTCCCATTGCTTGTAAAGAGCTTTAAGAAGCAGTTTGTATGAAAAGTGCTATCTAAATGTTAAGTCGTCACCCATTTCAAAATTAGTAGAGATCAGGCTTTTTCAGTAATTCCCCACAAAGCTCCTAGGGGATTCAAAGCTCCCAGGCATAGACTGGTGTCTTGAGAAGGCGAATGGCAGGACTGAGGCAGACTTCCTGCCCACTTTTGAGGATTGCTTCTTACAGCAGCTTGTCCAACAAAGGACTTGGTTTGAGGCCATCCTTGATATTATTCTCAGCAGTGGGAATGTGACCATCTCCAGCTTGAACAGCAAGGAACCAGCATGGAAGCAGTGATCACAGTTGGGTAAACTTCTTAGATAACAGGGATAACTGGTGGGGTCTCAACAGAAGGACACAGAACTTGAGAGTCGTTCTTTACCAAGATGAGGGATCTGGTGGCCAGGGTGGATAAGCTGGTAATGCACAGCACACATGGGGTTTGGTTTTAGGTGAGGAAGGTCCTTGAAGCAGCTACAGAAGTCTGTATCCTCTATGAGACTGAAAAAAAATACAAGGAGAAAAGGGCCAAGAAGTGGTGTGCCTGGCTCAACAGGGACCTAGAGCAGCTGATCCTACACAAAAACGCAGCTATATAACGTGTTGGCATGCCCTCTGGAATTTTCCTTGGTGGCGTGTCACTCCTGACCTCTGAACGGGTGTGTAGCCTTAGGGCTGCCTTAGACGACAGGCTGACTCTACAGTCTCAAGTGTCGGCTATTATCAGGACTTCCTTTTACCATCTTAGGAATATCGCCAGGGTTAGGCACCTTGTTCTGTCTGACTCTTTGCCAACGTTGGTCCACACCTTTGTTTCCTCAGGTTTGGACTACTGCAACGCCCTATACTTTGGGATTTCTGGGGTTGAAATCCGTCGCCTATGTCTGGTGCAGAATGCAGCAGCCCGGGTTTTGACTGAGACAGGTAGGTCCTGCCATATTATCCCGGTGTTGCGCGAGTTGCATTGGCTCCCTATACGGTGGCGGATCACCTTTAAAGTCATTTTACTGACTTTTAGAGCCTTCACGATCAGGGTCTGGCCTATCTGAAAGAACTCCTGGTGCCTTATTACCCCGGCCGATCGCTCTGCTCGGCCGACGAGAGGTTGCTAGAAATTCCAAGAGTGAGTTTAAAATCTTCTGGCAGCAGAGCTTTTTCTAATGCTGCACCCACTCTTTGGAACACTCTATCACGCCGAGTTCAAGAGTAACTTGAAAACATATCTTTGGAGAATGGCCTTTTTGGATGGTTATTCATAGTGCAGTTTGTTATTGTGTTGAGATTTTATTTTATTAATTGATTTTAATGCATGATGTTATTATGGTATGATCTTATTTATATGTATTATTAGATTTGTATCTGATGCTGTTGTTTTATTTTGTTCAGCACCTTGGTAAGTTGAAAGGTGCTTTATAAATAAATTTATTATTATTATAACTGTTGGAAAGACAGGTTTCCTCCAGGCAAGGGAGGAGTTCAGAGCAGCACTGAGAGACTACAGATAAAGAATTTAGGAAGCCAAAGAAGGTCTGGAAACCAGGATAACAGTAGGAGCTGTAAATAACACCGAAGGCGACTTCCAGCGCATGTCTGGAAAGAGAAGAGTGAAGGAGGACTTTGATCCCTGAAATCAAGAGAAGGGATGAGGAATTTGTGCATTAGCCATGGGCAATGGCTGATATGCTGAATGAATACTTTGTTTTGTTGTTCACCAAAGGGCCTCAAGGGAGATGCTCATCAGGCAGGCCATTGCAATAGAACCAACCGTGTTTGAACCTGCGAACATCCCATCGCTCCCTACTTGGCAATGATCAAGCCAAGTAATTCTTAAGGGGATGGATGGGATACACCTCAGGTTCATAGTGGTATTAAAGGAGCAATTGCTGAGGCCTCTTGTAATCTTTCATGAGTCTGTCTGTATAGATATCACGCTGGAGGACTGGAAAGGGGCCAGGGTGGTCCCTGTCTTCAAGAGAATGGCAAGTTAGCCTCCCTGTTGGCTCAGTGGCTTCAGGTGGGTTCAAGGGCAAACTCGAGTTGCGGTGTTGTGAGCCAGACCTGGCTGGGGCAGCTGCCACATGGCAATGTGCTTCAAAAACTGTGGCTGGGCCAGGGAACTTGCTTCTGCTGCAGGGACATATGAGGCCACCCAGAAGGCTGTGCTCACATTAGGTAAGGTGGGAAAGATCTAAAAGGGAAGTAAAAGCCATGTCCATTTATATGACGGTTTGGGTCTCTGGATTCTCCTGTGTCCTAGTGACTGCCTTCACTGGATCCTAGTCCATACAGTCGACTGCTGGGGGGGGGGGTGGATGCCCACCGGAGACCCTGCCATGGAGGGTAAAATTGTGGGGGTAACTAGTGGGTTGCAGGGACCGGGGAAATGGCAGAGGCAGGCCTAAACAGGGGTATTCCCTGGGAACAGGATATATCGCTGGAAAAAAAGATAAGCATGGCTGGGAGACAAAGCTCTATTGAGAGGGGGGAGAAAGGGGCAAGGTCAGATCCTTGCAGATATAGTATGATCATCCAGAGATCTGTGTTTGGCAAGGTCCTGACATCTGTTATCAAGGACAGAATAAAGGATCACTTTCCTGATTTCATGGTTCTCACCCCCTCTTAGCATAGTTTTATGAGGGGGCAGAACATGCCAAAATATTCTTGGAGAGGGTAACCAGAGAGATGGATAGAGACAGGGCCATAGGCATAGTCTGTTTTGACTTCAGAAATGCCTTTGACACTGTGGCGCATGATAAGCTTCTGATCAAAGTTATGGATGTAACAATAACTCGATATGACGATATAGCAGAATATTTCCCACAATAATTTGTTGTTATAAAGCTCTAATATCACGATTATTGTGCAGCACAATACATACCATGATAAATCATTTTGATTTTCTTGTCTCTGCTACTCTAGTGGTGTGTCTGTCCTGGTGTGACTGAGGTTCTTGATCATGATCATCAGTAAAACACTGGTCCTGACTTTTGGGCCCATTGCACTTGCACCCTTGTCAAGTGTGGCGGGGTACATTCATTGTTCTTCCCAAGCAGGCCCATGTGGGTATATAGCACATGCAGAAGGAGCAAAAAGGAGACTCAGTATTTGGTTATAGAAAATGGCGTGCATGACTAGATTTTGGGGGGGGGTTAATGGCAAGGCAATTTTTATTTAAAGGAAAACTGCAGAAATCGGGTGGCTCCTGTCCCCGTAAGGCTTACCCTTTGGTTTAGCTTTAGCCCACAAGAGCAGCATTTTTCTTGCGTCGCAACGGAGTTTATTTTATTTTGTAAAAGTCCACGAACCGGAAGTATGGCGGATCCTGGGGGCTCCATTAAATGTAATGGTGCGGTGCTGCTCCATTCGCTTGTATTGAAGCGGCCGGAGCAGAGCTGCATCATTACACTTTTTTTTTTTTAAATATTTGCTGCTCCCCACGGGCTTTCAGAGGAGGCCTCGCACTCCTCCTACTCTGTCCGCCGGGGCAATCCCCAAGGTGTCCCATCCCCTAGCCTCATCTTGTCTCATAGGGCCTGGGTGTTTACATTTTTTCCCCGATTTTCTCTGTTTAGTTCCCTGCCCCCTTAGGACACCGGTGCCTTTAGGACTTACATCCAGAGAGGCGACGTGCGGATGCACGTCATCCTCTCATGTGCCGTACAACATCCCCCATCCCTGACTCTGACATATCGGAGCCGCCGTTCCCTTCAAGGGCTTCCACCGGCACTCTCTGTGGGATTGTTGGTCGCTACTGCATCTCTGGTAACCCACCCCTGAGGGAAGAGAGCATCCGCTGGGATGCTCGATCCTTCCTCCCCCTGCCGAGCCACGGCAGCCAGAGTCCGCCAACCCGGCCCACCGAGCGAGGCGTGAGGTGTGCGCCGCCCAGCGCCTCAACCCCAGGCACCACCAGGCCGGCCCCTGCACCATTACATTACTGAGCCCCCAACGTCCGCCTTTTTCGTGCACGACTTTACAAAATAAAATAAACTCTGTTGGGTGCTAAGAAAAATGCTGTTTTTGGGCTAAAGCTAAACCGAAGGGTAAACCTTATGGGGGCAGAAGCCACCTGATTTATACAGTTTTCCTTTAAAAAGACACCCCAATGGAATGCACAAATGATTGCACCTGTTGATGTTGTTTTTAATGTGTAATGTGACTTTCAAGTTTGAAGGTCAGCATGTTTGTATGTTACATGGTTGATGTCACTATGTGTGAAAATCCAGTAAAAAATATTATACCAAAAAAAAAAAAAAAAAAGATACCCAATTCTGGAATCTCTGGGTGCCATACAAAATAAAACAGACAGATAGACGCATCTAAACTCCAAAATAAGTATCATTTTAACATTGAAATCCATAAATAATAAAATAAGATACATTTATCTAAGAGATAATAAAACAGAGTGACCAGGGGCTGAGATTGAGGCCATAGCATACTGATCTCACTAAAAGGCTAGGTCAGAAAAAGCCTGGGTGAACAGGAGGGCCTTGAGGCGGGCCTTGAATACTTCCAATGCCGGGGTCTCCCTAAACCCTAGGGGTAGTGAATTCCACTGGACGGGGCCGGCGACGCTGAAAGCCCTGTCACCGGCCGTTTTCAGCTTTGTCCTGGGAATCTCCAGGAGGCCCCTACAGGAGGAGCAGAGGGGACGGACCAAGACAGCAGGTGCAAGAAGGTCCATCAGGTAACCAGGGCCCTGGCCACTTAGGGCCTTATAGGTAAGAAGACCCACCTTAAAGAGGATCCTCCACCTGACCAGCAGCCAGTTCAGTTCACGTAGCACCGATGTAATGTGGCAATATTAGGCTGCCCCTAAGTAACCTGGCAACTGTGTTCTGCACCAGCTTCAGTCTGCGGAGCAGTCCTCCCATGACACCGAGGTAGCGCGCATTGCAGTAGTCAAGCCTTGATGTCACCAAGGCATGAATCAAAGTGGGGAGATCCAGAGGCGACACAAGGGGCTTTATCCTGGCAGCATTCCTAAGATGGAAAAACAGGAGTTGATAGTGGAAGACACCTGTGCTTCCATCGTCAAACCCCTGTCCAGAATGACACCAAGATTCCACACCTTAGAGGAGGCCTTAAGTGGGATAGATTCCAAAACAAGTCCAGTCTCTGAATCAGAGGCCATCTTGTCCTGTACTTGGTTTGACTCCACCACCAATACCTCTATCTAATCGGGGTTCAGCCACAACCAGCTGGAAGCCATCCAGTCATTGATCTCGGCAAGGCAGCTGTTTAGCACGTCTGCCGCATTGGATGTTCCTGGGGCAAAGGACAAGTACAGCTGGGTATCAGCATAGCAATGAAACACCAGATCATACTTCCTGATGGTCCCCCCTAGGGGCAACATGTACACTGCGAACAACATTGGGGACAAGACCGAGCCCTGGGGAACTCTGCATGACTGGAGGCTAGGGGTGGAGGAGAAATTCTCCATCACAACCCAATGCCTCCTGTTGGTTAAAAATGACTCGAACCAGCAGATGACAGTGCCAGTGAGTCCGTAGAATTCCCTAAGGCAGTCAAGCAACACACAATGGTCCACAGTGTCAGATGCTGAGGAGCGATCGAGGAGAACAAGAATTGTCCTTTCCCTTTGATCTCTAGCCCTGTGGATATCATTCTACACCGGAATAAGTGCGGTTTCTGTGCTATGCCTTGCCCGAAACCCTGACTGTAGAGGTTCATATAACTCCTGAGTCACAAGTTGCTCCTTCAACTGAAGCGCCAGTACCTTCTTCACAATCTTCACCAAAAATGGGAGGTTGGAGATGGGGCAGTAATTTGCCTTGACCTCCAGGTCCAAAGATGGTTTCTTGAGGAGTGGTCTTACCAACGCCTCCTTCAAGGCATCGGGGAATAACCCCTCTGACAGGGAACACCGGATAATCAAAGCAAACACCGGGCCAACAGCGTTGACGCATATCATCAAGAAATGCGTCAGCACCGGGCCCAGTTCACAAAAAGTATGCTTCAGATTGGTCGCCACCTCAATTATCTCATTTACCTACACTGGTCTAAACTCTCCCCAACCAAACTGAGTGCACTCAGGACACTTTGGGCAACCACGGTCAGCTCTTGACTGGCTGACTTGGGGAATTCCCTGCCAGATACCGGACACCCTGTTCGAGAAGAACCGAGCAAACTCTTTGCATTCAGCGTTAGAAAAGGCCTTCTTTGGCTGTAGATAGGCTGGCGGAAGTAGCCTGTCCACAGTCCAAAAAAGTGCATCTGGTCAGTTCTTCCCAGCAGCAGTCTTCCTGGACAGGAATTCTGCCTTCTTAAGGTTGATTGCCCCCGGTAAGCATTATAATGCACACGCAGGGCCAGTTTGTCCTCCTCCAGCCCTCCAGCAGCGCTCCAACCTCCGACCCTTCCTCTTCAGCTGCTTGAGCTCCTCATCAAACCATGGGGATCTCAAGTGGGAAGATTCTGATCGTACACGGACAGGTGCGTGGGAGTCAATGGCATCCGATAGCACCCTATTATAGGTGCCAACTGCATCGCCAATGCCTCCAACACATGCATTGCCCACACTAGATAGATTGGCTACTGCCAAAAAGCCCTCTGGGGGTCAGTCCCTGCAACGGGCGGTAACTCATTATCTCTGTAGGGGGAGGGCATCCAGTGGGTGCCCTGAACGTGAACCGCACCGTGCAGTGATCAGACCATGCCACCTGATCAATCCTGAGATCATTTATCTCAAGCCCCAGTGAGAACACCAGGTCCAAAGTGTGCCCGCCCTGGTGGGTCATGGAGGAAACTACTTACAACAGGCCCAGCGATGACATGATCTGGAGGAGGTTATAACCAAGTCGGGATGAGTCAATGTCTGCCCAAACATTGAAATCCCCCATGACAGTACATCTGGGGATTTCCAGTGTTTCACCAACAATGAATCCGGCAACCTCCTGCAGGACATCTCCCGCAGCAGTAAATCAGTAGAATGCTGCAGCCTGCACCCGGACCCCCATGGACAGCCACACATTCAAAGGAACCTGGGGTTCTCACTAGGTGCATGATGAAGCCCAAGTCAGATCTAAAGCAGATGGCTACCCCACCACCCATGTTCCTCTATTGGGCAATGCACAACGGTATACCCAGAAGGGATGGCAGCCTCAAAAAACCTCAAATGAACTAGTCTTTGCTTAAATGACCTCTCATCACAGTAGATGGCCATGTTTTCAAAACGGCAAAATTCTGTGCTTAGTGTTGAGCACATGTGCAAAAGAGGCTGGGGGTGGGTGGGTGGGGATGTATTGTTAAAAACTGAGCCCTGGTGTTTCATCCACATTCAGATTTGTGATCCATTTGTTTTGAAATGCCTTTCCCGTGTCTAGCCGGGGTTGACAGGCAGTGTGGCAGTGAGCTGTTGAAGATGGATTGCATGTGAATTGCCACTGACATGGCAGTTACCCCCTGTGGTCTATAGAATTATAGTTAGCCATATGAGTCAGTTTGATTTGCAGCACTTATAATCCAAACCCAAGTAAAACTACTGGGTAGCTTGTACATCTGGAAACCTGTGATTTCAGCATGATCATTTGAGATGTGGCTTTCGAAGGAGTAAACCTTTTAACTGTTACATACACACAGAAAAATAAATGCTTTTTCCTGTCCTAAAGTAGAAGTTCTACCAATTAAAGGAAAAAAATTAGCACAAACCATCTTGTCTTTTTATACCAGAAAGCATCCTTCAAAAAAAAAAAATAAATGTCCCAGACACCACGGAGGGTCTCTTGCAGTCAGTCTGTTGCCTTGGTGACTCTGATAGTGGCTACTAAATCAGAAAGGCTGTTGCTTGTCCTTCTATTGATTTAATTTTTTGTTGACCGATGAAAGAAGGGCTAGGAAATACTATTTTTATCCTCTGATCAGGGAGAGGGGGATACATATGCAAACCAACTAATACTGAACCTGGTTAATCTGTTGGTAAATTAGTGAATTAGGGGAAATTTGGCCAGAACACCTGGAACACTCCCCTGCTCTTTTCGAGAAGTGCAGTGGCCATGCGCATATCCAAGCTTTTTGTGGATCAGACCCTTTAGTATAGCACTTAATGATTCTTTTCCTGCAAGTGCTGCATGTATGGAACAAACAAGCCACAAGGCCCATGTTGGGCTGCTGGCGCAGTGGCGGTGATAGCCCAGGTTCGGGAACAAGCCAGAGTCATCAGACCGCCAGCTGGGGGGAGGTGAGCTGAGTGTCCCAGAGGATGCTGTCCACCTTGGGGAGGGTGGGAAGACAGACTCCACTGTGCTTCTGCCACCTGGATGACTACAGGTGGCAGTGCAAACAGAGCCGTGAACTCTGCCACCTGGGTGACCACAGGTGGCAGTGCAAGCAGAACCTCAGACCTGAGGAAGACGCAGACATGCTCTCTGCACATCGAGGGCACACCTTTGCATCCTACAAGGGGCTGGACTAGAAAACAGGAAAAGGCCAGATGTTGCAGAAAGATGTTCGCCCCTTACTGCAGGCCTACAGCGCCAACTGTGGCACTCTCTGAAGCACCTACCCAGTCTCCATCTGATGTAGAGCCCCCTCTTGACAGCACCACCCTTGGTGGGTAGGCCAGGGTGTTATGGAGGGGAGGTAAGTCCTGGGGAAGGCAAGTGAAGGGGCTGGGTATATGGGCAGGATTGATGGGGGCCAGCTGGCAAAGAAGGGGAAAAGCATACTAAATTTACAAAAAAAAAGACATAAGGTCCATACTTGGGGCAAATACTGTCTGAAAAAATATGAAATGTGGGATTTGTGGCTTTTTCCTTTGCAAAGTGTGCGGTTTGAAATAGGAACATTATTCAGGTTTTTGTGGGAATTTCACCAACAAAAATGTGCTTTCATCCAGCCCCACTCACTGTAGTACTCCTCATTATAATGAATACTCCACTTGCTTGACTCCAGTGAACAGCCTCTTAGAAATGGTCTGCTGAATGAGTACTGCACCACAAGGGTGATTGTCCTTAAATGATGGTGATGGCGGAGGCTACATACTGAAGGACTATACAGGTGTGACCACCTCGGGTGCAGTAGCATGTGTTGAATATGTTTTTTCAAGATATAACCGGTTATATAAAACAGCACTTTTTCTCATGATGATTTGGGATATAAACAGAATGTCTCTACAACGGATCTACATATCGTCAAGGACCCTTGAGACATTTTTGCACTCACGTGTTAGCTCCTTGGCAATGGGCTTACAACGGCTGCTACTCTGCAGTGTTCAATTTTTGACTCCAGCGAGTCACTGTGGCACTGGGGAGCTGAAATCCTACACGCTTTTTCTATCTCCATGTGGGCGCTTCCCAGTGTCTGCAGTGTTTCTGGTGTTGGAGGGCAGTGGGTAAAGAGGTTTTAAAATTAATGAAAAAGGACTCTGGGTGAGGTTTAGGAGAGGGAGCCTTCAGAGGAAGGGAGGTTTAAAACAAAACAAACAAAAAAAAAAATCTTGTCGACTGGGTGCAAGAGTGGACTTGGAAGCATATAGTTTGGTGGCATTCAGTGCTTCTCAACCTTGGGAAGATGGCACCACTTACCAACATTGCAGTAACATTTGGTGAAGAGCCAGGGAGTTTGTGTTGCCGCAGGTCTCACTACATTCGCTTGAAGTCACCAACAGGCAGCTACATGGGATCAGAACAGTTTTTTATGTTTTATTTTTATTATTTTGTAATTCAATAAGGCTAACTGGACCCAGGGCCCATTAACTGGGGTGACCTGGCAGCACAGGGAGGTTAAATGATTTGCTCAAGTTCACACAGTCTGTAAGTGAAGGTTATGGGACTCGAACTCCATAGGTGCTGGAACAGGTGGGGCCACTGTAGGGATGGCCCTATCACTTTCATGAGTGGTAGGGCCTGGGCCTGTCAACTGTTGTACACATGTTACTTTAGTACTATGGAGGACTGTGCCTTTAAACTGCAGCATGTGCTGTAAACAGTGTTACTTACCAATTACTCTCTTTGTGGCTTGCAGGGTGTCATCAGAATTTTGGACAATGAAGGCCAGTATAGTGTTGAAAGGGGTAGGCTGGGGACCTGGCCTTCTGAGTTAAGGCACAGTGGTCAGCCTGTACAAATGGCAGTGAAGGACCTGGCTTTGGGGGGAGGGCATCAAGGTACAGGGAGATGCTGTCAGTCGGTAAGGGGGAGTTACTCTACAAATTATAACTCTGATTGAGAACAAATAAGGACGTAGGTCCATACATCCTTGGCCCTACCATTTTGTAGACACTTCCGCCACCTATGTCAAACCCAGATCTGTTGGATGTACTAAACTTATTCACAGTTCACTGCTCTACTCTCTGGGCATTAGCTCTAGGCTGTACTGCCAGGGTTGAAAGGTGGAAAAGCCTGTGAAGCTGCCTTCTTGATAGCTGCAGGCGCTCTCAGCCCCAGGTTTGTAGTGTGCAGTTCTGCTGATGTGGGAATACCAATGTATTATGTTTCATTAATATTTATACATGTAATTTGCTGAGGCTTTATATTGTGCTGCCCAGGGAAGATTATGTCAAGGATTATGGTCTGCTTCCAGATGCTCACTCATGTTGAACAGCTGTAATATGCAAGTTAGTCTGTGCTCCTGAAGGAGCTACAAACCTGGGATGGGATGGCAATTCTGTCATAACTCATGAAGCTGCTTTCTCTGTCACTAAGGTGATGACCAGGAACAAGTTTATACAGAGTCACCCTTGGCAGGGAATCAAGGAAAACAGCTGCTAGCAGTGAAGTTGCAATGGTTCCCAAGATGATCACTTTGTCCCATGTTGATCCAGTGGTTAAAATGATATATGAGACGTGGGGGTGATGTAAATCAAAGAAGACTTTAAGTATGTCTGCTATGCGGAAATTACTGTTAGCCTACTGAGTTCTTTGCCTTCCAGGTGCTTGTAACCAATAAACTGTTCCGTTTCTCTGCAGTGGAGCACTGTACAACTTGAAAGAGACATTTGGATCAACACAAAGACAGCTTTCTCACTGCTTAGGGTTGAATCATAGTACATCAATTTCTGTTTTGTTTTTGTTTCTTAATTGGTCTTTCTACTTCTAGCCAGACCTCTACCTGTGCCTTTCCTCTGTGGACACTGCTCAGCTTTGTCAGCTGAACTGAACCTTACCCCTCATGGTTACAGCCTTTTTGCGAGGCAGCTACTGTCCCTGGACCGACCAGCAGAACTGGGACTGTTCTCCATGTAAAAGAGCCAGACCCAGGGATAACATGATTACAAAGTTTAAATATCTGAAAGGGATAACACCACTAGATCAAATACAGCTCTTGCAGAGATGTACATGAAGAAGCACTCTGTAATTAAATGTCACAGTTTTCTGCATGACAAATTGAGTTCGATTGATTCCTGCAACATGCTGCAAAATATCACTGGATAAAAAAGTGAAACTGTACATCATTCTTGGGTTCAGTACCATATAAGTAATGCACTTGTACTCAGACACTTCTACAGTCACACAGTTGTGCAAGCCAGCTGTCCTATAGAGAGATGCACACTCAAGAACAGACACAGGCATATTGCCCCACCCCCACCGCCGACCACCATCCAGCTTCCTGGATTTCTGATCTCCCTGCTGGAGGCTCATGGAAATTTGCAAACCTACAACTTTGGCTGGTGCTGTCAAAAGCCCTGTGGCTCACCTGCTCCTTGGAGATTCTGGACCACCTCGGGGGATTTACAGGAGCCTTTTCTCTGTTTCTCGGAGGCTCTCCCCCCTGCCGATTGCTGACCAGCTTCCTGAACTACTTGGCCCCCTGCTGGTGGTTACCCCGCCCCCTTCAGCTTGCCCAGCCAATCCCAGTGTGGTCAGAAGAGGCACACAGAAATGTGGAAAACTACAATTTGGGCTGCCGCTCTCAAAAGCCCTGCGGCTTAACTGCTCCGTGGACATTCTGGGCCACTTTGGGGGATTAACAGGAGCCTTTTTTCCGTTTCTCGGAGGTCCCCCCTCACTGATCGCCGCCCAGCTTCCTGGACTTCTAAGTGCCCTGCCAGAGGTTACCCCCACCCCCTCCAGTCCACCCAGTCAATCCCAGCGTGGATAGAGCTCTCCTCTTAAGGACAACTGTCCAAGTGGCACTTCTGCACTGCGGCCCTCTTGCTAAGGACTGAAGGCAGAGGACATCGAGGAGTGTGCCAGGAGTCTGCCAATTGGCCAGAGACTCTGCTACTCAAGGAGTCTGTTAGTGCAACTCTTGATGTAGAAAGCAACCGGTGGTGGTGGTGGGGGAGGTTGAGTGGACACAAGTCCATTCTCGGTGGAAAAGATCCGGAAGGGATTGGAAGCCTTAAAGGAGAATAAGGCGATGAGATGGATGGGATTCATTCAAGGATCCTAAAGAAACTGAGCACAGTGCTGACTGACCCTCTGATGGCACTTTTTAGCACCTCAGTGGAGATGTGGAAGTTGTAGAGGACTGGATGAGGGCTGCTGTGGTCCCTCTGCACAAAGGCGGCAGTAGGGAGGATACTAGCAACTATAGGCCAGTCAAGTCTCACATCAGTGGTGGGGGAAGTTCATGGAGACACTACTGAAGGAGAGGCTTGTGGAGTATTTGGAGACAAAAGGGCTGCAGGACCACTGGCAGCATGGTTTCCTAGGGGGAAGATCATGTCAAACTAAGCACATAGATTTCTTTGACTGGGTTACCAGGTAAGTGGATAAAGGGAGAGCAGTGGACATGACCTATCTGGACTTAGATAAGGCTTTAGACACTATGTTGCACAGGAGGCTAGTTAGCAAACTAAGCAGCCTTGGGGTGGTGGAGAAAGTGACAAGCTGGTTGCCAAACTGGCTAAGGGATAGGAGGCAAAGGGTGGTGGTAAATTTTAGCCACTTGGATGACAGGAGAGTGACTAGTGAGGTGCCACATGGTTTGGTACTGGGACCTGTCCTCTTTAATGACTTCAGTGACATTGTGGAGGAGCTTGATGGTAAGTTGCATCTCTCTGCAGATGATACAAAAATCTGCAGCAAGGTTGACACCCAGGAAGGGTTGGAGAAAAATGCAAAGGGATGTGAAGAAACTAGAGGAATGTTCTAGGAGATAGCAACTGGGTTTCAATGTCAGAAAGTGCAAAATTATGCACTTAAAGCTGCAGAATCCAGGGGCTATGTATAAGAAGGGGGAGTGGAGCTTGCAGTCACTAAGCAAGAAAGACATCTTGACCTCAGAGTATTGTAGCTGGCAGTGTGACAAAACAGTGGGAAAGGCTAGTAGGATGCTGGGGTGATTGGGAGAGGAGTTTCTAGCAGGCGGAAGGAGGTGGTTCCACCATTGCATTGCTCACTGGTGAGGCCCCACCTGAAGTACTGTGTCCATTTCTGGAGGCAGCACCTCCAGAAGGACATTGAAAGGGTGGAGGCTGTACAGAGGAGTGCAGCCAAAATGGTGAGCAGGTTGCATGGGAAGGCATACGAGGGAAGGCTTCAGGAACTTGGCATATACTCCCTGGAAGAGAGAAGAGTGAGAGGAGACATGATTAAAAACTACAGGTATCTCACAGGAATGAACAAGGTGCAAATGGAGGGTCTGTTTCAGAGAAAGGAAGGCACTAGAACAAGGGGGCATGCAATATAGCTAAGAAGGGGAAGTTTAGGAGGGATGTGCAGAAGCACTTCTTCATGGAAAGGGTGGTGAATGACTGGAACTGCCTGCCAGAGGAGGTAGTGGGGGAAGAGACTGTGGGGAGCTTCAAATGTGTGGGATAGTGTAGCAAGGTTGGGATAGACGGTATAATGAGATCAGGCAGACCAACCCCACTACAGTTGGTGTTAGAAATGGGTTACTGACGGAACGTCCACAGTACACAGGGGAAGTTCAGTCTGGGGTGCCAGACCTGGCATTGCAGGATACAGGCAGGTGAGTGCATGGCGCCAGAACCAATGCCTGAGCAGATGAGGACCACTGGAGCCAGTGACCTGGTGAAGCACTGTGGGAGTCAGATGGAGACTGGATGGTGGAGCTAGTATGGCTAATTAATTAACTGGCTCAGCAGATGATGGTTGGAGGCGGACCAGAGTCGGAAGGAGGCAGAGCATCTGTACCAGGTCTTACTTGAGAGGACCCAGGTGGAGAGTTCACTGGAGGAGGCAATAGATCCAGACGAGGACCAGGAGTTATGGGACCTGGAGGAAGAAGAACCCCTACTGGAAGGATGGTCATTTGTTATCCTGGAAACACCAGCAGCTCCAGACGTTACCTGATTGAGGATGAACCACAAGAGAAGTCCCCAGGTAAGGATGGGACTGTCTGTGGGTCTCCTGGGGTGAAGATTCCTAGCAAGTCTGAAGAAGCCGTTAGGGCTGAAGGGACTTATGTCACTAATGAAAATGTTACTGTTGTAAATGCCACTGTCATTTCCTCTGGTACTGAATGGGGGAAGTTACAATCAGGAGATCCGGATGTGGCTCAGTTGGCATCCTGTATCTTTGATCAGGGAAGTGGCATGGGTACCTGTGTTAGGTACCAAACCATTGGTGGTGGTGCGAAAAAAGACAGGGTACCCTTTATCATGTTAAGCCCAACCCCCATACAAAAAGGTTAAACGCCCGAATAGTGGTACCAATTGCTTATAGGGAGAGAGATGATGGAGAATGCTTGCCCCAGTAACTCCAAGCTTTTGAGCCATGAGGCGGTATTGGCAGAGATAACCTCTGCCTTCTACTGGTCGGGAGTGTACAGACAATTAGCTGCCTATATGGAAGAGGGCTGTGTGCCAGAAGATACCTGACAGACACATAGAAGGTGTAACCCAAAGGTGGGAGGGCCAGATGAGATGGCACCCATAGAGAAGGGGGAAGCACCCATGTAGGATAGGAGGTACCAGGTGGTAAGCCAGTGTCCAATCTAGAGCAGCTACTTAGATCTGGGTGTCAGTCAAAAGACCCCAGAAAGACGTAGATACCTGGTGGATAGAATGATAGACCTAGTGAACAATCCAGGTGAAATGTTTCAGGGTATAAGTATGGTTGTGATTTAGGTTTAACATTTAGTTAAAAGTGTTGTAATACTAAGAGACCCTGAGATGGAGCTGTGGTGAGGGTGGGCCTGTCTCCATCCCCTTCCGGGAAGAGGAAGGTGAATATGTCCTGCTGCAGTGTTGTTAGACCATCCTGCTTGCAGAAACCTCTGTCATGATAGTCTTTTGCTCTGCTGTTCAGTATTTTCCCATTTTCATGTCTGATAGACTGGCCATCTTCAGATTAATTTTTCTCTTACTGATCTGTTTTTCTTTCTGTTTGTCCAAATAGAGGTTGAACAGAATAACCTCCAAGCATAAAATATCAGGAACTGTTCCCTTTTGGTGTAGGGTGTCTGATATTACGTGTACTGTGGCTGGGTGCTAGTACCCAGGAGGTAATAGTAATGGTTATGAAGATATCAGTCTTGTTATTGTACTTAATGTATTATTACTGTACTGAATGTTAGCCCCAGGGTAAAGTCGTGTTCAGAATATTGTATGGCAAAAGCTTGGAATGATAGCTAATGCTGGGTGTAGCAGAGAATATAGGACCCTGGGTGGAGCTCTATGGTGTGGGTGGGCCGGAGCGCCACCACACCCTCGGGGTAGGTATGACATTATCGGACAACCATGGGATGGTTGCTGTCTTAGGTGGGAGGTATGTGACAGGGTGACCCCTGTCAAGGATGGTTGCCCTGGTGGTAAGACAAGGGTCCCTTCCCCCCCCCCCCAAAAGTGCTGCAGTATTCTAAATGCTGAGCGCTGTACGATATTCCCTGTGATAGGTTCACATTTATAAAAATACATTAGGTGCTTCATCAGGCATGCTTTAAAGTAAGAAAGTGCCTATAAGGGAGGAATTGATATGCAGGGATCTGGTACTGCCTGTATAGTGAAAATTACAGTTGCAGTACATAGGAATAAAGCAGTAATACATGTAAATTAAGCAGTTCTGTTATAATGTCCGTATGTTCTCCAGGAAAGCCTGTTAAAGTGTCTCCCATTATTGAGATAAACTGGTGTGTCATGGAGCAGCATTTTTTCTTCTTTCTTTGCTGTTACTGCCCTGTGACTGGAGGGATATTAGAAAAGAAAAGGAGTTAGCATGCTCCTTAGAGTTTTAAAATAAAATGTGTTGTTGTGGGCAGGAGCGAGGAGGCTGACAAAGCGCCAAGACTGTTATTTCAGCCGCTGCTCTCTGCCGCATTTAAACCATTTGCTTCCAGTTAGAAAATTGTGCCCCTCTTCCTCTGTGAGCATTAAATTTAGAGGAGAAAATAGTCAGTAGAGAGAGAAAAGGAGCAGTCATGCTTCATGTAGATTGGGAAGGTGGTAGAATGTTTCCGGCAGGAGCGATCGGCTGGCAAGCTGCTAGAATGAAATTGCAGCTGCCGTTCTCTGCCATAACCTTCCCGTGTGCTTTCCTTAATTTTATCAAAACTTATAAACCACAAAAAATGGTTTGCAACCCGAGAGGGAGCTGTTCAAAGAGAAATTAAAGCTCCTTGCTCCAGATCTCAGGTGTGCAGTGTGCCAGTAAGAGTGAGTGGCTGGCAGACTGCCAGAATAAATAAACTGAAAGATTGAAAAGGGGGCCAAAATGAAAAGTTGCAGCCGATGGGCTGAAATTGCAGCCATCAGACGGAATTAAAAAGGGTTGTTGTGCTTAGTATATGTGCAGTGTCCTGGTGGAAAAGACATAAGGGGCATATTTATTTTTATTTTATTTATGTATTGAAAGGATCGGAATTACAGTCCTTCGAGTCATAGACTCCTTTGCAAAGGCTCCACGTCAGTACAGGAAAGCACAAACATTACATTTAATAGCAGTTATACATAGGTTACTCAGCACAGTCTATTTACATTACATATTTGTTACCACCTCTAGGGCCTAAGAGGACCCTGAGTCAGTAGTTGTGGGTCAAGTCTGGTTACAGAAATTGGGAGGGTCATTAGCAGATCCCTGAGTCAGTGTGTATTTACAGCTGGATAGTGGGACCTAAGGATGTTGTCGTAGGATAAGCTAGACCTTTAACCTTAACTGTGCTTTCTATTGGTATACTGGCGGGGTGGGGGGTGGGGGTGGGTATGTTGGCGGCAGCCACAAACATCAGAGTTAAGGAGAAGGTTCATGATACCAGATTTGAATTGTCGAGGACTTAGGCCCAGAGAAATGGAGGGTGGTAGGTTGTTGAGCCAGATGGGAGCGTGATAACGGAAAGACCTTTGCCCTAGAGGTCCTAAAGTGGGGAACTAGGAGGGAGGTACTTGCAAGGCGTCTAGTGGCCCTACTGTGTGGGACTGTCTGGATGAGGGGTTGGAGGCCTATGGGTGTTAAATTCAAATTCATAAGTATTTTTTTTGGCTTGGAGGCAAATGTGATATTTGAGCCTCCTTTTTCGAAGGACAGCCAGTCCGCAAGCTTGTAGAGTTCACACGTGTGGGTTAGTCTATCGCAGCCTATAACGAGACGGCAGGCTCTGTTGAGAGGTCGGTTAATGCCATGGAGGACTGTTTGGTCTGTGGTGCCATAAATTACAATCCCATAGTCCACCAATGAGAGGACGGAGCAGGATGCAGTACATATAAAGTATTATTTAAAATATAATACTAGCTGCAAATAAAAGAATGCTGGTGGAATAAGGTAGAGGTTAACTGAGAAGACATGAGGAAGGAGAATAGGAGAATGCCCTCATTCTTCCATTCCCTTTGCCATCCCAGAAACCACCGCAGAGCTATACATTGCTGGAAGGCTGTTACAGGAAATAAAAAGGTTCTTTACCTGCGGTGCGGTATAAGGAGCTGCTATAGGGCTGGCAGCCCACAGCCTGTCTGTTTTATATATGAACTGTAATGTGTGATGTCACTAAAGGACAGAGGGGCATAACCCCATAATGAGTTATTTTTATGTATTCTAGAAGGACTCCACCTGTATATAAATTACAGGGTATGTTAAAAAAGGTAAAGCCTAACGGATGATATAGCCAGCCTATGCCTTCCCAGTTATGAAAAGGAAAAGACAGGGAAAACAGTTTAATGTACCTGATCACTTGACTGTGAGGTCATCCCTAAAGTACCATAAAAGCTTGCCACTGGGGTGAATTTTAGATAGGGAGTCAGTTGGAACGGACTGTGAGAGGTGGAAGACCCCTTGGGCTCACAGAACCATGCTGAGCAGTCTAGGAAAAAGCCGAGTGACACTACTGGGCAGAGCAGTGGCCCATTCTGAGCTTATCTCATTTGTTTCTGTTGTTGATATTTTGAAGTGAATGAACTAATTCTATTTTTATTTCCATAAAATATAAAAAAAAAAAAAAAAAAGTGCCTTGCCAGTGCTTTTTATGCACAAAGTCTGTTGGTCTGATCTTATTATTCTGTCTATCCCAACCCTGCTACAGATGGGCACTGAGGCATATTAGGTAGAGAGCAGGGGGAGTGACACTTGTGGGCAGCTAGGGTCAGTGGTGATGGAATAGGCAGGGACAAGGGGCAGACTGGATGGGCCTAAAGGTAATTTTCTGCTGACAAAAATCTGTGTTTCTGTTTAAGGACTGTGTGACTGAAGGTAATCACTGTCCTGGCTCTTGGATTGTTTACTATATGTATGGATGTACAGGAAATTATTGATGGACGTTGTCTGATGCCGTGCTGCACTATGCGTTGCACTAACCTCCTAAATTATCCTTAGTGGAGATTTCTGTAATTGTGTGCACTATGCGTCAAGTATCTTAGCCTATTACTGCAAATAAGACTGCAGCCAAATTAGTGGTGTGTTCATACTGCTACTAAACTGTCATTTACTGTGGGATTGGGTGCATGTATATGAGGCTCCTAAAACTGCCCCTACTCCCTGGTGTCTGTATATCATTCCATTTGTCCTCACACTCTTTCTTGGCAGGCAGTGTGTTTGCCAGGTACCTCTTATTTAACTGTATATACCGCCCACCCCACCTGGGTGAGTAGTGTGTCTTACTCCCTGATGGGTGTCACTGATTCTGAAATGCTACCTGGCACCTGGTCCTAATCCTAACTTATTTAAGGAGTGCATTCACAATCTGTGACCACAGTCGTCTTTACCTGTTACCGAGTGAGGTAAACCTGCTGTCAGCTGTCCATAGTGATGCTGTTGGCTTATTTGTTAAATTATCCTTTTTACAGTGGCCTTGAGAGGAATGCTCCTAGCTGTCCTCTACATGCTAAGTGCTACTGTGCTAAGCTTAGATAGAGTTTTAATGGCTCCTCACTGGCCATGTCAGGTACACCAAGGAATGCAATCCCCCCATTCCTCACCCCAGTCCCTCCCTCAATGGTAACCCTTTCCTGCTGGCTCTACATGGTGTTTGTATGTAAAGGGTAACTTTTATAAGTTATTCTACTTCCTGAAAGAAGAAACAAGACACCTTTTTTTTTTTTTTCCATTATTTCTTTCTGCCACCCCTACGTTCCCAGGATCCACCACTCCTTCGGGCAGCCATGGTCTCTGATGCCCTCCTACTAGTCCCCCTCCCGGACCCCACCTCACCTCACATTGCAGCCAAGTTCCTGGGGTAGTCCGGCGTAACCCTTCACCGGATGGGTCCCCCTCCTCCGAGGGGGAAACCCAGCACACTCTTCACTTGGTCGGCCCCAGGGCGCTGCTGAGATGGGCGGAACATCCAGGGGAGGTTCTTTGGAGGCGCCTAAAGGTCGACTGCCGTCATCCGGCCAATCCCAGGCTTTTTCTGTTTTTCCTTGGTTCCTCCCTCTGCAACGACGCTCTTGCAGTGCTCCCGGTCTCCACCGGGGGCCGCTGCAGAGTGAAGTGAACCTGCTACCCACTCCAGGAGAGGAGAGCAGTCCTATGGACGCTCAATCCTCTCCTCCCTTGCCGACTCCTGGCGTCCTGAGTCCGTTTCCGAACCCAGGTTGCTGGCGTGGTTCAAAGTAAGGCGCCAGCGCCTCAGCCCTCTGCGCCACCGGGCCGGCTAGACACCTTTTTTATTAAATATATGCTCTCTTACTAGAGTTTTAGCATCGCTCCTTCTGTTTTTATCTGGTGATACTGAGTCTAATCCGTGCCCTACCCATCCTAATTATGGAATTTGTTCTCCCTCAGACACATGGTAGTCTAATACATGGCCCTTGAAAATTGTGTGCATGAACATGTAGCAGTCTTAGACTTAAGCTGCAAGAAGTGGAAGGCTGGGTTGACCTGTGTGCAATCAACATACTGGCTATATCTAATGTACGGTTAAAACCCTCTCTGCTCTCCCATGAGATTGAGCTCCCTGGATTCACAACATGTCAAAAGGATAGGACAGGTAAGAAGGGTCATCGGGTGCTCCTCCACATTAATTCCTCCCTGGTACCTCTTCCTACCTCTGATGGATCTCATTGTGAAGTCTTAATTGCCAAAATTCTCCTCGGGGGCACAAAGAACCTTTATGTGGGCTGTCTTTACAACACTCCTCGTGCGACATCCACTGCACTAGATACCCTTTTGAAGGCCTTGTCAGATCTCCCACTTGATGAATTAATACTCCCGGGGGGGGATTTCAGTATTAATTGGACACCTGACATGAGAGGTGGACCCAAAGGGCTGTGCTCGAAGCCTGACTCACCCAAATAATTTCCAAGCCTACCAGATCAAATGACAAATCTTGGAATTGTACTCTCGATTGACTGGGCTCTATTCATGAATCCTGACAGAACTGGAGCTGCAGGCATCTTTTTGGGCTCCCTAAGTGACCACTCCCCAATCTATTATATTTGGCTGTGTTTGGCAAAATAAAGTCCCCAAGATCTCACCCAGGATTTTTTTTGCCTGAGATTTTTCAAAATTTGATGCTGCCTCTTTCCTATACTCGCTATCGGAAACAAACTGGGCCTGATTAAAAACCCTTTCTGATGACACTGCCCTTGACTTCATCTTACTAACTTTCTGTTGGCTGTCCGCTTATTTGCTTCTATCAAACAAATCGGGGTTAAAGGGCAGCAGTCTGCATGATTGAATGCTGAACTTAAAAACAATAGAAACTAACAGACAAAGCTTGGGGTATCTTCAAAATGTCTAGGTTTATGTCAGACTGGAATAAGTATAGAGAGCTTTGATATACATGTAAAGTTTGGTGTCCAGAATTAAATGATCAGCCATCTTCAAGACAAAAAGTCTGTCCAACCCCAAGAAGTTCTGGTCTCACATCAGTACCCTCCTGAATGGTCATGCTAGTCCTTCTGAATGTGATATTCTCGTTGAGGGCAAGCCAGTAAAAGACCCTCTGGCCACGGCAAATGCCTTTAATAAGTTCTTTCCTGATTTATATAGATTCAAAACACCATCCCGGGATCTCCTGAACACCCCTACTCAAACTGGACCTGATGTAGCTGAATTGGTGACCCTTACCTCAAGCTTCCATTTTTGGAGGATTACTGAGAAAGAGGTATTGATTGACCTTACTAAGGCAACTAAAAGCAGAACGGTCCTCGAGTTTGAGAAACTTGAACGTAAGCTCTTAAAAATTGCTGCTCCTGCAATCCTCTCTGCTGTCACGATGCTCTTTAACAAGTCCCTTATCGAGGAAAGAATCCTGGAAAGCTGGAAAACTGCTCTTGTGGTCCCAGTGCACAAGGGTGACCTAAAGGAGCCAGTGGAAAATGACTTCCCTATCTCTCTTCGCTGCTTACTTGCCAAAGTACGAGAGAGATTTACATAAACAAGGTCCAGGAATATCTGGAACAGCGCCACCTCTTTGCTGATTGGCAACATGGGTTCAGAAAACCTCACGGAACAGACACTTTTCTGGTTAGGCTAACAACTGATGCCCTGGAGGCCATGGACAGAGAGCAGGTGACTGGTGCTATCTTCATGGATCTTACCAAAGCATTTGATCTTGTTAACCATGGCATTTTATTAGAAAAACTTAGGAAGTTTGGTTTCGACAGCTTGACATGCTAATGGTCTGCCTACTGTATAACAAATGGGTCTCGGATAGTGAAATAGAAGGAAGTATACCTCACGCTTTGGGGGACACCACCAGTGACAGACCTAAGTTACATCCCAGGCCCTTTGCTGCTATTCCTTTTCATAAATGGTATGCCCAGAACATTGGACGGGCCTCTTTGCAGCTCTGTGCTGATGATGCAGCACCCAATAGGAGCTCTAATGATGTAAACCGTATAAATTGTCTCTTAGCAGAGGACTCCTTAGCTCTAGAAAAGTGGTTTACCTCTAACAAATTGGTACTAAATGGCAAAAAGACTAAGGCTATTTGGTTTGGCGCTAAGCACCTGGGTATAGATAGGGAGCACATGCCCCCTGTCCACCTCAGTGGGAGCCCACATCGAGGTAGTTGAGACACTTTAGTACTTTGGACTCTATCTAGACTAAGAGGGCACCTTCAGAGTCCACACTCATTATGTGCCTAAATCCATTAATCAAAAAATTGGGTTACTCTACCAACTTGGTAACTGCCTATCTTTGGATTATTGCAAATAGTACTTTGCTCCATCTCATACCATATGGTGTATCTTTTCTCCAGTCCTTGAGGAGTGCTGAAACATAGAAACATAGAATTTGACGGCAGATAAGGACCGCTTGGGGGTGCTGAGAGTCCCTTACTAAGATTATCTGCTTTGCCATCAGAGCCCGTCCAAGGAGCAATAGTGCAGTGTCTTCAGCTCCCTAAACTTGCCTTCACTGGAAGGTAGGCTTCAGTGTCCTCTCTTCTGCCTTGCTTACAAATTTGTCAGGCCCCTCCTTTCAAAATATTCTGACTACTAGACCCCAAAGGCGGATACTCGAGTACTCCGGGCTGCACAGTACTTCAAAATTTCTAGGGTTAGGTCCAGTGCAGGGAAGAGAACCTTTGCCAGCTGAGCTTCCTCCCTCTGGAATGCTCTCCTGGCACCCTCTCCAAAACTGTTCCTTACTTGGAGGCTTTAAAAAATGGTTAAAGGTGTACTTACTTGAACACAGTCAATGTTCGTGCAATCACTGACTTGTAGCTGCTGCTTCCACATTCGCATTGACCTTCGTATGTACCTGACATATGCTGTTGTACCTATGAACTACATTTGAACCTTCAGTATTTTTTTAGCAAACTGTCCTCTCTTGATGTAAATTGTGAGCACATTTCTACTTCCGATGGCATCAATACTCCACAAAACAGACAATTCAGGATACAGGGGAATTATACATGTGCATCTCGGAACGTTTATTTCATTCAGTGCAAGAGATGTCCACAAACAGGGTATGTGGGAGAGACAGGACAACCTCTCCGCACCCGAATGACCTCACACAGACGTATTATTAAAATGAAGATGACTGAAAAACCAGTGGGACAACACTTCTGTCAGTCTGATCACTCCATCTCAGATATGTCAGTCCTGGGTTTGAAAAGACATTTCAAAAATACATTACAGACATGGGTTTTCAAGATCAAGCTCATTTTACTTCTCAATATGGTGGGAGACGTTATGAACACTGTTACAGGTTTTATATCACATTACACTACTTAAACTTTCACCTACTTCAGGAACAGTGAATGGATATATAATGGTAAGTACATTGTGTTTTTGTTATATATTTTAATACTAAATAGATCTAGAATCCCTTTTAATTGGTTATCGTTATGTTGGTTTCACCCCCCAAAAAATTAGGGGGTGGTGGTTGGTTGGTGGTATGAGGCTAAGCTTATATACAGATACATGTTCATACATGGCCATTTTAAGTACAGTATCTCATTTACTAGGTGGTCGGTGCTGTGCTTGTTTCTTTTATGTGCACAAACTCTTGGCATCTAGTACATAACACAGTGGGGTTACGTTGTGTGATTGCTATCTGTTCATATACAAAATGGATATATGAGTCAGTTTAACCACTTATCAGTACATTGGTGTTACGGGGAGGGTGGGGGGGTATCCCTTAGGCTTTGTTTCAGATTTTTAGGGCTGTTACTGTATATACAGCAGATTGATTATATACTGACACATTATAAAACAATGAACATATTAGGATACAGGATCTCAATTACTAGGGGGTCTTTTAAGTTTGATGTTTAATACATTAATACTTGGCGGGGTTTGGGTGTGGTGGCAGAGTGTTGATTTCCTCAGTTTTTTATTTGGATTGATAGAACTGTTATTTAAGCAATAAGGCACACAACACGGTGTGTGTTATTGTGTAATAACATCACGCCTCGGGTGGTTGAAGTACGGGGTCACAGGCCAAGTGCGTGCAACACCTGAGAAGTGATGTTATTACACAATAACACACACCCCGGAGTGCTTTATTGCTGTTATACAATGGCTCATTTGTTAATAAAACAGAAAAAAAAGAACAGTTTATGTATTTTTTTTTTATTTTATTTTGTGGGTGGGGGAGTATGTTTAAAAAAAAAAAATGTTGTTTCTTTTTCTGCCAGCAGGTGGAGCTGCTACCACCATCATTGTACCTGCCCAGGCTGTGAAGGTTTTCCTGTTTTACTGCAGTATCCTTATGCTGCCATCTTTGACTCCCCCCACCGAAGTTTGCTTGGCCATGAAAAGGGGCTGTATTTACTTATTTTTTTTCCTTTTGCTGTTTAAATGATTACTGCTTTTTTTTCTGGAGCAGAGCTGCTCCGTGAATGTGTAGCATGTGCGGTGATAGGATTTTGGAGCTGGGGTGTCACAGCTTCTGTTAGATTTAACTTACATTTGGCGGTGAGTACATGAGGAGCAGTGCAAAGATTCAGACTTTGTGTCAGGGTTAATTTAGGACAAAAAGTGAATTTTGTGTTCTTGCCAGCATTTTCTGTCCGAACTGGTGTAAGCTGATTAACACATGTGACTGGTAGTTAACGGTATGCGTGTTTAGTTATTGCAGGGCCTAGTGGGCCTGCAAGTGCATGAGTGAATTAAAACAGTGTTTTATGTCCTAAAGTAAATGGACTTGTAAGACAACACGACACCTGCTGCTTTTCTTTGTTACGAGTGCAGTAATCTTGGAGTTCCGCTTGGAATTGGGGTAGCCACCCCTGCTCTGCACCGCTGGTAAACAGGAGTGCTTGCTTGAACTTTTGGGACTGGTGTCAATTAGAAGGGGGTCTGTGTTAGGTTTTGGTGTTTAATGTACGAAACACTAGTCACTTGCTACAAAGTTGCAGATTGTGTTTAAAAGTATAAGTTTGAATATTCGTGAATAATATTGACTTATTTTACGCTGGTTTTAAGACATACATATCTGAATAGTACTTTACACTGTGTAAATGTGGGAGACAGCTGGTTAATGCTTAATTTACACTAGGACAGGTTGTCTTTAAACCCACTTTTTTGCCTAATACAAAGATATTTTCTTATTTAGAAGACTTTTAAAATTATATACTATGTATTTTTTCAGCTTATTTCATCTTGTGGTTTAAAATCACAGACACTTACTAATGCAGATACAGATGCACAAATGTAGCTATAGTATGTTTTATGGCTGTTCTCAGGGAAGAAGCTCATCTGTTCTGTGACGTTTGACCTTGACATACCTTTCTTTTGATAGAACTCTTGTCTTTTTATGGTTCTGTGCCGATTTTTAAAAAGCAGTTTAAGCCAATGGGATTTTTAACAATTTATCTCTTTTTTTTTTTTTAATGTATGATCTGGACTTTAAGAAAGTATGTTCTTCCAAACCAGCTGTAATTTTTCTGATGAAGGATTCTATGTAATCCGAAAGTTCAAGTACCTATTTTCTTTTGTAACATCTATTTTCGTCCAATAAAAGGCATCAAATCATCTTTTTTTCTGGATCTTTTGTCACAAGCACCAATATGGCAACATAGCTAATTTTCTGTCTCTTCTCTTGATTCATGTTATGTGTATACTCTTACTGCTGGATTTCTTCTTGTTGCTAATAGCTTATATGTATATTGTGTATGTCTGTTCTCTGTTTTACCATATGAGTCTGTATATTCTTGTAATTAATTTATGTAACTAATTCCAGGTCGCCCCTGAAAAAGGGAGTTCTTGTCTCAGTGGGCCCACCAGTTAACAACATTCAATAAATAAAATGTCAAATGTGAAAGGATGCAAAAGGGCTTTTGTTTTGTTTTTTCCATTTTTATATTAGAGTTGTCGTTCTTTGGTCTCTTTAAGTTCCAGATGCTTGTGAACTAGTTCCCATTGTACAAAGTTGCAGATGAAAGCTAGAATCGTGTTCTCTCATGTGCTCATGAAGAGGTGGCATTGAGGGAGACCACATGGACATAAATTAAATCCGAATTTAGGAAAGCAAGAAGATCCAGGCTCATCGAGTTGTTTCCTAGCGACTGAGTACAAATACCTTGTTTACCCCTATGTCTCCAAAGTACTGGTTACACTTCTTTTTGTTACTGTATTAATTCAAGTCTAATTACATTGTTAAAGTGTACAATAAGTACATAGAAAGCTTTTTTTATACATCTTTTTATCATCCTCCACCATCCGCCAAGTCCTCTTGACAGGTGGCTTTCCCCATGGCGACTGCCTCAGCTCCACAGCATACAGTGGGAGATCCAGGACCCTGGAATTGAGTTTGTCCTTGGCTGTTGTCATGATAGTGGCATGGTTTTAGCTGACTGACTGCTTACCTCCCCAACATCATGTGTTATCTCTGTCAGCCTTTTACGTCATAAAGCACTTGTGTGCAAGCGCGACCACTTGCAAGTGACCAGGCTGCTGCAGAGACAGAACTCCAAGCTGGCTCACATTACAGTCAGCAGCATTCCCCAGCCCTGGCCACCACAATCCCATCTCCCTCAAGTCTGCATCTAAACCAGGATTGCCAACATAGAAAGCACTGGGCCATTGAGTGGCATAAGACTAGTTTCACAGTTGCAGTGTGATTATGCTGCAGTTACAGTGTAGTTAAACCGCAGATCTTACTTCAAGAGGGCTCCTGCAGTAGGTAATTACAGATAGGACTGCAGGCGATAGGACCCCATGGAAAAATATCTAGCTAGCAGTCTCTGGTGGGGGACCGCCCCCACGTCAGGTGACCGACGTCAGGCGATGTCAGTATAAAGGGGTGGTCCCCCATGCCCACCTTCCAGTTCTTTCTCTCCATTAGCTCGTGCAGCACCTTGCGGTTAAGTTCACTGCTTCGCAGTCAGTCATCGGTCATTTTACCGCCTATTTTCTACTGTTTTCACGATTTTCGTCAGCCTTCCCTACAGGTGCCATGTATGTCATCCCCAGCCCCTCGAGCATTGAAAAACAGCAAGTAGTCTTGGCAGCTTTTCCAGTCCCGGTGATAAGAGCGGACATTCTCAGTGCCTTTTTTGTCTAGGCCCAGATTATCCCGTCGAGAAGTGCCAGCTCTGCCAGCAGTTTAACGCGGTCACCCGAAAGCAGAGGCAGCAGTCCCTGGAGGCCCTCGTTCTTAAAGAAAAGATGACCTCCATTGAAAAGGAACTGAAAAAACTCTGGCAGGCTTAGACTTCTCCAGAGGACCACCACAAGAAGAAGCACCGGGACTGGGACTTCTCATCGGTCGCCTCGGCCTCGGCTGGGGTCATGGTGCTGCAAGTAATGCCTCCCCCAGGAGGCAGCTCCGTGGCGGCAATCTTGGAGGCTTCCAAGACTGCGTCAACCCTCCTGTCGGCTCGCGCCTGGGCCCCTCAGGAACCTCTGGCTCCAAGAAGGGAAGCCACTCCCAGTAAGGTCGCCGCTGTGCGTACCTGGTTGGCCCGGGGTGGCGCACGGCCTCCAAAAGTGCCTGCCAAGGCCGCCCCTCTTTTGTGGCCTTCGGGCGCTGGGTCCGATAAGTCGGACGCTGGCTTCTCTGACGTCTGCCCGGATCCTGCCAATAAGATGGATGTCAGCGCCTCAGACGTCCACTCGGTGTTAGAGCCGACGCCGGACCCTTTGGGCCTATCCGTCGTCCCGAGCTCGCCACAACGCTCATTGCATTCCGAGGTGCCAGCGTCTCCTCTGCTGGATCCCAGGGATGGTAATCCTTCTTCCCTGGGTGACACGGAGGAGGGGGGGTACGCTGCCGTCTGGTCTCCTTACTGTTGGGCTGGATGACCTGACGCCGGATCCTCGTGCGCCGACGCCGGCCTACCTGACACCTGACAATATCCCATTGCTGGACACCGTCCCTATGCCGGGCCTCCCGTTCCGGGCCCGCCAACTGGGCCATTTCCGGGGCCCTCTAGTCCTGCAGACCCCCCGGTACCTGGGTATCTGACCCCGTCCTATCCTACCCCATCCTACCCAGGCCTGCAGTATCTGGCACCCCAGTACCCGACACCGGCCTACCCGACACTGCAGTACATGGTGCCCCAGTACCCGATGCCGGGCTTCCCGCTGTCAGGATGCAGATACACTCCTTACGGATACCCTCAGTATCTGTATCCCCCTCTTCCTCCTCTTCCACTGCCCCCTCAGCCACTGGTGTATTTGAAGGAGACTCTGGCTTCCTGGTGGGCTGAGGCCAAGGCTCAGCTCCCCAGGGAGGTAGAGAGCTGTGTTCAGACGCTGGTTCTGGTTCTGGACCCCATACGTCGGAGGCGAGAGATCCCCTCCCCACCTCCGGATACCAGAGGTGAGCACTCTGGTTCCAGGGCAGGGCAGGATATGCTTCTCCAAGGGCTTCCCAAGGGGTCTGTTCCTCCCACGCGCTGGGAGGAGGAGTCTTCTTCCTCTTCATCCTCCTCGGAGACCTTGGATGACTCCGAGGTTGTTCCGACCCAGATGACGAGCCACGAACTCTGGACAAGCCCAGGCCAAGGACTCCTCTGAAGTCTCCTCCGGAGGATCCTACCTTTACAGAGTTGCTGCGTAAAATCCAGGCAGTTCATCAGTGGCATTCCTTGGAGCCGGATCCACAGCGTAAGAAACTCGCTGTGCACCTGGATCTGCCTGAGACCGCTCCTACCCTGGTGCCACCCTGGATTGAGCCTCATGCCGACCTTGTTTCCACCATTTTGATGTAACTGTCAGCATTAGCCCCCCTTTCTAGGAAGTCGGACAGGCTTTATCAGGCTCTGGAGGGTATTGACTTTTTAAATTCACACCCTCGAGCTGATTCAGTCATGATTAGCGCTGCTCACGGCTGGACAGCTAACCCCAGGCACTTGAACTTGTCACCACCCGACAAGGAATCCTGCTTTCTGGACCAGTACAGGAGGAAGGTCTATGCTTCTTCCACTCTGGGTATAAGGGCCCTGAATTACGTTGGTCATATGGGGGATTACCAGAAGGCGATCCTTAGTGAGGTGGAGGCTAAATTGGACTCTCTTCCTGAGTCTCAAATGAAGAAGGAAGTGGCTGGTCTAGTCCAGTCTGCGTGTGTTTGGCCAGTCAGCACATGCTTTGTGCCACGTACGACGTAGTGGATGCTGCCGGTCGGAGCTTGGCTTTCGCCGTGGGTTTGCGGCGTCATGCCTGGCTCCGGGTGTCAGGTTTATTCTCGGAGATGCAGTCTGCTATCCAGGATGCACCCTTCAGGTGTTCAGTGCTGTTTGGTGGCAATGTCAAGGACGTCATCACTGTTCTGCAGGAGAAGGGTACTACATTTAAGTCTGTCGACTCCCATGTGCAGACCCCCTCAGGCTCAGCATCATCCCTTTCGCAGACGTTCTCTGTAAAAGACGAAACTTCAGGGAAAGCAGGCCAACAAACGTCTGGCCCCTCTGGCTGCCAACCCACCTGCCAAAAAAAGCAGTGGGGGCTTCAGCTGCGACGCTGCCTCACACCTCCTGACTCCTTTCCTCTCCCACAGCCTCTGGGCCTTCCAGAGGAACTGGTAGGAGGGAGATTCTCCCTCCATCTACCGGGTTGGGAGAGGATCACTGCAGACACTTGGGTGCTCCTGCTGATTGCAAAAGGACACTCAATAGAGTTTCTTAGGAAACCTCCTCGAAACCCCTCCCCCCCAGGTCATCTTACTCCCCAGAACATCATCTTCAAACAACATGAAGTCTTGCTATATTATGACATATGCAGTGAGTCCCAACCTGCGAACTGCTCCGGAGGTGAAAGAGTTAACTTTCCATGCCAGGCATGGAACGCTGAGCTCGAGCTCAGTTGAAACTCTGTCTGTTGTTCTTCAAACTCAAACCGTCAGATTCGTTACTCTGCTTCACTGAACAGTTGCTCCGGAGATTTCTCCTTCTGCTCAGTTCATTTTGTCGGTTAAAGTATTGTTTTTCTCGGTTTTCGACCGAATTTAAACCGCAACCGGTCGGTTCAGATTCTCTGTGGTATTTGTGAGTACTAGATAGGTTTTACATTGATTTCTATTCTGTGTGGAACTTGTAAACGGTTTATCGGTTCGGTTTGAACCGATCAGGTTGTTTAAAATATATTAATCTGTCATTTAGAGTGTGGTTACCGGTTCTTATCGGTTCTAAAAAAACTGATTTTATTACGTTTTTTTCCATGACCCGTGACACGGTTGGGAACCGATAAGAGGGTCTTACCTGGCGGATTGCCATAAACAGGTAAGTTTGGTTAGGACTGGCACTATGTCTGAGAAACCCAAAAGAAAAACTGGGCCCACTGGGTTTCAACACTGCAGTGACTGTGGGGAAGTCTTTGCCAAGGCTGACCCCCACACCACCTGTGTTTGTTGTCTGGGGTTTGACCACCTCAATGCAGACTGCCAGATTTGTAAAAATTTTCCTGCAGCTACCCTGGAAAAGAGAGTTGGTAGGCTCAGGGAAAGGGAGGCCAAAAAGTCCGCTGAACCAGATGGCCAGCCCGGTTCGGTTCAACCGAACCGGAGGGAGTGCCCTCTGACCAGGCGGAGACTTCCTCGGGCAAAGGAGATCCGACTCCAGTCGGTTCCAACAAAGGACTAGGAAATCAGCTAGTGTGAGCCAAAACTTTCCTCTCCAGCGGCTGAAGAAATAGCCAAAGCGATTAAAATTGTCCAGTCGCTTTCCCGGTTCCGACCGAACCGGCACCATCGAAATAGCGTCACGGTTTGGCGGTTCCACGGTTCAGGAGTATGATTTAGAGGAATATTATGAACTGGAGGAGGGGAAGAGGAGTATGAGGAAAGTGAATGTGGATTTGAAAGTCTGGATGTGCCCATTGACCCGGACATCTCCCCAGGCAGACCTTCAGGAGTGTCTCCTCCTAGGCTTTCTGAGTCGCCTTCTCATTTTATGTTTTATAAAAAAGTGGCTGAAACCCTCCAGCTCCCTATGGAGGAAGCTGTGGATGATCAAGAGGACTCTGACTATGTGGAAATGATGGATATCCCAGAGTCGGTGAGACTGTCTATTCCTTTTCATATATCTTTTGGGAAACAGACAGTTAAAATTCTAAAAACTCCTCACACTATACCTCCTGTGGATAAGAGAATGGACAAGAGGTACACATTGTCAGGCTCTGATACGGAGTTCCTTACACAACAATGCAGCCATGTTGAGGTAGTGCAGGCTGCAACCTGTGACATGGCAAATATTCCCTTGGCTTCACACACCCCTGACAAGGACTCCAGGAGGATTGATGCCATTGCAAAGAAACAGTACATGGCAGCATCCTTGGGACTCAGACAGGCAAATTATATGGCTTATGTTGCTAGATATCAGAAATCCAGATGGGATACTGTTATGGCTCTAGCAAAACAGGTCCCTGGCCAGCTTGCCAAGGAGCTGGAGCAGGTAGGTGCTGATGGTATTGAGGCATCCAAGGTGCAATTCCATTCTGCAGTGGACTCTAATGATGTGTCATCAAGAGTCATGGCTGCATCTGTGGCACTTTGCAGAATGGCTTGGCTCAGATGTACTAGCCTGTCACAGGATACCCAGACTAAGGCCATGGATTTTCCTGTTGTGGGTAATTCTCTGTTTGGGGAGCAGACAGAGAATTACATGAAAAAATGGATGAGTATAGGACCACCTATAGGAGTGCACAGGCCAAGGAAGGCAGGCCACTCCTCAAAGGCAGCTTTCAGGGCAGGGGCAGGCCTTTTCATAGGCCTTTTACCAAGCCCAGGCCTTCTCTTCTGCTTATGCCCAGAGGGGGTTCTTTAGAGGGAGAGGCAGACGGGGTACAAGCAGGCCTGCTTCCACCCCTCAGCCCAAAGCCCCTGCCAAGCAGGCACCCTGGGGTTGCCAGGGCCGATTCTCAGCTACCTGTAGGGGGCAGGCTGGCTTACTTTGTCCAGGACTGGAAGTCTCTGACATCAGACAAGTGGGTCCTGGAAGTAGTAAGCCAGGGACTGGTTCTCAGCTTCAAAAATTTCCAAAGATGAGAACCAGATCCTTTCCACCTGCAAATCCACCAGAGGCACTTGCCCTAGAGGCAGAGGTCTGTTCTCTGCTGGCTCTCAGAGCTGTGGAAAGGATTCCACCCCTACACCAGGGCAAAGGGTTGTACTCCAGGTACTTCCTTACCCCAAAAAAGACAGGAGAATGGCGGCCAATCCTGGATCTCAGATATTTAAACAAGCACCTTTTAAAACCAAAATTCAAAATGATGACTCTGGGAATTATTCTACCTCTCTAAGGCCAGGGGACTGGCTAGCGTCCCTGGACCTCAGGATGCCTACTTCCATATTCTCATCAAAGCTCCCATCGAAAGTACCTCAGGTTGAGCTGCCCTCAGGCCATTACCAGTTCAGAGCAATGCCCTTTGGCCTCACCTCTGCTCAAGGGTATTCACAAAATGCCTGGCAGTAGCAGTTGCTTCCCTAAGAAGGCAAAAAATTGCCATCTTCCCTTACCTGGACGACTGGCTCATAGTAGGCCAGTCTCCAGACCAAGTCAAGTTACATCTACAGATAACTCAGCAACTGCTCACCTCTCTAGGTTTCCTCCTGAATCTTTCAAAGTCAGTCCTAGAGCCTGTCCAGCTCCTCACCTTCATAGGCGCAGAGCACTACACAGAGAAAGCCAGAGCCTTCCTTCCTTTGGACAGGGCAAGGATCCTGGTCTCTCTGGCCTCCTCATTCACCCTGCAGGTCTCTCGACCAGCAAGGCATTTTCTACAGCTCCTGGGGCACATGGCTGCTTCTACAGCAGTAGTGCAGGAGCAAGATTTCAGATGAGGGGACATCCAGTTCCATTTGAGAGCCTTTTGGTCTCAAAGGAAAGACCCTCTAACCAAATTGATCCCAGTAACTCGAACCCTGATCCAGGCCCTACAGTGCTGGCAGGATCAAAGCAATCTGAGACAAAGGGTTCCCTTTGTCACTCAGTCTCACTCCTTAATCCTTACTTCAGATGCATCCCTCTTGGGGTGGGGAGCTCACATGGGTGACCTCACTACCCAGGGATCGTGGTCCCCTCAGGAATCTCTGCTCCACATCAACAGTTTTTCTAGCACTTCAAGTTTTTTCCAAATCTGTTCAGAACAAAGTTGTACAGGTCAGAACAGTCAACACCACCACAATGTGGTACATCAACAAGCAAGGGGGCACTCTGTCTACGGCCATGTGCACCGAAGCAAAGAAGTTGTGGTCTCTGGCTTACTCCCTGAACACCTCCTTTACGGAGTTCACCTCCCAGGCAAGGACAATGTCCTGGCAGATGCTGTCAGCAGGATTTCCCAGGGCCATCACAGAATGGTCACTGGACCCCGAGTCTTGGAGGTGATATTTGCCAGATGGGGCACCCGCAGATAGATCTTTTGCAGCTCAGACAATCACACTTCCCCTTTTTTGCTGCAGGCCCCAGTGTTGGGCTCAGTCCCTCTGGATGCCTTAGTTCTCAATGGGGAAGGGAAGTTCCTCTATGCCCCCCCCCCTTCCCTCTCCTGTTCAAAGTGCTAGTCAAAATCAGATCTCAATCCTGCAAGATGATCCTGATTGTTCCAGATTGGGCCAGACAACCCTGGTATCCACCTCCTACTGTCCTTAGCAGTCCATCTTCCCCTGTGTCTTCCCAGGAATCACAACCTGTTAACCTGTGCTCAGGGGAGGGTTTGGTACCTGAACCTCAAATCTCTCAATCTCAAGGCCTGGCTCTTGAAGAGTTAGAGTTTGCTGGTTTACACCTCTCCCAAGGTGTAATGGATATTCTGAAGGCTTCTAGGAAACCTTCCACCAGGGCTACCTATAATTCCAAATTGAAGAGGTTTTACATATGGTGTTCTGGGAAGCATATTTCCCCAGAATCTGCTGATTTACCCACAATCCTGGATTATATGGTCCATTTAAATACCTTGGGGCTGAGACCAGCTACCCCAAAAGTACATTTGGCAGCTGTGTCTGCCTTTATTTCAGCAGGTAAACCCTCTTCTCTTTCAGCTCATCCTGTATTCTCCAAGTTTTTAAAGGGATTGCTTCACACCAACCCTCCATTCAGGGCCCCTGCCCCTCTGGGATCTTAATGTTTGCATTGCTCAGCTTATGCAACCCCCCTTTGAGCCTTTGTCTTCAGCAGAGCTTAAGTACTTGACTTGGAAGACTGTGTTTCTGGTAGCCATCACTTCTGCCAGACACATAAGTGAATTACAAGCCTTGTCAGTGGAGCCTGATTTTATCTCCTTTCATAGAGATAAGGTGGTCCTCCAGGACTAACAGGAAGTTTTGCCTAAGGTGGTTTCAGGTTTCCACCTGTAATCTCTATCTCTTCCAGTGTGCTTCACTGACCATTCCTCCTCTGGCGAGAGGAGGCTGCACAGCTAGATGTGAAGAGGCCCTTAGTTACTACATAGAGTGTACCAAGGGTCACAGGTTTGACTCCCTCCAACTGTTCCTCACTTATGGTGAGGTTAGTAAAGGGAAACCTGCCACTAAAAGATCCATTGCCAGGTGGATTGTCTCTTGTATCCAGTTCTGTTATGAAAAGCTGGGTAAGATTCCTCCCTCAGGCTTGAGGGCTCACTCTACCAGAGGTACAGCTGCTTCCTGGCTGCTGCCAGGGACATCCTATTCTAGAGATGTGTCAAGCAGCTACCTGAAAACAGTTCACACTTTTACCAAGCATTACTCCTGGACATCCAGGCTGGGAGTGATGCTCGGTTTTAACACAGCTGTGCTTCAGGCCTATTTCCTAAGTGGTTCTGACCCTCCTCCATGGAGGTACTGCTGTGTAGTCTGCATATGTAGTAATATAGCAAGACTTCATGTTGTTTGAAGAAAAATTACTCACCTTAGTAATGTTGTTTCTTCTAATGGAGTCTTGCATATTATGACCTCCCAGCCTGCCCTCTCAGAACCTCTGTTTTTGGGATTTGGGTGGGCAGTGCAGTGTTGGCACTTAATAGATGCCCACCTTGTTGTTTTCACCCTTCCTTTTTTGGGGTGACTTGGTGTTGTGTTTTTCATTTTTTGTGTCTCTTGACTTGAGTCTTTGTTTTGGGACCAATAAATGTGTTGTTATGTTTAGTAGCCAGTTGGCTAGTGTAGGTTTACAGCTTCCACACAGGACCTCAGTGAGTTTAGCTCGTAAAGATCTGACGGTTTGAGTTTGAAGAACAGCAGACAGAGTTTCAACCGAGCTCGAGCTCAGCGTTCCATGCCTGGCATGGAAAGTTAACTCTTTCACCTCCGGAGCAGTTCGAAGGTTGGGACTCACTGCATATGTCATAATATAGCAAGACTCCATTAGAAGAAACAACATTACTAAGGTGAGTAATTTTTTCTTCTGGTTCAGGAAGAAATGGCCTCTCTTTTTCTGAAGGAGGTGATGGAGCCTGTTCCTCCCTAACTTCGGGGAACGGGTTACTACTCCCATTTCTTCCTGGTCTCGAAGAAGTCAGGAGATGTGAGGCCGATTCTCGACCTCAGCTCCCTGAACTTGTTCATGGAGTATGAAAGGTTCAGGATGCTCTCTCTGCAGAGTCTTCTGCCCCTTTCCTCGGCCGGCACAGTGGCTGTGCACTCTGTACTTGCAGAATGCTTACCTGCATATCCCTATTCGCTTTTCCCACCGCAGATACCTGTGTTTTGTGTTCCAGGGGGACCACTACCAATTCAAGGCCCTCGCATTTGGGCTCTCCTCGGTGCCCCGAGTGTTCAACAAATGCCTTTTGGTGGTAGCGGCCTACCTGCGTACCCAGGGGGTGCAGGTTTTCCCGTACCTGGACGACTGGTTCCTGGCAGCCTCGTCCAGGGAGGAACTCCTGTGCTTCCTTTCCCTTACCCTGCAGGTTTTTACCTGCCTGGGTATTACCGTCAACCAGGCCAAGTCTCACCTGATCCCATCTCAGAGGCTCCAGTTTATCGGGGTGATCCTGGACACGACCTCCGGCATAGCATTCCTGCCACTGGACAGTGCGGCCTCACTCCAGGCTCAGGTCAGCTTGTTGTCTAGCCGCAGGTGGGTCAGCACCAGGTCAGTCCTTTCCCTCCTCGAGCTCATGGTGGCTGCTATTCCGACAGTCCCTTGCACTCGGCTCCGCATGAGAATCTCTCAGTGGATGCTTCGGTCTCAGTGGGATCAGCTGGTGGACGACTTAGATCAACTAGTTCTGGTCTCCAACCCTTTGGCTCAGGACTTGCAGTGGTGGATGGTTCAGAGGACCTTTGCCGGGGAGTTCCCTTCTGCCTTTCTCTCCCCTCCCAGATGCTGACTACAGACGTCTCGGGTGAGGGTTGGGGAACCCATCTCAGGCCTCACAGGACCCAGGGCTCCTGGTCCAAGCTCGAGAAATCTCTCCACATCAGTGTGCTCGAGCTTAGGGCTGTGCTGTATGCTGTTCAGGCTCTGCATCTTTATCTACTCCTCGGACATCTGGCTGTCCAGACAGACAACGTGTGTGTTGTCTGGTACATCAACAAACAGGGAGGAACTCATTCCTACCCTCTCTGCAGGGAGTCAATGCTAGTTTGGGATTGGGCAGTGCAGCACAACCTTCACCTCACAGTAATTCACATCCCGGGGGTCAAGAACACGTTGGCAGACCACCTCAGTCAGTCGTCTGCTTAAGCTCATGAGTGGAGACTAGATCAGCGGGTAGCAGATGATATCTTCCTATGCTGGGGAATGCCACAGAGAGACCTGTTTGCGTCTCCTCACAAAACTTCACGTCTTCTGCTCGCTCGCTCCAGGGCGCGGCATTTTTGGAGAGGCAGCTCTGTCTCTAGACTGGAGGGGCAGATTGTCTAGCCTCCCCAATTCCATTGATTCCGGGGTCTTACAGAAACTCTGTTCAGAAGGAGCTCGCTTGATCCTAATCGCTCCTTTCTCTCCCAGGCAAGTTTGGTTCTGTCTTCTGCAATAGTATTCAGAGGAACCTCCTCTTCCTCTGTCGCAGCTTTTGCTGACCCAGGATCAGGAGATCCTGGTCCATCCAGGCCTCAAGTCCCTTCAGTTGCACACGTGGCTCCTGCAGACGTAGCTCAAGCCCGGTTCGGGGTTTCCCCACTGGTGGCTGAGATTCTAGTGGAAGCCTGAAAGCCCTCCACTAGATCTGCCTATGCCATGAAGTGGAAACGGTTCTCTATTTGGGCTGCTTCTGAAGATTGTGAGCCTTTCTCTTGCTCTTTTGGGTGGCTTCTGGATTACTTGCGCCATCTCTTTGATCTGGGTCTCAGTCATTCCTCTCTGAAGGTTCACATGACGGCCATCTCCGCTTACCATGTTCCTTTTGGGGACAGAACCTTTGCACAGTTGGAAATCTGTAAGACTTTTCTGAGAGGAGTTCTCCATTTGAGACCCACTATTCATGTTTCTGCCCCTCCTTGGGATTTAAATTTTATTCTTGAGAAGCTTACTCTGCCTCCTTCTGAGTTGGCAGCCTCAGCAGGCCTGAAGTTCCTTTCATGGAAGACTCTCTTCCTAGTGGCCATTACTTCTGCTCGAAGGATTTCCAAGCTTCAGGCCCTCGTGTAAAATCCCGTATTCGATTTTCCGCAAGGAATGTGTGGCTCTGTATACCAACCCTAAGTTTCTCCCTAAGGTGGTAGCGGAATCTACACTGAATCAATCCATTGAGTTGCCTGCTTTCTTTACACAGCACTCCAATCAAGGGGAGTACCTCTTGCATACTTCGGATGTTCACCGAATTCTGAGATACTACACCACTAGGATAAAGGATCTCAGAAAGACGGATCAACTGTTTATCTCTCTTTGCTCGTAAAAGAGAAGGCAATGCTGTTTCTAAGCAGTGCCTATCGAAATGGTTGGCCCATTGTATCACTTTCTGCTACTACAAGTACAAGACACTGCTGGGTCAAATCAGAGGCCACTCCACCAGAGGGGTCGCTGCCTCTGCTGCTTGTTTCAAGAATGTGTCAGTGGCAGACATTTGTGCAGCCGCAACTTGGACTTCTGTCCATACCTTTACGAAACATTAGAGTTTGGACATTGCCTCTCGCCGTAGAGCTGGCTTCGGGTTGACTGTTCTGCAGGGTCTTCTTTCCTAAGACCTTCACAGCCAGAGGGTCTACTTTTGGGTAGTTTTCTCCTCCCGTTTGCTTCTTCTTGTTCTAGACTGCTTGAGACTCAGTCCTATCTGTAATTACCTACTGCAAGAGCCCTCTCGAAGTAAGATAGTACAGTTACGAAAGAACTTAACGTAACAGTAGATCTTCAAGAGTGGCTGTTGCTGTAGGTAATATCTTCCCGCCCTCCATCCCCCTAAGCTTTTTCAGATCCTTTTCCAGGGACGGAAACATCCTCTTCTCTCTCATCTTGCCTTTTTGGCCTTTGGCGGGAAAGAACTGGAAGGCGGGCGTGGGGGACTGCCCCTTTATACTGACATCGCCTGACGTTGGACACCTGACGTGGGGGCTGTCCCCGGCCAAAGACTGCTAGCTATAAATTTTTCTGTGGGGTCCTGACGCCTGCCATCTTCAGTCCTTTCTGTAATTACCTACTGCAAGAGCCTCTCTCGAAGATCTACTGTTACGATAAGTTCTTACGTAACTGTACTTTCTAGTTCTAGAGTAATCGTACTGCAGTTACAGTGTAGTTATAGTGCAGTTGGTGAATTTATACTGCAGTTACAGTATAGTTATGCTGTAGTTACAGAAACTTCATGGAAAGTGTTACCAGTGTACTTAGTTTGAACTTTAAGATAGAAACTGTTGAATGACACCACCTGTTCTGGAAGTCTGTTCCAAGTGTTCACCACTCAATCTGTGAAGTCATTCTTTCAGACATTTCCATGGAATCTTACTCTTTTCAAAGATACTGTGTGTCAGTTTGGCCATGGTGCCATGGATCGTTATCAAGATACTTTTGGTACTTGCAGCCAGGCTATGAGAACAGGGAGTCTTTTTGGTTTTTTTTTGTGCTACAGTGTGTGAAGAACATTTACCAGTTGAGCTCTAAGAGCCAGGACTGTGGAAGTTCCGACTTTTATTCAGAATGGTATGTACGTGGGCCTGGCCCCAGCAACCTTGAAGATTTAAAGAGGAACTTCACCAGTCCTTTCGACTTCCATGCATAAATTACCCCTTCTTGCATTGATTCTGAAATTGTATTTCATTACTGTCTGCTGCAGTTAGTTTTTGCATTCTGAGCTGCCAAAAATTGCAGGGTGTACCAGGGCTTCTGTGGACCTAGGGTTGTACTGCTAACATCACTGTAGGGCAGAGTTAATTTCACAAAAAAAAACATACTGACAAGGCATTTGGATTTTGGCATAATGCATTGCTTACAGGGTGTCTTGGGGAAGGGGGAACACAGGCTGTATAGTGAGTACTGGTAGGTTTCCCTTGCAATGTTGTTGCAACTGCATAGTGCTGCACAGTGTGAGTCACTCCCCTATCCTACAATGTCACCAGGAGCTAGCAGTCCAGCAGCTAAACATCAAAGGCAAGTGCAGCAGGGCTCAAAAACAAATCCAAATTATGGATGGCAGCGTAAACCTTGGCCACAAATCACAAATGCACACACCCTTTCAGGTCTAGTACTGCATATGACTACAAGCTGTAATTTTTTGGACCATCACTGAAGTTCCTCTTTAAGCATCAGCTTTGTCAGTCATCCTCCCAGAAGTAGATGGTGCCCCAGTGGGAGCACATCTGCTTGTGGTGAGGCAACTTAACACAGCCAATCTGCAGAAATCATTCCGACCTGGAATCTTAAAGGGGACAGGAACAGGTTTAGAGCATCGCTAAGAGATCTAAACAGTTGAGTCTGACTAATAAACATATTTAAAACTCTGTTAGGCCATGTATTGGTGCCGAGATAGCGTCAGGCCTCAGGCGCTTGAGGCTGTGGCCAAGTGCCCCGAGAAGTGAAGTTATCCCACTGAATCACGCCCTGAAGTGCCTTATTGGGACTATAAAATGGATTAATTTATTTGTTTACAATTGTAAGTAGACTGTTTTGTAGGCACTAGTTTCAGTTGTGATGGGATAACATTATGGTGATACTGGCTTAACGTCCATCGGCTTTCAACATTTTTCTCTATTCATTTTATAATGTAACATCACAACATACGACCATGATACAGTTAAATATAACAGTATATGAACATGTATACAGTATAATCAAGGCAGATTACTCCATACACCAAATCAGTATCAACGAGTAGTGCTGATGTTAGTCTCGTAACATTTCTTTTAATTAACTTATCTATGCATTTTGCAAAAGTTTCTTATAACTGCTATTCACAGGAGGATAACTAAATACATTTTACATACAATTGGAGCTACCATATATGGATACCTCCCCAGGGATTGACTACATGTGTGGAGAGTACAGTTTACATTAACTAGAAAAGACTGTGTTTATTCTTAACCAGAACAACCACTGGTATCTTCCAACCATATCCATTAATATTTTATCATGCTTAACATTTTATTTTAACAGCAGTACTATTTGAACTGTTAATCGTAGAAACTTCATTTTGTGTGGTTTATGAAAGCTTGGAGTCTGTTCAAAACATATTGATCCTAATGGTACAGTTCTACTGTGCTGTTACATGTCTATGTATGTATGTGGATATAATGGCACGGATATTCAGACTGCGCCAGGCAGTGGTACAAGCCTGGCGCAGCGCAACTGTGATGCGCTGGGGCCACGGCCAGATGATATTCAATGGGGATGCGCCATGGCACAGCACCGTTGAATATGGCGAAGATCCGTGCACACTCACTGGCGACTTATGGCGTAGTAACTAAGCTGGCGCAAGCCACAGATAGAGAGCGGGAGTGCCAATGCAAGTCCAGTTGCACTAGGCGCATCACCTGCGATATTCAGCAGGGGGCATGCAAATGAGGCCATAATATATGCAAGGCACAGATGGGTCCATTTGCATGTCATTATGGCCCTATTTGCATACCTTGCGCAGGGCAGCCCGTCAACATGCGCCTGGCGCCCTGCATAGCGTGATGTATGCTGTGGGGATCCCGGAGCATCCCTCGATCAGTAGCCACAGTTGTGCGGCATGTGTGTATGAAGAAATCCCTGGTGGTCTAGTGGCCCCCCAAGTCCCAGATTCCCTGAGACATATAGTATATCCCTGGTGGTCTAGTGATTTCCCCTTCCCGCCCGATCCCCGATGCATGTTAATATGCCCGTCCCTGGTGGTCTACTGGACCCCCTCCCTCCCGGATCCCCGATCATGGTAAATCTCCACCGTAAATCCCTGGTGATTCAGTGGCACCCCACCTCCCACCCACAGGATCCCTTGCCCACCCGCTTCTCCCCCAATCACCGGCGGGTGGCTGCATCCCACACACATACCACCTGGCCGCCCGCCAAATAACAGGTACAGTATGGGCTTGCAGGGCATACTGTACAAGATGGTCCCAAATATGTGAATGAATCATTCACATATTTGGGACTGTCTAGTACAGTATGCCCTGCAAGCCCATTGGTCCACACAGGGGACCAATGGGCTTATAGCCCATACTGTACCTGTCATTCGGCGGGCGGCGAGAAATGGTATGCGGGCGGGATGCAGCTGCTTCGCCGATGGTGTGAGGGGTCGGGAGGCAGGGGCCCCTGTGTGGGTGGGAGGATAAGGTACCACTGATCACCAGGAGGTGCTGGTGGGCTACAAAAAATTACGATTGGGGATCCGGGAGGAGGGGTCCACTAGACCACTAGGGATGGTCATGTATTGTTTGTATCTGGGAATCTGGGACTGGGGGGGCCACTAGACTACCAGGGATTTTTTTTTTAATATTTACGCTATGCGCTGCACATCCCGGGCTGAATATCTGGATGTGTCGCATATGCATGGGCACGCCCCCTGCATCTGTGCTGCATACCATTACATTGCGCTCCAAGGCATCGGGAGTTGCACTGCGCTGGGAAGCCTTTTCAGTATCCCACTGTGGCACAATGCGGGGTTACACTGGCGCAACTCTGTTGCACCAGGCGCAACCCCTTTGAATATCCGGGCCAATGTGTTAAAAATGACAGGACTTTAAAAATGTAGTGAATCTTTTTTTTATATGTGTGTGTGTGTATATGTATATGTATGTGTATATGTATGTGTGTATATATATATATATATATATAATATCTATGTGTGTGTGTGTGTGTGTGTGTGTGTTATATGTATGTGTGTGTATGTGTGTGTATATATATATATACACCGATGTGTAATATTTATATTTTTCTATATTGATATATGGTCACTGTAGTACTTATTCTATTTATCTACTTAGCTGACTACAGGCTTTCATTAAAAAAAAAAAAAAAAAAAAGAATGTAGGACAAACAGTTCCAGAGTTGTCGTATTTAAACGCAGTTATCTTTTGAAAGGTCTGACTTTGCAGCCGTTGGGGCTAGAAACTTATCTTCTTTGAGGGTATCTCAGTCATCAGGTTACACAGTAGGAACCTTTGCTGTCAGTGAAGGGGAATCCACACTGAAGATTTTTATCAGTACAACTGGGGTGGCCCACGTTGTTGATGTCCGCCAACGTCACCAACCTTGTATACAGTAGGTGTGGACGGCCCTGCTCCCTCTTCAGTTCTTTCCCACCGTCAACTTGCTTGGACAGTCTCCATGAAAGCTTTGTCGCAGTGTTTGCGCCTTTTTTGCACTACGGCCTTTTTTCCTCCTACCTTTACCAAAATCTCTTTTGAAAGAGTTCTTATTTTTGTTTATGTTGAAAGTTAATCCCTCATCTTCTCTTTTCCATTGCTGCAGCTGTGGAAAGATTATTACCTCTATAGATGAACACTCTATGTCTGCTGTCTTGGACCTGACCATGAGGTCTCCTACTGTTAGCTCTGCCAGAAGTTTAACCAAATAACCCTCAGGCGACGCAAGAAGGCTCTTAAAAAAGCATTCATGGAGCAACAGGTAGCCAGCTCCAGGCAGGGTTCCTCCGGGGCCCCGGCAACCCAGTTGCTGACCGGCTCTTCGACCTCCAAGGCCCATGAAAAAGACCAGGATCATGACTGTCCCCCACCCTCCCCGGTGGTGATCCAGCTCCCCGTCAGCCTCTCCTTGGGGGGGGGGGCTCTTCATCGGCAGTGGCCACACTGATGAAGAGACCAGCTGTCCAGGTCTCTGTTCCTACCAAACTCATAATGACAGCACCTCCGCCTGACACACGGTGCCCGGCGGTCAACCTCAGGGTCATTGGCTCCTCAGTCGTCGACGATGGGCTCATCATCAACGACCGTTCCGTTGAGACCTGCCCCTTCTCCTGCTAGAGCTACAGGCTTGTTGGGTTCTCAAGACACAGCTGGAGCATTGTCAGCACCTGTGCATTCGAACCCCTCTCTGTCGATGTCCTCTATTTATCTGAACGAATACTGGTCAAGTTCACAAATGTACTCGTTCAGCAGCTGGGTGCCTTTAACAGACCCGCTTTTGTGTTGCCATCGATGGTAGCTTTGTCATTGATGCTTGTTTGTTGACCCTGGGAGAACCCCTGTGGGTCGCCGCTGACGATTGATGTCGAGGAGGAGTATCATCCTGATCTCACCCTCAATGATGATGAAGAGGAAGAGATCCTAATCTCAGATAAGTCCACTGCCTCCTCGGTCAGTGAGGAATCTGTCAAGCATACTCCTAGGTCTCATCCTGAGGATGCCACAATTTTTAATGCGATAAAACAGTTGTTTTCCACCATGAGCTTCCAGACTGAGGAAGAGGATGTCACCAGGAAGGGCCTGGTGGAGATCCTGGTATCTCCCCCTAAGATCACTCCTCCAGTACTCCCAGCATTGAAGAATGTCACTACGGCAGCCTGATGCAGGCCAGACATGGTACCAGCTATGCCACACAGAGCGGACAAGCTTTACAGTGTCCCTCAGGATCTTCCTTATTTTGCTGCCCAGGCCGAAACTGACTCTGTAGTCATCAAGGCAGCTCATGACAGATCCAAGGCACCTTGGCACCTTTGTTACCTCCCCCCAGACAAGGAATCCCACAGGATAGACCTCTGGGGGAAAAGTTTATTCCTCCCCCACCTTGGGTCGGAGGATTGTTAATTTCCTTTCACACATAGTTAAATACCGAAATGCCAACTGGAGAAATGGCAGAGCTGCTGCCCAGGCCCTTCTTGATGGCTCCCTGGAGCAAGAACTGCTTCAGTGTTTCCAGACTGCTGAGGATGTCAACAAACACCTCCTCAGGGCCCTATCAGACATGGCCTCCTCAAGCCCAGGGACTGGTTCTGTTCACTGGACATGCAGGATGCTTACCTGCAGATCTCGGTCTTTCCTCCTCATAGGAGGTTTCTTTGTTTTGCCTTTCAGGGTGAGTATTATCAGTTCAAAGTGCTGCCATTTGACATCCTCTGATCCGTGAGTCTTTACCAAGCGCTCAGCAGCGGTTGCAGTGGCTCTCAGAAGAGAAAAGGACGTCTTCCCTTATCTGTATGATTGGCTCCTCAAGGCCCTGTCCAGGGAACAGCTTTTGCTGACTCTAGCGTGTACTCTCCAGCTTTTCCACTCCCTTGGAATTACTGTCAGCCTGCCCAACTTGGACCTAGTACCATCGCAAAGACTACAGTATATAGGGGCAGTTCTGGATTCCAAGCAGGGGAAGGCTTTCCTACTTATAAACAGGGCAGAATGCCTTATCACCCAAGCTCAGGAGGTCGCTCAAAGTCTGTACATCCCTTCCAGGGTATAACTCAGATTGTTGGACCCGATGCTTGTGGCCATTCCTACCATTCCACTGGCCAGGCTTCATATGCATACCCTTCAGCGGACCCTCAGGGTACAGTGGAACCAATGTATGGATGAGCTGGATCAACCAGCCCTGGTCTTTTCTCCAGTACGCAAGGTACTGCAGTGATCAATGGATCCCTTGAATCTGCTTCAAGGGGTTAACTTCCAGGTTTCTTTCCCGCTTCAGATCCTAACTATTGATGCCTCGGGTCTGGGCTGGGGAGCATACCTGGGTCCCTTTCAATCCCAGGGCTCCTGATCCCAGTGGGAAGCTGCCCTGCATATCAGTGTACTGGAGATGAGAGCAGTGCTCTGTGTCATGCAGGCCTTTCAGGAGCACCTTGCTGCAGGCCCACTGTTGATACAGTCATACAAGCTGAGTGTAGTCTACTACTTCAACAAACAGGGTGGGACACACTCATACCCCCTTTGCAGGGAGTCCATGAGAGTGTGGTACTGGGCGCTGGAACACAGTCTTGCTCTCTCTGCAGTCCATGTTCCAGGAGTGCTAAATACTCCAGCCGACAGCCTCAGCAGGACTCAGTCCAGCACGTATGAGTAGGAGTTTCTCTCATCCATCGTAAAAGTTCTATTCTACAGATGGGGTAGTCCAGAGTTGGACCTTTTTGTGTCCCCACTCAGCGCAAAACAGCCCAGTTTCTGCTCACTAGATCCAGAGCCTGGAGTTTTCTAGCAAGACGCATTGATCCTCTCCTGGAGTGGGAGGTTTCTGTACACATTCCCTCCATTTCCTCTGATCCAGAGGGTGCTGATCAAATCACAGATGGAGGGGGCTGGCATGATTCTAGTGGCTCTATTCTGGCCTCGCCAGATATGATTCCCTCTGCTTCAGCAGCTGGCAGTGGAACCTCTGGTCCCTCTCCCTCTTTGCAGGAATCTGCTGACCCAGGATCAGAGGGACCCTGGTCCATCCCTACCTCAGGTCCTTCCATCTGTATGCCTGGCTCCTGAAATGTAGCCATTGCCAGGTTTGGGATCTCTAACAGGGTGGCCGACGTCCTGGTGGCTGCCCAGAAGCCTTCCACCCGAGCCACGTATGCCATAAAGTGGAAGTTGTTTGCCATCTGGGCTGCCAAACATGACCTAGACCCTTTCACCTGCTCGGTGAATCATATCCTGGACTACCCTGATATCTGTGTCAGACTCAGGCCTCCAGTATTCCTCACTCATGGTCCACCTTTAGGCTATTTCTGCCTTTCATGAGCCCATGGGTGACCCCAAGATTACTCAGCTGGATGTATCAGATACCTTTCTTAGGGGCATCCTGCATCTGAAATTCCCAATCCATTCTTCTGTCTCGGCTTGGGACTTGAATTTTATTTTGGAGAAGTTGACCCTGTCTCCTTTTGAGCTAATCATGAGTTGCGATTTGTGCTTTCTTTCTTTCTTTCTTGGAAAGCTCTCCTTTTTAGTTGGAATTACTTCTGCTCAAAGAATTTCAGAGCTTCAGGTCCTCTGGTGTGAGGAGCCTTATTTGATTTTTCACGAAGACTGTATCTTTACACACAAATCCCAAGTTTTTACCTAAGGTGGTTTCTGAGTTTACACTAAATCAGTCTATCCACTTTCCTGTTTATTTTCTGGAGCATGCCAATCCAGGGGAAGCACTGCTCTATGCAGTAGATGTGCGCAGAACATTAAAATACTGTCTGCTTAGGATTAGAGAGTCCAGAAAGTAAAAGCAACTGTTTCCTTTGCCCCTGGTAGGGAGGGCACTCTAGTTTCTAAGCAGTGTTTATCCAGATTTTTGGCAAATTGCACTGTGTTCTACTATAATAAGTACAGCAAAGAATTGTCTTGTGCTGTCAAAACTCATTCCACCAGAGGAATGGCTGTCTCGGTGGCTTGTTTCAAAGGGGTCTTCGCTGCTGACATTTGTGCGGCTACCACCTGGAGTACTGTTCACACGTTCACCAAGCATTACAGTCTGGACATTTCCTCAAAGCCCGTGCAGGATTTGGCAGGGCTGTACTTCAAAGACTCCTGTCTTAAGTTTATGGAGATCCAGCCTCCCAGATTATATGGTTTACACTTGTCACTGCTTGGTACTTGTTCCTACGGTGGTGTAACCTGATAACCGAGATACCCCTGAAGAAGATAAAACAGTTACATAAGAACTTACTGTAACAATAGATCTTCAAGGGAATCTCAGTCATCAGATATATTTCCCTCCCACCATCCCCCTTCTTGGGACTCCTGTCTAGGAACTAGCTATCTGGTGTATCCGGCTTCTATTTGACTCTGGGTACCGTTCTCTCTCTCTCTCTCCCCTCCTCCTTTCTCGGTCCCCAAGGGCGAAAGCCTTGCTCCCTTAGTCTCGGGGGGGAGCTATCGACAGATGCGTGGTGGCCCCAGTTGTACTGCTGAAAATCTGCAGTGGATTCCCCTTCACTGATGGCTAAGGTTCCTACTGTGTAACCTGATGACTGACATCCCTTGAAGATCTACTGTTACGGTAAATTCTTACGTAATTGTTCTTTCTTTTAAATGAAAGCTTGGAGTCCAGTCATTAAGAAATGGTATCATGTAACAGTAGTAATTAAATTACTGATGTAGAAACAGGCAGTCTTCTCTAGTTATATCTAGGTATATAGTTACTTAACGACAGAGGTGGTCTTTTATAAAATAAATGTTATATGCTTTTTCCATAATGGCAAAGTATATCGATATGCTTTTTTTTTTTTAATACTGACATGAAAAATTTCATGAGTTTTAAAAAATAAAATTAAAAAAAGGTTTTTGCTTTTTCTGAATTGTGGAATTAGTATCCATAATTTAATTATCTATATAATACCATAAACTTTTATTGTATGCCTTAAATCGCATGGCGAACATTCCAGTCCCTCCCTCCCCCAGCAGTATCAGTTTTTCCTCGCTTTCGCAGGCTTTTTGTCTGCGAAAGCATCAGAAGGTAGCAAGTCGAGAAATCTCCATAATGAAGACTGAGGACTTGCTAAAGAAGCTAAGACAACGGCTGGGCCTTTTCTTTAGGATTAACCAGTTTCTTACTAATGAGACTAAAATGTACCTGGTCCAAACAACTTTTCTCTCTCTGGTTGATTATGCAGACTTCTTATATAGTCAGTGCCCTAAAGCCTCTCTCGACAAATTGGACACGCTTTATTACAGAGCTATTAGGTTTATAGCTGGCCTTCCCCTTTCCACCAACTATTCTGCCTTGTATGCAGCTGTAGGGTGGCTTCTTTTGTATATATATGCGGAATAGAAACGCGGTGATTTGGACCTTCAGAGTGATCACGAAAAAGCTTCCTCAATACATCATTGACTGTCTCCCGCTAAGCACACCAGGAATATATGCCTTAAGAAGTGCCTCCCTCATCACATTGCGTATCCCCAAGGTTTCTTCACGCTTTGGTAGAGCAGCAATTAGCTTTGTGTTACCATCCCTGTGGAATAAACTGCAAATTTTAGAAATTGAGCACTCTCATCAGTTTGGAATCCTTCAAGACCCTATACACTCGGATGATGAGGGAACCCTGTACGTGCTTCCCTCATCACTAACTAACCCTGAATTTATAGGCTTCAGCTCCTTGCAGATCATACTATCAGTGTAATGCTGGCTTCATGTGCCCCCATTACTCTGATCTCAAGGCTGTATATCATTAAACTGTGTGGGAATTCTGTAATCAATTCCCCTCTTACTCAGGCTGCCTCTGCACCCTTTTTCCATGCATACCGCTCAGGCCGCTACTCTTCTTCTCCCTACCTTGTTTCTTCCCACATCTCCCTCCCCCACTGCACCTCCCACTCTCTGTTCCTCTGGGAACTCCATACATACCCTCAACCTAGCTGTACATCCCTGGCCAGGGCTAGGTATTGTACTTGCTACATTACCCACCAGTCTGTTATCTGGCTGAACCATTATAATTTTCCCCAAAGCCATCTAGGTTTCCCAAATTTCACATATATGCCACAGTTATCCTCTGTGCTGTTGTATGCCTACCTCTGTATTGTAACTGATGCTATATTATGCACCTTCTTTGTCTTTATTTGTTATGATGATGTTATTGTCGCTGTGACTGTAAAAATGTCATTGTAATGTATTTGGACCCGGTAATAGCCAGGTCCGTCTTGCAAATGAACTTGCTCAACGATGTTTGCCTGGTTAAATAAAGATTTGATTGATTGATCCACAGAAACTTTCTGGGGATAGTGTATCTAGTAGGAATTATAAATACCCTTTTACCAAATGGACCATAATAGCCACAAATTATCCCACATAAGCAGAAAACATTTTGAAAAGCAATTGCTGGAGAGGCTTTGAGCAAGTAACATGCTAATCATTAAAGACGGAGTCTGGTCAAAAGTACTACATTGCAGTATTAGAATCGGCTTACTCCCACTAAATTTCATACCAAAAATTAGGTTTCTAGGGACATGGATATGTTGTTCATCCACACCGTCTGGCAGGTATCCTTGCCGCTTTAAATCTTGCTGGAAGGTCTTCAAGCTGGCTCCTCCCACCCACTCACCCGGGTAGTAAAACTCTTGGCTCCGCCCCATGGCCTTAGATCTTCCTTACCGCTTGGAAGCTCAGATTCTCCTTTAACGCTCTGCGATAAGACTGGTTCTACCGGCTTCCTACACCCAAAGCTTCAAAATAGACTTCAGTCTTCATCCCCGCTGCTGCGAGGGACAAATCGACTCCAGTTCTGGAGATGCCCTTGCGGACAGAAGATGTCTCGGACGGATCCGCACTCCACGTGCGTCTACTGTCTAGGCCTTGAGCACGACCCGCAGGCTTGCGACCTGTGCTCTTCCTTCTCGGCCTACGTCCTCGAAGACTGTGCTGCCCATTTATAACTGGGGCGTCCTGAGAAGCGTTTTCCTCCGGTGAAGTCGAAAGAGGCCTGGTCGGCGGTTTCTGCGGCGGCGGCGGGCCGCATCTACCTCGGCCGCGGCATTTGTCCCGCTCTCTCTGGGTGCCTCTTATTCAGCTTCCTTTAAGGAGCTTTGTCTGTCCCTCCCTCTCTACTAAAGGAGAGGGCCCAACTCTACTGGACCCTTTTCGGTCCAAAAGAGGGAAGTCCTCCGTCGACGCTCTTGGGAGCGGGAAAGATCCCTCTCCCCGAGTCGTCGGCCGTCGACTTTGGTTGACCGCTCGGCTTCGGCCACTGGTCTCACGGTGTCCCCGTCAGGCCAGTTGACCGAGACTCCCGTCGACGCAGTCGAGATTTTTCTCAACCCGTTGGACGGGTTGTCGACGGGAGAAGCCGAGAATCCTCTCTCCCCGGTTCCCCCGGTGGGAGTTGAGGACCCCATGGGCTTGCCAGTGCCTCCAGTTCCAGAGCCTTCAGGTGAACCCTCCGAACCAAGGGGAGTGCCGGTTCCCCATGACACCTCCTCGCACCGTCCTCGGTAAAGCCGAGGGTTCTGGATCTCGGACTGTGCGGTCCAGCCGATCCGCTGTCATAGGCGGTCTCGGCACCGGCGGCGGCCTCGCGCTGCTCGTCCCGCCCTCCTCCTCGGACGAGGGAGGCTTCGGACGTAAGTTACGTCGACGATACCAGGACCTCATGTGGCAACAGCTCCTTCTGATCGGGAACAAGCCGACACCGTCGCCTTCCCCGGCCATTAGGTGGCTGTCACCAGAGTGGCCGAAACAACCCCTCGACTTACCCGAGGAGCCTGTTCCCAGGCCAGTTGTTCGGTCAAAACCAGCTGCTCCACCGATTCCGGTGGAACCTCCGCCTCCACAGCCGTTATTTGGGGCTCCGACCAAGAATTCTCGGTCGGCTCAGGGCCTGCCCCATAGGCTGTCTGTTACCCTCACTCCCGATCGTCCTCGGCAAGTGGAGGGTGGCTCAGGCCCGAGGTAGCTCTTTGCGGACTCTTCAGAGTCCGATGGCGATTCCTCCCTTTTCTCCAGGCGAATGGACTTGGAGTCCTCAGGAGGACAGTCGGTGGACGATAGCCCTTCGTCCTACCTAGGATTGCTTCGGCTCATCTCGGAGTCCACCGGGATGAAGCTCAAACCCATCTCTAAGCAGGCCAGGTATCCCCTCACGGAGATTCTGGACCGAGGGGATTCCCCTACGGAGGCCTTTCCGGTGGCCGAGGCCATAGTGGGTCTGGCCTTGGAGCTCTGGCAGCGCCCTGCTTCCTGCCCTGTGCCTTTGGCCAGGATGACCAGGAAGTATGCGGTCCCTACCGGTTCCTTGTCCGGTTTTTCGGAACACCCCTCGGCCGAGGGGTTAGTTACCGACAGCGTTTTCCGGCGTGCCGGGAACGCTAGGGACGTGAACAAACCTCCCGACAAGGAGTCCAAGAAATTTGACTATGCCAGGCGAAAAGTCTACGCTGCGTCCTCCCTCAGCCTTCGTCAGGCCAGTTCGGCCGTCCTCATGGCACATTTCTCTCATGCCCTGTTGGGCTCCCTGGATGAGGTTGTCCCTCATCTTCCCGCGGACCTGCAGACCACGGTTAGGCAGGTGCGGGACCAGGGCAGGGCAGTGGCCAAACAGCAGCTTCAGACTGCTCTGGACATTGGGGACTCATGTGCCAGGTCTGTAGCGGCCGCAGTGGCTATGCGTCGTCGGGCTTGGCTGAGGATATCCACCTTCACTTCGGATACCCAGCACAAGTTGGTGGATGTCCCCTTCTTGGGGACCGACCTCTTCGGCCCTGGGGTGGAAGGTCACCTACAGAGGATCGAGAAGTCCAATGCTACCTTGGACTCGGTCTCATCTGCTCAGAAGGGCAAAGGCTGCAAACCACAGCCTAAGCCCTTTCGTCCCTCTGCGCCCACGGCACATCCGGCCCAGCAACGTCAGGGCCAACAGGCTCGAGCTTGGCATCCCAAACCCAAGCCCGGGACTTCCTCCAACAGGAAGCAGGGAGGTAAAGGCCCAGGAGGTCCCTCGGCCGGTCCCTCCTCCAAGCCTGCCCAGTGACGGGTTGAGGGTGCCCTTCAACCCGTCACCTCACCCAGGTTCCCCGTGGAGATGGCTCCGTCACTTCCTTTCTGCCTGGTCCGTTATTACCACGGACAGGTGGGTGTTGGAGGTGGTGGGAAAAGGCCTGCCCTTGGAATTCGAGCAGGCCCTGCCCTTCAGAGCCGTTGCACCTCGGGGGGCATCAGGGTCCGCAGCCTCACTGTCGGCTCGCCGGGCCGACATCGCTCTCCTCCTCCAGAAGGAGGTGATCAGGGAGGTGGCGGACCCTCCCTCAGACCCAGGGTTTGTGTCCAGGTACTTCCTGGTTCCGAAACGGATGGGGGGCTGGCGCCCCATTCTCGACCTACACAAGTTCCTAAGGTCTCGAACCTTCAGGATGGTCACTCTGGCTCAGATAATACCATCCTTGGAACACAGCGTGTGGTTCTGCTCTCTGGACCTGCAGGACGCGTTCTTTCACGTCCCTATCCGTCCGTCACATCAGAGATTCCTTCGCTTTCGAGCGGAGGGATCCCTTTTCGAGTTCCGAGCCATGCCCTTCGGCTTGTCTCCAACTCCCAGGGTCTTCACCAAATGCATTGCAGTGGTGACAGCATTCCTGCGGTGTCGAGGTGTCCGGGTGTACCCTTACCTGGATGACTGGCTGATAGCAGCCCCCTCCAGACAGGAGGTGGAGCGGTCCAGAGATCTGGCCCTCCAGGTTTGCTCTCAAGTCGGCCTTCTCATCAACGAGGCCAAGTCGGAACTCGAGCCGAAGCAGGTGATTCTTTTCATCGGGGCAGAGCTCGACTCTGTTCGAGCCAGAGCACGGCTCCCGCCGGACAGGGCCGAGGTTCTTTCCTCCTTTGCCCAATCATTTCTGGTTGGGCACTCGCGCCCTGCCTGGGATTTCCTGCGCCTCCTGGGTCTCATGGCGGCCTGCACCAGCGTGGTCCGTTGGGCCCGCTGGCACATGCGTCCTCTTCAGTGGGGACTGGCCAGCCAGTGGTCACGACGCTGCGATCCATTGGACCAGCTAGTGATGGTGACCCAGGGGATGTGGAACGCTCTCCAGTGGTGAACCATTCCAGTTCATCTGCAGGAGGGCATCCCGTTTGTCCGCCCCGAGCCGACCGTCTCTCTGTCGACCGATGCCTTTCTGATGGGTTGGGGTGCCCATCTGGGGGAACATCGGGCGCATGGCCTCTGGTCCCCGCGGGAGTCCCGATGTCACATCAACCTGCTGGAGCTCTGAGCGGTCCGCCTAGCTCTCACCGCCTTTGCTCCGTTTCTCCGGGGTCAAGTGGTCCGAGTCCAGACGGACAATACCACAACCATGTACTATCTAAACCACCAGGGCGGGACGCGCTCCATGCTTCTATGCAAGGAAGCTCTCCGCATTTGGTCACTCGTGCGCAGCCTGGAGGCGGATCTCCTAGCCATTCATGTGGCAGGAGCCTCCAACACCCTGGCCGATGCCCTAAGCTGGATAGGGGCTGCGTCCCACGAGTGGTCTCTCCTGCCGGAGGTAGTACAAAATCTGTTCTCCCATTGGGGCACACCTCAGGTGGACCTGTTTGCCTCCAGGGAGAACGCGAAGCTCAGGCTGTTCCATGCCCGCCCCCCTTAGCAGGGCTCGCTGCAGGGGGATGCTTTCTCGAGGCCGTGGACCCCAGACCTCTTCTACGCCTTCCCCCCCATTTTCCTTGATACACAAGGTGCTTCTCAAAGCAAGGAGGGACAAGGCGCAGGTGATTCTGATAGCCCCAGACTGGCCCCGCCAGTTCTGGTACCCAGATCTCCTCAGCCTCCGCTCCAGGCTCCCGAGGCAGCTTCCAGCTCGCCTGGACCTGCTCTCAGTCAATCAGGGGAAGGTGCTCCATCCGGACCTTCAACCCCTGCATCTGACGGCCTGGTTCCTGGCGACTAGAGTTCCAGGCCTTGGGTCTTCCGGCGAGGTCCTCAGCGTAGTTGAGGCGTCCCGTAAGTGACCAGGAAATGCTATGCCTTCAAATGGAAGAGGTTTTCCATTTGGTGTCAGAGCAGAGCTTGGACCCTTCCTCCTGTTCCTTGGCAAGCATCTTGGACTATTTATGGTCCCTTTCTCGCAAGGGCTTAGGTCGGCGACCCTAAGGGTGCACCTGGCAGCCATCTCTCTTACCGGGAGCGGGCGGGGGCAGTCGGTGGTGCAGGAGAAGGTGGTCTGGCGCTTTTCAAAGGCCTTGATCACATTCCCCTCCGGTCACGAGAACCTCCACCTCGTGGGATCTACTGCTGGTACTGGCAAAGCTCATGGGCAAGCCATTCGAACCAATGCACAGGTGTGAACTCTTTCACCTGTTGTGGAAGACTGCCTTCTTGGTGGCTATCCGTCCAGCCAGAAGGATGGGAGAGCTCAGGCGCTCTGCATTGAGTCTCCTTACCTGGTCTTCCACAGGACAGGGTTGTCCTCTCGCCCACCGAAATTCCTTCCGAGAGGTGATGTCGGAGTTTCACCTTAACCAGGTGTTGACTCTGCCGGTGTTCTACCCCAATCACACCTCGGAGGTCGAATACAGGCTCCATACTTTGACCCTAGAAGGGCGCCGCTTATTATAAGGAGCCGCATCGGCTGAAATTCAGGGAGAGGTTCGCCAGCTGTTTGCTCACCCACGCTGATGCCGCACCTGGCAGACCTGCAGCCAAGCGGACGATAAGCAGGTGGGTCACCTCCTGCATAGATCTCTACTATAAGTTGGCGGGCATGGAGCCTCCCAGAGGGATAAGAGCTCATTCTACCTGCCATACTGCTGCATCGGTGGCTGCTTCTAGGGACGTCCCTATCCAGGAAGTCTGCAGGGCTGCTACCTGGAAGTCAGCACACACCTTCATCACCCATTACCACATCGACCTTGAGTCACGCCGGGATACTGGTTTTGGGGCCTCGGTTCTCCAGTCTTTATTCCCTAAGTAGGGGGTGTGCGCCTTGCCTCCCTCCTCCCGGAGAACTGCTAGGAGTCTGCCAGACAGTGTGGATGAACAACATATCCATGTCCCTAGAAATACAGGTTACTCACCTGTAACAGGAGTTCTAGGAATGGTATATGTTGTTCATCTACACGACCTACCCGACCTCCCCGGCTTCGATGCACAACCTGAGCTTCCAGCGGGCCAGATCTGGCGTCATGGGGCGGAGCCGAGAGTTTTACCACCCGGGTGGGTGGGAGGAGCCAGCTTGAAGACCTTCCGGCAAGATTTAAAGCGGCAAGGATACCTGCCAGACAGTGTGGATGAACAACATATACCATTCCTAGAACTCCTGTTACTGGCGAGTAACCTGTATTTCTGCATTGCTTTGTTTTAAAGTTGTGAGCTATTTTGTAACCCTGATTTCATTCCCTGTTCAAAAAAGCCAGTTTCAGTGAAGCCACTGATGATGTCACAACCAGAACTCACAGATTAATCCTCCCTATCAGCAACCTTATAGTACCTACTTCTTTAAAGTTATCAAAACTGTAGCTGTAGTATTTATTTAAAAAGCAAAAACTGACACAGGGTTGCCTGCAGTGCTTGCATTTCCAGAATGTTCAGATGCATAGTACTGTATTTTAGAACACATCAGGATGTGGTTTTGGAATGCAGCACTGAACTGAAGTATAAAAGTGGTGCACAATTTTAGAATGTTGAGGGGGACATGTAATCTCTGCATATGGCAGGGATATGCCATCTTGCAGTGTAGTGGGACACTCTATCTCAGAATGTGACAGGGACACACATCAAATAATTTGAAGGGGACTGGCAATTCTGGAATATAAGTAAGGATGTCGGAATATGGCAGGACACACCATTTTATTTTGAAACTGCTTATCCTTGTCACATTCCAGAATTGTATGCTTTCACCACATTTTAAAATTGTGCATCACATCCCCACCACAGTCCAACACTGTGCGTCCCAGCCACATTCCAAAATTGCACATCTACACCACATTTCAAAGTTGTGTTTCAATGCCACATTCTGATACTGTCCCCATCATATTCCAAAATCGTCACCACCAGATTCCAAAATTGCGCATCACCACCACATTCCAAAATTGCGCATCACCACCACTTTCCAAAATTGTGCGTCACTGCCAAATTCTGAAACTGAACATCACAGCTACATTCCAAAACTCTGCGTCACCTCCACATTCTGGAGTCGTACATTACTGCCGCATTCTGGAGTCTTGCATCACTGCTGCATTCCGGAGTCATGCATCACTGCCACATTCCAGAGGTGTGCAGCTCTGCCACATTCCAGAGGTGTGCAGCTCTGCCGCATTCTAAAATTGTGTGCAAACTTCCATACTCCAGTATTGCCTGTCATCGTCACATTTTGAAGATGAGTGTCACTGCCACATTCGAAAATTACATGCTCAAGTTACATTCTAAAATTATGCATCCCTGCCTCATTTTGAAATTCCATGTGGCTACCAGATTCTAAAACTGCGTCCCTGCTGCTTTCTGAGATTTCATGTCCATGCCACATTCTGAAATTGAATGTTGCCACCACAATCTGAAATCAAGCATACAACTACATTTTGAAATTTTGCATCGCTACACCACATGCCAAATTAATCCATCTGGCACATTATGAAATTACATATCCCTACTACCTTCCACAACTATGTGTCTTCTCCGTTCCAAAATTGTGCATCTCTGCCACATTCTAAAACTATCTGACACTGCCACATTTGGTATTTTAGCATTCATGCCACTTTCCAAGATTGTGTGTCCCACCTTCTTTCTGAGATTGTGTCATTGCTGCATTCCACAGTTGTAGTCTGGTAAAATTTCAAAATCTCATCCCTGTACTATTATAAAAATTGCACATACTTTTGTCATTCTAAAGCCATGTTTGCCGCTGTATTCCAACCCCTTCCCCCGTCACATTCCTAAGTACTGTACCTTGCATCTGCACATTATGGAAATGCATGCCTTGACACACAGATTGTGAGCTTTCCTTTTCCAGATGTTTAATACAACTGCAGTTTTATGTAGTGTGGGAGAAATAAGTCTTGTAAGGTAGTTTGCAAGAAGGACTAGGCTGTGAGTTCTGGTTGTGACCTCATCAGTAGCGCTTTACTGAAACTGGCTTTTTCGAACAGGCAGTGAATTTAGGGTTACAAAATGACTTGTAACTTTTAAACAAAGTACAGTAATTTAGATATCTCATTTTTTGGCATGAGGCCGACTGGGGATATGCTGATCCAAATTCTGAATTTACTGATGCTAGAAATATTGGCCAGACTCCCTCTTTAAGAAGGAACATACATTCAGACTTTGAAGCTAAGTATACGTGGTAGTGATACAGGGCAGCAAACTGACAAATTTCTCAATACTGCAGTGCAATAAAAGACGAGTATTTGTCAGTGCCAAGCATGTTTGCTTGCATTCTGTTACAGGTTTGAACAATGCTATCTTGCGGCTGCAGGCAGACCTTTCTTAGCCACAGTAGTCTTTGTGTCATGGACTTTGGTTTCCATGGGGCTAAGGGATATAGAGCTGAAAAAATAGTAACAGTGTAAAGACTATCTTGGAACTGGGTTCTTCTTCACCCACACACACAGATGCACTTCCTCCACTGGTTACCCTGGACATACAGTGGCAATGGCAACAAAGCCAATTTCAAAAGAAATACAGAATTACAGCTAGTGGGTAACTCAGTGCTTTGGAACTGAGCAGTTCCTCTTTCAAATTACACTTGTTGAGAGGAATGGCATCTGCAGTGCTGTGTGTGTGTGTGTGTGTGTGTGTGTGTGTGTGTGTGTGTGTGTGTGTGTGTTAATTTGTGTGTGTATACGATAGGGAATTTTCTTCCCTTTGCATGGAGTGTTTTTGGTGTCCTCATTTCATGTCTCAGCCTTGTGTTTGCCTGTGCTGCGCTGCAGGTGCAGTAATGACATCCAGTGGCTTTATGCCGGTAAGATGCAGTTCAACACATTGCCAGTCCAGTAGGTGATCATCAAGTCAGAGGCATAGCCAGTAGCATCCTGGATAGAATAAGCTGGCCTAACAGCTACCTGCACATTTGGTCTGGTGGGGATTGTGGATATGGGTATCACCCACATCTGGCCTTGCTGTAGGTCCCTTCAAACTACATGAAGTCTTGCTGTATTTTGACAATTATAGTTAAACCGACCAGTTAAGCTGCCTTGGAGAACAAAGAGTTAAACTCTATGCAGATGCATAGAACGTTGAGCTTGAGCTCGGTTTTCAAACCACTGTCCTCAGTACGTTCCAGTAACTGATTAGATTCTTTACTCTGCTCACCAGTGTAGATGCCTCTGACTCTGCCTTCGGTTGAAGGGAGTTTCGTCAGTCTTTTGACCTCCGTTTTATTTCATCGCAAAACTTCTTTTAAACCTTTGTCTTCGGTATCGTGTACGTTTACTCGGTTGGGTAAGTGTTCGGTTTCCTACCGGTTCCATCGACCGCAAGAAAACCAAACTTTATTTTCCTCACTTTCTTTAGTTTAGTACTGTTTTGGGGATCCGGTTCGAAGTCCTCACCAAAACTGAGTTTTTTTTCTCTTAGTTTATCGGCCAGCGCTAAACCGTTGGTTAGTCAGGACTTCGTCTCTCTTCTTACTCGGCCTAACTAAGCCTCCAGGGATAAGAAGTTCTGTTTCTTTTTATCTGGGCCTAACTAAGCCACCTTTGGAGAAACTCAATTGGATTTTTCTTGACCAGTCTAACTAAGCCAGTCAGTTAAGCATTTAAAAATTAAGGGTTATGTCACAGAAACCCAAGAGAAAAAGCAGTCCCACTGGATTTCAGTGCTGTACCGAGTGCAGGTAGCAATTAGCTAAAGCTGACCTGCACTTGGTTTGTTTGTCTGTACTACCTGGGTTTCAACCACTTGAAAACAGACTGTGCTGTTTGTGAGAATTTTCCCCAGTCTAGCATCGACAGAAGGATCAGTAAACTAAAGGAAAGGATGGACAAGGCCACCTTAGAGAGCGGTTCTGGTTCAGCCGAACCTTCTGTACCAGTGGCCGATCCCTTAAGCCAGGGTGAACCGTTGCCAGTCAAGAGACGGTCGGAGTCTGTTCCTGAATCCACACCGTCCAAAAAAGCCAAATGGTCTGTCTCGGAACTGCGCAAGCAACCAGTCATGGTTCCAGCTGCGGAGGAAATTGCAAAAGCTATACGTATTGTACAGTCTTTGCAACCTGTTTTCGGAGAACCATTACAGGTACCGTCCGGACAGCCAACGGTTCCGGATACCGGTTCAATACCTTCAAGCCCTTTGGATCCTGAAGAATATTATTATTCTGAGTGCGAATTTGATGATGAAGAGGAGGATGAGGGTGAGCTCATAGATACTGAGGTTTCCCCGATCATCCTCAGTATGAATCTCCTCCTAGGCCTGTCTGAGGCCACCTCTCATTTTGCGTTCATGAGGCAAGTGGCGGAGACTTTACAGCTCTCTGTACAGGAAGTCAGGCAAGAGGAAGATAAAGAGGAGGATTACAGGAAGATGATGGATCTCCCTGTCTCCCAGGGCCTCTCAATCCCTATCCACAAGTCCCGGAAAAAGCAGACTTAAAATCCTGCAGACCCCTAGTTCTGTCCCTCACTTGGATAAGAAGAAGGACAGAAAATATGTTTTGGCTGGTAAGGGCACTGAATTCATGTCCACTGCAGCCTGTGAAAAGGCTGGTATTCCTCTGGCTTCCCACTATCCTGACAAGGATTCCAGAAAAGTGGATTCCCTTGCTAAGAAAACATACCTGGCTTCCTCTTTGGGCATTAGGCAGGCCTCTTATATGGCCTATGCCTCCAGGTATCAAAAATCTCTTTGGGAATCAGTTGAGCAGCTGGCTCAGAAGGCTGCTCCTGAGCTGGCAACAGATCTTCAGGAGTTAGTCACTAAGAGGGTACAGGCATCCAAGTCCCAGTTCCATGTGGTTGTGGAGTCTAATGATGCTGCTTCTAGAGCTATGGCATCTGTCATCTCTTTCAGGTGTTGCTTCTGGCTAAGATGCACCAATCTATCTCAGGACACGCAAAATAATTCTTTAGACTTTGCCCTCATCCAGAATTCTTTGTTTGGGGAATAGACTGAAGCCTACGTGAAAAATATTAATGAATACAGAGTGGCGTACAGGAGTGCTTCAGCCAAACAGAAGGCTGCCACTCCTCAGAAGCAACAGACTGGGGCAGGGCAGACTTTACCCTAGGCCTTTCCATCAGTCACAGGCTTTTTCCTCTTATCAGCAACCCAGAGGTTTCTTCAGAGGGAGAGGCAGGAGAGTTACTGGCCGTGCTGCTTCCACCTCCCAGTCTGCTACCCCTACCAAGCAAACACCCTGAGGAGTCTCTTCGGACCACCTCCCCCATCCCTGAAGGGGGCAGGCTGACCTATCATCTCCAGGCTTGGCAGTCCATTACTTCAGACAAGTGGGTCCTGGAGATAGTAGGTTAGGGTCTGCTGTGAGTTTCAAGCTGTTCCCAAAGCTGGGACCAGGAGCTTTCAAACCTGCCAATCCTACAGAATCAGCCCTGTTGGAGACGGAGGTTTCCACTCTACTTCTCTCAAGGGCAGTGGAGCCTGTGCCACCTCAGCACAGGGGAAAAGGATTGTACTCCGGGTGCTTCCTGGCATCAAAGGAAAATGGGGAGTGGCAGCCCATTCTAGATCTCAGGTTTCTGAACAGGCATCTTACAAAGCCAAAGTTCAAATTGACAACCCTGGCTACTATTTTACCTACCCTCAGGCAAGAGGACTGGCTAGCATCCCCGGATCTAAAGGATGCCTATTGTCACATTCCCATCAGGCAGTCCCACAGAAAATACTTCAGATTTCGACTACCTTCAGGCCACTACCGGTTCAGGACCATGCCTTTTGGGCTGACCTCTGCGCCAAGGGTATTCACAAAGTGCCTGTCAATGGTAGTGGCATATCTCAGAAGGCAAGGGGTTTCAGTTTACCCCTACCTGGACGACTGGCTGCTGGTGGGTCAGTCCCCCCCCCCCAGCAGGTGAAGAGGGCACTAGATCTCAATCAGGAAACTCTTCAGTTCTTAAGTTTCCTGGTAAATTCAAAAAAGTCAGTCTTGACCACTGTCCAGGTGCTGGACTTCATTGGGGCAGAGCGGAACACTATTCAGGCGAGGGCCTTTCTACCCCTAGCAAGGGCAGAGACCCTCATCGACCTTTCAAAGTCTTTCCGCCTTTGAGTTCCTCGACCAGCAAGATACTTCCTATAGCTTTTGGGTCATATGGCCTACACCACAGCTGTGGTCCCAGGGGCCATGTTCTAGTTGAGAGACACTGAGTTCCAACTCAGATCTTTCTGGTTTCAGAAGAAGGATCCCCTGTCCAAACTCATTCCAGTGTGTCCCACCCTTCTGCTAGCTCTTCAGTGGTGGTAGGACATGGGCAACCTCAGAATGGGAGTTTCCCTTCTTCCTCAGGTCCCTTCTCTGGTGTTGACAACAGATGCTTCCCTGCTAGCCTGGGGTGCTCACTTGGGGGACCACACAGCCCATGGCACTTGGCTTCCTCAGGAGTCTCTGTTGCACATCAACCTTCTGGAACTCAAGGCAGTGTTCCTGGCTATCCAGGAGTTTGCCAGTCACTTACAGGGCAAGGTGGTGCAGGTCAGGACAGACAATACCACGACCATGTACTACATCAACAACAAGGGGGAAACAAGATCCTCACTGCTTTGCACAGAGTCCATGAAGATTTGGAATCTGACTTACTCCCTGAACATATCCCTGTCAGCTGTCCACTTGGCAGGGAAGGACAATGTCCTAGCAGGTGCTCTCAGCAGAATCAGGCAGGACCATCATGAATGGACCTTGAACAGGCAGGTCCTTCTGTCAGTATTCAGGAGATGGGGGTGCCAGAGATGGATCTCTTTGTAGCCCCAGACAATCATCAGTTGCCCCTATATTGTTGCAGACCTCCAATGCAGCACTCTGTACCACTGGAGGCTCTACTGCTGGACTGGTCGAACAAGTTCCTTTATGCTTTTCCTCCCTTTCCCTTGATATCCATGGTCCTAGTCAAGCTGAGGTCTCAGCCTGCCACCATGATCCTCATAGTGCAAGACTGGGCCAGACAACCATGGTATTCAATGCCATTGTCTCTATCAGTGACCAGTCTGATTTGCCTCCCCAGGAGGTACAGCCTGCTGACATCCTCTCAGGGGAGGATCCTCTACCCCAGTCTTCAGTCCCTTCATCTCAGGGCCTGGCTCTTGAGGACTTAGAATATGCAGGTCTGCTCTCTCTGAAGGTGTTCTGGACATCCCAAGAGTGTCCAGAAAACCTGCCACTAGGAAGACCTACTCCTTTAAGTGGAAAAGGTTTTCCATCTGGTGCTCCCAACAGGGCCTGGAACCACAGCAGGCTGGTCTGCCAGCACTCCTGGATTACCTGCTGCAGCTTCAGTCATTACATTTACAGCCATCTACCCTGAGGGTGCACTTGGCAGCTGTCTCTGCATACCTCTCAACAGGGAAGGGCCCTTCCCTGGCTGCACACCCAATTTACAAGAAGTTTTTCAAAGGCCTGCTCCACCTCCACCCTCCGCACAGGGAGCCTACCCCAGCATGGGATCTAAATATTTGTATAGGTCAGCTTATGCAGCTTCCTTTTGAACCCATGTCTTCTGAGCTCAAGTTCCTGACTTGGAAGATTGTGTTTTTAGTGGCCATCACTTCTGCCAGGAGGATAAGTGAGCTACAGGCCTTGTCAGTGGAGCTCAATTACATTGCTCCCCACGGAGATAAGATTGTCCTTCGAACTAATAGGAGACTCCTCCCTAAGGTGGTTTCTGATTTCCACCTTAACCAGTCCCACCACATTACCTATGTTCTTCGCGGTTCATTCCAGGTCAGGTGAACGCAGAATCCACAATCTGGACGTAAGAGCTAATAGTTATTAAATAGATAGGACAAAAGAGCTAAGGGAAGACTGTTCTCAGCTATTCCTTACCTATGGGTAAGGGCAGGTCAGTCACCAAAAGGACAATAGCCAGATGGATTGTGGCTTGTATCCAGTTTTGTTATAACAAGCTGGGGAAGGACCCACCAGCAGGCCTTCGGGCCCATTCCACTAGGGGGACTTCTACCTCAGTGGCATCTGCCAGGGATGTCCCCTTATCTGAGATCTGTAAAGCAGCCACCTGGAAGACTGTTCATACATTCACTAAACACTACTGCCTGGATACTCAGGCCAGGAGTGATGCCAGGTTTGGCACAGCAGTTTTGCAGAGCCTGTTTCACAAAAATATTCTGTGCCCTCCTCCAAAGGGCACTGCTTTGTAGTCTGCAGTTGTCAGAATACAGCATGACTTCATGTAGTTTGAAGAAAAAATGACTCACCATAGTAATGTTGTTTCTTCTAATGGAGTCTTGCTGTATTCTGACCTCCCAACCTGCCTCCCCTCCAGAACATGGGGAAAGGGTGGCTCTCGTTATGTTTTCACCCACCAGTGGGTAATTGTTTTTTTTTCTTGGGCATCTGTGACTGGAGTCTTTTACATGCCCTTCTGGTTGTTATACTGCCCTTGGGGGTGCTTAGGTCTGGTTAGAGTTTTTTTCCTTAGATTTTTATATTAGTAGCTTCATAAGAATCTGATGAGTTACTGGAACATAGCGAGGACAGTGGTTTGAAAAGTGAGCTCAAGCTCAACATTCTGTGCATTTGCATAGAGTTTAACTCTGTTCTCCGGGACAGCTGAACCGGTCGGTCTAACTGCAATTGTCAGAATACAGCAAGACTCCATTAGAAGAAACAACATTACTATGGTGAGTAATTTTTTTTTTTCTCCCGTGGGTGTTTCCTAGCCCTCACTGTAATACTAATGATATATTAGTTTCCATGAACCCAGCTGACAGCCACCACATCTCGCTGTTCCCACCTCCCTGCACTGATGATACACTGTGGTTGGTGGGGGTGCGTGTCATGGAAAGGACGTAGATTCAGCAGCTGCGACAGGGAGTAACTAAGCTTGGAGATCCTGCACCTACACATCTTTATGCTACTTTTCGGTGCAATTTAAAATACCACTGAAACCCACCCGAAAAAACACCACTCTGTCAATACAATTAACTAATGCCCCAACCCCTTTGCAAAACAAGAATCCACAAATCTCATCACACACCACACGCAGCCTGCAGTTCCTCACTCACTCACTTATCCATATGCTACTTTAAGATACAATATATTACAATAAATAATAAAACAGAAAAAAACCCTGCAAAATGGGAGGGGAAGAAAAGTCCTGCACGAGTGCAGATTCAGAGCAATAACATTTCAAACAACATGAAGTCTTGCTATATTATGACATATGCAGTTTGACCCAGCCTTCGAACTGCTCCGGAGGTGAAAGAGTTAACTTTCCATGCCAGGCATGGAACCTTGAGCGTGAGCTCGGTTGAGAACTCTGTCTGTTGTTCTTCAAACTCAAACTGTCAGATTCTTTACTCCGCCTCACTGAACAGTCGCTCCGGAGATTTCTCCTGCTGCTCGGTTCATTTTGTCGGTTAAAAGTGTAATTTTTCAGTTTTAAACCGCATTTTGTCTATATTTTAACCGCAACCGGTCGGTTCAAGCTCTGTCTGTGGTATCGTAAGTAATAGATAGGTTTTACATTATTTCTGTGTGGAACTTGCAAACGATATTATCGGTTCGGTTTGAACCGATCAGGTTGTTGTTAAACTTTATTAAATTGCAATTTAGAGTACGGTTCCTGGTTCTTATCGGTTCTAAAAAAAACGGATTTCATTACGGTTTTTTCCATGACCCGTGACACGGTTAGGAACCGAAAAGGGTGTCTTGCTTGGCAGATTGCCGTAAACGGGCAAGTTTTTGGTTAGGCTGGCACTATGTCTGAGAAACCCAAAAGAAAAACCGAGCCCACTGGGTTTCAGCACTGTAGTGTCTGTGGGGAAGCCTTTGCCAAGGCTGACCCACACACCACATGTGTTTATTGTCTGGGGTTTGACCACCTCAATACAGACTGCCAGATTTGCAAGAATTTCCCTGCAGCTACCCTGGATAAGAGAGTTGGGTAGGCTCAGGGAACGAGGGGCCAAAAAGTCCGCTGACCCAGATGGCCAGCCCAGTTCGGTGCCAGCCGAACCGGAGGGAGTGCCCTCTGACCAGGGCGAGACTTCCTCGGGCAAATGGAGGGCTGACTTGGAGGAGTCAGTCCCAGCAAAAAGGACTAGAAAATCAGCAGGTGTGGAGCCAAAATTTCCTTCTCCAACCGCTGCAGAGATAGCCAAAGCAATCAAAATTGTCCAGTCGCTTTCCCCGGTTCCGACCAAACCAGCACCATCAGGTAAGCGGTCGGTTCGGTCGGTGCCACTGGTTCAAGAATATGATATAGAGGAATTTTATGAACCGGAGGAGGGGGGAGGAAGATTATGAAGAGAGTGAATGTGATTTTGAGAGTCTGGGTGTGCCCATTGAACCGGACATCTCCCCAGACAGACCTTCAGGAGTGTCTCCCCCTAGGCTTTCTGAGTCCCCTTCTCATTTTATGTTTTATAAAAAAGTGGCTGAAACCCTCCAGCTCCCTTTGGAAGAAGCTGTGGATGAACAGGAGGAGCCTGACTATGTAGAAATGATGGATATCCCAGAGTCTAGGAGATTGTCTATTCCTTTACATAAATCTTTTAGGAAACAGACAATAAAAATTTTAAAAGTTCCTCACACTATACCTCCTGTGGATAAAAAAATGGACAAAAGGTACACATTTTCGGGCCTTGATATGGAGTTCTTTTCACAACAATGCAGCCATGTTGGGGTAGTGCAGGCTGCAGCCTGTGATAAAGCAAATATTCCCTTGGCTTCACCCCCCCCCTGACAAGGACTCCAGGAGGCTTGATGCCATGGCAAAGAAACAGTACATGGTAGCATCCTTGGGACTCAGACAGGCAAATAATATGGCCTATGTTGCAAGATACCAGAAATCCAGATGGGATGCTGTTATGGCTCTAGCGAAGCAGGTCCCTGGCCAGCTTGCCAAGGAGCTGGAGCAGGTGGCTGCTGATGGTATTGAGGCATCCAAGGTGCAATTCCATGCTGCAGTGGACTCTAATGATGTATCTTTAAGAGTCATGGCTACATCTATGGCTTTACGCAGAATGTCTTGGCTCAGGTGTACTAGCCTGTCACAGGATACCCAGGCTAAGGCCATGGATTTTGCTGTTGTGGGTAACTCTCTGTTTGGGAGCAGACAGAGAATACATGAAGAAAATGGATGAGTATAGGACCACTTATAGGAGTGCACAGGCCAAGGAAAGGCAGGCCACTCCTCAGAGGCAGCTTTCAGGGCAGGGCAGGCCTTTTCACAGACCTTTTTACCAAGCCCAGGCCTCCTCTTCAGCCTATGCCCAGAGGGGGTTCTTCAGAGGGAGAGGCAGACGGGGTATGAGCAGGCCTGCTCCCACCCCTCAGCCTAAAGCCCCTGCCAAACAGGCACCCTGACGGGAGGGCCAGGGCCGATTCTCCATTACCTGTAGGGGGCAGGCTGGCTTACTTCGTCCAGGACTGGGAGTCTTTAACATCAGACAAGTGGGTCCTGGAAGTAGTAAGCCAGGGACTGGTTCTCAGCTTCAAAAAATTTCCAAAGATGAGAACCAGATCCTTTCCACCTGCAAATCCATCAGAGGCTGTCGCTCTGGAAACAGAAGTCTCAACCCTCCTGGCTCTGAGCTGTAGAAAGGTACTTCCCTACACCAGGGCAAGGACTGTACTCAGGTACTTCTTACCCCAAAAAGACAGGAGAACGGCGCCCATCCTGGATCTCAGATACCTAAACAAGCACCTTTTAAAACCAAAATTCAAAATGGTGACTCTGGGAATTATTTACCATCTCTAAGTCCAGGGGATCAGCTAGCATCCCTGGATCTCAAGGATGCCTACTTCCATGTTCTCATCAGAAGCTCCCACGAAAGTACCTCAGATTCGAACTGCCTCGGGCCATTACCAGTTCAGAGCAATGCCCTTGGCCTCACCTCTGCCCGAAGGGTATTCACAAAATGCCTGGCAGTAGCAGTTGCTCATTTAAGAAGGCAAAAGATTGCCATCTTTCCTTACCTGGACGACTGGCTCATAGTGGGCCAGTCTCCAGACCAAGTCAAATTACACCTTCAGGTTACCCAGCAGCTGCTTACATCTCTAGGTTTCCTTCTCAATCTCTCAAAGTCAGTTCTAGAGCCTGTTCAGCTACTCACTTTCATAGGCGCAGAACTGGACACAAAGCAGGCCAGAGCTTTCCTACCTCTAGAAAGAGCAAAGACCCTGGTGGCTCTGGCCTCTTCCTTTACTCTGCAGGTCTCTCGACCAACAAGGCATTTTCTGCAGCTCCTAGGGCACATGGCTGCCACCACAGTAGTAGTGCAGGGAGCAAGATTTCAGATGAGGGACATTCAGTTCTATTTGAGAGCCTTCTGGTCTCAAAGGAGAGATCCTCTAACCAAATTGATCCCAGTAACTCGAACCCTGATCCAGGCCCTACAGTGGTGGCAGGATCAGAGCAACCTGAGACAAGGGGTTCCTTTCATCCCTCAATCTCACTCCTTGACCCTTACTACAGATGCGTCCCTCTTGGGGTGGAGAGCTCACATGGGCAACATCACCACCCAGGAATTGTGGTCCCCTCAGGAATCTCTGCTCCACATCAATCTGTTGGAACTCAGAGCAGTTTTTCTAGCACTTCAGGTTTTTTCTGCATCTGTTCAGAACAAAGTGGTACAGGTCAGAACAGACAACACCACTACAATGTGGTACATCAGCAAGCAAGGGGGCACTTGGTGTTCGGCCTTGTGCACCGAGGCAATGAAGCTGTGGTCTCTGGCTTATTTCCTGAACACCTCCCTCATGGCAGTTCACCTCCCAGGCAAGGACAAAGTCCTGGCAGATGCTCTCAGCAGGATTTCCCAGGGCCATCACGAATGGTCTCTGGACCCCCTAGTACTGGAGGTAGTATTTGCCAGGTGGGGCACCCCTCAGATAGATCTTTTTGCAGCCCCAGACAATCACCAACTTCTGCTATTTTGCTGCAGGCCCCCAGTGTTGGGCTCAGTCACCCTGGATGCCTTCCTTCTCAACTGGGAAGGGAAGTTTCTCTATGTGTTCCCCCCTTCCCTCTCTTGTTCAAGGTGCTAGTCAAAATCAGATCTCAACCTTGCAAGATGATTCTGATTGCTCCAGATTGGGCCAGACAGCCCTGGTATCCACTCCTTCTGTCCTTAGCAGTCCACCTTCCCTGTGTCTTCCCAGGAATCACAATCTGTTAACCTGTGCCCAGGGAGAGTTTGGTACCAATCTCAAATCCTCAATCTCAAGGCCTGGCTCTTGAAGAGTTAGAGTTTGCTGACCTACACCTTTCTCAAGGTGTACTCGATATCTTGAAAGCTTCTAGGAAGCCTTCTACCAGGGCTACTTATAATTCTAAATGGAAAAGGTTTTCCATATGGTGCTCTGGAAAGCATATTTCCCCAGAATCTGCTGATTTGCCCACAGTCCTGGATTATATGGTCCACTTAAATACTTTGGGGCTGAGGCCAGCTACCCTGAAAGTGCACTTGGCAGCTGTCTCTGCTTTTATATCAGCAGGAGAGCCCTCTTCTCTTTCTGCTCACCCTGTATTCTCCAAGTTTTTCAAGGGATTGCTTCACACCAAGCCTCCATTCAGGGACCCTGCTCCCGCCTGGGATCTTAATGTTTGCGTTGCTCAGCTTATGCAACCCCCCTTTGAGCTCTTGTCTTCAGCAGAGCTTAAGTACTTGACTTGGAAAACTGTGTTTCTAGTAGCCATCACTTCTGCCAGACGCATAAGTGAATTACAAGCTTTGTCAGTGGAGTCTGATTTTATCTCCTTTCACAGAGATAAAGTGGTCCTCAGGACCAACAGGAAGTTCTTGCCTAAGGTGGTTTCTGATTTCCACCTTAATCCATCTATATCTCTTCCAGTGTACTTCACTGACCATTCCTCCTCTGGCGGGAGGAGGCTGCACATCTTAGATGTGAAGAGAGCCCTTAGTTACTACATAGAGCGTACCAAGGGTCACAGGTTTGACTCCTTCCAACTGTTCCTCACTTATGGTGAGGTTGGTAAAGGGAAACCTGCCACTAAAAGATCCATTGCCAGGTGGATTGTCTCTTGTATCCAATTTTATCATCAAAAACTGGGTAAGGCTCCCCCTTCAGGCCTGAGGGCTCACTCTACTAGAGGTACAGTTGCGTCCCTGGCTGCAGCCAGGGACATCCCTATCATAGAAATATGTCAAGCAGCTACCTGGAAAACAGTTCACACTTTTACCAAGCATTACTCCCTGGACATCCAGGCTAGGAGTGATGCTTGGTTTGGCACAGCTGTACTTCAGGGCCTACTTCCTAAGTAGGTTCTGTCCTTCCTCCATGGAGGTACTGCTGTGTAGTCTGCATATGTCATAATATAGCAAGACTTCATGTTGTTTGAAGAAAAAATTACTCACCTTAGTAATGTTGTTTCTTCTAATGGAGTCTTGCTATATTATGACCCCCCCCGCCTGCCCCTCTCAGAACCTGTGCTTTTGGGATGTGGGTGGGCAGTGCAGTGTTGGCACTTAGTAGATGCCCACTTTGTTTTTTCACCCCCTTTTTGGGGTGTTTGGGTGTTGTGTTTTTAATTTTTTGGATCCCCTGACTCGAGTCTTTGTTTTGCAACCAAAAAATGTGTTAATATTTTAGTAGCCAGTTGGCTAGTGTAGGTTTACAGCTTCCACACAGAATCTTAGTGAGTTTTGCTCGTAAAGATCTGACAGTTTGAGTTTAAAGAACAGACGGAGTTCTCAACCGAGCTTGCGCTCAAGGTTCCATGCCTGGCATGGAAAGTTAACTCTTTCACCTCCGGAGCAGTTCGAAGGCTGGGTCAAACTGCATGTGTCCTAATATAGCAAGACTCCATTAGAAGAAACAACATTACTAAGGTGAGTAATTTTTTCTTCTCTCCCCATGAATAGGGAATACATCGCAGCATTTTCCCTACTGCAATCACGGAAGAGAAGGGAGCCACAGATCCAAATCGAATGGTCACGGCAGTTCTTATTGGGGCACCTCCCACCCAATTCATGTGAAAATGGCCCTTGGAAAATGTGGTAAAAAGGCCAGGACTTAAAATATCAGTAAAATTCCAAAGGAAAAAGACAATAGACTCAACCCATGCTGTCCTCATCACAGTAGCTGAAAAAGCACAAAGACCAGGGAAGAGTTTTTTTTTCTAGTCGCTTCTGTTTTACTGTTTCCCTCTCACTGCTGGTTAGACCCTTGATTTGATGTCAGCAGAACCAGTACGCTCCCCTCAAACTACTTTCTCACCACAGACCCCCAGAAGCCGCAATGTCCTCATATCTAACTGGTCTGTTCAGGGAGTTGCTACGCCTTTCGTCCAGATCTACCATGGAGAGCTACTGAATTCTTCCCCATGCAAGCACCAGGAGCATGAACCTAACTCACCGGTGGGTGTCCCAGTAGAAAACAACTCCCCACAACACCTCAAACAGCCATTGGGAAGGGGGTGATAATCAACGTGGTTAGCTAGCTTCAGGACTGATAATACTTTATAACTGCACCACAAAGGCTCAACCCAGCAGAATGATGGTGCAGGCTAAATACAGTATTACATAAAACCTTGAAAAGCAGAGCATAAAGCACCCAGGCAGGAAACACAAGCAACCCTCTCTGAAATTAAAGGCCACACTCCTATCGTAGCATATGGTAGACTGTTTCAGGGGAGCTTATCAGGAGGGGTTGGGGATTGGCAGGTGGGTTTGGCTCTGTGATCTGGGAAAGGTGATTGAGAGGGGGTTGGGTTTGACTTTGTGGTCCGGGGGATCGGGAGGGGTTGGGATCAGTGGCTGCAATGGGTGGGTTTGGCTCTGTGATCTGTAGAAAGCAATCGGGAGGGGGTGGGATTGACGCCTGCAGGACGTGGGTTTGGCTGTGTGTTCTGGTCTGGTCTTGGAAGCAGGCAGGAGGAGTTTGGATTGATGGCTGCAGTGGGTGTGTTTGGTTCAGAGTCTGTGGTCCAGGGGAAGTGATCTGGGAGGGGGGTGATTAGAAGCTGCAGAGGTCAGGGCCGGATTAAGGCACATGCCTAGGGGCCCCCAGCAATCCCTGGCAAATATTTACTATATATCCTTTTCTTTCTGCCTGACCTGCATGTTTTTTTTGTAAAGGACTCGGCCACTGAGTAAGGCAGAGGCCGAACTGTGACATGACTCCACCTCCCTGATTAGGTGTTACTGTAAGTGTGGCTCAGAAACACTTTTCCCACAGTATTGAACCCAGACAGCCTACACAGTTGAATGAATGCCATAAAAAGAAACGACGCTGGCAAAATCATTAACAATATTGCTAATCCAAGCATTAATGCAGCAGTGCATGATAGTGTTGAAAATTTTGACGTATACTTTTTTATTCTAATTTACAGTACCCTTTAACTCCAGACTTGTATGATACCTCTCTTTCCCCATTTTGAATTTGCTTTAGCATTCTTTAACATTTGAAATAATGAAAGGAGTACTCCTTTTAATGGGCTCAAACCAGGTTTTTATCAGTATTCTCAGCTATTTTTGTGCACTTGTCCCATAAAGTCAGGAAGTATGTATGCTTGTTCATTACAGTCACAAGAAAAGTGATCCTTATAAAAGTGGTATAACAGTTTCAAAATGGGGAAAAAGGGTAACATACAAGTCAGGAGATAAGGGGCAATATAAAATAAAAAAGAATAGGTCAAACTTCTCACCACCATCACGCACTCCTGCTTTAACACATGCAGAGAGCTGTGCGTAAGGCTAAGGTTCTTGATTTGGGAGTCCATAGTGGAAATCGCCATTTTCAAGTCAGCGATGCAGTTGATTTTCTTTCCAGAAAAGAGCTTATGGAAAAAAAAAAAATGGACTAAAGCTGCCAGCAAGAAAAATAATTAAGATGCATGTACTCTTCGGTATACAAGAGAGAATTAACATAAACCCTAGCAGCCACAGTTTCAGTTAGAAATGTCCCCACAGTACAGCACAGCAAACTGTTATCATCCATGTACTCACTATCAGTCTAAATTAAGTGATGCCAACCATTCACTCACCAAGATTTCTGAATATGCTTCATCTCTTTCTCCACCTTATGCACTAGTTTGCCAGCCTCTGAATAAAGCTACCAACCATCCCGGTTTTCCTGGGACAGTCCCGTTTTTAGGCTGCATGTCCCGGAGTCCCCATAGTTTAGTTAAAAATATAGAAATGTCACTTTTTTTAAATTTGTCCCAGTTTTGTCCCCGGTCGGACAACTTACTTGGCCATGTTGTGCTGCTGCTGCCGACATGTATGCTGCTAGCTATGTGCTGCTGACAGCCGGAACAACCTGGACCTTTAAATGCCGAAAAAAATGCTCAATGAAATGCCTGCACGAGTCGTCTCCTCTAGGCTAGTACTGTCTAGACTCCGCCCTTGTGTCTGTCTGGTAGGTCAGTCTGACTGGGTTATGAACAGAGACACAGAGTGTGTGACTGTCAGCCAGTCAGCAGCAGGGGAGGCAATAGTGGGAGGAGCAGAGACACTGCAGCAGTCACTGAATGGACTGCTTGAGCACAGGGGTGAGTTCTAATCAAAGTTCGCCCCCCACCTGGCCCTTCCTCTGACCTGTCCTCCTGCTGCCTGCAGCCTGTGTTTGCCATGCTAATGCTGCTCTCTCGGGTCACAGACAGTGCACTCACCCGCCAAACTTTTGTTTTCTCTTCACCCACCGATCACCGAGCAATAGGAGGAGGAGGCCGCCGCCAGACTGGAGATCTCAGATGCGGGGCGACAACAGCATATCAATCAGCTGCGTCTGCAGCTATACTGTGCTGCTGCCACAGGCAGCATGGATCACCATGCAGGTCACAGGTCAGGTCGGCAGTCAAGGCCAAGGGAGGGTCCAGGTGGGTCGGGGGTGCCGGGGTGGGAACACTAAGTGAGAAAAGCTGGAGCCTGGAGAAGAGTGGAGGACGGAGGAGGCCAGAGACAGACTGGAGATGGCATGGGACATCACAGATCTCATAGCAGCTGCATCTGAGTGCGAGTCGAGTCAAGTGGAGATCAGAGTCGGACTTGGTGGTCTGCTGTCTTCTCGAGGTGAGTGACTAAGAAGATTTAGTTCATTTTTCATTCACAAAAGTCTGACCGATTGTTGTTACTCGTTTCTGATGCAGACTCTGTAATTATTTTTATCGCAGTGCTATGCCGACTTAGAAGGGCGGGGTCACGATTCATCTGGCATCCATCCGTGATCCGACCATCCAATAATACAGTCATCCGTTGTCGCGATGCTGTGCTTTTTCTTTCTTGTTTGTGTTGGGGTTTGGACTGGTTGGTAGGTTGCTGGTCTGGAAGGTCCAGGAAAATCTTTGAAGTCTGTGGGAGCCTGGCTGGCTCGGACGGAGCAGTGGAATTGTAATTTATTTTCTGTGGCACTGACTGCTGTCTCCCTCCCTCCCACCCTTGACCTGGCGTCCTGACCCCTGCTGACTGAGCTCAGCAACTTCCTGCTGCATCTGTTCTCCCACGTTCTTACTAGCTCACATGGTGGATGTTGAAGCAGTCTTCTCTGGTGTGCTGCTTGCTTTGCTTAGCTTTCCTGGGCTTGGCTTGCTGCTGGCAAGGTGAAAGGTCAGGTGAGTCAGTGTCAGTGACAGTGTGATTGTACTGAGGTAACTTTCTTGGGGCCTTTTTAGAAGTCAAGTGCGGTAGAAAGCAAATTTCACAGTTGTGTACAGTGTGCAGTGTACAGGACAAATAGGGAAGGAAGAGAGTGAGAGAGACACTAGGTTCTGCAGCCCAAGATCAGAGTAGTCTGGACTCTGAAGAGGAGGAGAGAGGTCAGAACTGGAAGACTTGCTCTGTGAATTGTTGTATGGAAAAGAATTTCAGAGAGACTAAGGGGAGTAAGGCACTGGCTAGAAAGATTCTTCCAATCTGACTAGAGAGAGAGTAGAAAAGTGAGACACCACCAGCCTCTGCAGCCCGAGGTGTAAGAAGACTGAGAGAGTCTAGAAAGAAGAGACCGTTGTTAAGAGAGAGTGCAAGTCAAATCTGACTAGAAACAAGAAAGAAAGAAAGAAAAGAAAATAGGGAAAAGGAAGACTACTTTCAATGAAGACTTGCAAAAAAACTATCCATTTCTTCAGAAAATGTCGAAGACAGATGTACTCTGCAAGCAGTGCAACTCACAGTTCTCCATCAGTCATGGGAAAACGGATATAACCTGTCACCTTAAAACAGCTAAGCATCAAAAGGCCGTGGTAGTACACAGTTCCAGCTTTTCATTAACTAAGTTTTTTAAAACCGAACATACCAGCGACAGTGACTTTGTCCTAGCAGCAAAGGAGGGCACTTGGGCCTACCATTGTGTCGTACATTCACAAAGCTTCAAGTCAATGGAGTACACCACAAAGTTGGTGAAGAGGATGTTTGAACCTAAGTTTAGTTCTGCCCATACTAAAACCGAATCAATTGTGACTGGTGTACTGGCTCCTTTTTCTGAGGAATAAACCAGAGCTGAATTGACAGAGGCAACATTCCTGAGTGCTGACATGGACACATCTAACCACAAACACATCAAGATGGTTCCAGTTGTGGTGCGATACTTCAGTTTCTGACAGTGGCAGTCAAACTAAGTTACTGGAGTTCAAAGATCTGCCAGAGGAAACAGCAGAAACACTGGTGGATTTTCTCATCACAGCACTAAGAAAGGAAAATATTGAGAAGAAGTGCATAGCCTTCTGTGCAGATAACACCAACACAAACTTTGAAGGGGCCACTCGAGCTGGAAAAGGCAATGTTTGGTGCAAGATAAAAGCGATCACAGGATGAGAGATTCATGGCATTGGTTGCACTGCTCAAATAGTGCGCAGTGCCATGCAAACTGCTGTTGACATGTTGCCCATTGACGTGGAATGCATGGTGGTGAAAATTTACAAGTATTTTTACATATACACTGTCTGAGTGCAAGAATTAAAGGAGTTTTGTAACTTCGTAGAAGTTTGCTATAAGGATGTCCTGGGACATAGCAACACTCATTGGTTATCATTGCTTCCGCTGTTGAACGCATCCTGCAAATTCACGAGGGGTTGAAGTCCTGCTTCATGTCACAAGAAAAGTGCCCAACAACCCTGCAGAAGTTCTTTGAGGAGCCAGTTTCTGAACTTTGGCTGTGGTTTCTGCATGGTCAGCTGACACTGTTCAATTCAGTTACCAAGAGATTGGAACAACAAAACTACACAGCCATCGAGGCAGCTGAAGAACTGCTAACTCTCAAAAAGAAACTGCAAGAACGAAGACAAGAGCACTTCATTGGGCTAAAGGCGAAGGAAATGTTGAGGAAGTTATCTGACCAAGGCGTCATGCACACCACAGAATTCCTCAACAATGTGAATGTTTTTTATGACACCTGTGTGAGGTATTTGGAGAAATTGGACTCACTGAAGCAGTACAGAATTGTCTCCTGGGTCCTCTTGAAGCACACTCCAGACTGGGCATCTGTGGAGGACTGTATCCCCTTTGTCACTTCACAAACAAACCTGCCTCTTGATGATGGTGCTTTATTTGAAGTGTCATGTGGGAAGTCCCACGCTAATACCACTGAAGTCTTTGAATGGAACAGAAGCAACACTGAGCCGTCATCGAGAAGGTTGGAATCTTCGAGCACTTCAGAACAAAAAAAAATCTCATATAAAAACCTTTTACCTGTAATTGGGTTTGCATTATGTCTACCTGGTACCAACGCTCCGGTAGAGAGGGTGTTCTCTCTTGCCAATAAGTTGTGGACCAAGGTCAAGACAAATCTCAAAAGTGTTGACACTTAAAGCAGTGTTGATGCTTAAAGTGAATTTCAAAGACTCCTGTTCTGAATTCTGTGACAAACTACTTCACAACAAAACTATCCTACATAAAATACATGCCTCTGAAAAATATCCTTTCAAAGAAACTTCTTCAGCTAGTACAACTGAAAGCAAGGAACGCACACCATCTACATCTCAGACTCAGTGATATGTTTATTGCCCTGTTTCAATCTGTAAATATGGTTGCATTTTGCTCAATCTGTCATGACAGGACAATCCATGTGTTTATAATTTGACCTATTCCTTCATTTTGGATGGATTTTTCTTGTTGGTGTTGGAGCACAGTTACAAAAGAACTGAAACCTTCATGTTTACCAGTGGACTTTTTCCTGTTGAAGTTCTGGCACAGTTAAAAAAGAATTTAAATCATTGTGTTCTACATTTACCAGTGGATTTTTTCCTGTTGGTATTGGATAGCGTAGTTACTTACACGTTACACCAAAAGAAGTGAACCTGTTGGTGCTGGATAGAAAACAAAATAAATCTTCATGTTTACAGTAGACCACTGTCCGTGTCTGAACGTTTATATACACACATACACGCAAACATTTATTTATTTACTTCCAAATGGCATGACCCAGTTTTAGGCTTCAGAAAGTTGGTAGCCTTACCTCTGAATCATTGTTGTAAAATTAGGCCCAGTCATTCCAAAAGTGTCAGTAATTCAGTAGGTAGCACGCTCACATCTGAGGCGGGATGATCAGAAGGCCCTGGGTTCTAGCCCCACACCAGGTATTTGAGGTCATAACCCATAGTTACTGACACTGTAGTGCAGTATGATGGGGATACTGAACAGTTGCGGTGCCATCCTTCGGATGAGACAGTAAACTGAGGTCTCTTCTGCCCACCTCTGGTCACTGTCCAGGTGGAAGTAAAAGCTCCTATGGCACTTACTGAAGAAAAGCAGGGCAGTTTTTACACTGTCATGGCCAGCAATCCCCCATCAATAAAACAGGTCCATGTAACCCACTCCACAGGACACACCTGGAAACAAGCTGTCGCTGCTTAGTGTGCCTTTCCTGGTCAAAAATTACAAATCAAATTTCAGAAGTAAAAACCAAAAACAAAGCGCGGCGTCGGCATGTGGTCTAAAAACAAAACTAATGGTTATATTAAATGCACGCTGAAAATAGAAAATAGAGTTAAAAATCTACGTTTTGACCTTAGGTCTTCTTCAGGAAACATCTAAAAGAGAAAAGAACAAAGTTAGTGTAGAGAGGAGGTAAAATGAGGGATATATATACATTATATATATATATATATATATAAAGAAAAAAGGGGCTGCTCAGGGAAAAGTGGTGATGAATGGCAAGATTGAGAGAATCTGTGAAACAAAAAGGTGATGATGGGAAAGATGAAGCATAATAGGAGTGAAAGAACTACAGAAGTCCCCATGTGGGGACTAATTAACAGGGCCTAGTAAGAAAGCTGAAAAGTGACAAATGTGTGGGAAGGAGATGGAGATAGAGACTTGTGGATTATGGTGAACATGAAAAAGAAATTAAATGTGTGCAAATACAACAGACTTTAGGGAAAATAAGGGGTGGCTGAAAGAAGTGAGTGGAAAATAAGTCTATCATTTAAACCAGAGGAGTGCTGGAAGCATAGGCGGATGATCAGCTTGGCTTCCATGTTTTTTTCTACGGTCAGAATCCCAGAAGCCCTGCTGAAGGACACAAACAGAAAGGTCATTGACACTGTGGTCCCTGGAGATAAAGTGGGATACAATGGGTTTAGCAGTGTCACCATTCCTGACTGCTCTGTAATGTTCCCTGAAATGGTCAGCAAGGTACCTACCAGTCTCTCTGATGTAAATAATTGTACACTTCCTGCAAAGAATACAATATACCACATTAGTGGAAGTGCATGAGAACTCCTTGGTGATGTGAAAAACACCTGTAGGCCACTGAATTTCAGTCACATTGGAAATAAATTTGCAGGTGTAGCAGCGAGTTCTGTTGCAAGGTTTGGTACCTGGTAGGGAGGAAATTTTAGGAGTAGGTAGGCTGCTTTTAGCCAGGAGATTCTGCAGGTTGGGTGGCAATAGATGGTTCTGTAAAGGAAGCACCAATGTTAGGGTCAGTTTGCAGAATGGGAAAGTTACTGGTGATGATCCTGTGAAGAGAAAGTGTGCTCTGATAGAAAGGAAGCACTAGAAGAATTTGCAGTTGTTCTTGCGTGACAGTATCCTTCCTGCAGGGGTCAAGGTTACGGGGCATCTTCCTGACCCGGGAGAGTGCTCTGTCCACTGTGCTTTTAGAGTATCCCCTGTTGATAAAAAAACTGTGCATTATTTGTGTCTGCTCAGCAAAATCCTCCTCTTCACTGCATAACCTGTGAAGTCTAAGAAACTGTGAATAAGGCAGGCCATTCTTGACATGTTTAGGATGGAAGGAGCTGTGAAGGCGGAAACTGCGAGAGTCAGTGGGTTTGTAATAAACTGATGTCTTCAGACCAGTGTTCTGTACTGACAGTTGGATATCCAGAAAAGGCAGTGTAGAGGAGGATACTTCAACAGTGTATTGAAGGGAAGGATGGGCTGTGGTAAACTTGTCAAGGAAGACTTGGAGGGTCTCCCTGGAGCAGGAGGTGGACCCCACACAGTCATCTATGTAGCGTTTGTAGAGTTCAGGCACAGTCCCTGTGAATGAGAGAAAAAAACGTTCCTCCACCCAACCCACAGACAGATTAGCAAAGCTGGGACCCAGCTTAGTACCCATGGCAGCTTCACTGACCTGCTGAAAAAAAACTGCTATTAAAAGAAAAAGCATTGAGTGTAAGAACAAGTTCTGCCAGACGGGTTAGTGTGTGTGTGTGTCTGTGTGTGTGTGTGTCTGGCTGGCTGCTGGACTTCCTGCTTATTCAAGAAATGCTGCAAAGCTGTCAGACCATCATCATGGGGGATCACTGTGTAAAGAGATTTGATGTCCATGGTGAAGATGAGCTGATGAGTCACTGAATCATAACATGTCAAATAACTGGAGAGCATGGTTAGTGTCTTTAATATAGGAGGGCAGGGACTCAACGAGGGGTCTCGTGAGGCTGTCCAAAAATGCAGAGATGTGGGATGTGGGGCAGGAACAGGCAGACACAATAGGACAACCAGGGTCACCTGTTTTGTGGATTCTGGGAAGGAGATAAAACCTGGATGTCTAGGGATTCTGATCTATGAGTCTCTTAGCAGAAGCAGGGAGCTCTTTGTTTTCAGTAGCAGAGGTGATGGTGGTGGTGACCTCAGTCTGATAGTCAGCAGTGGGGTCCTGTGGAAGAGAAGAATAAAACCTGGTGTCGGAGAGTTGCTTTGTGGCTTCAGAGATGTATATAGCTCCTTTTGCCAGACCACAACAGCACCTCCCTTATCAGCTGGTTTGATAATGTCATTCCTACATTGCAGAGATCTGAGGGCTGCAGGCTCACCAGGTGTCAGGTTGGAATGGTTGTGCCTGCAATGAAGATTGAATTTAGTGGTGTTTTCCATTAATTGGTTAACAAAATAATCAACAGCAGCAAAACGTCCTGGAGGGGGTCCGTCCATGCACTTCGCTGGGGATTGATATCGTTGATTGTTCTGGTGATACAGTCATCATCTGCGGGAAGAGGAGTCTCATTAGATAAATGAGCTGTAAGGCGTACTCTACGATAGAAGCATGCAGATCAACTTGAACCTGGAGTGTGTCAAGATATCTGGGTGTGGGCACAAAAGAGAGACCTTTGCTAAGGAGTGATTGCTCGTCTTGTGTCAGGGAAAGGTCTGGAGGAATACAAAATACCAAATTGTTGGGTTGTGTGACTTGAGGGCTCATGTTGGTTGCTGATCTGCTGGGTGGTACACTGAAGTTTTGCAGATTTGGTGTCCTTGAGGAACTGAAAGTGAGTGGAGTTAAGGTTTTGGATGCAGTGCTTAATAAAAGGAAGGTTATGTGGAGCCATTCGCTGCAGGAAATCCTTTTGCCTTTGAATGGTTTTGTCCACCAAGATCAGCTGTGTTTTAATGGAGAGAATGGTGTTTGTGATAAGTTTTCTAGAAAAAGTTATCAAAAGTTTATTAGTGGAGGAAACATGCATCTCAGACCCAAATGAACAAGGATGGAATTTCAAACAGAAACCTTTAGGAATAATACCCAGGTGGCGACATTTGGAAAGAAACTGTAAGTGACCTGCAGAGTTCAGTCTTAGAGCAAATGGCAGAAAATAATTCAAGAGAAGACTTAAAAATATGAGAAGGGAATGTAGACAGAGATGAAATGAAGGAGCATCGTAGAGAATTCGGAAAAGATTTCAGATAGGGCATAGTGGGTCGCAGCAAATGTAAGATACAAAATGTAAAAAAACGAAAACAAGGCACTGTCAGCATGTGGCCTGAAAGCAAAACAAAATAGTTCTATTAAATGCACGCTGAAAATAGAGTTAAAAATCTATGTTTCCACCTTAGGTGTTCTTCAGGAAATATCTAAAAGAGAAAAGTTAGTGTAGAGGGGAGGTGAAATGAGGGAGATATATAGTGGGGAAATGAAAAAGGGGGAGGCTCAGGGAGAAGAAGTGATAAATGGCAAGATTATGAGAGAATCTGTGAAACAAAAAGGTGATGACAGGAAAGATAGAGCATAATAGGAGTTGAAAGAGCTAGAGAAGTGCCCAGGGGCTGAAAGGTGACAAATGTGTGGGAAGGAGACAGAGATGGAGACTTAAGGTGAAAATGGAAAATAAATGAAATGAGTACAGATACAAACAGACTTCAGGGAAAATAAGGGGTGGCTGAAAAAAGTTAGTAGAAAATAAGTCCATCATTTAAACCAGAGGGCTGCTGGGAGCCAAGGCGGATGATCAGCTTAGCTTTCATGTTTTTTCTATGTTCAGAATCCCAGAAGCCCTGCTGATGGACATAAACAGAAAGGTCACAGACACTGTGGTTCCTGGAGATAAAGTGGGATACAGAGGGTTTAGCAAATTCCAGATGACCTCTTGCTTTGCCGGCACCAGAAGCTTGTGTTTTATTTTCATAGCATAGAATACTCCCTGAACCCAGTCAAAAGCCTTCATGCAAAGCCAAGTACTGTAGGAGAGGTCTGGGAAAAGGAGATCTCTGCATCTTTATACCTAGTGGACACTTGGGGTGGAAAGATTAGCAGCAACCTGAGAACTCCAGGAGTGGTCAGGGGTATGCAGCTGGGTTTCAGTACGAAAAAGTGCAAAGTGAAATGCAGAATAATGCGCGTGAGAAACAGAAACCCAGGGGTGGAGTACATAATGTGGGTGGTAGTACTGACGATCACCAAGTAGAAAGAGACCTGGGGGTGATCATATCGGATGATCTAAAGGTGGCCAGGCAGTGTGACCAGACAGTTGGGAGCACAAGTGGGATGCTGGAATGCATTGGGAGGGATATCATCAGCAGAAAGAGGAAGGTGGTGTTGCCTCTGTATAGGTGACTGGTAAGGCCCCACTTAGAGTACTGTGTTTAGTTCTGTAAACCACACCTTATAAAGGACATAGAGTTGAAGTGGTCCAGAGGAGGGTAGTTAAAATGGTGCAGGGTTTGCATTAGAAGCTCTACAAGGAGAGAGATCAAAGGACCTAATTACGTATGCCATTGGGGGGGAGGATATGATACAGATCTTTAAATACGGGAGTAAACAAGGTACAAGAGGGAAGTATTTTTCAAAATAAAAGGTGCTCAAGGACAAGGGGACATAAAAAGCTGGGGGGTTGTAGATTCAGGAGAGATATGAGGAAGTACGTCTTCATAGGAAGAGTGGTGGATTCCTGGAACAGTCTTCCAGCAGCAGTGGTGGGGGTGAAAACGGTGGTGTTCAAGAATGCATGGGATAGGCATAAAGGACTCTCTTTTTATTTTAACTTTTTACTCCTCTGACCAGGGTCACGGCATACACATGCGTACGCCAGGATCCGGTACCTCTTCCACCCCATCCCAGACTTGTATCGCCACTCCTGCCACCTGTGTACCCATTGGACATGCACCTGATGGGTGTCCTGCTCTGACCCTCCCCCCTCCGACTGGCACCCCGGTGACCTGAGATCGTTCCCGAACCTGGGTCGCCGGGGTGGCGCAAGGTGTGGCATCCAGTGCCTCAACCCTCAGCACCATCGGGTCTTCTGGCATAAAGGACTCTTAGGGAAAGGGAAGTGAGGGTGAATGGAACGGGAGATAAAGTAGAATCTACGGTAATATTGTAGGCACGGAATAATGGGCAGACTAGGTGAGCCAAGTGGTCCTTCTCTGCCAGCAAATTCTGTGTTTCTATGTTTCAGTTGTCTGGCCAGTTTGAGGGCCCTGTCACAGTCTCAGATTCATGTGCATATGGTAAGATAGTCCTGCGATGCATAGGTATTAGTGGCTGCCCTCCATGTCATTATTTTTTTTTTAAATTGTATTTTATCTCCTACTCTCGACATTGGAGCCCCCCTCTGTCGGGAGTCGCTAAGGATGTTACCCCCGCTGCTGCCTACCTGAACCCTGTGGTGAACCCCCCAAGGGTGCAGTGGGGCCCGTATAACCTGATCAATCCGCTTTCGCTGGTCCCCTCGGCGTCAGGGGCAGGCAGCAGTCATTATGGCCTGTACCCCAGTGCTCCTTCCCTCGGCGCTTCGATGTGTTTTTTCCTTGTTCCAAGGGAGTGGCTGCACCCAGATGTCAAGGCGTCCCCGCCGACGTCCTCACTCCAAACCCTCGCTGTGTGTTCGTGTGCTTGTTGTGCCACTGGCTTCCGCCAGAGGCCTGACAAGTGCCGAGTGTACCCCCCCACCCTCCTGGGAGAGGGGAGCTGTCCCCGACGCTCAATCCTCCCTCCCTGCCGATCTCGGACGGCCCGGCCGTTCCTCAACCCGGTCGCTGGTGTGGTGCGAGGTGTGGCGTCCAGCGCCTCAACCCTCTGCGCCACTGGGCCAGCTCTCCATGTCATTATTCTGTAGATGTTTTACAAAGAGAAGCCTGTGTCAAATTTTGAAAGACCCAGGAGTTGAGGTGATAACATGTGGGCAAATGCTAGCAATTCTTCCCCTTTGTCTGATTCAAGGAGTCCTACAAATCAGATGTTCTGCTCCCTAACTTGGTTTTCTAGTGTTTCCAAGTGCTGCCCAGGAAGCTGTTGTCCTTTACTAATTTGCATGTTGTGCCCATGCTCCAGTCTATCTATCCAAGTTTGAGTCATTACTTGGAGAGTCACGCCATCCTGTTTTTTATCCATATCTTGGACTGTACGAATCGGTTGCTTCAAAGTATTACTGACCATGCATGGGATAGGCACAACGGAATCTTGGTAGGAAAGCAGAAGGGTTAAGTAGCTGGAGATCAGGTAGGGTCTGCAGTAACAGTATAGGCAGGGACGAAATGGGCAGACTAGGTGGGCTAATAGGTCCTTATCTGCCAACAGATTCTATGTTTCTAAGGCCATTTGCAGGGTAACTTTCCCACCAGTATGTCACCAGATCCCAAGGCTGTATCATGTTGCTGCAGCGTGATATCTTTCTGTTGGGAGAATTTGGTTTAAAAAAGTCATCTGAAGCTGTAGCTCCCTTCAATCTACCCATATTCACAGACTGATATCATCATGGAAGCCACTAAATAAGTTTGGTATGAAGTAATAAAGTTTACATGATAATTATGTAAAGTACAATTAGAGCTCTCTTGGGAGCTTGAAATAGGTACATCTGCTCACTTCAGCTGCTCGGTCACACCCCCAGTGATGAATTTCTATTAAATATTCTGTTGGTGGGGCTGTCTGATTGCCTTACAGGTAGCACGTCAATCTCTTGCATTGACAACTCGGGTTTGAGAGTAGACTCTGGGAGCTAGATCAGGTGGCCGGGGTGGAGTGCTGTTCTGAAGCAGTACTCCCAGTCAAGGAGGGATGGGACTGGGTTCTCTGCAGCAGTCTCTTTGGTGAGGTAGGAGCTAACTTCCTCCACGGAGGCGTTGATGCGTGTGTATGAGGCATGATGGGGCACTGCCCAGTGTCCAGGAAGGTTTGCAGGGATTAAGAGTCTGGACCAAAAAACAACTCCATGTCTCCTGGACCGCCTTTATGAAACCCACCCATACTCTTGGGTCCCGCTCCATGTGGCTCCCCACTGGCCTGATGGTGGGAGGAGCCTCTATACAGGCCTGAAGTCAGGTGGAAACATCAGAGGTTGTGCGCTCACATGGAAGGTACTGCTGCCTAAAAAGTAAGAAACTCTAGACACCACAGAAAGGCAGCACTGTCCTCAGCTGTTGCAGGTGCAAACAGATTTATTGTAATAAAGTGCAGCAGGGACACAAGACAAACAGCCATAGTCTCGGTGCTTTGAGGCACTCTGCCTCTTGGTCAGTGGGAGGTCTTGGCTGGTAGCTGGGCTGTGGTGGTTTGTCTTCTGTCGCTGCTGCACTGTATATTACAATAGATTTGTTAGCATATGCAACAGTTTTAGTGTGCGCTGTCTTTCTGTGCCAGTGTCTTCAGCGTCAGGCAGAGGTAGCAGTCTGGGGATTAAAAAGCTATTTAGCAAAAAGAAGTTCCGTTGGATTCTTGTACTATGTAAGCGGACATTACAGGCCTCTTTGATTTCCAAGTTGAGGTGCAGTTATGATGCAGTTTGAGGCTGGGATACAGGGGTCTAAAAGGGTTGGAAAGAACGTGAAAGAATAATAAAGGGGTGTAAATTCTTCATTGTTTCCATGTTAGGGGCTACTAAAGCTTAACTGTTCTCGTTGGGTTCTGCATTTTGCCAAATACTGCACTTCTGCAAGGTTTGTGGTTTAGTCTGAGACTGTCTGTGAAGGCTGTCCAGTGAACTGTAAAGGGAAAGCAGACTTTAATCAGAAACGTCTTGGTCTGTAGCATGCGTCACTTGTGAACTCTGATGCCTACCTGTCAAGGTTTGACAGAGATGGAAGGAAAGAGGGTGGAGAAGGATCACTGTCTTCCTAGAGGTTTAGTGTGTTTACATGCATGTGTACCAAACCTTTGCACACTTCACAGTTTGCATAACAGCGTCACCCACAGAGCTTGTATCCTGTCTGGTACGTGCCTGTGCTGTGAATGCTTTAATTGATATTTGGGGAAGGGGGCATGGAGGTAGGTAATATACCAGCTACTGGCTGTTACAGCTCTTGGATCAGCTCCCAGCACCATAGCAGATTCCAAAACCAGCTCCCAAGGGTCTCAGTAACTGTCATAAAGGAATGGAATAAGAGATTTCCTGGAAATCCCAGTCCTTGAAGTCCTGCTCCTGTGAAACAAAAGTTGCTAACTGTATCATAACAGCTTGTGCTGTGCCATTTCTGTTCTGAATCGTGTTGATGCCAGATATGTGGCGGCAAATACTGTAACAGTGCTCTTACCGAGATGTCAGTTTGGGTTGGTGGACAAAGCGTAGAACTACAGGATGAACTAGAAGATTCCATGTTCGAGGCTCATCACAACCACTGGCTCACATTGTATAAATTTGTGTATATTTATATAACACCAGTGTGTTATCAAGGCATAGGTCAGGAAACATAGGCAAACCAGAAGAAATGATAAAATTTGCAAGTAGCGTTTTATTATCAAAAATAAAAAATAAAATTGTGCAAGATAGCACTTGATACAGGCAGTTCAAACAGAAGTCCTTCATCTGAGAGTCTCTTTAAAATCTCCAGCTCTCTCTATCTCTAAACAACACACTGCCCTCTTTTTATAAGTTTTCCCCTGGCATTAAATTCTGCATTCTGTTCTTGTAAATTACACTACCTGTGTTCCACAAGTAAGTAAGAAGCCATGACAGGGTGTGCATTATAACACCCCAGGGGTGTAGTAAGGCATGATGCCAAAGGCTTAGTGTACTTACACCCCAGGAAAGTGCATTAAAATCCTAAGTGATGCACACCTGGAGGCTTATTACACTTATAAAATGGCTCTAAGTAGGTTTTTGGGGAGGAAAATGAGATTCCGCACCTGACTGTACATTCATAGAGATTTAATGCATTGTCAGGGGATGTCTCTCAGCCAGTGACATTTCTAGATTTTTTCTTGCCAAAGGTATTAAGACTGTCAGTTTCTTTTCTGTGAGCAGCCTGAATAATACATTAGTCTTCTCAAGAGGTGCAACCAATTAAGACATCCTGTCCAGTGGCTGATTTCCTACCGATAATTCTCCAAACATGCTTGTGTTTGTCAAAATGCACCTCAAGATTAACCCCGTGTTCCAGATAAACCCAAATAGCTGTCTGTAATATTTCAACAATATAATTATGTACATTAGCAAATCAAGTGACCACAGATTCGCATATATATATTTTTTTGAAATCACTATTTTATTAGGTTTTTACCACACAAGATGATTTGCATATATTTTTAACCACAGAGAAGCATGGGAAGAAAGAAAGAATAGAAACAGCAAGTGAAGGAAGGGAGAAAATGAGGGGACATTTTGGGACCATCGGAGTGGCTAATTCCTAGGTGCCACAAGGAAAATTTGATTGTGCAATCAGACAAGCAAGAGACAAGTGACAGAATAGGACAGGGCAGGAAAGATCCTTGCTTTTAATTCTCTCTGCATAACAAATGAGGCAGGGTCTTATGCCAACCGTGTCACACAGTGAAGATAAAAATGGCAAGATAACAAGTGATATCTTTGTTGCTAACCTCAAGATATCTTGATATCTCGTTAGATCTTCATCAAGGACATCTCCTCCATTAGGACACACCTTTAGGACTGTAAGCTGTCAGTGTAAGGACCACATGGAAACATTTTGCTGCGGGGTGCCACCCACAGTGGTGATGTGTAGTGTTGACATTTATATAACGTGGGCAGCCCCAATACTCCTGGGTTTTTTTTCTCACGCTGTCAGTTGTCCTTATCAAACCTGCTGAAGAGAAACAATGCTGAAATAGCTATTGCTATTTGTTATTTTCTTTCTTTTAAGTACTTTAAGTATAGCTGGCCTGGTGGCACTGAGGGTTGAGGCGCTGGACACCACACGTCGCGCCATGCCAGCAACTCGAGTTTGGGAACGAGCTTGGGGACTGGCAGGGGAGGGAGAGGATCAAGCGTCCGATGGACTGCTCTCCTCTCCCTGGGAAGGGATCCAGGGAGTCTCCAGCGCAGTAGTGACACCCAGTGGCAATGGGAGGTACAACTAGCGCAGAGCGACTGAGGGGAGGAGCACGTCAGATGCCTATGGCACAGCCATCCTGCTGTCATTGCATGCCTGCGCTCCTAGGGGTAACTGCACAAAAGTACGAAAAAAAAACCTGTTCCTGGATAGGCTACAGCTCCCCTCCAGGCCACGTCACCACACGCCCAGTACAGGGCCCTGTCTCTGCGCGCCCCCCCCCCGGTCCTTCTCCCACCTTGTCTGGCATCTGGATTTTAGATAGAGCGCTGGAGTGGAGGCGGCCTTACCAAGGGGGCTCAGAGCTGGGGGGTCTGCCGGCAGGAGGATGGTGAAGGGACAGCTACCTCTGAGGAGACAGGAGATCAGGCGAGCGGTAGAGTGCCAGTAGGTGTGTTGGGGCAGCCTGATAGAGTTCCGGGTTCAGTGAATAAACAGATTATACAGAAAAAAGGAAAAAAAAAAGTACTTTAAGTAAACCCATCACTGTCTCTGTATGCCGCTGAAAGACAACCAACCTCTGTTCTGTTATTGTGTTTGCGGCTGCAGAATTTAAAAGGAAGACACATTTTGTGTGTGCATGGGCACATCCACTGTGGGGATGAGGGAGACATATTCCCCCCTCAATTTTTTAAGTCGCCTATCATGCCTCCCTCAACATTTTTAGCTTCTAGTGCTGTACACGATCAATTTCAGCTTCAAACATGAGAACCACACTGTACACCTTCATGTGGGTCTGTGTCTGGACCTTTATAGAATCTGGCAATGAGGGATGCGAGCCCACGCATCCCTAATAGCTGGATTCTACTTGAGCATGACAATTCATGGATAGCCCCCCCCCTTACCTCAGCAGCACATTGTCATCATTTCCTCCAGTGCAGGAGGAAGTAAACAAGTTGAGTGGCAGAGGAAATTCAAATCGTGTTTTAGGCGCCAAACCAGGTAGCAGATGTAGAGCTGTGTTTTTCATCTGCGGGAGCACTGCATTTGTTCTGTTTTCCCGTGCTGCGTGTCTGGACTGATTACCAACATTGTGGAGGTGAGCTGGCGCGCTTCTGGAGCAGAACTGGTCTTTTTTTTGTCTGCTTTAGTTTTACCCCCTTGACATGGCTTACACTGTAGCAGAGAACTCTGATTTTAAGTATGCGACATCTTTATGGTAAGTTAGCTATGCTTTACGGCACACATCCCAGAGTCCTTATTTGTAAGGAGGTCCCTCTGTAAACTTTATAGGATCACTTTACTGGTCACACATGGAATTAGTTACTTTTTTCATATGGTGTTCTGCTGTTTCACCTAACGAAAGGCTGATATAACTGCATTTTGATCCAATATGGCAACAGTCTTAAAAAGGAATTATCCATCATATGACATTCTGCAAGTTTCTTATTTTTTTGTGTGTTGCAGTCATTACCTCATGATACTTAGCACACATAGGATAGTCAAATGTGCTACACATAAAGTGAAATTACATGATTGTATTTCACCTGATTATTCAGTGGAAAGTATACACATTTCAAATGAATGGCAATGTATTTTATAAAGAATTTTATTGTCAGTGTGCTAAGCTTATTTAAACCTAAATATTGATGGTAAAGTAAACCCGTTAACGACTTGTAGTCAAGACTGCATTGACTTATAAAGGCATTTTTAAAATCCATATTCTAGGTGCAATAGGCAAAATGCTTGTATACTAAATATGAAACAGCAGTAACGTTGCTTATGTCACCCATGCCCCTCAATTTGGAATCAGAAGTTGATGATCAACTGATCTTCCGGTTACTGGATTCCAGAAGGCATGGGATAGACACAAGGGGATCTTAGAAGTGAGGTGTTTGGGGGGTTTGCAAACCGGAGACCGAGTAGGATCTGCGGTGGCAGTATATATGAATAGAGAAAATAGGGCAGACTAGGTGGGCCAAAAGGTCCTTAGCTGCTGACAACTTCTATGTTTCTATGCTAACAGGATGCATTGAGTGAGTGTGTATAATGGGGAATGGGGGGGGCATCGTCACAAGAAATCCAAAATTGACTACTACTACAGGTACAAATTGCTCAGGTCTGAGTAATTTGTTTATTGGAAAGATCCCTAGGTTAGAGGTGCAGGTTCTGTTTTGGATGGTTACTGCAGAGGTTTGAAGTTGGGGGGACTGGGAGCACTGTAAACATTAAAATACAGACACAAATATGCCTCCCCCTTTTGTTTTCCCCAATTATTTAATTATCTTTTCATCCTGGTTTTGCCTGCCTGCCCTCGTGTCCTTAGCGCGGGCGTGTGGAGGCTCGCACACGCCATGCACCGCGGGATGCCCCCTCCTACCGGTTGCCCATGCCTGCCTGCACTGCCACCGGACCTCCACCCAGTGACAGCAGGACTGCAGGAGGGCGATCAACCCTCCCCAAGAGAGGAGAGGTGCTGCAAAGTAGCTCAATCCTGCTTTGACCCCCACCCCTTGTGCTGGTTCCCTGACGACCTGAGGTAATTCCTGAACCCAGGCTGTAGGTGTAGTGAGAGGTAAGGCAGAAATGCCTCGGCCCTCTGTGCCACTGGGCCGGCCATGCATCCTTCTTATATGACAAGATTTCTTTATTGCTTTATGGTTGGTCTGTCAGGAAGGACATGTGAGGGATGCGTGGTGAGTGTGTGTGTATTATGGAGGGGGTCCATGACATTGCATGATCAAGAGTCTATCAATAAGACATCCAGATGGTTTAAAAAGAAATTATATTTTATTATCATTACATTTGTTGTGCTTTTACCTTTGCTCTTTCAGTACTCTGTCACAGATGGGGGAACTGCCACTCTCTATAGTGCATCACCACCTTTTAGCCGCCAAAATTTAAGATGTACCATGTTTGACAGAAAAAAGAGGAAGTGCTGTATTTGCCAGTGTGCCTGCTCTTTATATAGGTTATTAGAAACAAGGAAATGTAGTATTTGCTGGCAGATAAGGACTACTTGGCCCACCCAGTCTTCCCACTTTTCCCTACCTACAGTCACACTGCAGACCCAACTTGATCTGCATCCCATTTACTCTCCCTTCCCCTAAGATTCCCCTTATGCCTGTCCCATGCTTTCTTGAACCCCATCACTGTTTTTGCCCTTACTACCTCCATTGTTCCAAGAATCCACCACTTTCTGTGAAGTACTTCCTCACATCTCTCCCGAATCTACCCCCTCCAGTTTCACATCGTGCCCCTTTGTCCATGAACACATTTACATTTAGGTTAAGTAAGGGTAGGGTAATAAACTTGTAAGTGTAGCTGAATAAAAAGATGTAGTGTAGTCTAAATACTAAAATCCCAAGTCTGAAAAACCTTAAATCTCAGTGCAGGCAGGTGAGCAAGCTGATGATGGCCTTGCCAGTGAGCTAACGGTAATTCTGAATGAGGCATTTCCTCCTCCACCTCAGTCCAGGTAAGCACCTCTCTCCAGCTCCTGAGCTAGTCTCTGCACCACCGTGGCTCTCTTGGTGATTGTTTCTGTGGTGCAGGCTGACACCTTTGTGCTGGTGGGTGCTAACCGGGGGTTGGAGGGTGTACTGAATTTGTCACTGTACTATTCATTCTTCCATCAAGGGTAAAATTTAAAAATTCCAAAATATTGCTGTAGGCAAAAGACTGACCCCAGCAACTGGATCAGTTCCAATGAAACAGCAATGTTCTGCAAGTCACTGGGGTTCTGTCTGTGCCTCTGATCTTTAGAAGCAGGCAGCTAATGGCCAAGCTCCACTTCACTCCTGGCTTCATAATTCTAGTTGACTTCCACCTGGAGGAAGTCCTTTGGCTGGATTGTCATCCTGACTGATAATGTCCCACTGACACATCCTCAGGAAATTTCTCCCAAAATTAGGTACACTGTTGCAACAAAGTTTGTGTTCCTTGCCCTGTTCACTTCAGGATTTCATGGGATAGACATAGGGGAATATTAGGAAATGGGCAGGAAGGAGGGAGGGTTGCCGAAGACCAGTCATGGTCTGGAGAGACAGACTAGACAGGGAGTATCTGCACAGACTGGGTTGTCTTAAGTGGTTCTTTTCAGCCAACAAATTCTATGATTCAAGTGTGTATGTAGAAGTGCTGGGTTTTTTTTTGTACAGCTTTCTTTTTTTTTTTTTTTTTTTTTTATGTCATCATTTGTACTCCCCACAGCCCGACCTGCTTACCTCCAGCTGCCACCTCCATCCCCGATCAGCCTGCATGCTCACTCACATACAGTCTGGCACATATCACCGTACCTGCAGTAGGGACCCCCCCCATGCCAGGCCGGGAACCACTACCGCAGTGTGATTCCATGACAGGTCCCCTGGTTACTGGAGAGCGGCCATCAAGCTGCCTTGGTCGTCTGCTGTTTTTCCCTTGTACTTTCCTCAAGAAGTGCGGACGTGCAGTGACGTCAAGGCACTATGTGCCAATGTCAGCCGCACTTCACCCACATGTACACCGCACCTGTAGTGCCCCCACGATTGCCACTGGGGGCCGCTGCAGTGTGATGGGTGCCCCAGTCCCTCCTTGGGAAGGGAGAGCATTCCTCGGACGCTCGATCCCTTCCCTCCCCAGCCAACTCCCGACAGCCCGGACACGCTCCTGAACCCGGGTCACGGCGTGGAGCGAGGTGTGGCATCCAGCGCCTCAACTTTCAGCGTCACCAGTCTTGCTTTTGTGCAGCTTTCTTAAAAACCTAACACACTTAAGTCCACTGAGAACAGATTTCTGTATGTGTCAAGCCCTTCGTTTCCTTACTGACACTACTTCAAAGTCTCATTTCTTCTCCACAGGAAGCTTGTCTTGTATTACAGTGGACTGTGCAGGACTGTTTGTAGGCTGAAGTTTCAAAAGCAATAGTGGAACTGGAATGTGTCACTCACTAGGGCAAATGTAGGGAGAATATATCGTGGGCAGACTTTATTCTGTGTTTCTGCGTGAGGTTTAAAGGGGACAGGAAAGTTGTGTTAATTGGCAGCAGTTAGTAAAGCTCCTGTTTAAAGAATGGCGATTCATACCTCCAAATGATCCATAGTTGCCTGTACCTAAATAACTACAGATGTGAAAAACTGTTTTTTTTTTTTTTTTAATTATTTTCTTTTTTATGAACAACATTCTGCACAGTTTTCAGCATGGAACAAGAAATGTGGAGTTTTTACTATGTTACGGGTTGTGTAGAGCATGAGTATTAGTGGTTCACCTATCAGAAGCATGATTAGAGCTCCGTACACAAACCAAGAGAACAGCTACAGGATGCTGCCTACAAAAACAAAACAATGCAAAATACAGTTTTTCACTTCACGTCATATTTTATTCAGGTACAGTTAAATATGGATCATTCTTGGATCGTGAATATGTTATTCTATCCACACTAGCTGGCAGTGTCCTTTCCCTTTAAATCTTGCTGGAAGGTCTGAAAGCTGGCTCCTCCTACCCACCCGAGTGGTCTAACCCTTGGCTCTGCCCCATGATGCCAGATCTTTCTTTCCACTGGAAGATTCAGGTTTCCTCCTTACCGTTTCCGTGTTGAGTAGGCCCTAGCACTTAATCCTTCAGTTTTACTAACGATTAAACTTGTTTGAATTTCTGTGTGCAAGTTTGCGATCACAACCGCGATGGAGGACAAGTCCTTGCCTGGGTTCCGCCAGTGTGACTGCGGGCAGAAGATGTCCGCATTGATCCCAAGACACATGCATTTACTGCCCGGCTAAGGACCACTTACGGCCCAGGCCTGTGACCTATGACACGCCTTCCACCCTACGGTTTTGGATGACTGCCTCGCACATTTGCATCTCGGACGTCCAGAGAAATGGCACCTGCTGGTCAAATCTAAAAATGCCCTTCATGCGATCTCCGCAGCTGCGGGTCCACGGAACAGTTGGAACAGATAAAGGCCTTCGACGAAGAAGTGTCTCACGCTGCCTAGCAATCATCTTCGATGTCGGTTTTTGTTCTTCTCAAATTGGGCTCTTCTTTCTTTGGCATCTTCAAGGAGTTGTGCCAATCTCTCCTGATGAGAGGGGAGAGCCCCGGTTCACACATATCTCCCGCTCCCGTAAAAAGGATTCCAAGGAGTCGAGAGAAGCCACGTCTCATTGACGTCGCTCTTGGGACATACAGCGATCTCGTTCCCAGGAGTCCTGCTTCGACTACGATTGAAATTGCAGCCTCGGCCGCTGACCTCATGGTGACCCCATCAGGCCATCCTTGGTAAGACGTTGGATGATGATCCGGTTGAGATCATTCTCGACCCCGTCGACCCATTGTCACCCGATGAGGCCTACAATTCTCTGTTCAGGACTCTGGTCCTGGCGGGCCTTGCCGATGTGGAGATCCAGCTTACTGGGAATGCCCAGCCGGTCTCTTTCCCTGACCTGGAGGAGCATACGTTTTCCCTGACTACTTCGGAGCACCCCTGTAGGTCCCCCCCAGTGGTAGAGATCTCTGACACCCTTGACCAATAGGCCGAGGAAGTAGCATAAGCGGCACTCAAGAAGTGGCGACACCACTATTCATCCTCTTCCTCCTCGGATGAGGAGAGGCTTTGACGTAAATTGCATCAGTGCTGTGAGGACCTGATGTGACAGCAGCTGATGCTGGCCGGGCCGAAGTCCTCCGCAGCTTCCACTCCGGCCATCACCTGTCTGTTGCCCTCTAGACTGACGTCAACCACTCCGGGGTCGGTCGTCATTGCCCATCCACCTGCGGAGCCGGTTACGACCCTCCCTGACTCAGCCGAAGCTGGCCTGTCCATTGAATTTGGTGGAGCCGCCACCTAAGCAGCCTCCCTCGGGGGCTCCTTCCAAGGACTCACGGCCTGTGAAGGGTCTCCCGCACAGGCTGTCTGCCACCCTCACTTCCAACTGTCCACGGCAGGTCAAAAGTGACTCTGGTGGTCAGTCGCTCTATCTGAACTCTTTGGAGTCCGAGGACTCGGAATTGACTTTGCGTCCTTGCGACGACGATGCAGTGAGTTGGTTGACGGAAGAGGGTCCCATGTCCTTCCTGGGCATCCTCTGTCTCATCTCCAAGTCTATGGTGATGAAACTACAGCCCGTTGAGAAACAGACCAAATACCCCATAACTGACATTCTCAGAAAAGGGGATTCTCCGACGGTGGTCTTCCCAGTTGCCGAAGCCATTGTCGGCCTGGCCCTGCAGCTTTGGCAGCACCCAGCCTCCTGCCCTGCGCCTTCAGCCCAGATGGCCCGCAAATACGCAGTTCCCATCCGCTCCCTTTCAGAGTTTACACAGCACCCCTTGGCTGACGGGGTGGTGACTGAGTTTGTGTTTTGGCTCTCGGGGAATTCAGGGAATATGGATAGACTCCCGAACAAAAAGTCAGAGAAATTGGACCATTCAGCTAGAAAGGTCTGTGCTGCCTCTTCGCTTGGTCTCCATCAGGCGAGTTCGGCCATAATCATGGCACACTTCTCCCATGCCCTCTTGGGCTGTCTGGATGAGGTGCTTCCTCATCTCCCCACGAACCTTCAGGGTCGGGCTGTTGCCAGACAACAACTCTAAATGGCTCTGGATGGTGGGGATTCCTGTGCCCATTTGGTGGCAGCCACAGTCGCCAAGAGCTGCAGGGCTTGACCTTTTCGGCAGACACCTAGCATAAGTTGGCAGATGTTCCTTTCCTGGGTACCGATTTGTTCAGCCCATGAGTCGATGGTCACCCCGGGTGTATCGAGAAGTCCAATACCACCTTGGACTTTGTTACTTCCACCCAGAAGGAATCTGTTACTTCCACCCAGAAGGAATCCCAGGGTTCCAAGAAGCAGAGGAAAAAAGCCTTTTCAGTCTTCTGCCCCTGTGGCCAAGCAGCCCCAGTATCGATCTGGGCAGCAGCAACAGGCTCAGTCTTGGCGCCCTTGACCCAAGTCAGGGGCTCAGGCAGCCAATAAACCTGGAGGAAAGGGTCCTGGTGGTCCTGCATCCTGATCCTCCTTCTGAAAGCCTGCTCAATGACGGGATGGGGTGTCCAACCCCATACCATCACGACCACTCTGGGTCCTCACATGGGGGGCCGGCTCCGCCACTTCCTTTCCGCCTGGTCCGCTGTTACAGTGAACAGGTTAGTATTGGAGGTGGTCAGCCAGGGTCTGCTTCTGGAATTCGAGTAGTACCCACCAAGCTGAGCCCACGCCTCACGGGAGGGAAGGGTATCCATGGACACTCAGTCGACTCTTCGAGACGACATAACCCAACTCCCTCCACGAGGAGGTAGTGGTCAGAGTCACAGATCCTCCCATCAACCCAAGGTTTGTTTCTAGGTACTTCCTGATCCTGAAACGGATGGGGGGCTGGTGCCCCATTCTAGATCTGCATGACCTGAATCAGTTTCTCAGGTCTCGCTCCTTCAGGATGGTAACTCTGTCCCAAATCATACCATCTCTCAAGCAGAACATGTGGATTTGCTTTCTGGATCTACAGGATGCATTCTTCCATGTCCCAATCTGTCCGTCACACCGAAGTTTCCTCTGCTTCCGAGCAGAGGGAGCCCTCTACGAGTTCCAAGTCATGCCGTTCGGTCTCTCATCGGCCCCCAAGGTCTTTACCAAATGCATAGCAGTGGTGGCGGCCCACCTTTGAAGTCAAGGGGTCAGAGTCTACCCTTATCTTGATGATTGGCTTATAGCAGGTCCCGGGATCTGGCCCTTCAGACCTGTCTCAGCCTTGGCCTCCTGGTCAGCGAGACCAAGTTGGAACTCGTTCCTTCGCAGGTGATGTGCTTCATCGGGGCAGAGCTAGACTCTTGCCGAGCCAGAGCCAGGTTCGCGGCAGACAGGGCGGAGGTTCTCTTCTCCTTTGCTTGATCATTTCTGGTTGGGCACTTGCACCCTGCCCGGGACTTCCTGCAATTTCTGGGTTACATGGTGGCTTGCACCTCCGTGGTCCAGTGGGCCCAGTGGTATATGCGTTCACTGGCATATGTGTCCCCTTCAATGGGAGCTGGCTAACCAGTGGTCTCAGTGTCTTGGTTATTTTGACCAGCTGGTCACAGTAACCCAGAAGGTGTGGAACACACTCCAGTGGTGGACCATTCTGGAATATCTGCAGGGAAGGATCCCATTTGTCCACCCTGAGCCGAAGGTCATTCTCATGACCGCGCCTTTCACAGGCTGGGTGCCCACATGGTTGCCCACAGAGTCCATGGGCTCTGGACCACTGAGGAATCCCGATGCCACATTAACCTGCTGGAGCCACATCGGCCTGTTGGGGTAATGGAAAGGAGTGGGTGGATTGGGATAGTGGGGATAAGGAGATTTCCTGGGGTGAAATGGGTCCAGGAAAGGGGTCCTCCCTATCTGGTTCCCATACCCAAGGGATCTGCTTATAGCTGGTAGGAAACTCTGTCTTCCTCGGCTGCTCATCCAACTCAGGCGGTGTTATGTAATGCCAGGTCTGTTAAAAACAAGACTGCTATAGTAGTGGATCTTGTTAAATCATCTGACCTGGCTTGCATCACCGAGACCTGGCTGAATGAGAATGCTGGTCTCATTCTGATGTCAGCAATTCCGGCTGGGTACTCAGTGATACACTGACTGAGGATGGATTGTAGGGGCGGGGGTGTGGCCATTTGTTTTAAATCGGAACTGAACCTGATGGAAGTACCAGTGGGAGCCACCAACTCTTTTGAATGTATCGTGGGTGAGGGTGTGGGGTGCAGGATTCTTCTTGTCTGCCGTCCACCAGGAGACGGGAATGTTTTCCTGCGGGAAGTCACGGACTTCATTGTCGACCTGACATTGGGATCCCACAGATGGCTGATCCTGGGGGATTTCAATGCCTGGGTTGACTATGAACTCTTGCAGTTTGGACAGGACTTCCTCCAGTTAATAAGTTCGCTGGGCTTCACACAGGTTATTTCCTCCTCGACTCACATTGGAGATTATTCATTGGACTTGGTGTTTCTCCTGGGGATGGAGATATCCGACTTGGTGGTGGAACCATTCTGGTGGTCTGACCATCACACCATTGGGTTCAGTTTTGTGGCCCCCCTAGTAGGCTTGCCCCTATGGAGATGGTCTGATACCGCCCTTTGAGGAGTGTATCTCCCGATGGCAGTGTTGGACCTATTGAGTATGCCGAGTGAATGCATGGATCCAGGGGATCTGGTATTAGCCTATAACAAGTCAGTGACAGAGGCCCTGGATTCCATTGCTCCTGTTCGTGTTTGCCACAGGTCTCCCTGGTTTGACGAGGCCTTGAGGGAGTTGAGGAGAGTGGGATGAAGGTTAGAGAGGTGCTGGCGGAGGTCGGGCATGGTGTGTGACAGACTTAGTTTGATGGACCATTATTTGATCTATCAATCAGCAATTACCCATAAGAAGGCAGAATTCCTGTCCAGGGAAATTGCTGCTGTGCAGAATTGACCAGCCCAGCTTTTCCGGACCGTGGACAGATTGTTCAATCCACTCTGTCTTCAGCCTGGAAATGCTTTTTCACAAGAATGTTGTGAGGAGATTGCTAGATTCTTCGTGGATAAGGTTGTCACGATCAGATCCAATGTCTGCCTGACCCTGTCTCAAGGGAGTAGCGGTGGTCGGCAGGAGATGTCGGGCATCCAGTTTGTGTGGTGTGACTTTGGCCAGCCCACAATCAATGATATTGTAATGGTTATCCAGTCACTACGTCCGACCAACTGTAGTTTGGACCCAGGCCTCATGCGCCTTTTAGTAGGCTATGTGGATACCATCGGCCTGGTCCTTGCCAAGATAGTCCGCATGTCCTTGGAGAGGGGAATCTTTCCAGATCCCCTGAAGGAGGTTGTGGTTCGGCCCCTTCTTAAGAAGTCTTCCTTGGACCCGAACTGTCTGGCCAACTACAGGCCTGTCTCTAACCTACCCTTTTTGGGTAAGGTTATTAAGAAGGTGGTGGTGTCACAACTGGATGACCGTTTGACCAGCCACAATATTTATGTTTCTGTCCAATCTAGATTTAGGAAGAGACACAGTACTGAGACAGCCCTTGTCCGGGTACTAAATGACCTCCTAATAGCGAGAGATCGAAAGATTTGTTCCATCTTGGTCTTTCTTGATCTATCCGCGGCATTTGACACCATGGACCATGACGTGCTGTTGGATCACCTGCAACTCATCTGTGGACTTTTGGGGTCGGTCCTGAGATGGTTTCGATCATTTCTCGATGGTAGGACTCAGAGGGTGTTGTCTGGGTTTTTTTCCTCGGCTCCATTCTCCCTATCCTGTGAGGTACTGCAGTGATCCATCTTGGCTCCCATGTTGTTTGCAGTGTATATGCTGCCATTGGGAGCGATTTATTAGGCGGTACGGCTTGAGTTTTCACTGCTATGCAGATGATACTCAGCTGTACATGTCCTTTGTGCCTGGTCAGGATGATGCTGTCTCGGTCTTTAACAGCTGTCTAACTGAGATCCAGGACTGGATGAATGTGAGCTGGCTGTGGTTAAACCCAGAAAAAACTGAGGTGTTGGTTGTGGACCCAGGTCATCGTGAGGCGGGTGTGTTGTCAGACTCTCCTTCGGGTCTGTGGCTTGGAGGTGTCCAGCTAACTACCTCAGACTGGGTGCAGAACCTGGGCATTATGTTTGATGACTGCTTGACCCTAAAATTGCAGGTGTCGGCAATTGTCAAAACCTCTTTCTACCATCTGAGGAATATCGCCCGGGTAAAGCACCTGGTTCCTCCCGATGATCTTCCAATGTTGGTCCATGCTTTCGTTACCTCCCGCCTTGACTACTGCAATGTCCTTTACTTAGGGCTACCGGGGGGTTGACATCCACCACTTGCAGCTAGTGCAGAATGCGTGAGCCAGGCTTTTGACTGGTACCTCTAAATGCCTGTGCTCCGTGGATCGCACTGGCTGCTGATACAGTGGCGGATCACCTTCAGGGTTGCTTTGCTAAACTATAAGGCCCTACACGATCAGGGTCCCAGTTACCTGAAAGATCTCCTTCACCCCTACTGTCCCCTCCGCCCTCTCCAACCCACCGATGAGGGATTGCTAAAGATTTCCAGGGTTAGTTTACAGACATCTGGGGCAAGGGCATTTAGTTTTGCGGCCCCAACCCCGTAGAATTCTCTACCTCAACGGGTGCGAGATTGCCTGACCGTACAGAGTTTTAAAGTTGCTTTGGAAACGTATCTTTTCAGCCTGGCATTTTCTAACTACTAAAGCTGCTATTGTATTTATTAGTTTTAATTTTATCTGGATATTTATAAAAAATGTATGTGGTTTTATTGTACAGGTGCCTTGGTTTTGGAAAGGCACCTTTTATAAATAAAGCATTGACTGATTGAGCTCTGAGCAGTTCGGCTGGCAATGATTGCATTCACTCTGTTTCTTCAGGGTTAAGTGGTTCAGGTCCAGACAGACAACACCACAACCATGTAGTATCTCAACAAACCGGGCGGCATGCACTCCCAGCCTTTGTGCAGGGAAGCTGTCTGCATCTGGACCCTCGTGAGCCAACTGGAGGCAGACCTCTTAGCCATCCATGTGGCAGGAGCCTCGAATCAGTTGGCAGATGCCCTCAGCTGTGTAGGCAAGGTGTCCCACGAGTGGGCTGTCCATCCAGAGGTAGTGCACAGTCTGTTCTCCCAGTGGGGCACCCCTCAGGTAGACCTGTTCGCCTCCAGGGAGAACACCAAGCTGAGGCTGTCTCATGCCCGCCCCCCTCAGCAGGGCTCACTGCAGGGGGATGCCTTCGCGAGGCCGTGGACTCCAGGCCTCTTCAAACAACATGAAGTCTTGCTGTATTCTGACTATATGCAGTTAGCCCCAGCACTTGAACTGCCCCGGAGAGTAAAGGGTTAACTCTATGCAAAGGCATAGAATGTTGAGCTCGAGCTCGGTTTTCAAACCCCTGTGGTACTCTGAAGTGTAACCGTCAGATTTCTTACTCCACCTAACAGTGAAGTCGCTCCGGAGATCTCTCCTGCACTTCGGTTCGGTAAAGTTCGAATCGGTCGGTTCTGTCAACCCGTTTGGTAGAAAATCGGTATTCTTGCCTCTGTCTCTGTACCAGTAAGTGGTAGTATAGGTAGTGGTAATTTTCAGAAGAAATTGTTTTTATTTTTGGTTCTTTGTCAGTCGGTCCAGTTTGGAACCGGAACCTATTCTGTATTTTCTGTATACTTTGCATTTGTGTAGTTTTTCCGGTACTTATCAGTTCTTAAAAAAAAAATCTGACTTTTAGGATTTTTTTTTCAATCGTCCCGTGACACGGTTGGAACCGATGCCTGGCTTAACTGCTGTTTTTGGGTGACTTTATTTTGTAAGGCATGTCTAAGAAACCCGAAAAGAAAACCGGACCCACTGGGTTTCAGCATTGTACTGAGTGTAAGGAGGTTTTGCTAAGGCCGACCCTCACCTCATATGTGTGTATTGTCTGGGGTTTGACCACCTCAAAGAAGACTGCCAAATATGTAAAAACTTTCCCAAAGCCACTCTGGAAAAACATTTGAGTAGGTTGAGAGAGAGAGGCCGAGAAGTCCGCTGACCCGGATGGCCAGCCCGGTTTGGTTGCGGCCGAACCTGAGGAGGTGCCCACTGACCTGGGCGATACCTCTTCAGGCAAACAGAGAGCCGATTCTGCGGAAGTGGTCCCGAGTAAAAGGAAAAAATCAGCCAGTTTGGATTCGGCTTCCCATGGTCCGACCGCTGATGAAGTAGCGAAAGCGATTTCAGTTGTACAGTCACTTTGCCTGGTTCCGACCGAACTGGTCTCAGTTCAGAGCCAATCGGTTCGGTCGGAGGTACTTGCTTCAGAATTGGATCCTGAGGCATACTATGAGGGCGATTGGAAGGAGGATGAAGATTACGAAGAGGAACAATGTGAGGGCCTAGATGAGACAGTAGAGCCTGACATCTCCCCAGACAGGCCTTCTCAAGCTTCCCTTCCCAGGCTTTCTGAGTCCCCTTCCCATTTCTTGTTTTACAAGAAAGTGGCTGAGACTCTTCAGCTTCCTATGGAAGAGGCTGAACAGGATCAGGAAGAACCTGACTATCTGGAAATGACAGATGTCCCAGAGTCTAAGAGGGTGTCTGTCCCTTTACACAAATCCTTGGGGAAACAGACACAGAAAATTCTACAGTTGGCTATATCCATCTCTCCTGTGGAAAAAAGAATGGACAGGATGTATGCTCTGTCAGGTCCTGGGACGAAATTCCTTTCTTCTCATAGCAGCCATTTTGGGGTAGCGCAAGCTGCAGCCTGTGACAAGGCTAATATTCCTTTGGCATCTCATCCCCCAGATAAGGATTCCAGGAAAGTTGAAGCCATGGCAAAAAAGCAGTACTTGGCATCATCTTTGGGGCTCAGGCAATCTAATTATATGGCATACACTGCCAGGTACCAGAAATCTATGTGGGATACGGTTCTGGAACTGGCTAAGGGTGCCCTTCCCCAGCTGGCCAAGGAACTGGAGCAGGTGGCTGCAAATGGTATAGAGGCATCTAAGGTGCAGTTCCACGCTGCTGTTGATTCCAGTGATGTCCATTACAGGGTCATGGCTACATCTAGCTCTATGAGGAGATTTGCTTGGCTTAGGTGTACCAACCTCTCTCAGGATACCCAGGCTAAGGCCATGGATTTTCCTGTAACGGGTAATTCTCTGTCTGGAGAACAAACAGAAAATTACATGAAGAAAATGGACGAGTACAGTACCACCTATAGGAGTGCTGCAGCTAAAGAGAAGCTGACCACTCCTCAGAGGTAGCAGTTTAGGGGCAGGCCTTTTTACCAAAGCGTGGCTCAGTTGGTAGCACATCCGCCTCTGGACCAGAAAGTCTTGGGTTCTCGTCCCGCACCGGGATTGAACTTGCACCTAAAAAAATCGCTGGCTTCCGAGTGCAGTATTGGGGAGTGCTGTACTGCTGGGGTGTGCCGTCCTTCGGATGAGATGTTAAACCGACGTCCCTTCTGCCCATCCTGGTGTTGTCCTGGTGGAAGTAAAAGAACCCAGGGCACTCTTCGCAAAGAGCAAGGAACATTCCCGGTGACCTGGCCAACATTCCCCTTCCCATAAACTGGTTCATGCAATTATCCAGGCTGTGTGTGGGTGGTGATGTGCGATATGGCTGCCACCACACATTCAGTCACTTCACTACCAGTCTAGCATTGCTTGTAAAGCGCTTTGGGATACTGTGTATGAAAAGCACTATATAAATGCTGATTCTTCTTCTTCTTCTTTACCAAGCTCAGGCCTCATCCTCTTCTTTCCAGCAGAGGGGGTTCTTTAGGGGAAGAGGTAGACGTGGGGTGACCAGGACCCCATCAGCCACTCAGTCCAAGTCCCCTGCCAAGCAGACACTCTGAGGTGTCAGTCAGGGTCACCTCCCTAATCCTAGTAGGGGGCAGGCTGGCTCACTACTCCCAGGTCTGGGAGTCTATTACTTCAGACAAATGGGTCCTGGAAGTAGTGAGCCAGGGACTTGCTCTCAGTTTTAAAAGGTTCCCAAAAATGAGAGCAAAGTCTTTCAGTCCTCCCTCTGCCTTGGAGGCAAAGGCCCTAGAGGCAGAAGTCTCCTCCCTTCTGCTTCTGCAAACAGTAGAGAAGGTACCTCTTTGTCACAGGGGAAATGGATTGTATTCAAGATACTTCCTTACCCCCAAGAAGACAGGGGAGTGGCGACCCATTTTGGATTTAAGGTACCTGAACAAGCATTTGACAAAACCAAAGTTCAAAATGGTGACTGTGGGAGTAATTCTTCCCTTTCTGAGACCAGGGACTGGCTAGCTTCCCTGGACCTCAAAGATGCCTACGTCCACATTCCTATCAGAAAATCCCACAGAAAGTACCTCTGGTTCGAGTTGCCCTCAGGCCATTACCAATTCAGGGCCATGCCCTTCGGCCTCACGTCTGCTCCAAGGGTGTTCACCAAGTGTCTAGCAGTGGTGATGGCATTGCTCAGGAGGCAGGGCATCCTTCTGTTTCCATATTTGGACGACTGGCTTCTAGTGGGCCAATCCTCAGACCAAGTCAAGTCAGCTTTAGAGGTCACACAAAGACTTCTAGAATCCTTGGGCTTCATTCTTGACTTAGAGAAGTCTGTTCTAGAGCCAGCCCAGCTTCTCACCTTCATAGGAGTGGAAATAGACATGGTTCAAGCAAGAGCATTTCTTCCCTTCTCAAGGGTTCAGTCTCTGGTCACTCTGGCCTCCTCTTTACGTCCTCTGGTGTCTAGTCCAGCCAGACACTTTCTACAGCTGCTGGGACACATGACAGCTTCCACAGCAGTGGTTCAGGGAGCAAGATTTCAAATGAGAGGTATTCAGTTTCATCTCAGATCTTTCTGGTCTCAGAAAAAGGACCCTCTCTCCAAACTGGTTCCAGTCTCCAAAACCTTGGTCCAGGCCCGTCAGTGGTGGTTGGACGAGGACAGCCTTTGACAAGGGGTTCCCCTTTGGCAGTAAGGTCCCTTCTGTGGTTTTCACCACAGACACCTCTCTTCTGGGCTGGGAGGCCCACCTAGATCACCTCACAGCTCAGGGAACTTGGTCACACCAGGAGTCCCTTCTGCACATAGACCTTCTCGAATTAAGAGCTGTCTTTCTGGCTCTTCAGACATTCTCAGTAGTTGTCCAAGGGAAAGTGGTACAGATCAGAACAGACAATACCACAACCATGTGGTACATCAACAAACAAGGAGGCACTTGGTCCTTGGCCTTGTGCATAGAGGCCATGGAAATTTGGTCTCTAGCCTATTCCTTTCAGGTTTTTCTGATGGCTGTGTGCCTCCCAGGGAAGGACAACATTCTGGCAGATACTGTCAGCAGGATTTCTCAGGGTCACCATGAATGGACCCTGAGCCCTGTCATTCTTCAAGTCATCTTCAGGAGATAGGGCACCCCAGATATAGATCTCTTTGCAGCCTCAGACAATCATCTCCCTCTGTAGTGCTGCAGACCACCCCTTCGGGATTCTGTTCCTCAGGATGCTCTTCTACTAGATTGGACGAACAAGTTTCTGTATGCATTTCCTCCTTTTCCTCTGATATTCAGGATCCTGTTAAAGATCAGGTCCCGACCTTGCAAGGTGATTCTGGTGGCTCCAGACTGCGCCAGACAGCCTTGGTATCCTCTTCTGTTGTCACTGTCAGTAACACTGCCATTGTGTCTTCCCAGGCAGTACAATCTCCTCACCTCCTCTCAGGGGAGGATTCTGTTCCCCAGCCTTCAGACTCTCAGGCTCAAGGCCTGGCTCTTGAAGAGCTAGAATATGCAAGTTTGCATCTGTCCCAGTCACTCTTGGATATTTTAAAAGTTGGCAGGAAACCTGCCACGAGGAAGACATACAACTCCAAATGGAAAAGGTTTGCTTTCTGGTGTTCCAGTAGGCATATTAAGCCAGAGCTGGCTGACGTTGCCACTGTCCTGAACTGTTTGGTGCATCTTAACGGTTTAGGCCTCCAGCCTACTACTCTTAAAGTACACTTGGCAGCTGTGTCTGCATTTCTTTCGGCTGGTAAAGCCTCTTCCCTAGCTTCTCATCCAGTGTTCAAGAAGTTCTTCAAAGGCTTGGTCCATGTCAGTCCTCCCTTCCAGGAGCCTACTCCTTCTTGGGATCTGAACATCTGTACTGCACAGCTTATGCAGCCCCATTTTGAACCTTTATCTTCAACTGAGCTGAAATATTTGACTTGGAAAACTGTATTTCTGGTAGCCATTACCTCAGCTAGGAGGATCAGTGAACTATAGGCCTTATCAGTGGAACCTGATTTAATTTCCTTTCATAGGGATAAGGTGGTCCTTCGTACCAATAGAAAGTTCCTTCCCAAGACTTTCATCTGAACCAGTCTGTGTCCCTGCCTGTCTTTTTCACTGATCATTCTTCCTCTGGAGAGAGGAGGCTACACAGTCTAGATGTGAAAAGTGCTCTCAGTTACTATATTGAGCATACTAAAGCCCATAGGAAGGATTGTTCTCAATTATTTCTCACTTATGGTGAGGTGGGTAAGGGCAAGCCTGCTTCCAAGAGGTCTGTTGCCAGGTGGATTGTCTCTTGTATTCAATTTTGCTGTTCTAAACTTGGGAAGGAGCCTCCCTCAGGCCTGAGGGCTCACTCTACCAGAGGTACAGCTGCTTCTATCGCAGCAGCTAGAGATGTACCATTAGTGGAAATATGTAAGGCAGCTACCTGGAAATCTGTTCACACCTTTACCAAGCATTACTCTTTGGACATTCTGTCACAAAGTGATGCTAGGTATGGCACGACTGTGCTGCACAGCTTGTTCCCAAAATAGGTTCTCTAACTCCCTCCTCTGAGGGGGTACTGCTTGGTAGTCTGCATGTAGTCAGAATACAGCAAGACTTCATGATGTTTAAAGAAAAAATTACTCACTATAGTAATGTTGTTTCTCCTAATGGAGTCTTGCTGTATTCTGATCCCCATCCCTGCCTCCCCTCCTGGAACCTAGTAGTTTTGGGATGTGGTGGGGCAGGCACAGTGCTGCACCCCAGAGGTGTACTGGTCATGCCTCCATCTTTTAGGGGGTTTCTTTTTGTTTGTTAAGCATTTTGGTAAACCACTACATGTTGTGTTCTTTGTGGGTGTTCTCAACTTGAGTCTTCTGACCCTAAAGCTTTGTTTTGCCATTTAGCGCAAAATTTTGGAAACAATTTCTTCTTTTGAGTTAGTTAGCTTCGTGCTCGTAAGAATCTGACGGTTACACTTCAGAATACCACAGACAGAGGTTTGAAAACCGAGCTTGAGCTCAACGTTCTATGCCTTTGCATAGAGTTAACCCTTTACTCTTGGGGGCAGTTCAAGTGCTGGGGCTAACTGCATATAGTCAGAATACAACAAGACTCCATTAGAAGAAACAGCATTACTATGATGAATAATTATTTCTATGCCTTCCCTCGATCCACAAGGTGCTACCCAAGGTGAGAAGGGACAAGGCACAGGTGATCCTGGTCGCCCCAGACTGGCCCCACTAGCTCTGGTATCCAGATCTCCTCAGCCTTAGCAACAGGCTCACCAGGCATCTTCCAGCACGCCCGGATCTGCTTTCCATCAGTCAGGGGATGGTATTCCACCCAGACCTTCAATCCCTGCACCTGACTGCCTGGTTCCTGAGTGGCTAGAGTTCCAGGCTTTGGGTCTCTCACGAAATCCTCACTGTAGTTGAGGCATCTTGGAAGGAGTCGACCAGGAGGTGCTATGCCTTCAAATGGAAAAGATCTTCCATTTGGTATCAGGGCAAGGGCCTGGACCCTTCATCCTGTTTAGTGGCTAGCATCCTCCGCTACCTTTGGTCCCTCTCCCAAGGAGGTCTTTGGTCTACGACCCTCAAGGTGCACTCAGCAGCCATCTATGCTTACTGGGTGTGGGTCGATCAGCAGACAGTGGCACGGGAGAAGGTGGTCTGGTGTTTCTTTTAAAGGCCTGTACCACTTTTCCCCTCCAGTGCGTGAACCACCACCACTGTGGGATTCACTGCTGGTAATGGCAAAGCTCATGGGCAAGACATTCGAACCGATGCACAGGTGTGAGATGTCACACCTATTGTGGAAGACTGCCTTCCTGGTGGCTATCACGTCGGCTAAAAAGATTGGGGAGCTTCAGGTGCTCCCTGTTGATTCTCCCTATCTGGTCTTCCACAGGGACAAGGCTGTCCTGTGCCCCAACCCGAAATTCCTTCAGGTGTTGATTCTGCCGGTGTGCTACCCTAACTACACCTCGGAGGCTGAGTACAGGCCCTATACTTTGGACCTGAGATGAGCGCTTTCTTATTATAAGGAGCGTACGGTGGAAGTTCGGGGAGAGGTTTGTCAGCTGTTTGTCACCTACGCTGAAGCCACACCTAGCAGACCTGCAGCGAAGCAGACGATTGGTAGATGGATAACATCATGCATTGATCTCTGCTATAGGTTGGCAGGTAGGGAGCCTCCCATAGGGCTAAGGGCTCATTCCACCTGCCATACCGCTGTGTTGGTGGCTGCTTCTAGGGTTGTCCCTATCCAGGATATCTGCAGGGCTGCTACCTGGAAGTCAGCAAACACCTTCATTTCCCACTACCATGTTGACCTAGAGTCACACCGGGATGCTGGTTTTGGGACCTCAGTTCTCCAATTTCTGTTTCCTAAGAAGGGGGTGTGCGCCTTGCCTCCCTTCTCCTGGAGAACTGCTAGGAGTCTGCCAACTAGTGTGGACAGAACAACATATCCACGATCCTAAAAAAACAGGTTACTTACCTGTAACAGTAGTTCTAGGAGTGGTGAATGTTGTTCATCCACACGAACCCACCCGACCTCCCCGGCTTTGTTGCACGCCGTCTGCCTCCAGTGGGCAAAGATCTGGCATCATGGGGCGGAGCCAAGGGTTATACCACCTGAGTGGGTGGGAGGAGCCAGCTTTCAGACCATCCAACAAGATTTAAAGGGAAAGGACACTGCCAGCTAGTGTGGATGAATAACATATATCACTCCTAAAACTACTGTTACAGGTAAGTTACCTGTTTTTTAGGGCTATGCATGTCATTTCTAAAAATAAGTACATTATATACAGCTGCCAATTTGAAATAATTTCCTGTCCTCGTAACAAAAAACAAACAACAACAATGCTGTGGCACTGAAGGCTGGTTTGGAGGACAAGGAGATGGAAAGCAGGAAGGGAGAGATGGGGTGGGCAGATATGAGCTGGGTGGTTGGGTGCTGCAGTGTTTCAGTCCCTCATTAAGGTGATTTTTCTGGTATCACGGAGAGCATGTTGCAGTGTAATGCTTAGACACAGGACAGCTTAGATTTCTTTGATGTTCTGTCTTTTGTTTTTTTTTTTTGTTGCTCCGAGGATTTGTGGGAAGGTCTTGGTCCCCAGGTTTTGCCTCATCCTCCTACTTTTCCCTCAAGGTGTTCAGTTTGTGACATCAAAATCTGTTGCAGTGGAAATGACTGCAGTGTCATGGGTGGAATGTTCTGGGAAAGGGGGGGGGTCAGTCTGGGGGACGTTTTTGTGCAAATGTCCTTGGTAGTGGGAATGAAGGAGATGGGTACAAAGTATTTATTTATTTTAAAAGTTTCACCAGGAAAGACGTACTGAGCCGAATAGCAGCTCATTTCCAGATGTATCCAGGGAGATGTACGACCGCACGGCAGCACAAATTTTGTCGACTGATGGTACAGTAAATCCTCTGTCGACTGCATTTGTGGTCGGCATAAAGGTAGTCACTGCCTACCATGTTTTCTCCGGGGGTGGGCTTCACCCCTCCGAACTCCCCAGTGGGGGACTGTACTCCCAGCAGCTCCCACTAAATATAATCAGTCTGAGTTGAAGCTGATTAGGGAGGGGGTGAATTTAAAAAACAGTGCTGTCTAGCGCTGACACTACAGTGACCTGGCGCTGTTGTCACTGTAGTGTCAGTTGATATCGACTTGTTGCTGTCAAATGGTATACATGTCCAGGGGAGGGGTGTAAGAGAAGGGTCGATGAGTAGCAATAGGAACAGAATTTACACAGCAGGTAGCAACAGAACTAAGCATCAAAAAAGCAAGGTACAAATAGGCAGTTCAACATATGTATACTTTGCTGATACCGAGAGCACTAATGAAATATGAACTGTTTTGTGTCTGGACATTGTGTTTTTGAAATGCTTTCCTGAATCCTGGAAAATTGCTTTAAAGGAGTTCTGGGCTGAACCTACATGTCATTTTCTCTGTGGAAACTGGCTTTTAAATACTGGTTCCAGTTTACAGGCTTTTTAGTTATCCTAGTGAATGTTCTGCTTTATACACAGGTAGTAAGTACCATTTAACAGTTGTGATGTAGTTTATGTTCTTGCTCAGCTGTTTGATAGCTAGTTGTATTGGTGTGAGCGCAAATTGCTCTGCAGAGCCATGTCACCCCGAACCTTTTAGCCGTGGTTGCACCCCTTTGTGTGTGCTGTTTGGGCCTGTCTCACAGCTTGCTGGCTTTGGACTTGCTTTACTGCAAAGTCTTCCATCTTGATCACTTATCAGACTTTGCTGTCCTCCAATGCTGCTTTGTACTGTTTGGGACTCGTTCCAGAGGTGTGGCTTAGTGAAGGAGATATCCTCGATGAAGATAAAACAGTTACATAAAAACTTACTGTAACAGTAGATCTTGGAAAGAATCTCCTCCATTAGGCCATACTGTACCCTCCCTCCTACCACCTCTTTGTCTTTGAAGGTTATATCAGATTCTGTGCCTCATGCCTTGTTCCCAGTCCCATGCATCTCTTTGTATGCTTGGTGCTGGTTTTTGGCAAGGAACTGAGGAGTGCTGGGGCAAAACATTTCCTGGTGGTCCTGACGCTGATGGTTTACAGTTCCAAAGTGTGGCTTAATGGAGGAGATTCTTTCAAAGAGCTATTGTTACAGTAAATTCTTAATACATCCATTTTTTGTCATGATCAATATCCTGAAGTTTAGTTTCATCACAGTGAAGTACTGAACCAATAAGAGAGCAACATTCCCGATGCTAATGACATCACAATAGCTGCATGCAGCACTGAAGCCAGCAGTTTAACTGAAATTGAAACAGTTCAGTTCTCTAACAAACATCAGGGCTAAAAGCAGTAACAAGAAAACTGATGTTTTATAAATGAAATATGCCATGGTCTGACTGAAAATATGCAGTTTATCATCACTTTTGAATTTAATTATTGATGTCAAACGTTTTACCATGAAAGGCATATTGAGCTGATAACAGCTTGTTTCTCAGCTGCGTCCTGGGGGGAGGGGGTCTGGAATATAGTACAAGAGGAGGAAAAAATAAATTGTAATTAAAAGCATTACAAAAATAATAGTCTTATACAAGCACTAGAGTACATCAAAAGGGGCATAATCTTAAACATTACAAGGCAAAACAGTACAACAGGATACATGCGGTAGATTAAAACTGAATTTGGATAGGGTAAGGGGAAATTCTCCTAACAGGCATTGCGGGCCGGTGGGGGATATGGTCAAGGTAATATGAGAAGGGTGAAAGGAAATTATATATGGTAAGGGGTTGTGGACATCTGCAGGTTGGAATAGAAAAGTCACGATGAAGAGGCTTAAGGGAGAAGAGGCAGAGCAGATTGACAGGGGAAGGGTGGATCAGAGTTTAGGAAAGCGATATGAGAAGGCAACTTGACCAACATCAGATTTCCTGGATGGATAAGGCTACCAACTTTCTGAAGCCTAAAACTGGGACATGCCGTTGGAAAGTAAGTAAATAAATGTTTGCGTGTATGTGTGTATATAAACGTTTAGACACAGACAGTGGCTTACCGTAAACATGAAGATTTATTTATTTTTCTATCCAGCGCCAACAGGTTCACTACTTTTGGTGTAACGTGCAAGTAAGTACGCTATCCAGTACCAACAGGAAAAAATCCACTGGTAAATGCAGAACACAATGATTTAAATTCTTTTCTAACTGTGCCAGAACTTCAACAGGAAAAACTTTGCTGGTAAACATGAAGGTTTCAGTTCTTTTGCAACTGCGCTCCAACACCAACAAGAACAATCCATCCAAAACTAAGGAATAGGTCAAATGATAAACACATGGATTGTTCTGTCCTGTCATGACAGACTGAACAAAATGCAAACATATCTACAGATTGAAACAGGGCAATAAACATGTCACTGAGTCTGAGATGTAGATGGTGTCGGTTCCTCGCTTTCATTTGTACTAGCTGAAGAAGTTTCTTTGAAAGGATATTTTTTAGAGGCATGTATTTTATGTAGGATAGTTTTGTTGTGAAATAGTTTGTCAAAGAATTCGGAACAGGATTCTTTGTAATTCACTTTAAGCATCAGTATTGCTTTAAGTGTCGACACTTTGAGATTTGTCTTGTCCTCTGTCCACAACTTGTTGGCAAGAGAGAACACCCTCTCTACCGAAGCATTGGTTCCAGGTAGACAAAATGCAAACTCAATTACAGGTAAAATGTTTTTATATGAGATTTCTTTTGTTCTGACGTGCTCGAAGATCTCCAACCATCTCGACGACGGCTCAGTGTTGCTTCTGTTCCACTCAAAGACTTTAGTGGTATTAGCATAGGACTTCACACATGACACTTCATCAAATAAAGCACCATCATCAAGAGGCAGGTTTGTCTGTGAAGTGACAAGGGGGGTGCAGTCCTCCACAGATGCCCAGTCTGGAGTGTACTTCAAGAGGACCCAGGAGAAAATTCCGTACTGCTTCAGTGAGTCCCATTTCTCCAAATACCTCACACAGGTGTCATAAAAAACATTCACATTGTTGAGGAATTCTGTGGTGTTCACGACGCCTTGGTCAGATAACTTTCTCAACATTCCCTTCGCCTTTAGCCCAATGCAGTGCTCTTGTCTTCGTTCTTGCAGTTTCTTTTTGAGAGTTAGCAGTTCTTCAGCTGCCTCAATGGCTGTGTAGTTTTGTTGTTTCAATCTCTTGGTAACTGAATTGAACAGTGTCAGCTGACCATGCAGAAACCATAGCCAAAGTTCAGAAACTGGCTCCTCAAAGAACTTCTGCAGGGTTGTTGGGCACTTTTCTTGTGGCATGAAGTAGGACTTCAACCCCTCGTAAATTTGCAGGATGTGTTCAACAGCCGGAAGCAATAACCAACGAGTGTTGCTATGTCCCAGGACATCCTTATAGCAAACTTTTACGAAGTTACAAAACTCCTTTAATTCTTGCACTCGGACAGTGTTTATGTAAAAATACTTGTAAATTTTCACCACCATGCATTCCATTTCAGTGGGCAACATGTCAGCAGCAGTTTGCATGACATTGTGCACTATATGAGCAGTGCAACCAATGCCATGAATCTCTTGTCCTGTGATCGCTTTTATCTTGCATCAGACATTGCCTTTTCCACCTCGAGTGGCCCCTCCAAAGTTTGTGTTGGTGTTGTCGGCACAGAAGGCTATGCACTTCTTCTCAGTATTTTCCTTTCTTAGTGCTGTGATGAGGAAATCCACCAGTGTTTCTGCTGTTTCCTCTGGCAGATCTTTGAACTCCAGTAACTTATTTTGAGTGCCACTGACAGGACTGAAGTACCACACCATAGCTGGAACCATCTTGGTGTGTTTGTGGTTAGATGTGTCCGTGGCAGCACTCAGGAATGTTGCCTCCATCAACTCGGCTCTGGTTTCTTCCTCAGAAAAAGGAGCCAGTACACCAGTCACAGTTGTTTTGGTTTTAGTACGGGCAGAACTAAACTTAGGTTCAAACATCCTCTTCACCAACTTTGTGGTGCAATCCATCGACTTGAAGTGTTGTGAATGCACAACACAATGGTAGGCCCAAGTGCCCTCCTTTGCTGCTAGAACAAAGTCACTGTCACTGGCATGTTCAGTTTTAAAAAACCTGGTTAATGAAAAGCTGGAACTGTGTGCTGCCACAGCCTTTTGATGCTTAGATGTTTTAAGGTGACAGGTTGTATCCGTTTTCCCCCCATGACTGATGGAGAACTGTGAGTTGCACTGCTTGCAGAATACACCTGTCTTCGACATTTTCTGAAGAAATGGATAGTCTTTTTGCAAGTCTTCATTGAAACTAGTCTTCCTTTTCCCCATTTTATGTTCTTTCCTTCTTGTTTCTAGTCAGATCTGACTTACACTCTCTCTTAACAATGATCTCTTCTTCCTACTCTCTAGACTCTGTCTTCTTACACCTCAGGCTGCAGAGGCTGGTGGTGTCCCACTTTTCTACTTTCTCTCTAGTCAGATTGGAAGAATCTTTCTAGCCAGTGGCTTACTCCCCTTAGTCTCTCTGAAATTCTTTTCCATGCAGCAATTGACAGAGCAAGTCTTCCAGTCCTGACCTCTCTCTCTCTCTCCTCCTCTCCACAGTCCAGACTACTCTGATCTTGGGCTGCAGAACCTAGTGTCTCTCTTTCTCCCTTCCCTATTTGTCCTGTACACTGTACACAACTGTGAACCTTGCTTTCTACTGCACTTGACTTCTAAAAAGGCCCCAAGTAAGTTACCTCAGTACAGTCATACTGTCACTGACACTGACTGACCTGACCTTTCACCTTGCCAGCAGCAAGCCAAGCCCAGGCAGGCTAAGCAAAGCAAGCAGCAGGCCAGAGAAGGCTGCTTCACCATCCACCATGTGAGCTAGTAAGAACGCGGGAGAACAGCTGCAGCAGGCAACAGGAAGTTGCTGAGTTCAGTCAGCAGGGGTCAGGACATCAGGTCAATGGTGGGAGGGAGGGGAGACAGCAGTCAGTGCCACAGAAAAGAAATTACAATTCCACCGTTCCGTCCGAGCCAGCCAGGCTCCCACAGACTTCAGACTTTTCCTGGACCTTCCAGCCCAACAACCTACCAACCAGTCCAAACCCCAACACAAACACACACACACAAAAAAAAAAAACAAGCGCAGCCATCGCGATGACGAATGACTGTATTGTTGGATGGTTGGATTACCGATGGGATGCAGGATGAATCGAGTGACCCCCCCCCAGCCCTTCTAAGTCGCATAAGCGCAAGCATTGCGATAAAATAAATTATAGAGTCTGCATCAGAAACAAGTAACAATCGGTCAGACTTTTGTGAATTAAAAATTAACTAAATCTTCGTCACTCACCTCGAGAAGATGGTAGACCACCGAGTCCTACTCCAATCTCCACTTGACTTGACTCGCACTCAGATGCAGCTGCTGTGTGATCTGTGATGTGCCATGCCATCTCCAGTCTGTCTTTGGCCTCCTCCATCCTCCACTCTTCTCCAGGCTCCAGCTTTTCTCACTTAGTGTTCCCACCCCGGCACCCCCGACCCACCTGGACCCTCCCTTGGCCTTGACTGACGACCCGACCTGGCCTTTGACCTGCGTGGTGATCCAGGCTGCCTGTGGCAGCAGCACAGTATAGTTGCAGATGCAGCTGATTGATTTGCTATTGTCGCCGCGCATCTGAGATCTCCAGTCTGGAGGTGGCCTCCTTCTTCTCCTATCGCTTGGTGATTGTTGGTCGAAGAGAAGCCGAAAGTTCAGCGGGTGAGTGCACTGTCTGTGAGCCGAGAGAGCAGCATTAGCATGGCAAAAACGGGCTGCAGGCAGCAGGAGGACAGGTCAGAGGAAGGGCCGGGGGTGAACTTTGCTTGGAACTCACCCCTGTGCTCAAGCAGTCCATTCTGTGACTGCTGCAGTGTCTCTGTTCCTCCCACTATTGCCTCTCCTGCTGCTGACTGGCTGACAGTCACACACTCTGTGTCTCCGTTCATCCCCCAGTCAGATTGACCTACCAGACAGACACAAGGGTGGAGTCTAGACAGTACTAGCCTAGAGGAGACAACTCACGCAGGCATTTCATTGGGCATTTGTTTCGGCATTTAAAGGTCTAGGTTGTTCCGACTGTCAGCTGTCAGCAGTGCATAGCTAGCAGCGCCGAGCTGAGCAGCATAGATGTCGGCAGCACAACAACAATGGCCAAGTAAGTCATCCGACCCTGGGGCAAATTAAAAAAAAGGGAAATTTCTGCATTTTTAACTAAACTGTGGGGACACTGGGACATGTAGCCTAAAACCGGGACTGTCCCAGGAAAACCGGGATAGTTGGTAGCTTTATGGATGGAATAGAAAGGGAATGGGAAACATTGCTGCAAAGAGGGAAGGAGGATGAAAGGATAGAAGGGAGGTAAGGTATGAGGAACGGGAATCAAAGCAGAATTTGGATATAGAGGAGGCACAGTGGGAAAGATGCCTGCATCAAGAGAGAGGAGTGAGAGGGCTGAGTAGAGCAAGCAGCGATGGGTACGCAGGGGACAATCTAAGGCAAAACAACAAAAGGAGTTAAAGAAGGGACCAAGTCTAGCAACAGAGGATTTGGGAGCTCCACTGTAAACTGTCACCATAGTCAAAAATCGTAAGGATCATCTTTAAAACAATCTCAAAGCGGGCATTAAGGTGGATACTCACTTTGTTTCTGAATAGTACACCAAGCTTGGGGTGGAGCTTATGGCACATGGCATCAGTGTGTACCGAAAAAATCAAGATGACAGTCCAGTCAGACCTGAGGTACTTAAAAAGAGTATACATGCGCATCATCAAGGGTGTGCAGGATTGGGAGGGAGGTGAGTCTGGTAAGCCTCTGTCAGATGCCAAATGTAATGGAAACTTTTTTTTTTTTGTTTGTTTTTTTGTGACATCGAGGGCAGTTGGTTTGATCTGAACCAGTGCTGAATGTTGTCAGAATCAAGCTGTAGTTGGGTAGTAAGGTCATTTGAAGGAGGAGCCAGACGTAAAGCGTACTGCATCATCAGCGTACATGTGAAAATTGAAAGCCAAAACAAAGGTGTATAATGATTACATGTGCAAATACTCAAGCAATTTTAGTGCATATTAAAGGGCACCAGTTTCAGTGCTTTCGCCAAGCCCCCCACTGTGGCCTTACCTTACTGGGACACAAACACTGCTTATCCTAGAATTTTTTTTATAGTAGTAGTTTTTGAAAGGTAAGAGATCGTAATTGTGAGCAGACCGCCGAATCTCTTCCTCTTGCTACTGAGAGAAGCAGGCCCCACCCCTGCACTCTGACGTTTTGTGAGGTAAATGTTTGTAGAGCATGGGGGCGTACTACATTGATATGAATGTGGGGGATTTTAAATGATGTTTTGTTATATTTTATAGGCCCACTGGAGTAAAGTGAAAGCCACCACTTGGCTAACAAGAACATTGTTAAGTGGTGACTTTGGTTTGACCGCAGTGGACCTCTTAAAAAAAAAAAAAAAAAAAAAAAAGCATTTAAAATTCTGTCCCATTCATATCAATGCAGCGTGCCTTCATACTCTGCAAACAATTCCCTCACAAAATGTCAGAGCATGCGGGGGTGGAGCTTGCTTCACTCTGTATCAGGAAGGGGAATGGATGGGGTGGCCAGCTTGGAATTTCTATCCCTTTCCCTTCAAAAACTGCTACTTTAAAAAAATTGCAGGATAAAAACTGTGGGTGAGACCCCATCTGGAGTACTGCGTGCAGTTCTGGAGACCCAGTCTTTGCAAAGACATAGATAGGATAGAGGCAGTGCGGAGGAGGGCAACTAAAATGGTGCAGGGTCTGCACCAGAAGACATATGAAGAGAGACTTAAGGAGCTTAATATGTATATCCTCGAGGAAAAGAGGGAGAGGGGGGACATGATAGAAACTTTGTTACCATAAGGGAATCAACAAAGTCCAAGGGGGTAGCATCTTTCAGAAAAAGTGGTGTGCAAGAACAAGGGGGCACAATTCGAAGATAGAAGGGGGACGGCTCAGAGGTAATGTGAGGAAGTATTTTTTCATGGAGAGTGTTGTGGATGCATGGAACGACCTTCCTGAGGAGGTTGTAGAGTCAAAAACAGTGGTGGAATTCAAAAATGCATGGGACAGTCATAAGGCAATTCTAGGGGGTGGGGGTAGGAGGAAGTAGGCTGTTAACAGAGGAACATAGACTTTGACGGCAGATAAGGACCACTTGGCCCAGCCAGTCTGCCCATTTCCCTACCTACTGGATAAGCTGCAGATTCTAGTTAACCAACAGCCTACTTCCTGCCACCCCCCACTACAATTGACTTATGTCTGTCCCATGCATGTTTGAATTCCCCCACTGTTTTAGACCCAACAACCTCCCCAGGAAGGCGGTTCCATGCATCCACCACTCTCCCAAGAAAAAAATGTCCTCACATTACCCCTGAGCTGGCCCTCTCTATCTTTAAATTGTGCCTCTTGTTCTTACACATCTCTTTTCTGAAAGATGCTACCTCCTGGACTTTGTTGATTCCCTTGAGGTACTTGAACGTTTCTATCATGTCCCCTCGTCCCTCCTTTCATCAAGGGTATACATATTAAGCTCTTCAGTCTCTCTTCATATGGTTTCTGATGCAGACCCTGCACCATTTTAGTTGCCCTCCTCTGGACTGCTCCATCCTGTCTATGTCCTTGGGAGATGAGGTCTCCAAAACTGCACCCAGTACTCCAGATGGGGTCTCACCAACTGCCTGTACAGAGGGATAACCACTTCCCTTTTTCTTCTTGTGATGCCCCTTCCTGTGCATCCCAGTATCCCCCTGGCTGTCCTTACTGACTTCTCACATTGCTTACCCACCTTTAGATCATCTGATATGTGGTGTGTGTGGTGGCGGTGGGGGGTCGTTTCCATGCCATCTTACACAAGTATCAAATACACTTTTGTGATACCACTTTCTATCAAGCAGTGGTTATTTTGCAGTAATAGTGCTGGTGCCAACCTTTTTTGTTTCGTGTTAGATTGTTCTCTGACCTGAGGCACAGTACCTCAGGACAGTGTGGCAACTCTGCTGCTTTTTATCTTTCTTATTGTCCCCGGAACTGTTGCTGCCATTGCAGCCTTATAACTAATAAGTTGCTATATTTAATACAGATTGTAAACACTTTCAAATATCATAATATAACAGTGATTATACCATGTGTGTATACTCACTTGTATATAATGACAGTTCCACGTCAAAACCGCAAAACCAAAAACAGCATGGTCAGATATCAGCGCAGTGAAGAGAAGAAAAAAAAAACAGGAAATTGCAAGTGTGTTAGCAAAATTCGTTAGTTAAAATACTGTTGAAACGAATTCTGCATTGAAAATCAGAAGTTTTTCAAAAATCATGTGAAAATAGTCGTCCAAATTTCATTTTATTTGACCACAGATGTTTTTGATTGTGCGGTTTTGTCAGGATACCTTTAATGACACAAGTGGTAATACGCCAGTCCAGTGATAACATAGGTTACACATCATCACTGGAGTACTAAGACAAGTATTACTACACTGAGTGATAACACATGCTACACCAGTGTATTATCACTAGTGTAAGATGACATTTTTGCACTGAAACATACCCTTTCAAAAATTGATATTAACCAAACGATATAATCCTTGGACCAGTGAGTGTTTTACAGTTTAAAAGACTTCAGCTTTCATTTCCTGGACCCCCCTTACTATTTCCCCGCCAAACTATATACTCTTAGCAATATACATAGATACATAGAAATGTGACGGCAGCAAAGGACCGCCAGGCCCACCTAGTCTGCCCACTTGCCTAGTCATCTGCTAGGACATATAAAGAATAATGCATAGGTGAGTTGTGTGATGTCCCATAAAGCTCGAGAGGTTTACGACGACACACACACACACCAAGGATGTGCAATAAAACTTAATAAGCACACAGCCACTGATGTTTTATTTGTCATAGTAACTGGGGCAGGGACACATGCAGTAAAAAGAGGCTACCTGGAAGATCCATGTGAGTCAAGTTTCCCCGCTGTTAAACTGTAGAAAGGAAAGTGAAGCGAAGTGCTCCCAATCTCTACTAACTGGTATGACTTTGAACACCATTATTATAGCTTTTAGTCACATTGATAAATAAACGTGATAAGGGAGTTCAACCGTTATATTATAAGTCTGTTAATTCAATAAAAGTGAAAATGTTCAGACTTGTTTTGCCTATGTTGTCACAGCCCACTAATTATTGAAACAAAGGGAAGGGTCCTACAATAAGGTCACTTTTGCACCCTTGATGTGCGATGTCTTCAAAAAATTCTGAGCTTTAAAGTCTATATATATTACACATCTCAGGTGTGTAAAAAAAAAAAAAAAACATAATACACTCCTTTGGTGCAGTATTCTCTATATCAGATACATTTAACCATATTGTATTCCTAATGTAACCCCTCTCGATTATCTCTACCGCCTTTGAATCTCACCGAGTGCCAGAAACAGCAGCAAGTTTCTCTCCTGGATTGTAAAGCGCTTTGGAATACAGTTTGCATGGAAGATGCAAGTGCAAATGAGACTGTAACCTCCCATGCATGCAGTCTCCTGGTCAAACAGGAGCAAGTGCAAATTCTACAAACCCACAGCACAACAAAACAAGATGCAAGGCTGGGACCGAGCTTACATTATGGGAGAAGGAATCCAGAGGGAACCCCTCTGCGGAGGGTCTACACCAGGGCGCACTGTGTTTGAGTTATCCATGTCAGTACAGTGCAATTACCCCACTGCATACACTGATTAGTTGCATTGAAACCAACACTCAAAAAGTGTAACCAAGTTATCAATATGGAAACGGGGATTAGATTCCACAAAACAGTAACCGTGTGCAAGAGGCAATGGCAACATCTCTCAAGTACCCCATACACATTACTCCATGCTGTTCGTTTGACACCCTATTTGCTCATTCCTCCAGGAAGATGTACTGATGCGCCGATGTGCTACGTTTGATGTTGGGGCTATTTCAGGATATAAACCATTGAACACTTAAATCGTTTGATTAAACTCCGTCCAGCCTCCAGTTAAAATTACAATCCAGGAGAGGAGGAAGGCTGCGAGGTCTAACGGTTAGTTCACAGTCTTGAGAACCACGAGACATGGGTTCAGATCTCACCACCTGAGCCACTTACATCCTGAGCAAATCACTTAACCCCTCAGTGCATCAGTCCCAGTGGGAAAAGTAAAACCAGGACCCCACAGATAACTAGATTGCATCTCAGCTGGGCTATTCTGGGTGGCTACTAAATTGTTTTAAAACACGTATCCTTACAGAAGCATTCTTCAACACATCACCCACTATTTTTAGTATTATTCTTTACATTAAATGATGGGGGCAGTAGAGTAATTTAACTAGTATCATATGGGCTGTAAAGTCTCATTACAGCAGAATCATAAGAATTGCAACCCTCTTTCACTACCAAATTTATATATAAATACATACCAGGAAAACAAAGTTATTGTTTTTTGGGGGTTCCAAGGTTTGCAGTGGGCATCACAGAGATTGCAAATAAATAATAGGACTCTCATCTGCACAGCCCCCAGCTACCCCACGTCTCTTTCATTTTGGGTAAGTAAGGAAATTCTCTTCCAGACACCCCATCAACAGCTGGGAGACGAGCACGGTGCAAAGCTGATTCCCCCAAATGCACCAGAATAATCAGAACGTGCGGTCCTTATCTGCCGTCAAATTCTGTTTCAGTCCTAGTGAGGTGGGGTGGAGAGGCCCTTTTGAGAGCAAGATCTGGTGGAGGCTGGTGCAATGGTTGGTAGTGCAGTGGCTGTGCTGGGTGGGGGACAGACCTATCATCCAACTGTCTGACTTGTTAAAAGTTTTATCCCCAGCACCAGGTGGCACACACAGTAGGTGAGTGCCTCAGATGCACACAGCATGCAGTTGCCTGAGGAACAAGTTCCACAGCACACCAGCAGGAGCTGCTGCAGCACTGAAGCATGCATCCTCTCTTCCCTTGGCTGCCATCGGTAGTGTGCCTCACCTCAGCTGAGCAGCCCAAGCACCGATTCCTGAGTTTCCTCCAGAACCAGGATCACCTGCATGGAAGTGCAAAACATTTCCTTTGGTCCTTCAAACGGCCCTGCCAATTCCAGAATTTATACAAAATCAGCATGAAGGTGCCAGCAGCACTGGACTACATACTTCTATGCTCTTTCCAGATTTTGGTTCAAATGGTAGAGAGGGGGCCTCCTGCTAGCCTCTCTAGAGAGTGACGGTAGGGAGTTGGGTCGGTCATAGGGGAACTCATAGCAGATATGATGTCTCTGAATTAGGGTTGCCTAGTGAGAGCTAGATGAAAGGCAGTCTGTCTAGGAGGGTAAAAATATTGGTTGAAAAAGACAAGTCCTCTACCACTTTTCTGGGCTTTTGACAAGAGTTTCATGTTGAGGGTCCTGGACATCTTTAGGAAAAACAGGGGGTCCCAAGAAGGAGGTGGTGTCCTTCCAAATTTCCTGAGGGTCCTTCTTCTGATTTTTGAGTCTAGGAGTTTACTGTTACAGTAAATCTTGCCACATTGTGGGACAGATTACCAGAGCTGCAGTATAACAGTATCTTAATTGCAAAAGGTAACTGCAGTTCGTCATTTTTTACCACAAAGGCAGGAAATTGCGTACGGTTTTAGAACACACATCAGGGAAGCAACCGCATCATGTACTCGAGATTGTGTGCAAAGGTTCCTGAGCATCCTGCATTTTCTGTAAAAATTCTTAACCAAATGCTTCTGTATCACCATTCTAATGACGTCAGATGCCTGCTCAGCTTGTGTTGCTGCTGTGAGGGAGCCAGCCTAGATGGGACCAACTGTGTCTCAGCACTTATTCATACTTACAGACTGACACTGGCCCCTAAATTTTTTTTTATTTAGTTTACTTTGTCCCCTTGTTGCCCTAGCCAGCCCTTCCCTAGTCGTTCTCCTATGCCCAGCCCTGTCATCTGCCTTCTCAGGGACTTACCCAACAGTTTGTTCCTCCCTGGCTTGCCCCATGAGGTGGGCTTACTGAGGTGGACCCTTTCTCAGTGGGGTTGACACTTGGTTCTGTGGCAAGTGCCTCGATCGGTGATATACTTCTGGTGCCTTATTGCCCTGGCCAATCGCTCTGCTCGGCCGAGGAGGAGTTGTTAGAGATTCCAAGAGTGAGTCTAAAATCTTTAGGCAGCAGAGCATTCTCTCATGCTGCACCCACTCTTTGGAATTCTCTACCACGCTGGTTACGGGAGTGCGCCTCTGTGGAGATATTTAAGAAAGATCTGAAAACATACTGTACTTATGGCAAATGGCCTTCTTGGATAACTAAGTCAATTTTTATTGTGTCTGTATCTTTATTATAACTTATTATGTTTTAATATCTGATGTTATTATGGTACATTTTTATGTGTTTTGTAGATTTGTATCTGATATTTGAATTTATGGTCTTAAAATGTTCAACGTCTTGATACATTGAAAGGCGCTTAATAAATAAAATGATAATTTATTATTGTTATAGGGCCTGCAACGTGAAGCGGATGTCATGTTTGCAGCATCTTTTTTTTCCTCTGCTTTTCTTGTGCTACCATCCCCAGGATGTTGACTGTGATCTCATGAACATGCATGCACACCGATGTGTGTCAGCACGTGTCAAAGTTCATCGGCGGTCTCCCTCCCCGGTGTGCCAGCTTTGACTGCACTGCCACCTGTGGTCATCCTTGTGGTGGTAGCATAGTGAAGGCTGTGACCCTCCCTTCTCCCTGATGAGGAGAGTGTCTTATGGGGCACCCAGTCCTCCTCATTTGGTTGCTTCTCCGACAACTCAGGCTCGTTCCCCAACCTTTGTTGTCGGTGGTGGAAGCAGAAGTGACACTGCTGCACTGGTGGGATTGCCCCGGCCCTGAATTTTTTTGTGCTGAACAGGGCTGTCAGGGATGCAGGTAATCTCGCCCATGATGCTCTGTGCTATAGAGAAACTGCTGGCATTTGGTCCAGGTGGTGAGAAAAAGAAAGTGGAGATAAGTGTCCTGCTTGGGACTATGTAAATAATTGTTTTTTAAAATTTAAGTGTTAAAAGGAGTGTTTAAGGATTGGGTGAGGAGGGTGGTGGGGCTCAAATGGGCTGGGGGTAAGTTTTATAATATTTTAAGAGTTTGGTTTGGAAAATGAGGCTTAATACAATGTGAAACCATGCAAGTAATTAAAAAAAAAAAAAAAAAAAAAGTGGGAGAAGGGGTGTTGAAGGATTGGGTGGGGAGGGTGGTGGCACTTGGAAGGCCTGGGGTGGGTTTTATTGTATTGGGTGGTGGTACTAAAACTGGTCAAAACGTAAGACACTGGAACTCAAAATGAGGGACTAATCTCAAACACGCAGATACAAGCACAGAACTCTGAAATAAAATGTCTTGATTTGTGCAGTTTCATTTTAATTTAACAACTTAGAATATTATGCATTACAGCTTTAAGTCTGAGTTTTCAACACCTTTGCCATGTGGGATAAAAGGGGTGCAGGAGAAAATAAACATCAGTTTTACAGTAGTCAAGAAGTCATGATGCTGTTTGACACAAGGTTGCCTGCAAAAACGCTGCGCAGATTTTCTGTACTGATGCTTAGCTCGAGTTGTTTATCACAGCAGTTGTATGCTTATGCCACTGCTCGTGTATCCATCGTGAGCTGAGCCCTTTGATCTGCCCACTTTAAATGGTTCCTCTAATCACTGTAAGTTATGTACAGGAAGATTTGGGGAGGGAGTGGTGGTACAATGAAACAGTTGGATTTAAATTTACAAAACTCTGTTTTTTTTGTTCCTTTTTTCTTTTCAGAACAGCTAGTGCTCGGAGCATACAGAGAGCCCAACCGGAGCTGGGACCGAGACTACGATCCCTTTGTACTGCCCCTACTAGACGAGCACCAGCCATGTTACATCTTATACCGTTTAGATACCCAGAATGCACAGGGCTATGAATGGCTCTTCATTTCCTGGTCACCAGATCATTCCCCGGTAAGAGTTGGTAGAAACTGTTTTATCTAATATTGTATGTTTCTCTATGTACAAGTCTTGCTTGTGGTGCTTAAAATAGAAGTAGTACTACTCAATTGATATGTGAGGTCAACCTAAGTGTGGGGGTTTACGAAGATTAACCATTATTACCACCACAAAAGCAGATTTTGTGTCTAATCTCTGGCCACAAAAACATGTTCCATGCACAGTGCTGACCACAAAAATTATTCAAGCATATAATTTGCGTCACAAAATTCAAACTCCATTGTGAAAGGGGTTGAGTCTTATGTAAGGTCAGGTTTTTAAGTGCCGTGGTAATACTGTGCTATTTATTGACTGTTAGCAAAGTAATTTGTTTATGGCGTATGTAAGGGGCAGAATACATGCCTGATACTATGTGTGCAGCAGTCAGTAAGGTGTGTTTAGCCTCGGGTGCTGCCAGTAAGAAGTGCAGTGTCTAAGCTGCCAGTGTATATTTGCTGGTGCCTAAGGCTCTATGTTCAGGGCTTTCACACTGTAACCCAACACTGTGCTGTCCTGATAGAGTTCTCAGGCACTGTTGCAGCACCGGCATAAGGCATTGCAGTTGCTGCGGTGCATTTGGGAATACTTATGCTACTCTCAAAGTACACCGGAGTAAAGGTTTTATTACACATTATTATGCGGGGTTCTCACCAGAGATTTAGGATATGAACATTTCAGCACAAACATCAGAGATCACTAGGGGGTCCTCAACCCCCAAAAGATTTTTGGGAAAATGAATCATGACAAACACAGATAACCACATATTGACAGATAAAATTTTTGTGACCAATACAGTAAATTTTTTTCTCTGAGTGCTACGCAGCAATGTCTTGGCTGTCTTCCTTGGTAAACGTGATGCAACTATAATGGATGGTCTCTGAACCCATTTTCCATATTAATGCTATATATAATAGTAAAGCTGTGAGTTGTAGCTTTACAGTGATGTGAAGCATAAGTATGTTGGAAAAAATGGTTCAGAAGATATTGTCCACTAAAATCCTGTTGGGATCATAAAAGGGGAAAATAGTCGTGGCATGCTGCTTTTGTCTTTCAAAATCCTGATGCAAATGGGGCAGACAGTATCTCCTGACCTATTTACACAACACACTCATATTTTACATCAGTGTAAATTGTAAAGCTGTGATTTCCAGCTTTAAGACAGTATACAGCTGTTGTTTGGGAGACAAATGGTTATGGAGAAATCATAGATAAAAAAAGACTTGAGGTCCGGGTCAGCCCATTGGCGTAGAGGCATGTTTGCCTCTACGCCAGTGGGCTGCAACTAATAGACCAGGGAGGGGCTGTGGATGTGGTCTACCTAGACTTTAGCAAGGCATTTGACACAGTCCCGCATAAAAGATTAATAATCAAGTTAGCCAGCCTGGGAGTGGGTCCCAGGGTGGTAGCCTGGGTAGCAAACTGGCTGCACAACAGGACACAGAAGGTAATAGTGAATGGAACACATTCCAAAGAAAGGGGGGTTACTAGTGGAGTACCTCAGGGCTCAGTACTGGGTCCAGTCCTCTTTAACATCTTTATGGGTGACATTGCAGAGGGTCTGGAGGGAAAGGTATGCCTCTTTGCAGATGACACAAAGATCTGTAACAGAGTTGATACACAAGGGGTGTAGAAAAGATGAGAAGGGACTTGGCAAGGTTGGAGGAATGGTCAGACATATGGCAACTTAGATTCAATACAAAGAAGTGCAAAGTAATGCACCTGGGAAACAAAAACCCAGGAGAAGAGTACACAATAGCAGGGGAGGTACTAACAACAACAAAAATGGAAAGGGACCTGGGGGTAGTCATATCAGATGACCTAAAGGTGGGTAAGCAATGTGAAAAGTCGGTAAGGAGAGCCAGGGGGATACTGGGATGCATAGGAAGGGGCATCACAAGTAGAAAAAGGGAAGTGGTTATCCCTCTATACAGACAGTTGGTGAGACCCCATCTGGAGTACTGTATGCAGTTTTGGAGACCTCATCTACGCAAGGACATAGACAGGATGGAAGCAGTCCAGAGGAGGGCAACTAAAATGGTGCAGGGTCTGCAGCAGAAACCATATGAAGAGAGACTGAGAGAGCTTAATATGTATACTCTTGATGAAAGGAGGGACATGATAGAAACGTTCAAGTACCTCAAGGGAATCAACAAAGTCCAGGAGGGTAGCATCTTTCAGGAAAAGAGATGTGCAAGAACAAGGGGGCACAATTTAAAGATAGAGGGGGGACGGTTCAGGGGTAATGTGAGGAAATTGTTTTTCACGGAGAGAGTAGTGGATACATGGAACAGCCTTCCTGAGGAGGTCGTTGGGTCTAAAACAGTGGGGCAATTCAAACATGCATGGGACAGACACAAGGCAATTATAGTGGGGGGTTGCAGGAAGTAGGCTGTTGGTTAACTAGAATCTGCAGCTTATCCAGTAGGTAGGGAAATGAGCAGACTGGGTGGGCCAGGTGGTCCTTATCTGCCGTCAAAGTCTATGTTTCTATACAGCTTTGATGACCAACTCGGAAAGGAGTTGGAGGCGGTTGGGGAGTAGGACTGAGTGTTGGGTAGACTGCTCTCTACTCTGGGGAGGTGGGGTTGAGTGTCTGATGCACGCAGACCCTGGCGGAATTAGGAGTTCTGCTGCGTCCGGCGCCCGCATCGCTCGTGGTGGCGGACGTCATTGCACGCCCCTGCCCCTGTGGGGATACACAGCTAACAAAAATGCCGCCCTGCTAATGAGCGGTTCCATTGCCATCTCCGCTAGCCACCAGAGTTTGCCTGTCTGCTGCCCCACCTTCGGGGCGCTAGCAAGCCTGAATATGAGGGGGCGGCTACCTGAGCCTGGAAAGCCCGTTGGGGCTAGGGGAGCTGGCATGAAAAAGAAAAGACTTGAGGTCTATCAAATCTGGCCCATTTCTTCCTAGACATGTACCAGTCTAGTACTGGCTACGCCTCTAGCAGATCAGTCATCCCTCATTACCACATGGACCGAACTCATGCATTTACTCTTCCCATACATCTGTCCCATCCTGTTTTAAAACTTGCCCCTGACTCGACATTTACCAGATCCTCTAGTAGGCGGTTCCACTTTTCCACCACATACGAACATATGATAAAGTCAACAGAATAAGGCCATTAGATCTGTCGAGTCTGCTTGTATTGCAGGGTCCTCAGCATCAGCTACTGACCCTGCCTCCCTTCCCCAGTCCGCCTTTCTCCTCCATCCACCCCTCTCTTGACCCTTATTTTCCTCGTAACTCCCCTTCCCTTAAGGAGTCACTATAGCATAGTGGTTAAGGGCATTGAGCTGCAAACCTGGAGACCTGGGTTTGAAGCCCATCAACTCCCACTTGTATACTGTGTGACCCTGAGCAAGTGCTTAACTTCCTAGTGCTCACAGGTTACACCTGGGAACAAGCTCTGACTTGGTGTGCCTTTCCTGGTTAAACAGTTTCCCCTTCCCTTAACTCTATCCCAGCCTCCCTTGAAACTGCCTACTGTTTTCAATGAAGCCACTTCCTCATGATGCGCGTTCCAACCCACCACCTCCCTCTCCATGAAGAAGTGCTTACTAGCCTCTCTCCTAAACCTCCCTCCTCCAACATGAGACCATGTCCCCTCGTGTTTAGGTTCCCACTAAGCTTGAAGAGACCTTTCTTGTCCACCCTTTTTATTCTTTTCACATACTTGAAGGTCTCAATCATGTCGTCTCTGTCTCTCTCTCCTCCCCCGCCTCTCTCTCTCTCTCTCTCTCGTTCTCTCCCCCTCCCTCCCCTCTCCAGGTAGTACATGTTCAGGGCCTCCAACCTCTCCTCTAATATCCTGCCCTGCTAGCCCATGATCATATTAGTTGCCCTCCTTTGGACCGTCTCCAGCAGGTTCATGCCCTTTTTAAGGTATGGGCATCAGTACAGTACACTGCACTCCAGATGTGGCCTCGCTAATGACCTGTACAGGGGCAGTATTACCTCCTTTCGTGTGGTGTTGATCCATCTGGAAATGCAGCCCAGCTTTTGGGAAGAAGTATTTCCTCATGTCCTTCCTTATTATCCCCCTTGCCAATTTGTCATTTGTTACGTTTCAAATCATCTGTTCCATTTGCCACCTGTTCCCTTCGAAATCCATGGGATTCCGCTCCCATTCTTTACAATGGAGTGAACGTTTTCAGAAATCATATTGCGATTCTATTAAACCATATCGGCCCTGATACACTGCATGCTGCTGTTGAGAACCCTGTTATGTTACTGCGGCTTATACCTTACATTTATTTGTTTAGAAGGCTTATGTTTTGGGGCTGTGTTGCCAGAAATAGACTTGTCAGGACTTGCACGCCACCCTTAACCCAAGTACTAAAATGATTTCTGTCCACACGCTTGGTAACTCGAGTTAAAGAAACTGTTTGTTTGAAACCATGTTCTAGCCTACCCTCCTTGCAGGGTTGGAAACAAGTTTTTAACACAGTTTTACCATGTTATAGTCTGGATGCAAACCAGGCCACCTGCTATCCACCCTCTTCACTCCAGTGAGGCTGGCTTGATGGCAGTTCCCCATTCAAGGTGAAAACTATCCAGGGATAGAGCTTTTGGGTGACTGCTTCTCTTTTATGGAATTCATTTGCACCCCATGCCTGTGCCCCTTTCTTGGTGCATTTTATTAGTTAGTTTTTGTTAAATAGGTAAGTGCACTGGGCAAACAAATGCCTATTTTCAGTCATAACCTGGAAGATTACATGCATGAAATGCATTGCAAACAGTGGCACAAGGCAGTGACAATGCAGGCAGAGCAAGTCAGTGTTACAGTACATCATAAGTGGAAAAACAGTATATAAAACATTAAAGGGGAACTGTCGGCAACAAGAGCCTCGCGATCCCAGTTAGCCCTTAGTGTGCAAAAACACGTTTTTACCTAATGATTACTGCAGTACAGTAAATTATATCAGGTTAATTTAATTGACTTGTAAGCTGACATTTCATGTAACCAGGACCCTTGATAAAGCTCCAAGGGAGGGAGCAAAACTCCATCGGGCATTTTTGCTGGGATTGCACTTTATTCTATAATGTATTCTAGTGTGTGTGTGCTTGATGTTCAATAAATCAGTTTGATTTTGCAAGACACACTTTTGTTTGGGCTCTGTATATATAGTGCGTTTAAGGGAGGACTGCGAGGTTTCCTTGCTTGTACAGTGTAGTTTTTACCTAATGCAGCCGCAGCTGGTAGGCAATCTTTTTCTTTTTTCTATACTACTATTCTGCAGAAAACAGTAAAAAAAATTTTCTTACACAAAGTGCAAATTGGAATCAGCCTCACACTTGGATGTGAGGCTCTTATTGCTGGCAGTTCCTCTTTAACAGAAAGTGTAAAAGCTGCTGCAAATTCACAGGAGACCAGGAGAGAGAAGATACATAGTCATGATCTATCTGTACAAATTTAGTAAGCTATCACACTTAGTCAAGTAGAAAAAGACACAAAAATATCACCAAACTTAACCAGATTAGTAAGAATTGGGGGTGGGAATTGGCTACCTCTTTGTGAGGCACCCTGAGCCTTTGGTATAGTGTGCCATATAAATAAAACTGCCTTACCGTATCCTTGCCATTTAAACCACTTCATCAAGAGTTAAAATGGTTTAAAAGTCACAGTGTGTGCTGGATCAAATATACTGAGAATATGCTTTAGAGATGGATCTGCCCTTGCAGTCTGGGTGGCACACTGCTGGTGCTGGTTGGAACTGCAAAGCTTCAGCTGCTGGTTGTTCTTGTACTTCCTCTGAAATAGTTCCGAGCGTCATGTCTCTCTCCAGGCAGGACTCACTCAGCTTCCTGTGTAGAACTTGAAACCGGACTCCAAAACTCCACCCACCTATTTCGCTGCTTTCTTCAAGTTCCACTTAGTTGGTATCACAGGGATCTGGAACAGATTACTAATTTAAAAACAAGCATTTGTCAGTGCCAAATATTTGCTTGCATGTTCACCAAACAAATCTTTTAACAAGAGCGTAATGGGCGTAGGCACAGCACAACGGATGTTACATCTGTTTCTGTCCCTGTCTCTGCTTACATTATGCTCTCTCTATTCAAATTCGTCCTTGAAGAAAACACCTAGGGAATTGCACTGTACAGACATTCTGTGCCCTATTAAATACCTCTGCTGTGCCACCTGTTCCTCCTTTCCGATCTTGGATACATATCTAACTTGGCACATTGTTGCCCTACCAGGATACACTCCTGCGGACATATATCTGTCCCTTCACTACGCACACTCCCCCTTGTCTGTCACTGGTAAGGTTTTACTACACATAGCTCTAAACCTGCTAGGCATTAGTCTTAGGGTTCCCCCATGTCAGTATCATGTCCCCTGCAAATGTGAATGAATCAAAATTTTGAAGCTCCTCTTAGGATTAACCAGGAAGCTCCTGCTCCTTCTATTGTTGTGCTCAGGGAATGTTGAGCTCCACCCTGATCCCCCCAGCTGCTATTGGATCACCTGCTGACCTACCTAGCCTTAAAGGTCTAAGCTTTATGCAAGTTAATGCGTGCAGCCTGCTAAAAAAATCTGCTCCATTCAGGCCTGGATTTGTCACACTAATCCTGATATTTTGGTTGTCACAGAAACGTGGCTCCACCCGGCAACAACTAACCTTGAAGTAAACCTTCCTGCCTAATCTCTGTTCCCGTGCTGATAAGACAATCCAGAGGTGGTGGGGTGGCTATTTATATTAAGGAAAAATTCTCTGTCTCTGTTATTGACTCTACATCCATCCAAAATGAGTTTAAAAGCTTTACCCTTCAGGTTGGGATCTCAACTCGTGTCTCACTTTGTGTGTCAGGCTGCTATAGACTGCCTTCTGCGGGGCTAAGGCTTCTGGATCATTTAAGCAAGGTCTTGGGTCACAGGTCCTCAGCGTCAGTACTACTAGATGACCTTAATTTAGACTGGTTTTCCAGTGCCTCCACTCCTCAAAAAACGCTCTGCAATTTGCTTGGATGGATCCAACTTATCAGTGAAACTACTCGCCCAAACAAGATCGACCCTACCAACAGCACTCTGCAGGACATTATCCTAGTTAACAAACCTTATTTCTTTACCCATGTTGGTGTCTCTTTCTCAGATATCAGTGATCACTGTTTCATTGCTTGTGTACAGTCAAATCATACACCGCCACCTGCTTCTAAATTTTCTACTAAAAGACATTGACGCAATTTTGATCCCTTACGTATATCTCTGAGTTGGGCCATGCCACACGCTGGCAGGACTTTTATCTAGCTAAGTCAGTGGACTCTGCATATGACATTTTCCAAGAAATTATGTTATGAGCCCTTAATAGGCATGCACCTCTAGTGAAAGTCCAAGTCAGAAACAAATCTTGCCAATGGTTTACAGAGGAGCTGAAGGACGACCTGTGGAATAGGGATATGCTTTGGAAAATTGCCCGTAAAACTAAACTCACAAATGATTGGATTTCTTTCAGGAGGCCGAGAAACCTTTGTACTAAGAAGGTCAGAGAAGCAAAGGCTAACTTTTATTGTTTACAACGTGATCTTTCGGCTAATTGCCTCTCCAAATTCTGGAGAGTAATTAAGGCTATAGAAGGCCACTCTACCGGGAATTCCTTGCCTACCAGAGTTTCAATGGGTACTACCACACTCACTGATAAAACAGTCAATCCTTGATGTTTTCAATAATCACTTTGCTACTGCAGGACTAGCCATCGATACTTCCCCAGCCAGTAACCTTCGAATGCAACTTGGGTTTGATAATCAAGGCCCCTCCTTCTCCAGCCCAACTTTCTCACTTCAACCTAAATCCCTGAAAGAAGTTGAAGACCTTTTGCTAAAATTGAACGTCAGAAAAAGCGCAGGTGCCGACCTTGTCGACCCATATTTCTTAAAGGTGGGCTACTGGGTCTTAACTGTGCCTATTACACGCCTGTTCAACTTATCCCTTTAGCAAGGCGACCTTCCTCCCATCTGGAAAACGGCACACATCATCCCTTTGTTTAAGTCAGGAGACCCTTGTGATTGTGACCTCAACAACTACAGGCTGATTTCCGTTCTCCCTATCCTGTCTAAGTTGTTGGAAAAAATCATGAACACCCAGCTCAGGAACCATCTGGAATCGTCAAAGCTTCTCAACCCACTGCAGTCAGGGTTCAGAGCACAATACAGCACAGTTTCTGCACTGGCCAAGGTAACTAATGATTGGGCAGCGTGAACTGGACTATTAGAACTTTGTTTGCGCAGTATTCCTGGACCTAAGTAAGGCCTCAGATACCATTGTTCATAGTCTGCTCCTCTCGTCCCTTCAAACTATCAGTTTGAATGCTCTTTCTCTTAGATAGTTCGGTAACTATCTTTGAGGCCGTTCACAGCAAGTAAAAGTGGATGACGAAGTTTCACTGCTGAAACCCCTTCAGAGGGGTGTACCACAAGGCTCCATCCTGGGTCCCCTGCTTTTTGCAATCTATATCAGTAGAATCGATGCCACCATCAAAAAGGCCCAAATACACTGATTTACGGATGATACAGTGCTTTACACTAGCTGATCTTCCCTTCTAATGGCATGCTCAGAACTCCAGGATCATTTCAACCTGCTGCAGATCCAGCTCCTAAACCAGAAGTTGCTCCTGAATGCCAAGAAAACAAAAGCTATGTTCTTGTCACCCTTTCCCAACTCAGCAAATCCGGCCATGGCTGGGTTACTCCCCTCAATCACCACTATTCTGGGTGAACAGCTGGAGTATGTATCAAAATTTAAATATTTGGGGGTTTGGTTGGATATTAGACTCTCCTTCCTTGGTCATATAGAAGAGCTGATGAAGAAACTTAGAATGAGACTTGGACTATTCTTTAGGATAAAAAATCTCCTCCCTAGGGATGCAAAATTGAGGCTAGTCCAAACTACCTTTCTCTCCTTACTAGACTACGCTGACTTCCTCTTCAGCCAGGGTCCTGCAGGTGCTCTCCCCAAACTTGACACGCTCTACCATAGAGCTCTAAGGTTTATAACGGGCCTTCCCTACTCCACCCATCATTGCTCCTTGTACACGGCGGTAGGTTGGTCATCCCTTGGCTTTAGATACCAGAGAAACGCTGCTATCTGGACCTACAAAGTTATCTTAAACAAATTGCCAGATTATATCTCGGACTGTTTACTGTTCTGCCCAATAAGTAAGTATGCCTTGAGGACTGCCTTTTACATTTCGCTGAAGGTTTCCAAGGCTAAATCTCACTTTGGCGGGGCATCTATGAGTCATATATTGCCCCTATTGTGGAACAAGATACAAAAAAACCTAAAAATTAATCACCTCATTAGTCTAGCAGCCTTCAAATCTTTATATTCACTCCATATTAAAGAATCTTGTGTTTGCTCCCACTGACTCTAGGTACACCTATCTCTTACAGAGTTCCCTGCATAGATCTCTGACTCTGTATCTGCCTCCTCATGATCTTAGATCACTCTCTGGTCTTAGTCTCCATTTATTGCCGTCCCCATGCCTACCATTGCCACTCTCCTGTCCTCACCATGTCGCTCCCCTTAATAGTTTATACCTCATATCCTCTTATCTGTGACTTCTCAACCTCTTTTTTTTGTCTATTTTTCTGTCCTTCCTCCTCCTTCCCCCCCTCCCCTGCTTTGAACTTATCTCACTGCTATGTTCCTCAGCATGAGCCAAATGGATCATCCTTACTTGCGCCTTCTCTGTAACCACTGTCTGCCTGTATGTTTCTGCAATTCTGTCTGTGCTTTGCTTGTTTGTAAAATAATGTATATTAATCTGCACTTTTTATTTGCATTTGTATTGCCTATGCCCAATTGCTGCACACGAAACTGTATTTGTATTGTTCTTTACCAAAATTGTATCCACCTATTTTTATGTCCTAGGTCCACCTTGAAAATGAGCTTGCTCAATGGTGTCTGCCTGGTTAAATAAAGATTTTGATTGATTGATTGAAGAGGACTCCAGATTAAAATTTGTTAATCTAATATGAAGTAGTAACAGAGAAGCTGAAACAAAGTCACAGCAGTTATTTAGTAAAGGAGTCGCTTCAGGAAAGCCATACATCACAGCCAGATTAGTACCCACAAGCACACTTCATTCCTCCTATGACTTAATTTATCGAGGAAGAGTTAGCAAGTGCAGTCCTGTTTGTGTTTTTTTTTTTTTTTGGGTGGGGGCTTGGGTGGGTGTTAAGAAAGTGTAGTGGACCAGTGGTTCTGATTTTATTTTGTGAGAGGGAGTGTCCCACAGAGTGGTGGTCCTGATCTGGTCCTGCTGGAATTTTTTGAGGGTTGAGGGAGGGTTAGCAAGTGCTGTGGAGCAGTGGTCCTGGTTTTGTTGTGGGGAAAGGTTACCAAGTGCCACTGAGTGGCGGTCCTGGGGAATGGGTGAGGTTAGCAATGGACACAGAGTAGTGATCCTGATATGGTTCTGACAGAGTTTTGTTAGGGGTGGAGGGAGGGTTAGCATGTGCTATGGAATGTACTCCTGTGTATAACCATCTAGTCTTCTATGCCAAAAACAAAAGTTCAAGATTTATAGCCTATGGCAGGGCGCATGTGTTTAGTTTACACTAGGCTCATATGAAAAAAAAAAAAGTAGAAGTAACATGGCTAATGTGAAGCTTCTTCATCCAAGGGAAAACAGCTGTGCTGTCTGAACTGTTTTTTGTCCCCCAGTAATACCAGCATGCTGTCCTACAAAAGTGGTTGTGGATCTAATTGGAAAACCGGATGGCACATCAAACAGAAACAGAGTCTCAGAGTTGGAGTGGTCCCCTCTTTCTCCAGTATTTAATTCTGTGAGATGAGGCGCAGGCTCCCTCCATCCCCACCTGTGCACTCGGGAGTCACTGGCATGGAGAGCGGGCTATGGCTGTGCGCTCTCTGGCAGTATCCTGTGGCCCAGCATGACAAACATCACCACTGTGCTGTCAGTGAGAGATGAGAACAGGGAATTGTATGCTAGCTTGGAGCTGTGAGAGAGTGAGGTAAGAAGAACTACTGAGAGAGACAGAGAGAGAGAGAGTGTATGTTGGGGGGGGGGGGAGTGTGGCTCTGGAGTACTGCTACTACTACAGAGCGACTATTGGCAACAGCCAGGGGAGTACTTACTATATAGAGAGCAGGAGTCTGCAGGGTAATCCAGAACATATTCCAAAGTACCCCGAGGATGGAACTCTTTTGTGGGGAAGCAGCCATGGAGTCCCGTACAACTTGCCTGTTGACTTCATTGGGTCTGTCACCGTTGTGGGAGAGCTGTTCAAATGCAGGCATGGCTTGAGGTATACTGAGTATCGGTCCAATTATGTGCTGCCAAATTAACAACCCCACCCCCTACCCTTGTCCCTCTGCTCTGCCCCTGGCTTCACCTCCACCCTCATGCCCCACTCCTCCATCTGGCCCCCTCCTCCCTTTCCCATCCCCTGACCCTAGCAACAACAGCATTGAGTGAATCCAGCCTGCCGCTCTCAGCTGCTCACTGGGCCATCCCCAGAAGCAGTCGTCGGACTGCTCCCACCATGATGGACCCCTCCACATGTAAAATAAGATGTCAGTTTAAAAAATGTGCCACACATTTCTGTTCAAGGATGCATCAGATTACTCAAATGCCATGCACTGTGGAGGCAAATAATTTTCCTGAATCCCGTTTAAAAACTCCATGTGGAACACCACAAAAAAAAAGTTCACGAGTGGTAGGAGTGTGAAATGAAAGGAAACAGAATGAAATACCCCGCTGAGAAGACTCCTGTTTATTTATGAATTGGATGATTTCTTTTTGGTTTTTTAAATATATTTTTATAGAATTTTTTCTTTTAAGTCAGGAGACATTTTACAGTCAGAATTTTTTCTATGCTTCAGATTTATTATACAGATTTGCATTATTCATATATGCATGGAGATCTTTACATTTGATACAGTTTAGCATTGAAATAAATTATTCATATTCTTTGCTAAAATTGAATAAATCTGGGGCACCATTCTAGTCTCATCCCCGATTCCTACATGTTATGGGCAAAATCAGGATCGACCTTTGCATGATAAATTGACCATCTCTGCCAAAGAGTGGCTTAACTTATCCGTTTGGTTATTACGTTTGCAGTCATATTTTTCCATCTGGTATATAGATGTCACTGTTCACCTTCAATCTTGTATGGCTGGGATTTCTTTGGTTATCCATTTCCTTGTTAAGGATTTTTTTGCAGCAAACAATAAAATGGGCAGCAGGGTTTTTGTCCATGGAGGGGAACGATCCAGTTAGACAGCCATAAGCACCACTTCGGCTATGAACTCAGTGCTCTACCCAAGGCTATCACTGATTTCTTTTTGTATACATATCCAGAAAGGCATCAAGCGTGGACATTGCCACTTTATATGTGCCAGGTCTGCCATCTCAGCGCCACACTCCCTCCAACAAGCCCCAAATTCAATCGGAAGGTATTTAGTCAGACTTGCCGGTGACCTGAAAAACCTAGACCTACATTTCCATGAGTATTCTCTCCAAATATGCTATTGGGTGATTTTGACCGTACGTAGAGATGAAGAGGAGCACCCTTTTTTTAGATACAACGAGGCCTAAATCTTTGTTCCAACTTGTCAGTATTGAGTTTGTTGATTCTTTAGTTTGATCGCGCATCATTTTACTGGCGGGATAGATCCTCATCCAAGCGTGGAGGTGGAGTTGCCCTATTCTCCAAAAAACACCTCAACATCTCTGTTGTCCTGGCATCTGTCTCTCCTGCAGTGTGCGAATTCATACAGGCAACTGTTGTATTGGGGGAAAAGTAGCTTCATATTATCTGTGCCTATAATCCCCCTGCTGGGGGAATAGTAGGTCTTCAAGAACTCCTTGACATCACCTCCCAGACTGTAAATCATAATGAGGCTGTCATCATAGGTGATCTTAACCTCAGTTGGTTAGGGTCAGCTCAAATATCCTTGCAATCACTCATGCTTAGTTATAATTTTCACCAGTTGATCTCTGAAGCAACTAGAGCCACGTCATCCTATCAAATGGGTACTCTCCTAGACTGGGTGATGGTTAACCGTATGGAACATGTGTCAAAAGCAGGAATCCTTGCAGATGCACTAACAGACCACTCACCTACTTTTTATATCCTATCTATGGTTGCGACTCCATCTCCTCCATCAAGACTAATCATGTTTACAAATCTAGCTCATATTGACCAGGATGCATTTCTCTGTGATGTCTCCAGTATCGACTGGGCAGGTATCTATCAAACAAAGGATGTGGAGGTTGCTCTACAGATATTCATAAATGAATTTCTTACCATTCAATATAAACCTGCCCCCAAGACTACTAGGAGGGTCAGAGGAAAACAGACGAGGTGGCTGCATAAAGACCTCCTTGCTAATCTGTGCCAGAGGGAAAAGCTTTGGATTCACTGCAAACAAAGTGGCCTATAGTCAGATCTTATTGTCTGTCGTGAACTAAGGAACAGATGTAAGAGACAAGTTAGAGGTGCTGAAAGCAAATACTGCAAGGATCTTCTACAAAGCTCAGCCTGCGACCTGAGGAAATTCTGGGCCCATGTCAAAACATTTCTCGGTACCTCGCAGTCGGTCACTCCTGATGAAATGATCATAAATGGGGCACATTGTAATGACCCTTGGACTATCTCAAACAGTTTTAACAATCTTTTCTCTGATCTGTCATACTATACCTTGGTTTTACAACCTAGTGGATCGCACTCCAATCTACCTACCACACTACCATCAGACGACCATACTGCCCTATCGTATGATGCTCCTCCAGCGCCACCATTCTATTTCAAGGCTATATCAAGAGCGGAAGTTCTGAAATTACTGAGATAAATGTCTGCCAATACCAGCTCTGGTTCTGACTCACTGGAACCTCCTCTTCTTAAGCTGGCTGCTCCACTCAGTGCCTCTCCGATTGCCAGAATCTACACTTTATCCCTTATCCATAGCACTGTGCCAGACCTATGGAAATCTGCAAGAGTAACACCTGTCTTTAAAAAAGGTGACCCGAGGGCTGGCCCGTCGGTGCAGCGGTTGGATTTCTGCTTGCGACGCCAGCGACCCGGGTTCGGGAACGGACCAGGGTCGCTGGAGGGTGGCCGGGTAGAAGGATAGAGCATCCCAAGGACTGCTCTCCTTCTCCGGGGGGGGGGGGAGTGCCCGGAGCATCGATGACCCCTGGCGGAGGCCAGGAGTCACACAGCCACCGGCACTAGCACGCACAGGAGGCGGGGCGGATGCTAGGCGTCATTACACGACCCCACCTCCCCCAGAAAACGGAAAAATCAGAGAGCTGCCAGCCGCCTTCAGTGAAGCCCGCCACGGCTTCAATTAGCTCCTCAGGCTGGCCCTCTGACCTATTCCGAAGACTGCAGCATGCAGGGGGAGTGCCGTAGCCCCGCCGTGGGGGGTAAGCCATGGGGTATCGGAGGGCCCGAGGCCGATTTGAGGAGTGGAAGTCCGTGGCCCGTGACCGGGCTGAAAGTACCGGGTCGCAGGCAGCTTGGGTGGAAAAATAATAAATATAAAAAAAAAAAGGTGACCCAAAGGACATGGCCAATTACAGACCTATAGCAATTCTCTCTGTCCTTAACAAGATCCTAGAGAAAATAGTTGCATCACAGACCATTGACTACCTTACACACTACAATCTCCTCTCAGACACTCAGCATGGTTTCAGAAAAGGTCATAGCAACACCACGGCTCTTCTTCAACTAACTACTGATATTCTGTCCAACATGGACTCTGGAAAACTCACAGGTGCCATCTTCATTGACCTCACTAAGGCTTTCGACCTTGTAGACCATCCCTTGCTTCTCTCCACTCTCCATAAATTCCATTTCTCTACCCCTGTTGTGGACTGGTTCTGTAGCTACCTGTCAAAACAGGCCACAAGCTGTCAAATTTATCTCTTCCTTGTCCAACACGTCTGCTATCAACCTTGTGGTCCCCCAGGGCTCTATCCTTGGGCCCCTTCTGTTCTCAGTTTTTATCAACAATGCAGCTGAGGTCCTGGAATCCTGCTCAGCTATTCTATACACTGATGACTTGATCATCTACACTAGTTCTTCTAGTATTGCCTGCATAAACACATCACTTACTTCAGACTTCAATAAGGTCTTAGACTGGCTACTAGACCATAAGCTTGTACTAAATGAAAAGAAAATGAAAGCCATGCTCCTAGGTTCTGCACCGAAGATTAAGACCTGTTCTAGTTTGCTGGAGGTTCTTCACCCAGGAGGATTTCCACTTGAAAATGTTACTTCCTTCAAGTACCTTTTGATCCTCCTGGACCAGTCCCTGGATTTTAATCTTCACATTCAGTCCTCGTGCAAAGCTGTAAACTCAACTAGGAGTAGCTACAAAACAAGCTACATGCTTACACCGGCCAAATTTAGCAATTGCCTGAGGTATTCTCTGCCTCCCAACCCTACTTATGGTGCCTCTATTCTTACCTTCTGCCCATAAACTTCCCTACTAAAATGGGACGTAACTTATAACAATATATGCCGATTTGCCTCTTCATCACCTCGACTCAAACATCACTGCCTTCTTTATAAAGATCTGAATTGGCTCTCACCCTCTGCCAGTAGACAATATTACCTTGGATCACTAATGGACTCGATCATCTGGGGAAAAAACCCATCCCAGCTGTCGGCGTTGCTGGTCCCTCAACCATCCTCCCATGGCCTGCAATCAGCTGACAAATCCTTGCTCCATGTTCCGAGATGTCAGATGACTAAAGGCACAGGGGCCTTCCAATTCTTTGCTCCCAGGCTATGGAATGCTCTTTCACTCAACCTCCGGCTGTCTCAGTCTCACTTTGGATTTAAAAGTGAATATCGTCGTTATCTATCCTCAGCTGATGCTTGTACATGCTTTGACCCAACCTGAAGCTCCTGAGACTTACCAGTAATGTCACCCCTGCTCAAATCCAGCTCCAAGACTGTCTCCTCTTTCCCTCCCCATATTTTTCCTTCTCTTTGTAAATAACTTCTTGACTACTAGCTCTCTTCCTTCTCGAACCTTGTTGCTGACCATCCAATGTTGTTTTGCCAGTTACCACCCCTGATCTTCCTTCTGTCAGTCTTTTTTGTTATGTTTGAACATTCCTCACATTTCTCTCTATATAACCTTACTATCTTATTAACCCTTTCACTCCACAGGTTGGGTCCATGGTTTCTGCACTTACTATATATCTTACTGCCATTATCTGTATAATGCTTGCCATTATTTTTTGTTGTTTCTACCCATTGTATTTTTAGTAGCACTGCTGTACTGTTCCTCTATTTGTATTATTGTACGCATGTTGCTGTTGTTCAGCTGTTCTCCTTTTGTTGTACTCTCCCGGGTCATGCCTGAAAATAGTCATTTTATGGCTAGTGCACCTACCCGGTTAACAAAAACTAAATAAATAAAAAAATAAATAAATACAGATTTCCAATTGAATGATTCTGATGTCCCTAGGAGTGGTCGAAAAATAGTTTTAAGAGGGGAGGGAAGGGAGGGGGTCAGTTTGACCTGAATAATTCTGTTGCATAGTAGGTGGTTTCTGATTTGGAGGTATCTAAAATTATCAACATTTGGTAGGTTAAATTTAAGTTTTAGTTCTTCAAATGATAGGATCCCATTTGGACCTAAAAATGGGAATGCCTGCTCCAATCCTAATTTATGCCAGCGGGAAAAAGTTAAGTAGTTATGGGATGGAATGGAAAGGTCATCCTCTGAAATAATCTTACAGTACTCATTGATTAATTGAAGTGGCTCTTTATCTCGCATTTTAAACCATATTTTTAAGACCTGTGAGGTGATATCAGTAAAGTCTCTTAAAGGAGGAGAGTCCTCCCTGAAGAAGAAAACATTTTTTTTATGTCATACATATCAGTCAGGTGAAACTGTAATTTCTTCCATAGGGAATCAAACTGTTCAGAAAGCCACAGAAGAAGAATTTTAAGAAATGCGGCTTCTGCATATTTTTTGAGGTCTGGGAGGTTAGTACCACCCTGAGCCAATGATAGTTTTAATATTGAATTGGATGATTTCTGACATATTTTTCATACAGTAAATCAGTTACTGCAAGTATGTCAGTATCAGTCAATTTTTTCTGTTGTAACACGTATCTGGATTCTGAGGCTGTGACACAGACTTGTAAAGTTTCAAGCAGATCTCCATTTACATGCAGATTAGGCACTTGTAATGAACCCCTCCCATTCCTTGGTGTCACTGGAGCAGCAGCTCAGAAGAAAGCATAAGGCCAGTCTAGAAATGTGGAGGGCCGAGGCATTCACTTCCTTACCTCCTGCCACACCATGATCCATGTTTGGGAATCGGCACGGGTTGCCAGGGTGAAAGAGGATTGAGCATCCCAGGAACTGCTGTCATCACTCTGGGAGGGGTGGCCAGTCGACTTGGCCTTTGACTGTCACTGGGTGGGGCCCGGTGGTAGTGCAGGAAGCAGAGCGACTTGAAGGAAGGGGCTGTAGTTCCACAGGGGGTGTGTGCCTCTATGTACATGTCCTGGTGTGCTGCTGTGGTAAGGGGGCATAGGGCAGAAAATGGAACCTGACAATGGGCCACTGCTCCACGCAACTGCCGGGGCCCGTGCTGCCACCTGGGGCAACTGTTGTGACTCTGGATTATTAGTTTGTGGGGAAGGATGGCCCTCCCTTTTCAACCCTGCCGCAGGGGGAATCTTTGGGGGACTTGCGTCGGGGATGTCCCGAAGAGTTAAATGCTGGCTGGGGGGAGGTGGGGATGGATGGTGGGGTTGCTGCTATGGTAAAAAGCTATATAAAAAAGAAGAAAGCATAAGGTTTGTCAATGTTTCCTGTCAGTATTTCAAGTTTGCACTGGCTTAAGACAGTTCTGTCAAGCCGCTCACACAGTGTGTAGTACTAGTAGCTTTTATTTGTGCATAGCAAGTAGTACATCTAAAGTTATTTCATTCACAAGAAAAAAATTTATTTCTTTTTGCTGCTCATCTCTCACTCTAAGGCAGTTATAATGTGTTGTGGGGGAGGAGTAGACTGACTGCTTTCTTTACACATCCTCCGTTCAGCAGCTGGAAAAATAGAGAGCTAGGTCACTAAGTTTGACAAGCATTTGTCAATCCCGAATGTTTGCTTGCTGCTATTGGCATTGGTAGTGTGGAAGTTACAGAGCTGCATAATAGGAATGGCAGTGAAGTATTGAACTGAAGCCAACCCCACCACCACTCTGCAGAGAGTGACAGGCATTGGGGTGTGCCTTTGGGTCGTCAGGCATAACGGTCACGCCATTTCATCACACCCTACACTGCAGACACTGACAAGTGTCATGGTGTGCCTTGGGGTCTTTGGTCCTTATGCGCACCCCATTCCATCAGGAAATACGGTGAGATAGGTGCGGTATAGGAGAATGGGGTGAACTTTGGGGCCGAAGAGTCCAAGGCATACCTCGATGCCTCTCACTGGCTGCAAGGTGTGGAATGGTATGAGCATTACAGGCAAGAATCCCAAGTCACACCCCTGATGCCTGTCATTCTCTACAGGGTGGGGTGTTATGGTTGGAAACCCTAAAACCTCAGGCATTCGTTGGTATTTTCACTCCAGATTTTCATCATGTTTTTTTTGAGATCCCCACCTCATGAACAGTGGCAATATCAGTTTGTTAGCCGAAAGCTGCTTATGCACAGCGACTACGGCATTTAGCACCACGGGTGAAAAAACACATTCTGAACAGGATGTGAAAAATGACAGCTGTACTGTTCATGGGGAGGTGGAAAAAATGGCAGTGTTGCAAATCTGCAGTAAAAATATTAAAAAAACAGGTGAAGTCACGAGCGTGCATAGAAACTGTGCAATGCACACCCGTAATGTAATTAGTTTGGGGATTTTTTACAGCAGATTGGCAACTCAGGCATTTTGGTGCCTCTGATCATGAACAGTGCACTGTGATTTTCCTTATCTGTCCTGAACAATGATTTCCCACAGCGACCACGCATCTCTGCACTGAAAGTGTGAAAACACATTTCGGCCATGTTGTGAAAAATGACAGCTGTACTGTTCGTAAGGAAGTGTGGAAAAATGCCACTGGTGAAAATCTGGACTGAAAATATTACAAAGTCATGAACTTACAAGGGTGCGTGGAAACTGCGCAATGCTCACTCGTAACACAGTCATTTTTAGGAATTTTTTCACCAAATTTTCAACATAGCCATTTTAAGGCATCTGCTCATGAACAGTGTCACTGTGATTTTCTTAATGTTTCCCGTACATTGATTTCGCACACCAACTGCGCCATTGTGCGCTACGTGGTCGGAAACACGTTTTGGGCAAGATGTGAAAAATGACAGCTGTACTGCTCATAAGGAAGTGTAATAAATGGCAATGTTGAAAATCTGGAGTGAAAATATTGAAAATTCGCAAACTTACGAGTGTGCGTAGGAACTGCGCAATGCACGCTCGTAAAACAGTCATTGTTAGGAATTTTTTCGCCAAATTTTCAACATAGCCATTTTAAGACCTCTGCTCATTAAAAGTGTCACTGTGATTTTCTTAATGTGTCCCATACATTGATGTCGCACACCGACTGCGCCATCGCTCGCTACATGGGCGGAAACATGTTTTGGGCAAGATGTGAAAAATGACATGTATACTGCTCATAAGGAGGTGTGGTAAAATGGCAATGTTGAAAATCTGGAGTGAAAATATTGAAAATTCGCGAACTTATGAGCGTGTGTAGGAACTGCGCAACGCACGCTCGTAAAGCAGTCATTTTTAGGAATTTTTTCACCAAATTTTCAACATAGGCTTTTTGAGAGCCCACCTTATGAACAGTGGCAGTGTCGTTTCATTACTTGGTCCCAAAAGGTGATTTCGTACAGTGACTGCGAAATCACCCTTGAGACCAGATTAACGCCATGACAGTGAGAGCATTCGCGAGAAGGGGTCCCAAAACCCATGTTGAAAATTCGTGCAAAAATCTAAAATGCCTGAGATATGCAGCAAAGTTGAAAAACCCTGTCTATCCCATTATACAGCTTACCAGCATTTCCTCAGTTTGCGGTCGGCTTTGAAGAGTGCAGGCGTGTTCCCGTCCACCAAGATCGCCGCGCTGGAGTCCAGAGGTAAGTATGGGGTGAGGGGGTGTGGGGAGGCAGGGTGCGCAGTGGGTGGGCGCGGGTGGGGCAGACACAGTGAGGACGTTTTAAGTTTCATTTTTTTTTAATGCGATGACGCGGGGCGTTTGCCACGCTGGGTGGGCTCCCAGCGTGGCAGAAGGATGACTGGTTGGGGGCCCTGGAGCCGACTGGGGATTGGGCACCCCATCGGCTATAGCATCTGTTGCCACGCTGGGGTGGGCCCAGTGTGGCACCCTGTACTGGGGGTAGACAGTGGAGCCGACAGGATTGGGCACCCCGTCGGCTATCTGACGATGTAGCCACTGGGGAGTGGGTACCCAGCGTGGCATATGGAACTGTGTGTTTTTGGGGGCGTAAGCGCGCCGACAGGGTTGGGCACCCCGCCCGCCGGCTATACAGTGTGGCGCGTGGGGGGCCGGCACCAGCCGCGGTGTGTGTGCGTAGGGGAGGCGGTATGAGCAGGCGATATCTGATTGCTGCTCACTGAAGCGTAGCTCATCCTTTCAGCTGTACGCCACTGCATTTTGGAGCTGTCATAGACAGCTCAGCAGGCATTGGAGAACTGCGGCCGCGCCTGCAAACACACTGACTGAATTGGAAGAGGGCTGCCACACCTCCGAAAACTCTGATGATGGCACTATGTTTCTTGCACATGCGTGTAAGCAAACATAAAAAGTGTAGTTTTTGCATTTCAAGTGCTCCTTAAACCACAGCTGCTGGCTGTAAATACCAAGGAAGGGAATGACTATGACCTGGGGGGTGGGGAGTGAGTTAAGCAAATACACAGCTCTGCAAGTGCGAGACTTCTTCTATAAGGTCAGTTCATTGCTACAGTACATATTGTATGCTGGCAGTTGATATGTCCTCAAGTTAGATAAGGTAGGATTTTTAGATGCATCATGCGACTCTTGTAAGGTTATTCATTCAAAATCAAGGTATATAATGACTGTTTTTTTTTTTCTGTACCTCCTCAAGGCCCAGCCTGTCATAAAAACTGGAAGGCTATTGAAGGGTCTGCCCTGCCTATACTCAGCTGCCCACTGCTCATGCTGTCCCCAGACTCCAGCACACATCAGTCATCATTGATGGCCAGACACTTACCAGATGGTCCTCAGCTCTCAGGTGTCTACTGTTGCACACTGCTGCTGGTCTTGATAATGTTGTGTCACTGATCGATTGCAGCGTGAGGAGAGAGGATGATCTGACATAGGACTAAATTCTGCTGCTGTTGCAAGCTGATGATGGCTTGCTTTGTGACCTGGCCTCCATCACAGTGACAAGCAACAGAGGGAGTGACCTAGGACCAAAGAACATCCACCACTAGAACTACACCTGCTTAATCTCCTCACTCCCGCTGCTTGAGTCCTCACAGTGAGTGCACGCCCTGACCGAGCTCGCGGCAATAACAACATAGTCACTTGTAGCACTTTGGCCAGGAAATGGCTGAACTCCGTTCGGGAACCAGTGTCATGGAGAAATACCGCAGAGTTACAAATTAACAGATTGTAGTTAATGTATTGTGAGCAAAATTTTGCAGACAGACACTGTGAACGTATTCCTCATCAACAACTCTGGTACCAGGTGCCTTTTGCTAGTCTTTAAAGCAGCTTGATAGTGGATACAAGGCCGACTTTCTTAAAAATGTAAAGTGCTGCGCGCTGAATAAGAATGCTGACCTTGCAGAAAAAGCCACTGTTAAAATGCTAAAAGACTGCAGCAGAGAGCAAAGGAAATGCACATAAAAATTAGCATGTAGTCAGAATACAAAATATATTTGAGTGATTTATAAAGGGAGAGTTTAATGTTCAAAGAAACAATATTGTATACAGGCTTCTGAATAGGGATGTCACAATATCAGAATATCATGCTATACTGATTATCACGGTAGTCTGAAGCATTTCTAATTTTAGGAAAAACAGTAAAATTCTGATGGATTGGGAGGAAGGTGGGGAATTGGGAATCATTTGTGCGGTATGCCTCCCCAACAACGACACCAGCACAGCGACCTACGTCGTTGTCGACAAAATCTACAGTTTGCCGACAGGTTGCTGTGCCTGAGACAGGGGCACACTGTCTCCCAGTCCTGCATCCCCTCCCCAAATCAACTCCGACTTGGAGTTGAGAATCCTTAGTACGGGGGTTGTGGGGCTCAGAGCCCCCTGATGGAGAAAAAAAAAAAACAGGACCGGTAGACATTTGGGATTTATGTCTACCGCAACTTGCGGTCGACATAAATCCCATTGCTGTTATGCCGGTCGACAAAAGTGTTGTCGAACTAGCATCGTAGATCCCATTTGTGCACCTGGAGAGGTTCACCCTAGTTGTTACTTTATCACGGTATAGTGCAGTATAGCATGCTGCACAATAATCGCAGTATTGTTTTCTTAGACTGATAAATTATCATCCGTGGTAATTATCATGATTTAGAAAATAGGCTGGGTAAAAATCCTTTAAGCTGATTGGCTAAGGCCACCAACCAGCTGGTCTGTATCAGGCAACAGAGACCGGGAAATAACGAGTCCCCACCTCTGCTGCCTGATTATGTCCCCAAATCCTTTGGCCAAAAGAATCTTCGGTTTCTAATTACCGCCATGTTTTCTCTCCTGCTGAATGAGTTACCGCCCCCCCAAATGATTAGTTAGTCCCTTAAAAATAGAATAATTTCAGCACACAGCTGCTACACAGTATTTAACATTCAACTCAATTTAAATAAAATGACTTGCACTGTTCAAGTAGTAGCAGTAGGGCATTGTGTGCTAACCGCTACTCCGACACCCGGTTGCCTCGACTACAGCCCTGTTTCGCCGCAGACAAGTCTCATTTCTTTGGCTAGCCCATAAATCATATAAACTCCAGCAATATGATAAAAAATATGTGCACTGTTCTGTATGTGTTGTTCCCCTTATGTACTTAGTGTTGTCTTGCTGAATTGGAAAAGCCTTTACGTTCCCCAGAGAGGGGGAGAGAGCGAAGTGTTACCATGTCAACCTAGGTAATCAAAACCTTTTAAGTAGCCGATATTATATCACTCTAGTGTTAGGGAATTTGTTTTAGTTTGAAGGATAGCACATCTGCTAAATTTATCAGCATTTTACCTAGGCAGCAAATAAAATATGAAAGCTCTGAATGCAACAAAGAAAAAAAAAAATAAGGCACAGGAACGATGATGGCCGGATCTGTTTGCTTCATTGATTACCTTCGCATTAAAAAGGAAGCTTTGCAGTTTGTTAAATTACAAGTCTCAGATACATTGAATTTTATGCGTTCTTGATTTGTCAAATAGAAACAAGTTTATGATTCAGTTATTGAAACTAGGAGTAGGCAGTGATTATACTGAAAAAAGCTCTCTCGCTCAACTAATTATACCGTTTTTGTATTTTTTATCAACTGAGTGCCTCCTTCTCCTGCCGTAGTTTGTGTGTCCAGAAGGAAACAAAAACCCTGTAGATCACTCCTGCTACTCCCAAAAGCTGTGTGGGGTGGTGGGGTAACCATAACAACCAGGCACAACTACAGAGGCTCCAGTATTCATTCTAATGCAGGTGGAGGAATTGTTGTACCACAAAACCTATTTTAAACCGCTGGCCTGGTGGCACTGAGGGTTGTGGTGTACTGGACGCCTTCTCTCGCACTGCGCTGGTGACCCAGGTTTGGGAATAACCTCAGGTCTTCGGGGTGCTGGCATGGGGGGGTTGGGAGGAGCGGGATTGAGCGAACCGTCAGACTGCTCTCCTCTCCCAGGGGTGGTGGGGGTCGGTCGTCGCCCCTCCCGTTGTTCTGTCCCCAACGGGTGGAGGTCTGGTGAGGTGACATAGGCGGACAGGGGCGGTAGTACAGGTGGGCGGAAGGGGCTGAGCTGGCTTCCAGTGTGGCTTGCCTCAGCGCGACGCACGCCATGTACCGGGCCCGGGGAGAAAATCAGAAAAAGCCTGTAAAAATCTATATTTAAAAAAAACAAAACTTTTAAACCAATTTTTTATTAACAATTTTTATTAATGTATTTTTGTTTAGTGCTCATTTTCTAAGCATAATAATACCCTCCAGGATGGGTGATATTGTGTTATACAGGACCTTCCAGGGGCTATAAGGCTCTCCGTCTGTGGCGTTGGGCCTCATTATACCCCTAGGGCAGTCCAGTATAGCACAATACCACCCACCCTATCTGGTATTATTGCCTACATATCACAATATCATGTTATTGTGACAGCTCTACACCTGAAGAAGCCAATAAGTGTTTGGCAAAATGTTGGGACATAGTGCTAAATCATGGGGAAGTAATGATTTGTGCAACAGGATTTTTTGAAGAATATTGTTCTAGGGATGTGGATATGGTGCACTATCCACATTTCTGGCAGTACTTCCTTTCCCTTTAGATTTGCTGGAAGGTCTTCAGGCTAGCTCCTCTCACCCACCCAGGTGGTATCCCCCTCGGTACCTCCCCATGACGTCAGATCTTCTTTTCTTTTGCTTCTTTTCTGCATCAGGTTCCCTCCTTTGCAGCTCTGCGCTAGTCTAGGCCTAAAATACTTTATTGGTCTTTGAGCCATTCAAATTCCTTTGGCTTTTCTTACCCTTGTTTCAGTCATGGATCGTGAAAAACCCAAAGCTGGTCCTGGATTTAAGCGGTGCATGCTATGCCACCATAAGATGTCTTGCACCGATCCGCACTCCCGTGTGTGTCTATTACGTGGGGGCCAAGCATGATCTGCAGGCGCGCGGCCTGGGTCTACCTCTTCACTTCATCCCTCCACGTTATAGGACTGTTATGCCAGCCTCCTCTTGGGTCACTCGAAGCAGTGGGATCTGCCTGTTTGATTTAAAGACGTCTCCAAGGTGGTTTCTTTGGCGGCTGGTTCAGCTGTGCAGCTTGCCACCTTTGAGGAGGGCATGGCCTTTCCACTTTGTGCGCTGCTTTGTCCACTTTGATTCCGATGGGCTTGGGTGCCTTGTTTACTGGGACATTCAGGGACTTGTGCAAGTCCCAACCTCCTCTCTGGGACAGCCCCTTACCGAGTGTCTAAACGGACTCCGTTGCAGGTCATGGGACCGGGAGCGGGCTCGCTCATCCTGTTTCCACACTTCTGCTTCCGGCTCAACAGCTGTTGAGCTGTCGGCTTCAGCTGACACTTCTGCTATTCCAGTCCAGACTGCTGGCCCCCAGCTGAGACATGGGTTGACCAACTGGCCAAGATCTTTCTCGACCTGGTCAACTTGTTGTCAGAGGACGGGGGGTGGTGGTGGTGATGATTCCCTTTCAAGAACTCTGGTCCTTACAGCCATCTTGCAAGATGGAGTGGATATGCCAGTTGATTCGACTGTTTCCCCTTGGGAGATCTACCCTTTAGGGGTTCCTCTGTGTACTACACCTTCACCTGTGTCTCCTCACTGACGACCGGTCCGTCATCAGTCGAGGTTGCGGTTGAGATCCCATTCGGGCTCTCGGTCGAGGTCTCGGGACTCCTGACATTCTTGCTGTTGACCATTGGCCAAGAGGCTCCATTGACACTCCTTGTCCACTTCTTCCTCATCTTCCGGGGAAAGACTACGCCATAAACTGCGGCACTGATATGAGGAGCTTGTCTGGCAGCAGTGAATTCTCAGCCATGGCCATGCTACACAGCAGGCCCTGCCATTCCCCTGGTTGCCAGTGCCGCGGTCTGTGCCGTTTCCCCTGGCTGAGCCAACACAAGCTTCCCCACTCATTTGGGTGGGGCCACTGTCTCTGCAGCCCTTGCATGGGGCCCCATCCAAGGCTGCGCTCTCCACTTCCAGGCTTCCTGGTAGGCTCTGATGAGCCATAGATTGTCAATGGGGAGCCGGGGTTGTGGGTGGTGTTTGAGGAGTCCTTGGACTTGGAGGACTCCTCCATGCACTCTCTTCCAGCCCTGGCCTCTGACTGGGGAGTCCCTAGAGGAACTCTGTTTGTAGCAAGAGCCAGCCTCATTTGGGCCTCTATTCTGAGTAATCTCGGACTCTATGGGGACCCCGCTGGAACCAGTACAGAAGCAGGCTAAGTAACCCTTGACCAAGATTTTGGACGGGGATGACTCCCCTGGGGTTGCCTTCCCTGCAGCAGAGGCCATTCTTGGTTCCACTGTGGAGCTGTGGCAACTCCCTGCCTCCTGTCCAGTGCCATTGACCCATATGTGGTCCCTACTGGGTCTTTGCCTGGGATCACTGACCAAAGTTTGGTTGCCAACTCAGTGGTCCAGTGCATGGCAGTGTCTGGGACTTTGACAAGCCCCCGGACAAGGAATTAAAAAAGTAAGATCATGCGGTGAAGAAGGTTTGCGCTGCTTTGTCCCTGGGCCTTTGGCAGGCCAGTTTAGCTGTCATGATGGCTTATAAGCATAGACATCCTCTATCTTGATTTCAGCAAGGCCTTTGACTCTGTGCCCCACAAAAGGTTGATCAGGAAGTTGGTAGATCTTGGAGTTGGGGAAAAGATAGTCAGATGGGTGGAAAACTGGCTAAGGGACAGAACCCAGATGGTGGTGGTGGGGGGAAGAGTTGTCTGGCACCAGACAAGTAACCAGTGGGGTCCCACAGGGCCCTGCGCTGGGGCCAGTGTTGTTCATTGTCTTCATCAGTGACATTAGGGATGGCATTAATGGCAAAATGTGCCTATTCGCAGATGACACCAAGCTCTGTGGGAGAGTGGACACAGCTGAAGGGATAAGGGACCTACAGGAAGATCTGGAAAAGCTGGGGAGGTGGTCCAGGATCTGGCAACTTGGCTTCAATGCCAAGAAATGCAAAGTTATGCATATTGGAGCCCAGAATCCCAGGACAGAGTATTACCTGGGTGGAGTCAGAGCATCTGCATCAGAGGAGGAGAAGGACCTAGGAGTGATGATCACTAGTGACCTGAAGCACTCCACGCAGTGCAAGAAAGCAGCAACAAAGACAAACAAGATGCTGGGATGCATAGCTAGGGGGATCGGTAGTAGGAGAGAGGAGGTTATACTGCCCTTGCACAGGTCACTGGTAAGGCCGCATCTAGATTATGGAGTGCAGTACTGGTGTCCACACCTCAAAAAGGACATTAATCTACTGGAGAAGGTACAGAGGAGGGCTACAAAGATGATAGCCAGTCAGCAGGGCAAGACATATGAGGAGAGGTTGAGGGTACTGAACATGTACTCCTTGGAAGAAGCGGGGGACGAGTTGGGACATTCAAGTACTTGAAAGGATAAATAAAGTTGATAAGGAGAGTCTCTTTAAGCTGAGTGGCAACCATATCACAAGGGGGCACAGTCTTAAGCTGGAGGGTGGGAGGTTTAGGAGGGAGGTCAGGAAGCACTTCTTCACAGAGAGGGTGGTGGACACTTGGAATACGCTGCCAGAAGAAGTCATCTTGTTGAATATGGTGGGCAGCTTTGAGATGCTGGGATAGGCATGGGGGAAGGTAAGAATCATGGGTAGGGAGGATGGGAGGAGTGGGGAGGGAGGGAGGGAAATGACATTAGCTCAAGCTCTCGACCCTGCAATACGAGCAGAATTGATAGACCAAGTGGCCTTCTTCTGCTGGCTTCTTCGTATGTTCGTATATACTTTTCCCATGCTCTCTTGGGAACGTTGGACCAGGTTATCCCCTGCCTTTCTGCAGATTTGCAGCTCGTGGTTAAGCTGGTCTTGGGCACTGGCACAGGTCCCTGAATGCCCCAGTAAACAAGGCACCCAAGCCCATCGGAATCAAAGTGGATGAAGCAGCGCAGAAAGTGGAATGGGCCATGCCCTCCTCGAAGGTGGCAACAGGGACTGTTGGATTCTGTGCTTGAAAACAGCACTTGATCTGAGTTCTCAGGAGGTGAAACTAAATACACTGAATCCAGAATTCAAAGGCTAAGGAACAAGTTTATTCTAGTTCTGCTACAATAGCATACAATTAAACAGCAGTCTGATCTAATTTATATTAGACTTATGTGTTGATCACTCACAGTTTGACAAGGAGATCTTTGTAGATAGGCAGCAGTTTCTCTTCTTTCACTTCTGGTTGTGGATTTCCAAAACCCAAGAGAATGCTTGGCCTTTTATTCTCTAGCTGACCTCCGCTTGAATGGTCACTAGGTCCTTAGGCCATTCACACTGATTGGTTGTCTTTAGTGAAAGGTGAATAATAACCAGTCATAGTATACATGGCTAGTGCATGAACAGTGGGTTGTAGCCAATCGCAGTATGCATGAGTGATCAAATAATTACACCATCATGAGAACATTGGCCACTAGATGGTAGTAGTGTTCCATTGTACAATAGCAACTAGTGGTTATCTTTAATACAACATGATTTGTAACATGGCAAAAATCACAGCAGCCGAGACAAGGAAGACAATTGGCTGAATGGCGTCAGGTGTTACAATAGCAACATGGCTTTATAGGACGATAATGTGTTGGCATCGGGAGCGTGTACAGCGAACCAGTAGAGCATCCTTGACGCTGTGCAGAAGCCAGAGAAATGTGGAGCATGCTGCTCGTTGGAGGCCAGCAAAGCGATCAAGTGTTATTGATACCGCAATGTCGACCAATAGGTGGCGCAAGGAACAGAGTATGAATTAGAAGCCATAGGAGCCAGACAGGCAGTGGAGCGCTGTGTTTCGTGCTGGTGCAGCTGTCAAATACTGGAGACAGTGAAGGTGAAAATCTTCTGTGTGCCACCCACCCACGCAGTGGAAAGTGTACCAGTTGCACCAGACAGAAACACATCAGTGGCAAGCAGAAGTGAATAATAAATGAGCTGCAAAGAAAACTAAAGTGTCTTAGTTGTGTAAAAGTGCCACCTATTGGTCGGGAAAAACAAGCAAATGGTGTGCCAAAACCCCGGTCTCTTGTCCTGGGCTACGGTAGTGAAGCAGTGCGCACAATGAAGATGATACAATATATCTATTAAAATCACAAAAGAGCTGGTTTCCATGCACCGAGCAAGCCAATTCATATGATATTAGTCACATGACAATTCCATACCGAAAGTAGCAGTGCACCAAACAGATAAATGCTATACAGAGCAAAACTCGTATCCTATCTTCAAAGCACCACCTATTGGTGGTAACAGTCACCGCTGTGATGCACACTCAGCTCACACAACTCCACTCAGTGTAGCGGCATAGTAAGCCATGCAAGAAAGAGATTCTCCTCACAGTACATCACGGTACGAATCCCACGTGAAAATGGACGGTCAGTGATAGACGAGCTGATCAGAACTCCCAAGATTTCAGGTGTGATCATTCTGTAATGTAAGTGTTAGAATTTAAAGCAAAGTTGTAACTTGCCATAAATTACTACACACCACGTTACTGCATGTGGGCTGTACAACTTGCATGCGCGTAGTTCTACTTAGACACAGCCTTAGAAAGTAACACAGCTGAAGCAGGAATGTGGGAGTCAAATAAGTCGTTCTCCTCATTTGTTTCATACCAAGAAAAGCAGTATCTAAGTAATACTTGCCTTGCACTTGCCATGTTACAAGTGCATTAAGCCACTCCGAAGGTGGCCTGTGGCCTCGTGCCACAATGGTCCCAACCATGTATTAATTCCCCATTACATGCCACCTTCGTCGTGGCTTAATGCTTACATGTTGAATTGCAGCTTTGATGCATCTAAATATACAGTTCTGTTTCAGATTCCAGGCTAAACATACAGAATATAAAGAATTATATTTAAACACATAAGCACCTTGAAAGGCTATTATAACCTTGGTTTCTGCCACTGTCCAGTACATAGCTTCTTTTGATGTTGCGTTATCACAGATTACCACAGTCATTAGTTAACTTTACTTAATGATTTTGTTTGAGTAATCCAAATATAATGTATGGTAGAACGTTGTTACAGATAGAAATCTACCTTTTTATAACAACGTTTTACCATTGGTGTGACGTCATGATGTTGTTAACCTATCGATGGTACATCGTGTCGATCGGTTAACAACCGAGAACAGTCTGGGCATGCGCGCTCATGGATTGGATGGCCTAGAAACGGCCGCCGCGATGAGGAAGAGCAGTGGCCACATAAAAAAAAAAAACTGCAGTAAGGAACTGCTTTCTTTTGTATAAAACCTAAATTGTACCATACACTATAAAATATAATGTATGGTACATCGATGGGTAACCGCTTGTTAATTCGAGGTTGCTATATGATTAAACCTTCTCGAAGCCCGCCTTCGAGGTTTATGTGGTCACCCTGGCAACCTCTCGATGGTTAACCATTGATGACCATACATTATCCTCTATATATTCTAAATATATAATTAGGCTAAATATACAGGTTGTATTTACAAAAAGGCATATTTACAAAGGTAGAGACAATACAAAGATGCAGTGTAGAATGTTTTTGCAATTATAGCTTCTGACCATGAATTAGAGAGAACCAGTTTTACACAGTATTTGATAGCGTTTATATCACTTGAAAATTTGGGAAACATACAAGGAAGCAAGTTGCTTTATAGCATCTGCCTTTTGCATGGATCCCTGAACGACAGGCCAGTTTAAACCCAAAGAGAACCACCTGCATACTCAGCAACAGTTACTAACTGAAAATGTTTACCTGGAGAGGTAATGGACAATATAAAGCAGTTTGAGTTGAAACTATTTGTAGGGACATAAGCAATAATTAAACGTTTCCAGGACAGGATCAACTGCTTGTTTAATTATAAAGATTGTTTACATGAAGCTGCAGCCTATAATTAACATCAACAAGCTGTTGTTCAATATAGTCTTATCAGTTGGTTTTCTTATTTAAAACTGTTTACTGTACCTTTTGAAGGGCTTGGTAGCATACCAAAAGTCAAAAAAACTGTTCCTTGTTTTCAGGTATATGGGGATGCTTTTCCCATGCTCCAAAAAGAGTTGAAATACAGTTCATTCACCTTGGCCATTAGAACAAGCATTTGTCAATGCCAAATGTTTGCTTGCTGGCATTAGTATTGGTAGTGTAGGAATTGGAGAGATGCATGATAGGAATGGCAGTGAAGTATTGAACTGAAGCCAACCCCACCACCACCCTGCAGAAAAAGTGAAGGCACGAGCATGCGTAGAAACTGCGCAACGCACACCCGGAATGTAACTAGTTTGGGGATATTTTGCAGCAGATTGTCAACACAGGCATTTGGGGACCTCTGCTTATGAACAGTGTCACTGTGATTTTCTTAATCTGTCCCGAACACCGATTTCCCACAGCGACCACGCATTTCTGCGCCGGAAGTACGAAAACACATTTCGGCCAGGGTGTGAGAAATGACAGCTGTACTGTTCATAAGGAGATGTAGAAAAATGCCAGTGCTGAAAATCCAGACTGAAAATAGTTCAAATTTGTGAACTTACGAGGGAGCGTGAAAACTGCGCAGTGCATACTCGTATCACAGTCATTTTATGGACTTCTGTCACCAGATTTTCAACATAGCCATTTTAAGACCTCTTTGCTCATGAATAGTTTCACTGTGAATTTCTTAATCTGTCCCTAACTTTGATTTTGCACAATGACCGTGCCATTGGGTGCTACATGCGTGAAAACACATTTTGGGCAATATATGAAAAATGACAGTTGTACTGCTCATAAGAAGGTGTTATAAAATGGCAATGTTGAAAATCTGGAGTGAAAATATTAAAAATGTGCGAAGTTACGAGTGTGTGTAGGAACTGTGCAATGCACGCTAGTAAAACAGTCATTTTGGGGAATTTTTTCACCAAATTTTCAACATAGGGTTTTGGGGAGCCTACCTCATGAACTGTGACATTGTCGTTTTGTTACTGGGTCCTGAAAGGTGGTTCCGCGCAGTTACCATGAAATCAGCTTTTGGGGACCGAATAACAAAATGATAGTGACTGAGTTCATGAGGTGGGGCCCCAAAAAACCCATGTTGAAAATTTGGTGAAAATTTCCAAATGGCAGAGATATGCACCAAAGTTGAAAAACATTTATGCCATTATACAGCTTACTGGCATTTCTTCAGTTTGTGGTCGGCTTTGAAGAGTGCAGACGGGTTCCTGGTCCACCAAGATTGTCGTGCTGGGATCCAGAGGTAGTATGGGGTCAGGGGGCGGGTGTGGGAGGTGGATGCACAGAGGGTGGGCGTGGGTTGGGGTAGGGACAAAACAATCAACGAGGACTGTTTTTGTTTTCAGATTTTCTTTTAAGAAGATGGCGCTGGGACCTGTGCCACGCTGGGGTGGACTCCCAGCATGACAGCTGAAGGTTTTTTTTTGGAGTTAGGGAGCCGACAGGGATTGGGCACCCGTCGGCCATATAGATGTGTGCCATGCTGGGGTGGGCCTCAGCGTGGCAACCTGGAAATCTGTGTTTTTGGGGGGTTGTTGGAGGAGTTGATGGGGATTGGGCACCCCCATCGCCATTCTGACTTTTGCCACGCTGGGTGGGCTCCCAGTGTGGCATCTAGAAGTCTGTTGGGGGGGGGGGCACGGACCTGACGGGGGATTGGGCACCCCCGTCAGCCATACTGTGTTCAGCAGGGAGGAGCACATTAGCACGCTGGGGTGACCTTCCAACATGCTGCTTGAGTGTTTGGGGAGGGGGGAACTTGAAGGGAGCTGCCTGTGACAGCTGCCTTCAGGATGCAGTGCTGAGTGTAGGCACTTTGCATACTGCCGATGGCAGTATGTAAATTACCTGCCAACGGCAGTATGCAAATTGCCTACATGTTACAACCGCTGATTGCAGCAGTTTTCCACTTTCAGCTGTACGCCACTGCATCCTGAACGACTGTCATAGACAGCTCGGACAGTCATTGGCGCAGTGCAGCTACACCTGCAAAAGGAAGCAGGGCATTGGAAGTGAGGGAGGCACACCTACGAAAAGTCGTAGGGTGGCACTGTGTTTCTTATAAAAGACAAATCAATACATAAACACCATGCACCCCCCCTATGGTACAGGCATAAATGCCAAAGACAATGTCAGAAATAAAGACATCACAGTGAAAGTAACCAACTAGCACAGTTGAATTTCTGAGGGCAGGCAGTTCCACACCTGGGAGCACACACCCACACACACACACACGCACACTGTACTTAAATTTGGCAACCCTTTTAGCAGAAGACAGTGCTGTCTTTTGGGGGGAAAGAAAACATAAATGAAATATTGTTACTTACAAAGATGAGTGAGTTGAACAAAATGATCAAAACTTTAATACATGTAAAGCACCCCATTTTTGGTTCTACCTGGAAAAAAAAAGGGAAACGTTTTAAAACTTTCAGTGTTGTCACAAAAGTTTAACTACAGACGATGTGGACTAAATATACAATTTTGTGGACTAGCAGGTTTTTGTTTGGGGGGCGTGGGGGACTCCAAATCATTGTGGTATTAAAAGCGCATAGACCAACTTGAGGGTTGATTTTCTCCTGTGGCAGTGACACTATCTTAATCAGTTTCTTACTGTCTCATATTTCAAACTTTTTCCAACTTGAATTACATCACAGCACACAGTACCTCTTAAGTTTTCAATCAGATAGTTACAAAGCGGGTACAGCAAATGAAAAACGTTACGTTTTGCTTTGCAATGGTTCTTTGAAAATGTGAAGCTTAAACCAGGCAAAATGTTCACTCAGGTCTAACCTTGTTGTTTTTTTTCCCCTTTTTCTGATGAAAAAAATCGTAACTCGAAACAGACTGTTTTTATAGAAGTCAGTACAAACCAACAAAAATGGACCACTAAGCAGAAAAACAAGTAATAAAGTATTCAATGCAGAAACTCCTGGGGAGTTGAAAAAGACAGAAGTGAGTCCGAATGACTGCATACTATTTTACAATGAAAGGAAAATCACTCACAGTTAACTATGTTTCCTAATAAAGTTCCGTAGAACTAGAACAAGATAAATAAATGTATCCTACGAAGAGTAATGTTCAGTGCGAGCTTCCAGCAGTGGACTAATTGGAAATATTTGGGAAGTGGAACTGTGCTCTCTACACTTGTAGAAGATGGCGTTCTCCAGTAATATTCCACTGAGAAAGGAGTGGTGTCAGAGGAGGTGGAACTGAGTTACTGCTTAGTTAGTTAACCCATGGTTTCCATTCAGTAAAGCAGCGCTCCCTCCCAGCGAGATGCTGAGGAACCTCTCACCGAACTCTAGTGGGAAATCACAGAGCCCCAGGGCAAAACCGGGCACCTCCAGTGTAAGGGAAGCGCGAGACCTCCGGCCAATCAGGAATCCGCAGGGGGCCCGCGTGCTGGTAACCCTCCTCTACTTATGGGTGTGGCTAATAATAGCTCGGGTGAATGAATGGAAGGACACGTAGGACTGCTGAACTAGGAGAAAAAAAATGTTTTTACTTCTGTGCGTGGGATGCTCCTTGCATTTATTGGGGGGGCGAGGGATGGGATAAAAGTTGAATTCTATACTGTCTATGACAGCTGCCTTCAGGATGCATTGCTGACTGTAGGCACTTTGCATGCTGCCGACGGCAGTATGCAAATTGCCTACATGTTACAACCGCTGATTGCGGCAATTTTCCGCTTTCAGCTGTATGCCACTGCATCCTCAATGGCTGTCATAGACAGCTCGGATAGTCATTGGCGCGGTGCAGCTGTGCCTGCAAAAGAGAACAGGGCATTGGAAGTGGGGGAGGCACTCCTATGAAAACTCATATGGTGGCACTATGTTTCTTGCACATAAATTATTGCTTTTAGTTTTAGATAAACACACAAATATTACTTGATCCAACAGGATGTGCCATGGCCAAGCAACAGCTCTAAATGGCCCTGGACATCGATGACTCCTGTGCCGGGTCTGTGGCTGCATCAGTGGCCATGCAGCACAGGATGTGGCTGAGGATAGCAATGTTTAAAGCTGACACCCAGCATAAGTCAGTCGATGTCTCCTTTTTTTGGGGTACTGACATGTTCGGGCCTAGTGTCGATGGTCATCTAACCTGCATTGAGATGTCCAGCGCCACCTTGGACTCTGTCACGTCCTCCCCAGAAGGACATTAAGGGCCACAAACAGTGGAAGAAGCCCAGCTTTGGCCCTATTCAGCACCTCCATCCAGACTGCTGGAGCCCCAAGCAGGGCAACATCAGTTCTGGTGGCCAAAACCTAAGGCAGCCTCCTCTGGCCCCAAGAAATGAGACCGGAGGGTTGGGCCACCCTTGGTGACCAGCTCTAGAGCCACTTCCAAACCTGCCTGGTGATGGGTTGGGGGGGTGTCATTATCCCGCCTGTCCTGCCCGGGACCTCCCATGGGATGCCGGCTCTGCCGTTTCGCTCCTACATGGTCCGTTATTACATCAGACAAATGGGTACTCAAAGTGGTGGGTCGTGGTTTGCCTCTGGAATTCGAGGTTCTCCCACCCAGGTGAGGCCATACCCCCAGGGACATGTTAGATTTTGACGGCAGATAAGGACCGCTTGGCCCACCCAGTCTGCCCATTTCCCTACCTAATGGATAAGCTGCAGATCCTAGTTAACCAGCAGCCTACTTCTTCCTACCCCCACCCCCTAGAATTGCCTTATGACTGTCCCATGCATGCTTGAATTCCACCACTGTTTTTGACTCCACAACCTCCTCCGGAAGGCCGTTCCATGCATATAGAAACATAGATTTTGACGGCAGATAAGGACCCCTTGGCCCACCCATGTTGTTCACCCTTTGGGAGGACATTGCCTAGCTTCTTCAAAAGGAAGCTGTTGCTTATTTTCCCGGAATCCATGGCCTGTGTGGGGTTTGTTTCCAGATAATTTCTGGTTCCAAAACGGATGGGGGCTTGGAGCTCCCTACTGTATCTTCATGACCTCAATCAGTTTTTGCAGTTGTGCAAGCTCCTGGTGGTCACTCTGAGTCAGATCATTCCATCCTTAGAGCAGAACATGTGGTTCTGCTCCCTGGATCTTCAGGACGCCTTCTTCCACATCCCGATCCGTCCGTCCGTCCCACCTGCGGTTCCTGCGGTTCTATTCAGAAGGGATTCTTTACGAGTTCTGGGCCATGCTGTTCGGCCTTTCCTCGGCTCCCAGGGTCTTCACCAAGTGCATAGCAGTGGTGGCAGCATTCCTGCAGCACTGAGGAGTCTGGGTGTACCCTTACCTGGATGACTGGCAGATCACCAGTTTATTCATAGATTCATAGAAGTATGACGGCAGAAAAGGACTGAAACAAGGCCCACCAAATTTGCCCATTTGTCCAGCTATCTGCTTGGACCTGTGTGCCCCCCCCCCCTTAACACTCCCCTGTGGTTGCCCCATGCTCTTTTGAATCCCTCCACTGTTTCTTCTCCAACGACCGCCTCTGGGAGTCTGTTCCACTTTTCACAGCTCTCTGTGAAATAGTGTTTCTAATGTTACCCCTGAACTGCCCCCACCTGCAGGCCATGCCCCCTCGTTCTCTTGAGTTCCCTTATTCTGGAAGATGCTCCCCACTGACACCCTGTTTATACCCTTAAGGTATTTGAAGGTCTCGATCATGTCCCCCCTCTCCCTCCTCTGTTCCAGGGAGTACATGTTTAGATCTCTCAATCTTTCTTCATAGGATAGGTGGCTTAGCCCTTTTACCATCTTTGTTGCTCTCCTGTGAACCCGCTGTAGCCTCCCAGCATCCTTCCTGAGGTATGACCTCCAGAACTGGACTCCGTACTCCAAGTGCGGTCTAACTAGATGGGTGTCCAGGATGGAAGTGGAGAGGTCCAGGGATCTGGCCCTTCAGACCTGCTTGGCCTTGGGTCTTTTGGTCAACCCGACCAGGTCAGAACTCCGCCCCTCACAGGTCATCCACTTCATTGGTACAGTGCTCTACTCCCTTCGTGCCAAGGCCTGACTCCCAGCGTACAAGCTGTAATATCCTTTTTCCTTTGCACGACCATTTCGGGTTGGGCAAATGCAGGGCTCACTTGCAGATACACCCTCTACAGTGGGAGCTGGTCCATCAGTGGTTACAGAGCCTCAGTGACCTTGACCAGCCCATCCTCGTGACACAGCCAATGTGGGATGCCTCCAGTGGTGGCTTGTCCCGGAACATCTGCAGGAAGGAATCCCATTTGTCTGCCCAGAGCCAACGGTCACTCTCACATCTCTGTTGGGATGTGGAGCCTACCTGGGGGATCACAGGGCTACAGGCTGTGGACCCCAAGAAGTCCCGATGTCACATCGACCTGTTGGAGCTCCGTGCAGTGTGTCTAGCTCTGATGGCCTTCGGCCCAGTTGTGTAGGGTCAGGTCATTCAGGTCCAGATGGACAACATGATGACAGTGTACTACCTCAACAAGCAGGGCAGGACACATTCCCTCCCACTGTGCCAGGAAGTTTTCTGCACCTGGTCTCATGTACGCTGTCTGGATGCCGATCTTCTGGAGATTCATGTAGCTGGTGCCTCCAACCAACTGGCGAACACCCTCAGCCAAGTGGGCAAAGTGTCTCATGAGTAGTCTCTTCACCAGGAGGTAGTCAGTCACCTGTTATCCCTTTGGGGGCACTCTCCTGGTCGACCTGTTTGTCTCCCAGGAGAACACAAAGCTGAGGCTGTTTTGTGCCCACCCCCACTCAGTATGGGACACTGCTGGGGGATGCTTCTTGAGGCCCTGGGTCCTGTGTACACCTTCCCTCCCTTTCCCCTGATCTGCAGCGTGTTGCTCAAGGTTTAGAGGGACAAGGCATGGATGATTCTGGTGGCTCCGGACTGGCCCCACCAGTTCTGGTACCCCGATCCCCTCAGCCTCAGCAACAAGCCACCAAGGTGATTGCCTCTCCACCTGGACCTGCTCTCTTGCTGTCAGAAGAGGATCCTTCACCCAGACCTCCAGTCCCTACACCCGACAGCCTGGTTCCTGAGCGACTAGATTTCCAGGCTTTGGGTCTCTCTGATGAGGTCCTCCATATTGTTGAGGCCTCTTGGAAAGTGTCGACTCCCCAGTGCTACGCCTTCAAGTGGAAGAGTTTCCATTTGATGTCAGGGTAAAGAGCAAGACCCCTGTCCTGCCCAGTGGTGAGCATCGTGGATTACTTGTGGCTCCTCTCTATTGGGCCTGAGGTAGAACGACCCTCAGTGTGCACCTGGCAGCCGTCTCTGCATGCCGGATGTGGGCTGGTATGTCGACGGTGGTGCAGGAAAAGATGATGGGGTTTCACCAGGAGAGCGTACTGAGTGGACTACCGCTCGATTCCAGACGCGACTGGGAGCTGAGTAGTCAACAAACAAATATAAATACAACAATAATATAAACAACTGTTAGAAACATCAATTGCATAAGTTCAGTATATACAGGTGAGTTTTTGCAGACATCACATATAGTGCTGGAATGGATCATTAGTTGATAACGCTGAATATAGGACAGTAGGACTAGTGACCAAAAATAGCCAGGAAAATGAGATCAAAACCAGAACCCACACATGTGCAGATTTTGGATTAGTCTGAGGGAAGAGATGGCCGGAGTTTATTTGTTAGAGCAACCTAACAAAGGGTTGCAAAAAGGGAGCGGTGAGGCTGACGTCCGGTACTGGTCATCTTGAGTTGTATTAAAGAGTGGAGCACTGTGAGTCTAAAGGGGTTTGGTTTATTTATTTAGTCAGTCATAGGAATTACAACCCTTTGAGAGATAGACTCATTTACAAAGGCTCTGCGTCAGCATAGTCATACTTTCAGAGATAGTACATTAGTGGGACATCAGATTTCAAGTATCAACATATAATAGCCAAGGTGGCTGGCAATCTATACATGTAGTAGCTAGGGTATTGATATTATTACAGTGGAACAATTATAGAGCAAGTACAGCCTCTGGGGCATTGTCGTATAGTAGGAACAGTGATCAGTACGTTAGTGAGACAACACAGTTTAAGCAATTATTTACATATAATAGCCTGGGTGGCTGTTGACCTGTACATTTAGTAGCTAGGGTATTGGTATTAGTACAGGAGATATAGTTACAGTGCGGGTGCAGCCTCTAGGACATTGTCATATACAACAGCTTAATCTGGTTCAAGGTCAGTTGGTATTCATCTGTATCCCCCCCTCCCCCGGGTCGTGCCTGAAAATAGACAGGATTTGTCTAGTGCACTTACCCGGTCAACAAAAAGTAAATAAATATAGCAGAGACAGAGATCAGCAGCAAAGATGTCCCATACAGTTAGTCCTATACAATTGGTAGCAATGTCAATGGGGAGCGGCCTAACTTGGTAATCTGGACATAAAAAGGCCGAAGCCCATCGAGAATGTCCTCCACACATGTGGACCATTAATAAGTTTATTTATTTAAAAGCCATCTATCTAGTTTAATCTTGAAGGTATTAATGTTCTCACAATCAACAATTTCCTGCGACAGAGCCTAGTGCAGCTCTGTGCAGGTCAGTTAGGAGGATTAGCAGTTGCACTGGCACAAGGAGAGAATGTGTTTTTTTAGGATGGTTTTGAAGTGTCCTAGATTGGGAATGGAGCTTATGGCTGGGGGGGTGGAGCTCACTGTACCAGGCGGGAGCTCTGTAGAGGAATGATCTCTGAGCAAGGGAGGGTCTGACCCTGGGCACAGTCCACAGGTGTTTGTTGGCAGAATGAGTGGTTGCAATGCGGGAACACGAGAGTAATGAGGCCGAGACCCCCAGTGGAGTTAACCCTAGGTGGATTTTTTTTTGTGAGGAGACAGGATTGATATTGTAGTCTTTCCTCCAGGGTGAGAATGTCCGTAAGAGCGTAAAGGGTGCATGTATGGGAGCGTTCATCTGCACCTAGGAGGAGTCGGTGCACTTTTTATTAATGGCTATGTGAATTTTGTTTTGGGTGGTGGTGTCCGCAGCAGAGTAGATGGGGAGCCCATAGTCAACGAGAGAGAGGATAGAAGAGGTGACAGCCAGATTGAGAGCCTCTGGCATCAGGCAGTCTTTGTGCCAGTTTAGGAGGCTGATGCGGGTATTAATGGCTGAGGTCAGGATGTTAATGTGGGCATGGAAGGATAGGGAGGTGTCAAAGGTAAGGCCGAGGTATTTATAAGTGAGTACTTGTTCCAGGAGGAGGTGAGCGTGGGAGAGGATTTTTAGTTCAGTGTCCTTGGCCTTGCTCTGCTGGTGGGCAAATAGCATGACTTTTGTTTTTTTGATGTTGACCACAAGTCTGTGACTGCTGAACCAACTTTCAATCTGATTGAACGAGTCTTGGAGGGAGGACAGTGGGTTGTCAGGGCAAGGGTGAGTGGCGTAGAGAACAGCATCATCAGTATATAGCAGTAGGTTACCGGAGCAGGATTTGGGTAGTGAATTTAAGTAGATACTGAAGATATGGATGTCTGGGGGACCCCCGAGTGAACAGGCAAGGTGGAAAATAGGGTGTCATTTATCTTAACACATTGGGATCTGGAAGTAAGATAGCTATTGAACCAAGAGAGTGGTCCGCGTGATAGACCAGTGTGGTGGAGTGTGCCAGTAGGAGGGGGTGGGAGACCATATCAAAGGCCTTAGAGAGGTCCACGAAGATGGCTCCGGCCAGATGTTTACGGTCAAGGGCAGAGTGAATGAAATTGGAGTAGACTTACAGACGCTCAGTCTTCTCCTGCCAGCCCCTGGTGTCCCGAGTCCGTTCCCAAACCCGGGTCGGGTTTAATGGACAAGTGTCTGAAATAGCAGCCCTGGTCCTCTGCAATTCTTTACCGGGGTACCTCTGGTAGGCGCCCTCCTTGAAGTTCTTTAAAAAAACATCTTAAAGCCTTCCTATTTGAACAAGCCTTCGGGACCTGATGAATCTATGTTGAGATATAATTTAGTATATTTATTATCATGTTTATTATATTGCTGGTTTTATTTTTGTAATTGATTTGAATGTGTACGGCGCCCAGAGCCTCCAGGATGGGCATCTTTTTAAATGAAGTTTGCCTTGCCTAAGTTTTAAGATCACTCAATCAGTCCAAGTTTATTGTTAGACTATTATAGTCATCAACAAGAACATACCGACATAACCATGACAATATATAAGGAACAAACATACAATTCTTAACAATTATATTATCTAAAATTGTATAATAAAACCACAGTATACTAAAATTTCATTCACTGGCCGGCCCGGTGGCACAGAGGGCTGAGGTGCTGGCACCTTACCTCGAGCCACGCTGGTGTCTCTGGTTTGGGAACAGACTCGGGACGCCAGGGGCTGGCAGGGGAAGGAGAGGATTGAGCATCTGTAAGTCTGCTGTTCTCTCCTGGGGGTGGGTAGTGGGGATGTATCGCTCTGCAGTATCGTCCGGTGGAGACCGGGGCAGGGCAGACGCAACACAAGGGAACGTCACCAGAAAATGGCTCAGCATTTAGCCGGATGATGGCCGCCTGGCGATCTGATGCCGTCAGTGTCCCAGAGCTCCCGGTCCCTCAGCAGTTACCCGAGAGCCAAATATTGTGCTAACCTGCCCCTCTGGTGCCTTCCCCCTCGGAGGAGGGGGACCCACCTGGCGAAGGGCTCCGTTAGGGTTACTCTGGCGATGTCTGCAATATATGAGGGTCGTAGCTTGGGAACAAGACTGATCAGATGTAGCCTTGGCACAGCCTGAAGGAGTGGCTGAGGTGGTAGCACGTAGGGGAGAAAATAAATAACACACACAGAAAAATGTCATTCACATACAAGTATCTTGTTATAGTTTCTAATATATCAATCAATTGCACATTTATCAGTCATGATTTTCCTTTTGTTTATTACCATAAAGTACTTAGCCACTCTCTCAATAGTCCAGGTATCAGCTATGTGTAAGAGAATGTTTGTCCATCTATTTGGATCTATATCAAATTGCAAATTTAGAAAAGGTTTAAGCCTGTGTGCCTGTTCTTTAGAGTACCACGAACATTTCCACATAACATGGCAGAGATCTTCAGTTCTCCCCTCTGAGCATGAGCAGCTTTCTGTCCCTTTGTATGTTTTATCTTGTCGATATTTTAAAACATTATGGGGGAATCTTTCAAATTTGTACACGCTAAATAATTTCTATAAATTAGGTTCTGTTAAAATATCTAAATGTGGTTTCATCCCTATATAATAATTTTTGCAGACCATTTTGAATAAGCTGTATTGCTAATATGTTCTAAATCATTACTTTCCCAGAAGTTTATTTTTTTAGATGTACTTTTTATATTTATCAGTGATCACAATTCCCTTATTTACCTATTTAGTTAACACTTTCAATTTGTTTTTCCAAGAATTTCAATATTGTGTTATACCAGAGTCCAGTAAACGAATTCAGATGATGCCGGTCTTGTTTTTCTTTTAAGCAAAGATTTGATACTCTGCTTGAGTCCTGCTTAGCGATTCTTATCCAGAAGTTCATCTTCCTTGTTTCAATTTTGGCATTTGTATTTATTAGACCAAGTTCTGCTCTTATGTATTGCGCAGGGCATGAGGGGCCTAACCCCAAGATATTTCTTAACATTTTATTTAAGGGAATACTTAAACGATCTTTACTCTTAATGTCCCATAACGATCTTTATTCTTAATGTCCCATATCTCTGAGCCATATACAGTAGTATGTGCTTCATATTTTGCATTAATTGCCTGTACCAGTGGTCTAATGCTTAAACCTCCATATTTATAATTAGATCTGGTTAAGCTCGTTATGGTCTTTTTCAGAGTGTCTGTTAGCTTTATATAATGGTCATTCCACATATGATTGCTGAATTCTAGTCCTAAATAGATGTAAGCGTTTACAACCTCCACTCTTTCTTTCCCTCGAGTCCATTTTCCCCTCTTCTGACTGTTTAAATTGTTTTGCCCAAATGTTGCAATCTTTGTTTTTACTAGATTGATTTTCATTTTCAACTTCACCAACTCATTTTGTATGAATTCTAATTTTCTTTGAAGTCCACTTTTTGTTAAAGAAAAGTGGACTGAATTGTCCACATAGGCCAATACTGCACATCTGCTTTGTTTAATTTTTGAAGAATCTGATTCAAGCTGATTTATGTCGCTTAGCATCTGATCAGTATACAGGGCAAATAAGGCCGGGGCCAGGATGCCTTCCTGTCTGACACCCTTTTTTATAACAGATGCGGAGGACAATTGTCCTCCTAAGCCCAAGCAAATTGTTGCTCAATTATTGGAATAAAGATTATATATAGTGTAGACCAGGGCCTTATCTATACCCTTCTTTAATAGCTGTGTCCACGGTAGACTTCTATCAATAGAATCAAATGCTGTAGAGTAGTCTATAAATAATGCATATAGTCTTTGTTTTCTTATTTTCACATACTTTTCAATTAAATGTTGCAAAATAAATGCATTATCTGATGTAGAAAATGTTGCTTTAAAACCAGTTTGAAATGGGGATAAACCTCCAGTTTGATTTGACAGTTTAATTTTTCCAGCAAAACCTTCACAAAAATTTTGAAGTTTACATTCAGTAAACTTATTGGACAGTATATGGCTGGATTAGATGCATCTCCCTTTTCGTGTAAAGGAATTATATTCGCACCCTTCCATGACTGTGGGAGGGTAGTTTCTTTTATACATTTATTGTAAACTATTGTTAAGGTTTTACACCATTGGCCTGTATGGCAGAAATAGGCTTCTGTGGGCACAGAATATTTGTTTAAAGTAATTTATCCAGGTGGATTCTGAAATATATGAATCTGCTGCATTACTATAATTGTTTGTTCCTTTGGCTACCAGAAGCCAGAATTTCTTACTGTCTTGGGAGATCCTTTTGAAGCATGTAAACATATTAAAGAGTCCATGCAAGTAAACTCTTTAAAGGATGAAGCAGGTAATATTCTAACTACCGAAGTTGATATTGAAGCCTTGATGAAACAACATTTTTGTTCTTTATCTCCACAGGCCTTTATTTCTCCTTCTCACATAAAAACTTATCTAGCCTCAGTGACGGTGCCATCCTTTCCTTTGGATACTCTGTCTTTACAACACTCCATTACAGATCTAGAAATAAAATCTGCAATACAGCAGCTTAAACTCAACATATCCCCTGGCCCAGATGGGCTTCCTAATAAGTTTTACAAAACTTATTCTACATTATTAATAACTTGTCTTCAATTGTTTTTTCATTTTTTCATGGAATCTCAGATAATGTCCCCAACTTTTACTGAAGAACTTATGATATATTTATTTAAATCAGGTAATAGACAAGATATCAAAAATTGGAGGCCTATTACACTTTTGAATTCAGGTTACAAGATCCTTACAATCTTGATAAATAATAGGCTTAAAGCTTATGCTTTAAGAGTCATTTCTCCCTACCAGTTCTGTGGTCTAACAGATAGGAAAATCCAGACAGCACTAATGATTATAAGAGATGTGATAGAATATATAACACTTCAAGGATCAACAGGTTATATAATTACAGCAGATTTAGAAAAAGCATTTGACAGGGTCCATCTGCCATATTTATTTCAGGTGTTACCTAAATATGGGGTTCCAGACCCCTTATTGAACTTTATTCAACTTCTATATAAATCTGCTAAAGTTTATCCTATAATAAAAGGTATGACAGTAAATGTTTTTTTTTTTTTGAACAGGGTCAGAAAAGGATGCCTAAGCCTTTATTTATATTTTCATTAGATCCCTTCCTCGTTCTATTACAGAAGTACCAAAATGGCCAGAAATTCTTAATACAGACACAGGGAAACAATTACTTTTACAGGCCTATGCTGATGATGTCTGTATGTTTTTAACAGCACCGGAACAGTTGACATCGTTTTTGGCAGAATTTGAAAGATACGCATCCATCTCTAATGCAAAATTGAGCATTTCCAAAACAAAAGGTTTAATGGCTGGGTCTGGGATACAGAAAGATTTTTATTTTAGGGATATCTTTATTTCATCTACTCCACTTTTAATATTAGGGGTTCTTTTTGGGCCACGTAATTTACCAAATGAAAATTGGGATCTGGCATTGAAAAAAATTGAAGGTAAAATTTATAGATGGAAACAGTGGAAACTATCTAAACAAAAAAGGATATTGATTTTAAAACAATACATTTTTCCTTGCTTGCAGTATATAGCAATGATTCTTCCTTTGCCTCAACAGTTTGAAACCAGGATCTACAGTTTCTTTTTCCAGCTGTTATGGGGGAATAGAATGAACCCTGTTAAGCGTTGTTGTTATACATATCTGACAAAAAAGAAAGAAGGACTGGGTATGACTGACCCTGTTGTGTTTTTTCATGCTTAATTTTTTTCTCAAACTATTACTTTTGGCCTAAGATCTAAACAAGGAGAAGGTCAAGCATGGGTGTACAAAGCTTTAAACAGATATTTTCATATTTGGCATAATATGGCCCTGAAATTATCCAGTCATTTTCATGTTCCTTCGTATTTTCGAGTTGATGTTTCAAAATTATATAAATGGCAAATTACAAAGATACTGGTGCAAACCACTACGGTACGCACTTTATATGAAATTATTATTTCCACAATTTACACTACCAAACCTAGCTTTAAAAACTGCCCTACAAAATTAAATTATTTTGTATTAACACAATTGAATAATAAAAGACCCCCCATATGTGGGAAACGCAGTGGTTATTTATGTATGGGAGGTTAAATATAAGGGTCAACGCAAAATATAAAGCACAGTTAGAAAGGAACTGTCTATATCCTGGATGTATCAACCTGGAAGAAACAATGGAACATTTTTTGCTTAATTGTTCTTATGTGAAATCTTTGTGGGTTTTTTTAGGTACAAAATGGAACTTAACCTTGGATACACTACCTCACTTATGATATTTTAGTCTTAGGAATTTATCCTTTGGGATTAGCCCACTTTCACCAAGACACATTATCTCTCTTTTTCAGTTGCCTTAGAGTTTACTTTTGGCAGACACATTGTCAGTGGGTAATTTACCAGAACAGAATATCCCTTGAAGGTTATAGTCAGATTGTTTCTCAAGAATTAACAAAAATATATTTAAAAGATGTTCAAATGTTCACTACAACAGCAGTAACACGGTGGTGGAAGGGTTTTCACAGAGTGATAACATTTAAGTAGCTGTTTTTCTAATATTTTGAATGTATCTTGTTTAAAATGTATAAATCTATGTAGTGTTATTGACTGTTTCATTTAATAGAAATCTCCCCTACTCTTTTCAAGAAGTACCATGGGATCTTTAACGTCCACCTGAACAACCACCAGAACAGGCAGACAGGACCTCGGTTTAATGTCTCATCCAAAAGAGGGCACCGCAGGGGTGCAGCACCCCCCTCATGCTGCACTATAGTGTCAGTATGGGAATTTGAACCCAAGTGCCTGGTGTGGGGATAGAACCCACAGCATTCTGATCTTCCAGCCTCAGAGGTGACTGTGCAACCTGCTGAGTCACTGACACTCCTAATATCTTTTTCTCTTTTATTAATATTTTATACTCCTTTCTTTTAATATTTATTTCTTTTAAAAATTTTCTGCCACTGTTTGATTTATATTTTTTATGTAATTTTCTTAGCTCCCTTTTAAAACTCATGCAGGCTTTATCAAGCCACGTATCCTTATTTTTACATTTATTGTTTTGTATGCTTGGAATCTCTAGCTTATTCTTAATTTTTTCAAACAGTATCAAAAAACTATTTAACATGCAGTCTAGGGGACAGTTCTGTAGCCAATTAGATTCCTTGAAGATTATTGAATTAGTTAGTATGTTAGAAATGTCTATTTCAACTTCAAAATTCCACCTAAGCCTCTTCCTAGCCCCTATTTCCATGATCGCACAGGCCTCTGGGGCATTTCGTTGTTCATTGATACTACCCTTTAAGATCATTGGAAAGTTATCACTCTCAGACCTCTCAAGTATTTTTAGTTGCTCCCAGAAATGTATTGGGCCTGACCAGAGAACAAGGTCTGTTACTGAGGAACGTCTGTGTGAAATATAGGTATATTCACCGCTCTCATTGCCTTTTAACCTTCCAGTAAGTGGATACAAATGGTGTTCTTTAAGTATCTTAATCATTTCTTGGCCTGATTTATTTATTTTGGCATCCTTTGTTCATCTGATTGGCATCTTTAAGCTATTTATACATGCGAAATATGAATTATCAGTCATTCCATCAAATTGTCCTATCCTTGGGGGGGGGGCGCTAGAGAGCCATCTTCTAGGCTGGTCATACTCCTTTGCACCTCTTCACCACCTAAGACTAAAAACCATTAAAACTGCAGCAAAAGTTATAAATTTTGTGAAACTAATTGAAGGAATAGACGCAGAACAGTATACAGAGAAGAATGATATAATTTTTAGCAATGGGAAGGCAGAAAGCGCAGCCTCAGGGCCACTTGAAAGATTCACAACAATTGCAGATAAGCAAGGCCCCGGAACCAATGGGCCAGAGTAGCAGTGGAGCTCAGAATGCATCCAGGCACTTATGGAGCGCCATGATTGAGTCCATGCGGAACATGGACTCCAAGAACTCTCCAAAAGTTGGAGACACACAATGCTGTGCTCCAGAAACTGACTGGATCGGTGGCAGAGGTAGAGAAAAGGTTGGTCTCGACCATAATGATGACTGCCACATTGATTAAAGAAAATGGGCAACTCCGTAGTCGTATGGAGGCAGTCGAAAATGAACTCAGAGCTGGGAACATAAGATTGATCGAAGTTCCCGAAGGAGTGGAGGGGACTAGACTACGAACATATTAGGTGTCATGGTTTCAAGAAACCCTCAATCTACCTGAACACATCCAAGGGTCCTCATTTGTGAAAGCCTACAGGGTAAATCCTCGGATCCGTCCTGCCATAGCAAATCAGCCACGCACCATCATCCTGAAGTCTGCTGGGTCGGAGATCCGAGATGAGGTGATCCATACTATTCATGCGGCTTATCCACTTGAAATAAATGGGGCGGATATTAAATTATTTCTGGATCTTTCTTACCAGATGAGGGGAAGAAGAAAGAGCTTTGATGCAGTGCGGCAGTGTTTGCAGACTTTGGGAGTAGTCCACTCATTTTGACTTTGAGCTGTTTATGGGGGGAAACTATGGCAATTCGGAAGCCCTCAGGATGCAGGAAGATGGGTTGAAAAGATAGATGGAGAATTTCAGAGCCGTAAAGGACGTCCTGAACTTGCCTACTCCAATTCTGAAACAGAGGACTGATGAGTGAGTACTGCGCAGTGATAGAACAGTTCAGGCTTGATTCCCTCGGCAGCTTGCTGACCCAGCATGTGGACTTGAGGAGGTAGACTGCCTCTTTTCTTTAAGATGTTTGTTGACATGGGGGGGGACATAAGGGGTGTATGGAGAGCTTTTTCTTGACTTAAAACGTTACTAAAGCTCACAGGGTAGATGAGCATGGGGAATTTATTAAGTTTGAAATGCTCCCCCCTTTCATTTGTTTTTCCCTACCCAAGAGCGAAAGCTGTAACCACGTGTTGCCTTCTTACTTAATTATAGTAGAAGTTTAAAATGCTCAAAGTTGCTGTTCTGTGCTGTTTCAATTTTTATTACTGTAACTACAGCAGTGCTAGACGTGAATGTTTGGTCTGGGTGGGGCGTTGAAATGTTGCAAGGGGGGTATAATATATTTTTTTACTGCATGACTGATCCCTAACTGAAGAACAGGTTAAATAGCAATCTAATGATTGTATTAATATGTCTTTATATTCTACCTAATGGACATACTTTTGCCTTTGAAGAAGCTGACATTTCTTGATTATTTTGGACTTCAGTTTTTATTATTGGAATTGCCCCAACTCCTTCTGTAACAGACTACAAGATATTAAGCCTTGCATTTTCCATATTCATTGTTACAGCAGCAATTAGGCTGTTTATAAATGTACTCTTTATCTTGTATGAGGAATGTAAGAATCTGTATGTTTATACAAGAAATCAATAATATAAAAGTAAAAAAAAAATTGTCCTATCCTTGCATTATAGTTGCCTACCATTAGTATTTCCCAATCAGGATAACTTAAAATTAATTTTTCCATCATCAAGTTCAAATCTGTCCATACCCCTGGCTGAAAATATCTAGAATTCTTTGGGGAAATATAGCCATCCACTACTAAGAACTTCTGTGTGGATGTATGTACTAGTACAACAATGCAAAAGGGTGTAATCTGAACACACACTACCTTTTGAAAGAAACCAACTTTTATGAAAGTTGCTAAACCCCCAGAACATCTGCCTATGTTATATGTTTTGGTACCTGGAATATTGAATGCCTCATATCCATTTATTTTTACCTTTTCTGCATTATCATGCCATGTTTCTTGAAAGCATAGGATGTCAAAACGTGAGATTAAATTCACACACTCCCATCACAGTATTTGTTCACTAAGCCAGATAAGTTCCAAGACAATATTAAGACACCCTCTATACCCTCTTTGCAGAACGCATCCAATTCCAGGAAATCATCTTGTATGTCAGTTATCAAATTATTTTCCTCTGCTGGGGGTGACCGTCATTCATCATATCCTGCTAATGCATAATACTTTTTTGTTTTCCGTAGCAAATCATTATTCCCCTCAAATGATATGAATGGGAGCTAGGGCTGAGTACTTCTGAATCTACCAGATGCAGTCCCATCATGTCTAGGATTCCTGCCGTCTGGCGAATCTGGTCAGCCAAGCATTTATTGTTTACTAATATATTTATTTGGCTATCCATCCCCATTCTATGAGCTGCTATTATCCCTTCCTTACCTAGTTCTGTCTTTAGGAAGTTTCTCAATAGGCTACATATAGCACCAGTCAACTTGTACTTATTCTCTCTCTTTAAAGTACCCATTCCAAAGAGACTTAAACTCGCCACCCTTTCTTGGCTAAGTTCTCCTTTAGGTTCTTTATTAAATAGATGTCTGTTTATGAAGGTAATTGATGGCTCTTTTTATGCCATTTAGCCAGATGTAATTGGCATACCTGGGGGGGTGGGGGGACAGGACATCTAGCATCAAAGTTGCTTCAACTGGTATTATTCTAACTTCCAAAATCTCTTCTAGTGGCATGTCTATATAGAAACATAGAAGGTGTCAGCAGATGGGGACCGTATGATCCATCAAGTCTGCCCTTGGTTTCCAACCCCCCTTACTTAGTTGCCTGCTTGAGTATCCCACATTGTCTATCCGATGCCCGCTTGAATTCCCCCACTGTCTTGGCTCCCACCACCTCCTCCAGTAGGCTATTCCATGTTTCCACAACGTGCTCCGTGAAGAATTTCCTCATTGCTCCTGAACTTTCCTCCTGTAAGTCTAAGGTCATGCCCTCTAGTCCTGTTGTTTGTCTTTTAACTAAAAGAGGTTCTGCATGTGCACCCTGTTGTTGCCTTTATAGAATACCTAAACAAGCAGTTTTTTAAAACTGCAAACTCCAAAATCTGGCTTCATGGCGAGGCAAGTAAAGGCTACTGTTTACATTCATGCTAAAACTGCATTTATGTAAATAACATAAATGCAGTTTCATAACTTTTGAAAAATGTAAATATCAGCCTTTCACTTACAAAAAACTTGTCTTCTCCCTAAGATGTCTGCCAAATGTGTTAACTGATGAGTCATGATGACATCTTCTGAGCCAGAGCCAGAGACCAATATAGATTCTTACAGGCTAAGTAGTTTTTCTTTCCCTCTTTGTTTTAAATTGTTTTACCAGAATGATCAACACCATGTGTTGTGGATTATTTTGATCAGTACATGTGTACACAGGCCGGGAGATTAGAGGGCTGTGGGTTGAGTTCCCACATCTGGCACGTGGGTTAATATCCCAGTACTGACACTGTAGTGCAGCATGAGAGGGGTGCTGCACTTCTGAGGTGCCGTCTTTCAGATGAGACGTTAAACTGAGGTCCCATCTGCCTGGATTGGTGGTAGTTCAGGTGGATGTTAAAGATCCCATGGCACTTATCGAAAAGAGTAGGGAATTTTATTAAAGTTGGAAAGTAAAATACAGTCAAGTAATACACAAAAGCAAAAGCAAATTACCGAAACAAAATACATATGCCATCATACATAAAATACAAAACTAACATTGCAATAGACTCAAAACTTACTAGACATACTGAAAAAATAACCCACCACCCACTAAAAGAGTAGAATTTTATTATTTCAGTAAACCAAAATTGAAAACATACAGTGTTAAATCACACAAAATAATATATAAATCATATAGAAGATAATCATTACAAATATATATCATCCAAACAATGTAAAAGGAAAACTGCAAAACAGTCCCCCCCCCACTTACAAAATGAGTAGGGGAACTTTTGTTATCATAGACAGCAAACCAAACAATAAATTCAATCAATGTTAAGTCACATTGAAGAAAATGATACAGCATATTGTTATCATAATAGAAAACAAAGATTATACATAAAACGAAAGGGAAAAAAAAAGAGAAGAAAAAGCAAATAGAAAACACTAATTCAATACATCCAAAATAATTATTCTAAATTAACCCGATGAAGTTATAGCCAATCTACAGAATCCCATCTAGAGTGATATATAAATGAAGAAATTTTCCCATAATCCTGCCTTTTCAATCTCAATATTGCATTAGCAACCATACCAAATAATGCTTCTTGTGAAAAATATTGTTGTTGAATGGTGAAACGGCATCTCACATGCCATATATAGTATTAAAACAAAAGCAAAATCAAACATAAAGTCACTTTATCATATTGCACAGTGGTTACTGGCAGAATCTATACAAACATATCTAACGTCGTAGGGTATAAAGGAAAGGTAGGCCATTTTAAGTAAAACAAGACTCCAAAATCCTTTATAAAAGGACATTCCAAAAATAAGTGTTCCATTGTCTCCTCTAATTCAAAACACGTACCCCTAGGGCAATACCGATCAGTAATTTGCTTATGTTTTAGATTTGCTCGGACATTTAATTTGCCATATAGGGATAACCATAACACATCCCACATATGAGGTGGAATCCGGGGGGAGGTTAACATATTGCCAATTGCAAGTTTTATAGGAGATGGAAAATAATCAAATGGAGCCGAATCTTGAAAATACTTTTGTAAAATATATGCTTATAATTCCTTTCTAGTAAAATGCAAAAAGGTATGCCTTGAAATACCCCATAATTTAAATTTTCCCAAAACATATTTAAGAGATTGTGGGAGATGGTTTATGGAACGTTGTCTCTGGAATACCTCATATTCAGGCCAGAAAAGACATAAATCTCCCAGAGTATCCTGAAGCCATGGTTTCCATTGTGTGCCTCTATCTCTAAACAGAGGTTTTAAATTTGTATAGAGAAACATAGTAAAGAAAAAAACTACAGGATGTAACATTTTTAGGCCCCCATGTTTTTTTTCCCTAAACAACAAGGCTCTCTTTATGGAGGTTCAGTCTACTGCCCATATACAAGCAAAAAGCATCCATATAACTGTGTCTCCAAAGCTAAAGGAAGACTAAAAACCTCACTTAAATATAAAATATGGGTAATAAGAATGTTTTAACCAGTTGAATCCGTTTCAGTTTAGGCAGTCTCCATGTATTCCAGACATCTACCTTAGTTTGCGCTTCCTTTAGTTTAAATTTCCAATTTAGATATGCTAAATCTCCTGCTCGAATAAAAGACCCAAAATTTACAAGTATCCTTAATTACGGAATACCTATAACCTGTGTAAGATGAAAATACTCTATCCCCAGTGTTATAGAATTACATTTCTCATAGTTAATTTGTGCACCGGTATATAACAAAAAACCCTGTAAAACTTTTTTGAAAACCCTTGCAGAGGGAAGATCACCAATCGAAAAACATAAATCATCCGCATAGGCAATACATTTAACTTCAGGATCAGTACTTGAAAAGGAGAGTCCCCGTATACTGTCATGACCATACACCCGCCTAATTAAGGGATCTATAGTAAATAAATACAAAAGGGCACTAAGAGGACATCCTTGACGCACACCCGTAATATGGGATATATAGTCCCTACCCACCCATTACAAAAGCTTGAGCAGTAGCATTGGCATAACAGGTTTTATCCATTCTATGAAGGTATCGATACACCATACCCAACTAAACAGTCCATAAATAACCATGTCTTACATTATCAAAGGCTTTTGCCTGGTCTAAACTCAAAATCAAACTTGTAAGTTCCCTGTAGATCCCTTTTGAAAAAGTTCCCTCAAAAGTATTAGACTATCGGTAATGTTCCTATTTGGAATGGAACATGTTTGTGCCGGATGTAAAAGGGAATGTGCATTAAGTAACAGTCTATTGTTTAATATTTTGGTAAATAGTTTAAAATCTGTATTTAATAGGGTTATAGGTCTCCAGTTTAACAAATCCCCTCTATCTCCTTTTTTATACATAAAAACTACAAGCCCCTCATTCATACTTTTTGGTAATATCCCCGAGGATAGTATTTCATTCAAAACACCTGTAAATTCTTCCAATAATTGTTGAAAAATTATTTTATAAATTTCATAACGGAATACCATCATTCCCGGGCTGTACCAGCTTTTACTTGTGCCTAACACTGCAGCAACCTCTTGTGTTGTAATATGTGCTACTAAGTTAACTGACCCTGAATCTGAAATTTGGGGTAAATTACATCCTCCCAACCAGTTCTCATGTGTGTGACTCAATGTTTCAGTAATACCAAAAGTTTCTGTACATGTAAATCAACAATCCGCATAACCTCTCTGGTATCTGTGCACCAAATCCCTGCCTGATCATTAAGACCTGTCATATGTTTCTGATGTCTTTGGGAAGCATTAAATTGAAATGAATTCAGAAAGGCCTTTGTGCCTTGGGTACCAAAACGGCGTTCATTTTCTAAAGATTTTGCCCAATCATATTGAAAATTATTCATCTTTTCTCTTATTTCGTATAGCTGGGGGAGGACTGAAACCTCATCATTGGCCACACGAAAGTGTAAATTCAAAAATTCCTTTCTATAATTTAAGTAAGTATCAGTTTTGTACTTAACCATATAATCTCCCTATTAATTGAAAAAAACGTTTAATTTCAGTTTTTGTATCCATCCACCATTCCCGATAAGTATCATAGAGACATAACACAGATTTCCTGGCCTTTAAAATAGCTAGAAAGCCATCTTCAATTGTAGGAAGAAGTAATAGATCCAAGTTCATTCTCCAGTACCCTGGACCCCGATGCATAGGCATATGACTTGCCACCGTAGCTACTATAATTACATGGTCAGAGGAAGTAACAGCCAATGTTCTAGTATCAGTCACCTGTAGGGAATCGGAAAGAAACCAAAAATCTATCCTTGTGGCCTTATTGCCTTGAAAAAATGTTTTTGCCAGATTCCCTGAAAGGGCCATAACATCACTAAGGCCTGTTTGAACTAGTAAATTATTAAGACAAGTAGCATCACAAAACATTTTGGTGGTTCGGCATCCCCTATCTGTATTGTATCTACTACAATTGAAGTCGCCCCCCAAAAAAACATACTTTGAAGTAAATAAATAAGGTTGAAATAAGTTAAATATTTCAAGACGTGCAAATTTTGTTTGAGGTGCATAAACATTGATTAACCGACACTGTAAACCGTTAATCACTACATCCAACAACAATACACGACCAGGGACAAGATCAACTAGTTGTATCACCTTTGCAGTGGGACTATTTAGGGCTATACCTACACCACTACAGGGGTCTTCACCCATAGACCAATAGGTAACCCCCCATCTCCAGCCAGCGGTTGCTAATTCAATATCGAGTTTGGTATGTAACCTAGTATCCTGCAAAAAAAACACATCATAATCCTTTTTCTCAAAAAGGGATAAAAACAACACCCGTTTCCTCTCTGATAACATACTATTCACATTGAAAGAAGCTACCAAAAGATTATAAACTGCTACCATCAAGAGAGGGGAAACAACCAGCCATATTTTTGAACACATTTTAGCATATTATTTTTTCTTGTTCCTTTCCTCATTCCCAGTCTATTTTTTTCTTTTGCCTAAATCAGTTTTGCCAAATTTGGTCTATATCAGGCGTACCATCATGTTGTGAGGAATTTCAGAAACTGAGTCAGACTCTGTCCCTGTGTCATCTTGTGATACAATAAAAGGATTATGTGTAGCCATCATAGGGGTTCAGGAATCACCATGCTAATACTGCCAGATCGAAGACTACGTCTTCTGGAAGATACCAGAGTAAAGGCCTCTTGAGCGGGAAGCGGTGGAGCATTGAAATCAAACTGCCGCTAGAAACCTCCACTTGAGAGACAGGATTTTGTGTCACTGACAGAGGCTCAGAAACATCAGGGTGTTTCTGCGACTGAGGTTCTTTTTGAATCAATGCACAACCATGATTACCAGAAATATGTGGTTGAGGTCTCCCAGAGGGTGTGGTAGGGGTTTTATTCTTAAGGGCAGTTTTAACCGCCGTATTGATGTAAAAATCTTGAATACTATAGTCTCCAGATTTATTTTGCGTGGCGAAAGGGCAATCAACAAAAGAATGTGCATCTTCACACAGTGAGCACTTACTGGGGTGATGACAGTCAGTAAGGACATGTCCTTGTTCTCCACATTGAGCACATTTTACCACTTCACACATCCTACTCAGGTGCCTAGGAGAGCCACACTTATAACAATGTCTTGGTTGGCCTGGATAAAAAAATAAAATCCTTATCCCGACCCAAATAGAAACAACTAGGTAAATGCTGTAGACCTTCATCGTTTGAAATAGATTAACCTTATATCTCCACCCTCCATTCCAGAAACCTTCATCATCCAATATAGGTTCAGGATTCCCTGAACAGTACATTTTTCCACCCAGTACGTTATATCTTCTACATTTACTCCCTCATTCCGAAAAAGTACATTTATTACTTTAAAGGATTGTTTGGTGAAGGTATAGCCTGAAAATGTAACCACGCTGGGTTAGTTTTTAAAGAGCATATCTCATCCAAAATTTATTTAGCAAATCTGGTGTAACGAAAACTAATGTCATAATTGTTATCCCTGGGGTGTGTATAAGGGCATACACCTCCCTGGAAAAAAACCCAGCATTTGCTTAATCAAAACCTTCCCTACATAAAAGCGATCTGGCATACCATCCATAGGACCTGGAACCTTAAAGCACTGCATTCCCTAGCTTTTGCCAAAGTAACTGTTTTTAAATAAACTAGCAAATGTAACAGGGGTTGTGAGATAACAGGCTGATCCTGTACTGGATTTAACTCAGAACCCAAAACATTCGCATAACTTAAAGCTTCAGGAGTGACAGTTTGTCCTAACGTGGCTCTGATAGCAAAGAACCATTTGATAGTAAATTAGAAATACTGGTTTGAGGAGACGCACATAAAGAAGAGTGTACAGTTATTACAGGGAAGTTTCAAAACAGTCTGGCCCATAGCTAGATACAGCATCCCTTGATGCAGATTTGGCCTTTCCCCATCTGCTACGCTTGTTCGGCAGAGGATTATTGGGTCGGCTGTCCAGCCTCCCTCATCTGACTGTATCCAACCTGCCTCCTGGAGAGCTTATTGAGGGGACCAGGATTCATAACCACCAGATTAGCATCCTGGGTGGGGTTTCATCCGTCGATCGATCTAAAAACTGGGGCCTTTTAGAACCTTAGGCACAGTACCTGGTAGGCCCGAAGGAGAGTCCAAAACGGGCCTTTTTCTTTTTCGATCCTCCTCAGCTTGTTGTTTTAATTCGTTGAACTCAGCCAAAGCTTCTTTTATCAGCTGCCGTTTTTTTCCCAACAACACGTTAAGCTCCTCAGACCCTTGTGAAAGAGCTGGAGTTCCACACAAAACTGCAGCATTTTCACCCATCATTTCTCCCGAGATCCCAGGCTCCGTCAAACTCATGGTTTTGCTCCAACTCCACACTCCCGATGACTTCTGCATCGTGCACTAATACTTCAGACCGCGGGGATTCCGGTACGCTATGCTGGCCACCATCAAAGTGCGCTCAGCCGTACCACTGTCCCGCATGGATGATTAGGAGTTGAGCAACATCCGTCCTACTTCCACTGCTCTCTGCAGCCATCCGGAAAGCCGTACCATGTTCACCGCTGAGCCTTGCTAACTCAGCCACAGCATGTCCTCTTCCACTGTCCTCCTCCTCCTCGGCCATCTTGGTCCCACCAGAAAATGGGTCCCCCCTGCTCACAGGAAACAGGAAGTAGGGGAATTTCCCCGGTGTCCTGGCCAAATTTACCTCATTCACTAAAAATACCACCAACAGCTCAATCTGGTTCAAGGTCAGTTGGCATTCATCTGTATCCCGCTCCCCGGATCGTGCCTGTAAATAGGCACGATTTGTCTAGTGCACTTACCTGGTTAATAAAAACTAAAAAAAATAAATAAATGTTATGCTATGATTTGTTCATTTTATTTTCTTTTAACTTGCTGAAAATGTTTTACAATCTAGCTGATTTTCTCTTTGGCAAACTACACTTCAAATACCTGATGATCTAGTGGTTATGTGATGCTCTGAATTTATTTTTGTTAACCAGGAGAGAGAGAGAGAGAGAGACTATGCTGAAACCTTTTTACAGATGTGGCCTGGCAGTACAAGGAAGTTAGGTGACTTGCTCAGGGTCACACAGCGAAGTACCGGTCTGGTCTAGTTCCAAAGCTCAAGCAATCTTGTTAATCCACAAAAAAGCTTCTCTGGTATTCTTTTTCCAAGTGAACCCCCTGCACCTAGCCTGGCTTCTGTTGAACACCCCGCCATCCATACCATGTCCTTAGTACTGCCTGGGGCTACATATGAGCTTGCGGTCTCATGAAGAGAATTATCACATCTCAGACTGTAATCGTATACCTCAGAGAGTTGTGCATACCTACAGCGATACGGTTCATCAGCTGGCACTGTTTAAAAAATACCTCCCAATTCACACTTATATCCACTTTTTCAATGTTTGACTTCTGCTCCCACAGTAAATATTGAGTGGATCGCCACCCTTCTGCACAATGAAGGCAGTATATACAGTTCCCCTGTTGTGTTTTTGTCCCGCCTCATTAACCAAGAGTAGGGTCTTTGTGGAGGGCCAAGCAATAATCCTCAGGACTCACCAGAAAAAACTGCTGTTCATGCCCTTATAAGGGCTGTATGTACTATGGATAACAATATTATTAGCAGAAGAGGCATACTAATGCCTTGTGCGAATCCACCAGACTTCCAGTGTCAGTCTACTCCTTTACCTATGATCTGCAGAACCCTGTAGGACAGTTCCCTGCAAATCTTCTTCAGTACTTTTTAGTGCCCTCCTCCACAATGCGAGCTGGTTGGCTACCACCCTTCTAAACCTTGAATGATCTGTACACAGCTCTCTCAGTACTGTCCTAGCAAACGTCAACACCCCATTCACCTGAGGGTAATCTCCCTACACTGAATTCAAGTAACACTTTAAGTGCAGCCCTGTCACTGAGTATTTGTCATTGCTGGCTGCTCTCATTCGCAGTCAGGTAGTGATCATGGTGCTGGCAGACCTACATTTCAGATCTCACAATGATCTGCTAAACATCCTCTTCCTGTCTTCCCCTAACCTGAATATAGCTATACCCTGCTGGAATGGCCTCTTCAGTCCCTCTCTTGCATTCATTCTTCTCCCCACCCCAAAAACTGGTGAGCTCACTACCCTTCTGCATCATGAATGCGGTTAGTACAGTCGCCCATGTCATTTTTACATATTAATAACAAACATGATCTCCTGGTAAGCCAGACTGATAGCAGCAGGGCACAAGGGGAAACATAGGCATTCCTACCCATATAAGATCTAATCCACCTATGATTAGGCACTATTAAATGACATGCATAATGATGTGCACACCCATCATTTAATAGTGCCTAATCAAAGGTAGCCTAGATCGCATAAGGATAGGAAAGCCTATAATTCCCCTTGTCCCGTACTGCTATCAGCCTGACTTACTGGAAAGATTTGTTTATTTTTGATATGTCAAAAAGCTGGAGACTGTACTACCCTCATTCATGACGCACAAGGGTGATGAGCTCACCAGTTTTTGGTGTGGGGAGAAGTAGTGAGAATGAATACCAGAGGGGGACTGAGAAGGCCACTCCTGCAGGGTACTGCTATATTCAGGGAAGGGGGAAGACAGAAGGGGAGAAATATGAACAGATCACTGTGAGAAATAAGATGTCTGGCTGCCAGCTCCATGATCACTACCTGACCCTATTGTCCTGGCCAACATTCTTCTTCTTTCCATAAAACCAGTTCATGCAATTGTCCAAGGCTGTGTGTGGGCATTAATGTGTGAATTTGCTGCCACTACACATTCAGTCACTTCACTACCAGTCTAACATTGTTGTAAAGCACTTTGGGATACAATGTGTATGAAAGCACTATATAAATACTGATTCTTATTATTATTTCCTATGGATAAAGAAGAGAAGATAAGACATGCATATTTTTAATTTCTAAGAAGGTATGAACTGTGGCATGGGACTACAGAAGAATTTTGCTACAAACAAGTGGTGGATCTATGGGGTGGTGAAGGTGTGGCTATACCCCCCCATTGCAAAGTACTTGCTTGCTGCTGCTACATTTCACTTTGTTGAAGAAGTCTGATTTATTGATCGTACAAAGGTTTACATTCAAAAATATGGATTACATTTGTAGTTTGTCAAAAACATACTAGAAAAGCATAATAGCAGAAAATATCAAGGTTTCATAAAAATGTTAAAAGTGCATATCAAGTATGCACACACTCCCAGCATCCCTTCCCCCCGTTGTAGCATCCTGGATCTGCCATAACCACTAGACCACCAGGTTATTCAAGATGTGTACTGCACTGTGGTTTGCCAAAGAGAGAGTCGGTTGGATTAAAACACAATTTCAGCATGTTAAAGTAAACAAAATGAACAGAACCATAGCCTAACATGCGTAATGATCTAAATAATGCACGTAATTTAGATAATTTTGGTGAAACAATTCTCTACAAAGGGGGAAAAAAGAACTAGTTAGCACTATAGAGAGCCATATAACTCTCTGACTTTGGCTCTGATGATGTCATCACGTAAGCAGGTAAGGCAGTTTTTTTGAAATTGGAAGGCTGATTTTACATTTTTCAAATGCTTTGGAACCACATTTAGATAACTTATATAAATGTAGTTTTATCATTAACAAATTAAGCAACCTTTCCTTTAGTTTTGTTTTTTAGGTCAGATGTTTGAATAGTTTGTTGTCAAAATGTTGTTTAGGTATCCTTTAAGGTACTTAAGTGTTTCGATCATGTCCCCATGATTCCTGCGTTGCTCTAGGGAGCATAATTTGAGGTCATCTAGTCTTGCCTTGTACGGTTTCTGATGCAAGCCCTGCACCATTTTTGTTGCTCTTCTCTGTATCGTCTCCAGCCTAGCTATGTCCTTCCTAAGGTGTGGCCTCCAGAACTGGACATAGTACTCCAGGTGAGGCCTTACCAGGGAGTGATACAGGGGCATGATTACTTCATGCCTTCTGCCAGTGGCGGAGGAAGAGAAAGATGAGCCCCAAAGCAGGTTGTAATTTTGGGCCCCACCCCACCACAGCATATCAACTGCCCACCCCCCCAAGGTTTTTTTTTTTT